>OZ010787.1:155096008-155842469 GCA_963932465.1 Maratus speciosus | reverse complement strand
ACACTGTTTATGCATAGATTATGTTTAAAATTACATACAGGCATGCACAGTGAGTTAAGAAGAAAGTATATCAAGAAATTATACTAATTAATACGGTAATTACAAGCATGAAATGGTTTTAAATACATACCTTTGGGAAGTCGTAAAATTTTGTCACAGCACAATTCACCTCGCAGAAAGGAATTAGTAGCTTGACCAACCCCCACTTTTCGGGAGAATCGGGGACGTTCAATAACTGGTTTTATTCTCCTCTCTCCTTCTTCTTACTTTTTTTTTCTCGTATCGGGTAAAGTTGGAAAGCATTGCGTAATGATATATTAAAGGAGATGAATTAGCTTGTACATTTTGACAGATCATACATGTTAGAAGTAACAAATAAATAAAATAATGTAACAAGTTTGTATACAATATTTTTCTGATTATAATTTGAATACATCAGATTAATTATGTGAAAATATAACATGTCATATTACAAGCATTGTATTTACTTTTATTCAGTATAAAATGTGTTTTAGATAAAACACTGTGTCATAAGGTTGTATGTGATGAAATAATATGTCAAATGCGTATGCCATTATTTTTCTTGTAATTAGGTTTATTTCGGCATATTAATTTCAGACAAAATTATAGCTTTGAATGTATTTTGGGCACTTAAACTGTAAAGTTACAAAATTAGTAAACATGTGTGTGGTAAAGAAAAAAGGCTTCGAGAAAGACGTCTGATTGTCAGTACAGAGGTCTTCTATAAATGTGAATGTCAACAGACAACTATACTATCATGTGTTGAACTTTCTGTTATGAAAAATAGAAGAACTTCTTATAAAATATACCAGAACCATTGATAATTGAACTTTACAGTCTTCGCTCAAAGACTGTGTAGATACACAGTCATATGGACACGGACATTCTTTTAAGCTTTACAAAAAAAAATAAAACCAGCAATCAGTTTTTATTTTTTTTTTCTGACACCGGGAGAGATGCTGGGCAACATATAACTATGATATGTTCCCGCACCATGTTGGTTAAATCAAAGTAAAATTGCGTAATTTGTTATTTCTGTTTGTATAAATATTTTTTATAAAATATAATTATGAGTGTAAAATTATAATGTTTATATATTTAAGTAAAATAAGAGTGTAAGTTCATACAAAAATTATTAAGTTGATTTTAAATAGTAAATATATATTTTTTAAAAATTGTTGTATTGTAAAATGAATGTATAACGTTGAATGGAGTTCGGATCTCAGACAACAACAATAGCCAGACGCCATGGTGTCGTTTTATGACAAGCCAATGGAAAGTGGTGTATAATTAGAAATCGTAAAATCATAAAAACGTTGGAATCAATTTATGGCCTCAATAAAAGTGTTGGGATAAATTTATGACTTTTCAGACCACCCAAACTTTAAGGCAGATAATAATATTAAAGTATATGTAAGGGGCCATTTGCAGACTGCTAGCTAATAGGCCTATCGAAGTATAATAAAAAATCTTCTCACATCCAATAACAGTGGACTAGACAAAAATAGTTCCACCCACTGCAGGAGCTGGTGTGCAAGAAGAATAAGGTTTAAAAAAGATAGTCTGAAAAAAGATGTAGAGGACGCAGGAGCTCTCCTGAAAGCCCGTGCAATGAGTCCCGTAAGCCCTAGTTAAGCCCCGGCGAGATGGACGTATCGGAGCGAGCCTAATCGAGCCTAATCAAGCCTAATTGAGGATGTCTTCCTGAGGTACCTATCGGAGTGAGCCTAATCAAGCCAAATTGAGGATGTCTTCCTGATGTACAGATCGGAGTGATCCTAATCAAGCCAAATTGAGGATGCGTTCCTGATGACAAATTGCCATGATCCTAAGCAACGCAACAACTCGGAATTTGATGAATAAAGGCCACCATCCCGTATATTAAAAGAAGGTACTATTTTAAACATTTTCTTTTACCACTTAAGATCATATGAAAAATCTTAAAAAATACTTTTCTGATATTTTACGGTAGAGAGTAATCTGAGATCCGACAAAACCAATAATTAAATAAGATTAAGGTAATTTTAAAAATGAAAGAGAGTATTTCTTTTAGCAAAAAGAAACAATTATAATAATTAGAGTACGTGAAAATATTGTCTTTTTTTTTTTTTTAAAGATTAAACATACTTAAATTAATGAGAAGCAAACAAAAGTGTTGCTTTCTATTTTTTGAATTAATATTATGTTTTTCTGTATATAGTTATGTTCAATGTAAATAAATTATTTAATCAAGTTTTAAAAAGTTTCTGTAATTATTTAATTAATAATATTTAAAGCGTGTCAATTTTTTTTACAGCTTAAATTTTAGTTTAATTCATAAGTGGAAGAGTTCGTCTAAATAATTCACAACGCAAACTCTTAATTTTATTCGTAATTATTCAAATATAATAATTACATTTTGACGCGAATTATAATTTAATTTTATTAATGCTTCGCGTTGCTCTTCTACTAGAATTTAGGTAAATACGATCACTTATATTATTTGAATTTAACTAAGGTATATAAAATTATATACCAATTTGCTATGAGGTTGCTTGGATGATTTGGACCAATTAACAATTTTGAATATATTTAATAAAAAATAAACAGGTGTAATTATCTGTCCAGCATCCCCCCTTCATAGTAAAATGGTGCTATGACTCAGGAACGATCATCTGAGGTAATTAGATAGTAAAATGGTGCTATGACTCAGGAACGATCATCTGAGGTCATTAGATAGTAAAATGGTGCTATGACTCAGGAACGATCATCTGAGGTCATTAGATAGTAAAATGGTGCTATGACTCAGGAACGTTCATCTGAGGTCATTAGAAATAATAATAATAATAATAAAGGAAAATAAATTTAAGTATTATTTTAATGTCACAATTTTAAAGATATTGTAGGTATGTAAGTTTAATTGATTAAAATTTTATTAAAATTAATTTTATTATTGTAACAATAATGACACACATATAATAATTTTATATAAATAAAATGAATAATATATGTTAGCAAAAAAAAAAAAAAAAAAAAGAAATGAAAAAAATAATTCTGGGATTTATAATAGGTAAATTTAGGAATTACAATTTTTTTTTTCTCTCTTTTCCTTTTTGGTTGGATCTCAGTTACCATTGAGAAATAATGGCATGCACATCACAGATGACACATTTGTAAAAATAATTTTTTTTTTATATACTGTATAAATAATAATAATAAGAAGAATAATAAGTAAAATTTGATAATATGTCTGGTACAAAAATGATAATAAAAATACATATAAGGATAGCAGAGATTTCGCAGGTCGGCATTTTAATAAAAGGTACTCTTATAATGGACAGTATCAACCGAGAGCGAATTTTAATCCTAGATTTGTTAACCCAAACCAGCAGTGGCATTTTCAATCTTATGCACCCACAGGTGGTTACTATGGATATTCTCCATATCCCCCACCCCCACCAAATTACTTCCCTCAGCATGTGCCATATAGGAATAGTCAACCTCAGAGTCATGCCAGTTATTATCCAAATGAGGATAAAAATGAGAATTTAAAAGACAATGCTCAAAAGTATCCAAAAAAGTATAAAAATAAGGGTAAAACTGATGATCAAAGGGACAAGTAAGGGATATGAATTGGTATTAAAAATAAATCAAAATGCATAATTAATCGAATTTCAAAATTTCAAAATTTTCAAAATTTAAAAATAAATTTTTTTCTTTTAGGTAAAAAAAAATTGAAACAAAATTAATAACTTGCCTTTTTAAAATTCAAAATAATAATAAGAAAGGATAGGAACATGGGAACGCCAATTTGTCTCAGGGTTACAATATGGAGCAAATGTGCAGGGCGCACCCGAAAACATACTTATAAAATTATGTAATGTGCTTCACAAAACTTCACTGGAGCAGTGAAATATTTATCTCCAGGCAAAAGTTATATATATATATTTTTTCGAATATGAATTAGAAAATATAAAATCTTAACAAAGCCAAATAACATTAAAACTTAATTAATTTAATAGTAAATAATCTTGGAGTAAATTTCAAAAAAAAAAAAAAAAAAAAAGAGAATTTTTTTCTGTCTTCTATAAGGGTAGCCTTTGCTAATAGCCTTACAATTTAGATGACAAAATTTCAGAATTACTCTTTAAAATGAGTAGGTGTAAGCTATAGGTTCAGGGTAGTTAGAACAGCTTTATAGCATACTCATATATATATTTTTTCTTATATAAATATATGGTTGACAAGGAATAAATTATTAGTGCACTTTATATTAGGATAGCGGTCAGCTATAAGCCTAAATATAATAAAATATACAAAAAGTGCTAAGATTTATTCCGGTAGTTCAAGTACAACTTATATGCTAAAGTCTAGAATTTAGACAGCAGGGATAAGTTTTATGAACAAAAGTGTTATAAAAAAATTTAACAAAAGGATTTTGGTGTAGCACATTGGTTTTTAAAAAAACATATATATGTATAACAATGGACAAGGCAAGTTATTTCAACATGATTGCACACAAAAATTATAGTAAAAAAAAAAAAAATACACAAATAAATAATTGAAGTAAAATTAAAATTTTCTCACCAAAGGCTTTCTGTATAGGGTGCAATTTTGGCCTACGGCTGGGTATGAACCAACACCAACAAAATATTTGTAGAAAAATTATTCACAGATACATCAATATATAGTCATCACCTAGGCATAAATTTCAGGATTCTTGGCTGAAAAAGGAATCGAAGAAAAAATTAAGTATGGTATAATTACTAGATGTTATGCTCAGAAACAATAAAATTAGTAATATTATATTGTAAAAAGCAGCATTTTGAGTTTTATTTAGGAAAACTTTTGATTTTTAGGTTTTACACATTTATGGAGTGTCTAGCTCAGTAACAATAGTTCCTATATTTAATAAAAAAATAATAAATAAAAATATAAGTTCGTGTTGTTTTCAAAATAAATAACAAAAGGTATAGCAATTAGCATTTACAGTTAAAATTTATGGAATTTTCAGCAAAATTAACATTAGACAAACATAGTTTATATTATATTTAACTTGATAAGCTAATTTACTTTTATTAACGGTATTCAATTAGAATTAAAGTAGGCTTAAATTCAAGTTAAATTAATTAATAACATTGTTGTAGTGTAAAATTTTATGTAAGACTATTATATTTTTATTGTATATATAAAAATATGCAAATTTAACAATTAATAAAATGTATTAGCAAAATTATTTAATATAAATATTAAATGACATCTTGCTGAAATCAGCTAGAAATTAGATTTTTTTTTTAAATAAAATATTTTATAAATTTATGTTAGTTTAGAATTTAAGCATTTTTTTTTTCTCTTTACTTTCCCTTAGAATTAAATGCAATTCTAAATTTAACACATATAAATATACATAGTATTGATAAATTTGAGTGTGTGAGTTCATAAAATTTTTTTTTATATATAATTTGGGCCAATTTAACATAAGAAAACAAAATAGATAAATAAATATATTTATATATATTGGCCTTATTTTTATTAAAATAGGTAGTATGGCTTAATAAATTTATTTACCTAAATTTTTTATAGTACATACAGTAATTATTTTTAAAAAAACTTAATCTGTAACAATTGGGTGTAGATATTTATGAGTATACAAAGATTCTTTTCTGCTGGCAGAAATTCTTTGGTTCGGCGGAGTACTCATGGGTTACTACATACGATTTTACGTAGTAATTATCATTTACTTTTGTTTTTTTTTTAATTTATACAAGTGTATTAAGTACATTTTTTTTTATAATTAAATAATAATTATTAATGTTGGATTAATAATAATAATTTATTATCTTTTATTTTTAAACATATCATTAAATTTTAGACAGTAGAATTCACATACGGAATGTTAATGATAAATAAAATTTTGAATAAATAAATTTTTTATTTCATTCAGTAAAAAAATAAATAAATATGAAAATTTAACAATCTTTTAAGATAGAATTGTTGGCTAAATAAATAATAATTTAAGACAAAAAAAAAATTGTTCTCTTCTTCGTCAATGGCATTTTCTGACAACACTATTTAACAGTATTAAATGAAGGTGCATTTTTAAGATCAGCGTAATGCATATTTTGCATTTTTGAGAGGCCGTAGAAGTCATTTTTCCGTGTTGTTTACATTTTAATAGTAAACAATATCATGAATCAAAATTTGTGTTTGTTAGAAAGGTCTAAAAATATACAATGTAATCAGTTAAAGAAAATTATATGCATTTTTTTTTAATCCTGAAAGGAAATTTGGTTTAGATTTAAACCTGAATGCATAAAAAGCCACCCTCGCTTCAGTTCCAGTATGAGGCAGGAGAATTCAGATGCTAGAATCGCCATTTTTCCCCTGCAAAATAATAAAAAAAAAGCAGAAGGTTTACATTAGATACGATACAAATACATACACTGTTTATGCATAGATTATGTTTAAAATTACATACAGGCATGCACAGTGAGTTAAGAAGAAAGTATATCAAGAAATTATACTAATTAATACGGTAATTACAAGCATGAAATGGTTTTAAATACATACCTTTGGGAAGTCGTAAAATTTTGTCACAGCACAATTCACCTCGCAGAAAGGAATTAGTAGCTTGACCAACCCCCACTTTTCGGGAGAATCGGGGACGTTCAATAACTGGTTTTATTCTCCTCTCTCCTTCTTCTTACTTTTTTTTTCTCGTATCGGGTAAAGTTGGAAAGCATTGCGTAATGATATATTAAAGGAGATGAATTAGCTTGTACATTTTGACAGATCATACATGTTAGAAGTAACAAATAAATAAAATAATGTAACAAGTTTGTATACAATATTTTTCTGATTATAATTTGAATACATCAGATTAATTATGTGAAAATATAACATGTCATATTACAAGCATTGTATTTACTTTTATTCAGTATAAAATGTGTTTTAGATAAAACACTGTGTCATAAGGTTGTATGTGATGAAATAATATGTCAAATGCGTATGCCATTATTTTTCTTGTAATTAGGTTTATTTCGGCATATTAATTTCAGACAAAATTATAGCTTTGAATGTATTTTGGGCACTTAAACTGTAAAGTTACAAAATTAGTAAACATGTGTGTGGTAAAGAAAAAAGGCTTCGAGAAAGACGTCTGATTGTCAGTACAGAGGTCTTCTATAAATGTGAATGTCAACAGACAACTATACTATCATGTGTTGAACTTTCTGTTATGAAAAATAGAAGAACTTCTTATAAAATATACCAGAACCATTGATAATTGAACTTTACAGTCTTCGCTCAAAGACTGTGTAGATACACAGTCATATGGACACGGACATTCTTTTAAGCTTTACAAAAAAAAATAAAACCAGCAATCAGTTTTTATTTTTTTTTTTTCTGACACCGGGAGAGATGCTGGGCAACATATAACTATGATATGTTCCCGCACCATGTTGGTTAAATCAAAGTAAAATTGCGTAATTTGTTATTTCTGTTTGTATAAATATTTTTTATAAAATATAATTATGAGTGTAAAATTATAATGTTTATATATTTAAGTAAAATAAGAGTGTAAGTTCATACAAAAATTATTAAGTTGATTTTAAATAGTAAATATATATTTTTTAAAAATTGTTGTATTGTAAAATGAATGTATAACGTTGAATGGAGTTCGGATCTCAGACAACAACAATAGCCAGACGCCATGGTGTCGTTTTATGACAAGCCAATGGAAAGTGGTGTATAATTAGAAATCGTAAAATCATAAAAACGTTGGAATCAATTTATGGCCTCAATAAAAGTGTTGGGATAAATTTATGACTTTTCAGACCACCCAAACTTTAAGGCAGATAATAATATTAAAGTATATGTAAGGGGCCATTTGCAGACTGCTAGCTAATAGGCCTATCGAAGTATAATAAAAAATCTTCTCACATCCAATAACAGTGGACTAGACAAAAATAGTTCCACCCACTGCAGGAGCTGGTGTGCAAGAAGAATAAGGTTTAAAAAAGATAGTCTGAAAAAAGATGTAGAGGACGCAGGAGCTCTCCTGAAAGCCCGTGCAATGAGTCCCGTAAGCCCTAGTTAAGCCCCGGCGAGATGGACGTATCGGAGCGAGCCTAATCGAGCCTAATCAAGCCTAATTGAGGATGTCTTCCTGAGGTACCTATCGGAGTGAGCCTAATCAAGCCAAATTGAGGATGTCTTCCTGATGTACAGATCGGAGTGATCCTAATCAAGCCAAATTGAGGATGCGTTCCTGATGACACATTGCCATGATCCTAAGCAACGCAACAACTCGGAATTTGATGAATAAAGGCCACCATCCCGTATATTAAAAGAAGGTACTATTTTAAACATTTTCTTTTACCACTTAAGATCATATGAAAAATCTTAAAAAATACTTTTCTGATATTTTACGGTAGAGAGTAATCTGAGATCCGACAAAACCAATAATTAAATAAGATTAAGGTAATTTTAAAAATGAAAGAGAGTATTTCTTTTAGCAAAAAGAAACAATTATAATAATTAGAGTACGTGAAAATATTGTCTTTTTTTTTAAAAAAGATTAAACATACTTAAATTAATGAGAAGCAAACAAAAGTGTTGCTTTCTATTTTTTGAATTAATATTATGTTTTTCTGTATATAGTTATGTTCAATGTAAATAAATTATTTAATCAAGTTTTTAAAAGTTTCTGTAATTATTTAATTAATAATATTTAAAGCGTGTCAATTTTTTTTTACAGCTTAAATTTTAGTTTAATTCATAAGTGGAAGAGTTCGTCTAAATAATTCACAACGCAAACTCTTAATTTTATTCGTAATTATTCAAATATAATAATTACATTTTGACGCGAATTATAATTTAATTTTATTAATGCTTCGCGTTGCTCTTCTACTAGAATTTAGGTAAATACGATCACTTATATTATTTGAATTTAACTAAGGTATATAAAATTATATACCAATTTGCTATGAGGTTGCTTGGATGATTTGGACCAATTAACAATTTTGAATATATTTAATAAAAAATAAACAGGTGTAATTATCTGTCCAGCAAGGTTTTTATTAAAAAAATCAATTTTTTATTGTTTTAGGGGAAAAGTATCTAGAAATTCAGAAAGTAGACAAAATTTGCAACAAATTAGATACATGACATTATGACTTGGGATGAAGGGGAAGGAGGGATCTGCCTCGGAACATGCGCGCGGTGCTGCGTGGACTAAGTTGTGCAATTCCACTTAACCACTCACACGTTTACATTCGCCCCCATCTCCCCTCCGAACTTTCTTTATAAGGTTTACTTAAATTTTTTGGGTCACTGAATCGCAATTTTTAACTTACCCCCAAAATCCCCCCCCCCGAAACCCCCAAAATAGTTGTTATTAACTTAATTTTCTTATTGTTTTAGAGGAAAAGCATTACGAAATTCAGAAACTAGACAAAATTTGCAACAAATAGGATATATGACGTTATTACGTAGGATAAACGGGGAGAGAGGGGGCTGCCTCGGAACATTCCCCGCGGGCTTTTCTCAAAAACCAAATTTTTTCAAAAAATCAATTTTTTGGGGGGTTGCCGGGTGAAATTTTGGTGGGAAATTACAAATTCGGATTCAACGACCCAAAAAACATAAAGTGAGTCGAAATCCAGAACTAGCATTAATTTTTCCAGGTAAAATCCCCTATTGCCTGGACTTCATAACTTAGTGCACGTAGCGCCGCAGTGCATGTTCAGAGGCAGCCCTCCCCCTCCCCGTTCATCCTACGTCATAATGTCATATATCCTATTTGTTGCAAATTTTGTCTAGTTTCTGAATTTCGTAATGTTTTTCCCCTAAAACAATAAGAAATTTAAGTTAAAAACAACTATTGCGGGGGGGTTCGGGGGGGGGGAGTTAAAAATTCGGATTCAGCGACCCAAAAAACTTAAAGTAAACCTTATAGACAAAGTTCGGAGGGGAGATGGGAGGGCGAATGTAAACGTGTGAGTGGTTAAGTGGAATTGCGCGACTTAGTTCACGCAGCTCCGCGCGCATGTTCCGGGGCAGAACCCCCTTCCCTTTCATCCTAAGTCATAATGTCATATATCTCATTTGTTACAAATTTTCTCTACTTTCTGAATTTCAAGATACTTTTTCCCTAAAACAATAAAAAAATTGATTCTTTTAATAAAAACCTTTTTTGGGGGCATTTTACTAAAATTTGGGGGTGTTGCCGGGGGAAATTTTGGTGGGAAATTACAAATTCGGATTCAGCGACCCAAAAATATATAGTAAGCCTTTTTCCAGAACTACCATGAATTTTGCTAGGTAGAGCCCTTATACACTGTTAAAAATATCGTGAAAAATTACCTCTGGTTTTAAAAGCTATCTATTTTCTGACCAATGAGAACGTTCCATAGGTGTTTATGTAGCGTTCTCATTGGTCAGAAAATAGATAGCCTTTAAAAACAGAGGTAATTTTTCACGATACTTTTAACAGTGTACGGTCTCTATTGCTTGGAATATTGATTGAAAAGCAGTTAATTAAAAATCTTTGTTGAGATAGAAACATGGTGATAGGAAACGCCTGAAAAAGTATTTTTTCTTTTTGCCTAAAGTAAAACATAGTTTTCATAGTTAAACGCTATGAGAGATTGCATCCCACAGAAGATGCTAAAAGATAAAACATCCCTCCTAAAACTCGGCTTGAGGGGTTAGCGTTTCAAAAGTTTCTTAATAACATGCATTGTCTACAGTGTAGTTACAATGTTGAGTGTTACAGTGTAGTTACAATGTTGAGTTACATTGTTGTGTGTTGAGTTTTGTTTTTTCAACTAACGTGTGAAACTATGGTCTGGTTTCCCATTCGTTTAAAGCTTCGTCAGTTTCAGCAAATCAAAGGGTCTAAAACTGATGTCATCTAAAACAAAACAATATCACAACACCGTAAAAATTCATTTGGAAATCATTTGCGGACTGTTATTTTTTCAAATTTTTGCTAGTGTGTTTTCAAGACCTGGATTTCAAATGAAGATTTTCAGTTTTGAAGAAGAAAGTTTTTGTTTTCAGATGTTGGAAAAATTTGTTTAAAAAAATCTGCTACTAAAAGTTAGCTATTGAAACTTTCTTTAAATACTTATTTTACTAAATAAAAAACATTTATCTAATTGTCTTCATTGGTATTTCTTAAAATACAAGACAGGCCATAATTAAACTGACAATAGACGCCGAATTTTGTAAGAAAATTAAACAAGTTGAGGACGAAGGATTCGCGAAAAAAAACTTAGTTTGAAAGTCACCGATAGATGAATATGTGGCGTTCTGTAACAAAAAATATGGTTTAAAAACGTAGAATCTATACTAAAATCGTTAAATATGCTAAATAAAAGGTAATTTTATTTCAGTAATGATTCTGCATTTTTTTAGAACTCTGTTTTCTGTTATACAGCGCCAGATATTCCCCTAACAGTGACTTTTGGAACTATTTTCTTTTGCGGAATCCTTCGTCCCCCATCTTGTTTAATCTTATTACAAAATATGGCGTCATATTCTCAAGTAGATCGCGCAGCAGAATACTCTGAGTACTGTCAGTTTAATTATGGCCACCTTGTACATTACCATTACCCTTTTTGATATAAGATTCAAACTATCAAAAGAACTTGTTCATTCTATTTGAAAAGAATTCAGTAGCTCGCGTATTTCACATTATTTCTCCAAATTAGTGGTTAAGTGTAAACTTAAGCAGGGGCGGCGCCAGAACTTACCCGACGGGGAGGCACAGTATCCCCGACAGGGGGGGCCGAATTCAAAATATATATTAGAGGTTTCCACGAGCCCTGCCCTGTTCCGAAGCCCGAACTCGGTAAAAGATTCTTTCATTAAACTCGAGATTGGCTTAATTTTATCTGAAAACTCGGTACGGGCTCGGACTAAATTTTAGCTTTTGAAAAGTTGGTCCAGGCCTGAACTTCATTATCCCCGGGACACGTCCGGGTCTTGCATTTTTTCTGTAGATTCGGGCCGGACCGGGACTGTATTTATACTTCAGAATTTTTTTTGAGCAAACGAACAATAAAACATTTCTTTGTTTCTCCCCCCCCCCCCATTTTTTTTAAATAACAGGTGGAATATGTTGATCAATCACGTGAAAAACATGAAATTTTCGCGTCCGGTTTTGTCATAACCCGAAACGCGCAGATCTCTAGCACTCACACTGCTATTTAAATTAGAGATAAATTGCAGAGGGCCAAACGATTTTTACTCGAAACATATATTTCGAAGCTTGTCAAAGAATATTGTAGATAAATAAAGTGAAAAAAAGCTCTTAAGGTTAAGGTTATTTTTGAAACACCTCACTAGTCACCTAATCTTTATAGGCGGATGAATCCACAACAGAAAGAGTTTCCACACTTTTGAGCATTACCCGAAAGGAAAAACTCTGCTTTGTACTCTTCTTCCATACAGCAACCTCCCAATAAGCGGCCATTCAATATTATAGATTTTACGTGCACATATATGGCATGTACGCAGCAGTGTGTGAAAGATAAAGTATGGAGCAGTTCTCCGCTTATGAGTCGAACCAAAGAGTCGCGCATCAGATAAGGTAGGTAACCAATTTTTTTCGAAACGCAGTTCACGTTCCGGCCGGGTTGATCATGTATTTTAATGCCGGAGGTAACTGAAAATAATCAGTTGACAAATCCCTATCAAAAACGCATAAAGTGACCTAAAATTATTTAAAAATAAAATTATTTAAATTTGTCAGTGACAGTGTCATCGTGAAGACTAGCAGTTAAACATTACACCTAACTAGGGTCCTTCCAGGGTAATAAATAAAATTTGAAGCCCTGCAAATTTTATTTAAAACAAAGCTGCAACCCGAACCGAACCCAACCAAAAATATTCTGTCTACCCGCAACCCGATCGAACCCGAAATACTTAATTCCAATCCCAACCTGAAACCCGGAATCAGACAAAATTGATCCACAATATAATGTAATTATAAAAAAATATAGTCTGCAATCATATCTCTAATATTAATATTATCTTTTATGTGGAAAATAAACATGAGTAGATAATATTTGACAGTTCTGCGCCAGAGGAACTCGAGGCACGGTTGAAGGTCAAATGAAGGTCATTCGTTATCGTCTTAGAGTACGATAATGAAAGTGCAGCGCGAGAAGCGAAGGGGGAGATGAGAGAATTCTGATAAGGATTTTTTAAGATAAAAGTTTTTTTAGCGTAGGATAGTATTTTTTAGGGAGAGTTTTTTTAATGAAGCGTTTTTCTGGAATTTTTATATGTAGAACAAATGACGTTTACTCAATAAATTTTAGGGGGGGGGGGATTTTTTTTTTAAATTGTGGACCCACCATAGCCACCCGGTTTGAAAAATTTTCAAAACGCCACATTTTTTTTTTAGCAATTCTACACCTCTTTTTAACAAGGTTCAGCAAGGTACCTGTAAAGAAAAGAAAATACATTTTAAATATCTTGAACATAATTTTAAAAGTAGAAATATTAAATCCCTATTGAAAATTTAGTTATCCTTTTTTGCAAAACAGGCTGCTTTTCCTTCAGACGATCTCAACAAGGGATTGATGAAAGGCGTTCTCAGCAACGTTTTTGAACACAACAAGGTTAGTTGGTGACTGCTAGGTAAGTCATTCTCAGCAAGTTTTAAGAGTAGCAAATGTTTTTTTAAAGCACCCTAGTTATGATTATTTCAGTTCTTGGATATGCACCATAAAAATGAAAGTTCTTGATCATCATGAAAGTTCATCATGATAGTTCTTGATTTTTCCCCAAACTTGAAATTCTTTTCTTGAAGAGAAAATCTTGGAAGATTTTTTTATGAAAGAAGAAATATTTGAAGAAATAAATATTTATTTTTATGAATTGTGCCCATCCGTCCACCCGCCATGTTTAATCATGACTCCACAATTCATTTGAAGAGAAGAATTTTTAACCACCCGATGCCTTTTATACACGGTCACTATTTAAAGATATATGACATTCATTTTTCGACGACCACATTTTTAAGAGACTTGATTTTTTTTGAAGACATGAGAAGACTTCATTTTTGAGAAAAGAGAATATGTTTATATTGAGTGCCCATTGCATTCTCGCCCTAGCAACTCATGAAATACTTATTTAAAGTAAATATATAGTATGAACTAATGCCCCCCGTATGAAAAAAGTTCTTGAGCATGAGGAAAAGAGTTCTTTGACTTGAATAAAATCTTGATTTGAAGAAGAAACTTGATTTTTATATTAATTTGAAGAAAAAAATTATTTGACTTTAGAAGAAAGAATTATTATTGTTTTGTAATTTTATAGTGGCCGTGTGCGAGTGTATGTACACCATCTTCTAAAATATAACGTTTGTCGTCAAAAGCAGACAAAGCTGTTTTTTTCACTTGTACTGTGTGAAGATGGTGCCTCTCGCTTTGAATTCGATATTGTATCTCTCTCGTAGAATCCAGACTCTCTAAGCAGGTCTTATAATGCTTATGTTTAATTTTATTTTCGACGACACTTTTGGCCACCCCTTAGCTCTTTTCTTCTCCTCATCAACCAACATAATGGAATACATCTTAGCTTGTAGACCGATAAATTCGTGAATCGGTCTACTTTTGAGCTCGTCTTTAAATTTATTGATCACTTTCTTATTTTTTTCACTGTATAGAGGGTGATCTTTGGGATAATCGGATGTATCCAGCATGTCGGAAAATGCCTGCATATCCGTATAAATATTGCGTGTACGGATTTCATATGTTAGAGAGTCCGTGTCTGTGAACAGAAGGCTTGCATTATTTTTATATTTTTTCTTGATGATGTTATAATGAAAATTATACATCAAGATCTTGCTGAGCTCCAAGATGACGAATCTTACATATATAGGTTTATTTAATGTGAGAGACTGTTTAAGTCTCTTAACAGCAATTAAATTATGATCAAAAGGTAGAAATCTTTTGTAGGTAGGAGCTGAGACAAGTTTTTTTGCCTTCTGTCCGCAGTTTACTAGCTGTACATCTTTATGCTTGAGGATGTTCTCCAGTGACTTGCCATACACCGCATTCTTCATGAGTTTGAAGAAATCTTTGGCGAAGGGGGACTTTGCTTGTTTTCGTTGTTCGGTGTTAAAATCGATATATTCTTTCAGCCACGGTTTTTGCTTGAATTTTAATACTTTATGTACAGCTAGTAACTGGAGGCCTTGCTGCAAATAGAATTGTAAATTTTTATGGTATGTGATGTAATTTTTTTTATCTTTTAAGTTGGGGACTAATTTGGTGACTGGGCAGTATTTATTGTCGCGCAGAGCATTAATTGAAAAAGGAGAGAGATCTTCATATTTTATTTCCATTTTTTTCGGGCGCAAGTGGATAACAGTTGTGGTCGTTGTGTAGCTGCTGGGGGTATTTCAAATCAACTTCCAATATGTAACCCACAGGGCTATTGTCGGGGAGCGCAAGTATTTCATCAATAGTAACTTGATCCTTCGAGACCCATTCGAACTCCCCGCATGGCAGATTCTGTGACATGGTCCACCCATACAAATTATTAGCGTCTAAATATATGATATAATTATCGTTTTCACCCCCTTCGCCATTTTTAATCACTTCATTTTTTGCTTCGGCCCAACGCTTTGTAATCACAGATATTCCCCCTCGAATTCCTTGTTCAATAAACAAGTGCATGTTTATATCTGTGAACAATTCGAGGGGTGATTTGTCATTTTCAGAAAACTCTGCCATGCTAGCCCAGGGGCTGTTAACAGGTGCACACAATCAATATTATAATGATCAAAACATATTTTTCTGAATTTTTCAAAAACATCTAATAACTGGAGAACATCCGTTTGTACATAGAGATTATGATATGCGCCCATGTTTTTAATCTTGAATGCTTGCCAAACATTTTGAGCATGTTGGTAACCTTTTTGGGAAATTTTTTCCCCAGTCAAAGTGCTGGTGAATGCATCGGGTGGTGGCAGCTGTGTTTCCTCAAACTTTGCAAAAGAGTCCATATATTCATATGGATAAATCCCCTTCCTTAACAATAAATCGGTATGTTGAGGAAATTGCTGCCTTAATGAATGAAACTTGTTTGTGTCTAAATTAGAGACAAGTTTTTCTAAGGAGGTGGCCATAAAAGCATAGCTATCAATAAATGTGAGAGATACTCTGCATTTGTTAATTTGTTTTGTTAAGGAAAATGAAATATATTTTCCATCGTGGATGGAATGACTGAAAAGGAATGATCATCAATACTGCCCAGTTGCTGCATGAGTAAGTGCCCGTCGTAGTGTTTCAGATTGTGAAACACGACAGGAATTTTCTTTTGAAGTCTAAACTTCAAATTGCAGCTATTATGCAAGCCCCCCCCCTCCCCCGATAGCGACCGTCTAGATGGTCATGGTCGCGAATCTTGCCCCCATTGAATTCTTTTTTACAGAGATAACATTACGTGGCTGATTGAAAATTTTCTTCATCTTGAGGCGTCATCTTGATTGGTACAATAGTTGTCAATATGGTGGCAAGTTCCTTTTTTTTCTAACAATGCCTTCAAAAATTCTTGTATAGTGTTGTGCCCGCGATATGCAATAATGGATTTGGTTCGTTTCCCATCGGGACGGATCCCCATCGGATATGATAAGCATAACCACATGCTTCCTGGTGGGCCATTTTCTTCGATTTTCGGACCATTTTCTTTGTCTTTTCGACATTTGTGTGCACCTGATCCATGCCAACAATCAAAGATTCAAAGTCGGCATAGATAATATAGGGTACTGGATGAAAATATTGATAATTATTAAATTGGAGAATATGGTCCCCCTCTTCCGGCATTTTAATTTTTTGTGGGGCTTGCTTCTTACAGAGTGGCGTATGCTGTTTTAACAAATCTGAATTGCTGAATCGATGTAAACAGCGGTAACAGTAGAAAGAAGCCCCGTCATGATGTGTTAGATCCCCCAGCAGCCGTGAAAAGCTTCGGATCAAAGTATAGTGATAATTGTCTTCTTTGGTTATAAGCAGCAAATTGATACAATCTTCATCGTCTCTGTCTGATATGTAGAGGGGAAATACTTCGTCTTCATAGCCGAAGACATTCACACGAATATCATTCAATTCTTCTATCTTTGATATTTTGTTCAAAGGAACTGGACACTCAATATTTCCTAATTTAACTTCGTGTTCATAGGGCTCGTAGCTGGTGACTCTATTCGCATGTTCTAGTCGATCGAAATTGTATTTGTGGGTGAGAATACACCACACTAAGCATTTGTTGTCTTTTTCGTTCTTGATATTAAGGACAGCCCTTTTCTTATAAATTTTAGGGGGGACTTCAATGTAGCTGCTAGCGGCGAGGGGGTGGAACTTTGCCATACATAGTTCTAGTTTCTCAATACGTTCCATCGTCCACCCCGACCCTATTTGAACGAATGACTCAAAAGATTTTTGGACTTTAGCAAAGGCTTGCTGCAAATTAGATCTGATTGAAAAATCTGCCAATTCAATCATGACATTGGAACGAAAGTGGGCCTTGATCATTTCCAAATCCCCCTCTTGGGACATCTTCGATAATATAACGTGTGTAACTATGTACCACTTTATGGATCGTTTTTCCTGTAATTGGAATTGGATTTCCTCCTCCAAAAGGGGCGTTGTATGTTCAAACAATAAATTGAAATCATGCTCATTGTCCTCATTAGATTTGAATGTGACGATGGAAAACACATCTAACGCATCAAAACGTTTTTGAAGTCGTAATTTTTTACTACGGGGTGCAATAGTATCATTAGTTTTGCGTTTTGTTGAAGTTTGGTGCATGTTACGCTGATGAAGCGTAAGATCTTTTTTTAGTTCAAATTGTTCGTTGCATTCGGTGCATGAAATTTTTTGGTGCACTTTTAAATGCCTGTTCAAATTACTTCGACGATTGAACGATTTGCTACATATGTCACATGCAAACGTTTTCTCACTACTATGGGTTTTTATTTGTCTATTGAGCTCAGAATTGCGAACGAATGACTTATTGTATGTAGGGCAAGTCTGTAAAGATAAAAAACCCTACTTTAAAATTTAGTTTACTGAACAACTTTTAAATTATTAAGAAATCCCTTCAATATATTTTTACTTAAAAAATATTTAAAATAGATTTGAAAAAAAATATTTAAATTTAAAACGGATTTTAAAAATATGTAAAGTTTAAATTTTAAAACAGATTTTTTTAATTCAAAGTTTAAAATAGATTTTTAAAATATTTAAAATTTAAAATGGATTTAAAAATTTTTCACAAATAAGAAATTATAACAACTATTAAAAACGATTGTTCCATAAGTTAAAAATTATTGTCATACATTTTAACATAAGTATTTAATTTCAGAAAATAATTCCTCCAGAATAACATAAGAAGCTAACTCAATAATTAAAACATAACTCGATTTCTCCTAACAAAATAACCCATCCAAAATAACATAGAAACACTTTGAATATCAATATGAAAAAGGTTTAGTATTTAACCATATGACTTTATAAAAATGAAATCATTGTAAATCCTTTTAAGTGAAAAAAAAATCTTAAAACGTATGACTTCATAAAATCGGATAACCTTCAATAAATTATATTGCAAGTATTTTATAAAAAATTGAATAATCTTAAATTGTTTTATTACAATTACTTTATAAAAATTGTATCGTTTTGAAGGGAAAATCTTGACATACTGCTTAAGAAAAATTGAATAACCTTCAATCATTTTGACTTTAAAAAAGGGGATCCAAATACAGTTTAAACTTTGTTACAAAATTTCCTATTAACAATACTAAACCTTTTTCAAAGCAATTAAGAAAATATAATTGTTTTAAACAATAAATTCTCACCGGTGTTGACTTCAATAGCTCTCCCGAGCTATTAAGTGTACTTGTTGAAGCCAAAAACCCTATGGCTTCCAATGATGGGTCCGCCATAGCATTTGCAGCTCCCGGCGCTACGAGCATTTGCTCAAGCAAATATGATCCAGGCTATAAAATAAAAAATTGAGTTAAAATCAAACATTTAAAAATCATTTAGAAAGGAATAAAGCTTATAAATATAATAAAATTTAAAATGATACTAAACAGTTTTTCAAAAACATTTACTTACTAGATTTTAAATTTCTGAATTAAAATCGATCGGGAATGAATTCATCTTTTATTTATTACTTTTTCAAAAATGAATAATTTAAATTGGTTAGAGCTCAAATTTTAACGTCTACACTCTAGGACAACTAATTTAAGAATGAACTCAGCTCCGTACGCTTATCTGATTAATGAGATAAGAGAATTTTATCTGATTAATGACGTCATTTGTGTTTTCCCAGTTATGAGGTCATAGAATTTCCCCCGGTGACAAGATTACACTACTAATTAACTAAATTAAGTTTGTTTAAATAGAACACTTAATAAGCTTATAAAATTTTTAATAATGTGAATATCAAGTTCCTTCACAAACATGGAGGATCATTTCAAATGGGATAATATTTATATGTAGGATGAACAGGTTACTTTATTCAGAACGAATTGAGACACATAAAATAAATTGATTTTACTAGACTGACTTATCATTCAAATATTTTCAAAAATAAAAACCCTTCTTAGAATATAAAACGAGAGTATCATTTTAAATAAATTTTAAACATTGGTTTATTTAAATTAGTTAGAGTGAGTCATCCTTCATGTTTTAAAATGATTAAGAAAATTTTAAGTTTTAATAGTATCCAAATAATGAATTTTACGGAAAAAGAATATTGCAAATAGCCAAGGAAATAATAATGAAAGTCCATTTCAAAATAAATTTTTAACATTGCTACAATGAGTCATGCTTCAGGATTCAGACAATTTTAAGTTTTAAAAGTATCCAAATAATAAATTTGACGGAAAAAGAATATTGCAAAGAATCAAGGAAATAATAATGAAAGTCCATTTCAAAATAAATATTTAACATTGTTACAATGAGTCATGCTTCATGTTTTAACAGGATTTAGACAATTTTAAGTTTTAAAAGTATACAAATAATAAATTTGACGGAAAAGAATATTGCAAAGAGTCAAGGAAATAATAATGGAAGCCACCAATGCCCACCATGAAGCATGTGGTTATGCTTATCATATTATCGGTCCTGATGGGAAACGAACCAAACCCATTACTGTATATAGCGGGCCCAACGCTATACAAGAATTTTTGAAGGCATTGTTAGAAGAAGAAAAGGAATTTGCCACCATATTGACAACTATTGTACCAATCAGGATGACGCCTCAAGATGAAGAATATTTTCAATCAGCCACGCAATGTTATCTCTGTAAAAAAGAATTCAATGGGGACAAGATTCGCGACCATGACCATCTAGACGGTCGCTATCGGGGGGCCTTGCATAATAGCTGCAATTTGAAGTTTAGACTTCAAAAGAAAATTCCTGTCGTGTTTCACAATCTGAAACACTACGACGGGCACTTACTCATGCAGCAACTGGGCAGTATTGATGATCATTCCTTTTCAGTCATTCCATCCACGATGGAAAAATATATTTCTTTTTCCTTAACAAAACAAATTAACAAATGCAGAGTATCTCTCACATTTATTGATAGTTATGCTTTTATGGCCACCTCCTTAAAAAAACTTGTCTCTATTTAGACACAAACAAGTTTCATTTATTAAGGCAGCAATTTCCTCAACATACCGATTTATTGTTAAGGAAGGAGATTTATCCATACGAATATATGGACTCTTTTGCAAAGTTTGAGGAAACACAGCTGCCACCACCCGATGCATTCACCAGCACTTTGACTGGTGAAAAAATTTCCCAAAAAGATTACCAACATGCTCAAAATGTTTGGCAAGCATTCAAGATTAAAAACATGGGCGCATATCATAATCTCTATGTACAAACGGATGTTCTCCAGTTATCAGATGTCTTTGAAAATTTCAGAAAAATATGATTTGATCAATATAATATTGATTGTGTGCACCTGTTAACAGCCCCTGGGCTAACATGGCAGAGTTTTCTGAAAATGACAAATCAACCCCTCGAATTGTTCACATATATAAACATGCACTTGTTTATTGAACAAGGAATTCGAGGGGAATATCTGTGATTACAAAGCGTTGGGCCGACGCAAAAAATGAAGTGATTAAAAATGGCGAAGGGGGTGAAAACGATAATTATATCATATATTTAGACGCTAATAATTTGTATGGGTGGATCATGTCACAGCATCTGCCATGCGGGGAGTTCGAATGGGTCTCGAAGGATCAAGTTACTATTGATGAAATACTTGCGCTCCCCGACAATAGCCCAGTGGGTTACATATTGGAAGTTGATTTGAAATACCCCCAGCAGCTACACGACGACCACAACTGTTATCCACTTGCGCCCGAAAAAATGGAAATAAAATATGAAGATCTCTCTCCTTTTTCAATTAATGCTCTGCGCGACAATAAATACTGCCCAGTCACCAAATTAGTCCCCAACTTAAAAGATAAAAAAAATTACATCACATACTGTATGTGAATACTGTGTGTAACTTTAAGATTGAAGACAAATAGGTTTCTTTTTCACATTTTTATATCACACAGCACACAAATGTTACAACAATCACAAACACTGAAAAACATAGAATGATGAAGTGACGTTGGGGTAATAACCCGCTGTTAGAACAAGTGACGTTCATAAAACATATTTTTGGGGAATACTCCCGCTATAAGAAACAGAATAATTGGGGATAAGACCCGCTATAACATAATGTGCCACAATGGCAGCTCAAGAACAACATACTCTATACTTGGGGATAAGACCCGCTAGAATACACAACGTGCCGCAATGGCAGCTAAAGAACAACTGAACTGGGTCACATGACCGCAAAGCTACGGAGCTCGTTCGGCATGCGCACAAGGTCCGAACATGCCGCCCCGCGTTGCAATGTGCGTAGCACATTCAAAATATTAAAAATACACTATAAATACAAGAACTAAATAAAATACCAATACCATAAAATAATATTTCAATACAAATACGATAATAATAAGTTGCAATAACAAGGACTATACAATACAATAAAATTAAATTCTTTGTTACAAAATTAAGCTATTTTCTAAAAATAGTTCGATGTATTCTTAAGAAAAGTTGAATGTAAAATAACATGTAAATCTTAGGTGCACTTTAAAATATGTAGACAATGAGAAAAGGTATGTACATTAGGTTTCATTAATGGGCAAGACACACAATCTAGATATGGATCTAAGAAAGATATTTGAGGCTGTTTTAACCTTTGCAACCCTAACATTACCATCCTTTCCTAGTATAACCTCTAAGATTCGTCCTAGCATCCACTTACAGGGAGGTAAATTGTCCTCCTTTATGACTACCATCGCCCCTGGTTTGATGTTTTCCCCTTTTACCTGCCATTTTGAACGATTTTGGAGATGACTCAAGTAATTTAATTGCCAATTTCTCCAAATTAATTGGACGAATTTAGTGATTCTCTGCCACCTAGATAATCTCGATTCTGTGATATCAATCAACTGAGGTTCTGGAATGGCATCGATAGGCCGACCAATTAGGAAATGGCCTGGTGTCAATGCATTAAAATCATTTATGTCGGTCGATAACGGAGTTAAGGGACGCGAATTTAGTACCCCTTCGATTTGGGTGGTGACTGTTTGGAATTCTTCCATAGTCAATCTAGCACCTTTTAATGTTTGTTTAAGATAATACTTGAAAGATTTTACACCAGCCTCCCATAAACCACCGAAGTTGGGCGATCTAGGAGGAATGAACTTCCATTCAATAGCTTCTGAAGTAAGGTAATTAGCTAATTTTTCATCCGGTCTACGAACTAACTCATGAAGTTTGTGCAATTCTGATTTAGCACCCCTAAAATTCGTAGCATTGTCTGTCATAATAGAAGCGCATTTTCCTCGCCTTGAAACAAAGCGTTTAAGCGCGGCGATAAACGCATCAGAAGTTAGATCCGTTACTATTTCTAAATGAATAGCCTTTGTTACTAAGCAAACGAAAATCGCGACATAAACCTTATGAAAAATCCCTTTTCTTTGATTTTTATATTTAATCTCAAAAGGGCCGCAAAAATTGGCTCCTGTATGGTTAAACGTAAAGTTTGGAGTTACTCTTTTTGATGGGAGGTCACCCATGATTTGTTTAGCAGTAATTGGGTTGTTCCTAAAACAGACAACGCAATCATGCACTACTTTTCGCGCTAAATTTTTTCCACTTACGGGCCAAAACCGCATACGTACGTAATGGATTAAAGTTTGGGGACCAATATGAAAATACTTCCTGTGAAAATGCTCAAATATGAGTTTTGTGAGCTTATGGCCTTTCGGCAAAATGATTTGATGCTTCTTATCAAAGTTTAAATCTGAATTTTCCAACCTACCGCCAACTCTTAAGATATTATCTTGATCCAAAAAGGGGGATAAACATTTAATTTTACTTGAAGGGGGAACCCTTGATTCCCGTTTTAAACCCTTAATCTCTTCCTGAAATTCTGCATTTTGTACTAATCTAATTAGAGAAACTTCTGAATTTTTTATTTCTGGGGTTGTGAGGCTGCCTCTGCGCCGGTCTGCTAACTTACATTTGCAATTGTGAAAAAACCTATAAACATATGCCAGTATGCGAAGAATACTATAGTATTTACCACTTATGTTGAGAAAAAAATTTACTTCTTCAGGATTCCTGAAAAGAGAAAGAGAAATATTAGAATTGAAATCATTACAGTTATTTTTATATTTTGATTTAGTCTCTGGAATGTAATCTGTTTCTGGCACAGAAATAGTTTCTTGCTCAGTCACTAAGTCATCAGCTGCTAGGAAGTTTGGTCCCCTAAACCACATTGGATTCTCTAGAAGGGAATTAACACTCGCACCTCTGGTCAAGAGATCGGCAGGGTTGTCCTTGCTGGAGCAGTGATACCAAGAGTTCGAATCTGAAAGTGCATTGATCTCTATGACACGGTTAGCCACAAACTGCTTCCATCGCTTTGATGATCCTTTGATCCAGAATAAGGTTATTTTGGAATCCGTCCAATAGTACACTTTCGATGTGATTTTTTGATCTAGGATGGGTTTTACTTTATTGGTCAGTCTTGCACTTAGTAAGGCTCCGAGAAGTTCTAGCCGAGGCAGAGTTATCTCCTTTATCGGTGCAACACGACTCTTTGAAGTCACGAGATTGACTTCCACACCACTCTCTCTTTTTATTCTCAGATAAATTGCAGATCCATACGCTACTTTACTAGCATCAGAAAAGGCATGTATGTCTACAGCTATTACTTGATTCAAGCTACCAAGAATTTTCCTCGGAATTTTTAATTCTGCTAAATTTGGAAGTTCTTCGAGCCACTTTAACCATTTTTCGTGCACATTAGTTGGTAACTGTTCATCCCATGCTGTCTTCTTTAGCCATAGTTCTTGGAACAGGCATTTTATTCTAATGGTGAATGGCGTCAGCATGCCTAACGGATCGAAGATTTTACCAACTGCTTGCAATAGTAGACGTTTTGAGCTTTTTTGCGATGACAAGAATTCTATTAAACTTTTGACTTCGAATGTCAGACAATCTTCTTCTGTTTTCCAGGACATCCCTAATACCTTGCTTAGATTGCTTCCTAGGCTTATTGCAGCATGTTCTGTTTGAATATTTAAACCTTCCTTTTACCAGCACTTCAGTAACGCTTCATCATTGGTTATCCATTTTCGAAGAATCATTCCTGCTTCAGACATTATTTTGTTAGCATTCAGGGAAACATCAAGAGCTTCTTGCAGCGTATCTTTGCCAGATATAAAATCGTCCACATAAATATATTTATCGAGTAGGTGAACAGTTCTTGGGTGTAGGTTCGTAAACCGCTTGATGTGCTCCTTTATGGTAGCAGATAGGAGGAATGGAGAGGCATTGACTCCAAAAATAACACGTTTGAATCTGAAGACCTTGAAAGATTTTAAACCATCATCATACCACAGAAAACGGACAGAATCCCGATCTTTTTCAGCTAGTGAGATTTGAAGGAACGCCTTCTCGATATCAGAAGAAAATGCAATTTCGTATAATCTGAAGTGGATTAAAATATCAAATAGAAGTGGATTTAAGTTGGTGCCGGGCCATAAACAATCATTAAGGGACAAATCATTGTTATCATGAGAGCTGGCATCGAAGACGATTCGGACCTTTGTAGTAAGTTTATCTTCTTTACAGACCGAATGATGGGGCAAATAATAAACTGCCCTGTCTAAAACAGGTTCATTTTCTTGCACCTGCTCTATAATTCCTTGCTTTAAATATTCCGTGATTATTTCAGAATATTGTCGAAAAAGCTCTGGGTTTCGATAAAATTTTCTTTTTAGACCTTCCAAACGCTGTTTCGCAACATTAAAATTATCATTTAAATCCTTCCAGTCTTTTTTCCATGGTAACTTAACTTCATAACGATCGCCTACAAATTTGACAGTTTTATCGAATATTTGTTGTGCTTGATCAGTTTCCGATATTTTCGGATCATCATGTTTAATGCCTATAGACTCAAGCTCCCAAAATTGTTTAAAATTATCATTTATTTCATCGAAATCTCTAACGAAATTGCACATAGCAATATTGTTTGTTTGCGTGTTCTCCTCTAGTGCCCCCGTTGGGATCCATCCAAAAACAGTGTCTTGCAATAAAAGTTTATCGTTTATCTTAACTGAATTATACTTTAAAATTCTATAAAATAATTCAGCTCCAACCAATGCGTGAATTTTTCCCGGTTTGAAAAATGTGGGGTCTGCCAATTCCACAATATTCGGTAAATTAATGTCCGATACATTTAATTGCTTTGATGGAATTACATCCGTGATTTTGGGAACAATTAAGAAATCTATATTATCCCTGAAAGAGCCATCTTCGTTTGTAATTACACTCGAAATTTTATTTTTTACATTATAAGTATAACCGTTTAATCCTGTAACGGGTACATTAATTATCCTTTTTTTAAATTTCACCATGTCAGCGCAATCCTTAGTTAAAATATTGACATTGCTAGCATTATCCAAAATTACTCTAAACTTTCGTTTATTTCCGAAATTATCTTCTATAAAAACAAAGCATGTACTCAATAAAATTGATTTTCTTTCTTTACTTATATTATTCAAGGCCTTTAAAGATTTATTATTTATCGAAATGTTTTCCGTTTCTCTATTTACCGCACCTGCAAGAGGGGAGGAAATTTGGGGGGAAGCCAATTCATTTTTGGATTTATTTTTTTTATCTCGATGAAGCGATGAGCTGTGTCGCAATCCACAGGTATTACAATTATATTTTGAAATGCAAGAATTTACGAAATGAGAATTATTCAAATAATTAGTACACAGTTTATTTTTCTTCACAAAATCGTATCGTTCAGAAACATTCATGTTTAGAAACTGAGAACATTTGTTCAAATTATGAAAAGCCAATTTACACAGAATACAAGTTTTTCCATTCGATTTATCATTCGAATTTAGCATGAAATTTTTTTGTTTGTTCGAAAGAGGAATGTTTTTGTTTAAGGGTTTTGAAGCAGAGTATCTATTTACGCTTTCTAACGTAGAACTGCGGTTTTCCAAAAATGACATTAATTCATTAAATTGCGGATATTCTGATATTTTAATCGAATATTCAAATAATTTTCGAGATTCCTTATCTACCTTTTGCAATATAATATTGATAAGGATAGCATCAGACAGATTGTTTTGTTCATATTGTAATACTTTTAAGGCCCTCAAATTTTTATTTACACAATCAATAAAGGATCTCAATTCTTTAGAAGACTCGTAATGTATTTTTTCATAATTAATTATGGCTGATAAATGAGTGTCAATGAGCAAACGTTGATTTTCGAATCTTTCAGTAAGTGCTGTAAACAATGACTCAAAGGAATCGTCTGGGCTCTCTAGTTGTTTTGCTTCATTTTTTAGCGATGCTCGCAAATAAAACAGCTTCTGAGCGTCATTTAACTGGGTATTATTGATAATTAAATTTGTAAATTGTACTTTAAAGATTAACCACTCTTCATATTTACCATTGAATGTTGGTAGTGGGATTTCAGGTAACTTAACTTTAATATTATTCAAACTTATAGATTCAATACTATCAGCATGCACATTTATTTTAGAAACTTTAAGATTTTTAAGAAATAGGTTGAGACTTACCTCAAGTTTCTCGAGACGATCTTCGAGTTCATCTAACTCGTTTTCGATTTCTGGTAAGTCCTTAATATCAAGGATATCATAATATTTATCCCGTATTTCCGATACTTTTGCTTGAAGCTCAGGTAATTTTCGAATCTTTATTTCGAGCTCGGTACTCGAGTAATTAATTTCGTCTGTATTATCTTTTACGAAATTTTCTAATTTCGTTATAGCACCTTTTAGAGCACCTTTTGTTCTATTTAATTTTTCCATAGCAGCTATTTCGCTGCGAAATCGACGGACCACAAAAATGTATGTGAATACTGTGTGTAACTTTAAGATTGAAGACAAATAGGTTTCTTTTTCACATTTTTATATCACACAGCACACAAATGTTACAACAATCACAAACACTGAAAAACATAGAATGATGAAGTGACGTTGGGGTAATAACCCGCTGTTAGAACAAGTGACGTTCATAAAATATATTTTTGGGGAATACTCCCGCTATAAGAAACAGAATAATTGGGGATAAGACCCGCTATAACATAATGTGCCACAATGGCAGCTCAAGAACAACATACTCTATACTTGGGGATAAGACCCGCTAGAATACACAACGTGCCGCAATGGCAGCTAAAGAACAACTGAACTGGGTCACATGACCGCAAAGCTACGGAGCTCGTTCGGCATGCGCACAAGGTCCGAACACATACCATAAAAATTTACAATTCTATTTGCAGCAAGGCCTCCAGTTACTAGCTGTACATAAAGTATTAAAATTCAAGCAAAAGCCGTCGCTGAAAGAATATATCGATTTTAACAACGAGCAACGAAAACAAGCAAAGTCCCCCTTCGCCAAAGATTTCTTCAAACTCATGAATAATGCGGTGTATGGCAAGTCACTGGAGAACATCCGCAAGCATAAATATGTACAGTTAGTAAACTGCGGACAGAAGGCAAAAAAACTTGTCTAAGCTCCTACCTACAAAAGATTTCTACCTTTTGATCATAATTTAGTTGCTGTTGAGAGACTTAAACAGTCTCTCACTTTAAATAAACCTATATATGTAGGATTCGTCATCTTGGAGCTGAGCAAGATCTTGATGTATAATTTTCATTATAACATCATCAAGAAAAAATATAAAAATAATGCAAGCCTTCTGTTCACAGACACGGACTCTCTAACATATGAAATCCGTACACGCAATATTTATACGGATATGCAGGCATTTCCCGACATGCTGGATACATCCGATTATCCCCAAAATCACCCTCTATACAGTGAAAAAAATAAGAAGGTGATCGGGAAATTTAAAGACGGGCTCAAAAGTAGACCGATTCACAAATTTATCGGTCTACGAGCTAAGATGTATTCCATCACGTTGGTTGATGAGGAGAAGAAAAGAGCCAAGGGGGTGGCCAAAAGTGTCGTCGAAAATAAAATTAAACATAAGCATTATAAGATCTGCTTAGAGAGTCTGTATTCTACGAGAGAGATGCAATATCGAATTCAAAGCGAGAGGCACCATCTTCACACAGTACAAGTGAACAAAACAGCTTTGTCTGCTTTTGACGACAAACGTTATATTTTAGAAGATGGTGTCCATACATTTGCACACGGCCACTATAAAATTACAAAACAATAATAATTCTTTCTTCTAAAGTCAAATAATTTTCTTCTTCAAATTAATATAAAAATCAAGTTTCTTCTTCAAATCAAGATTTTATTCAAGTCAAAGAACTCTTTTCCTCAAGCTCAAGAACTTTTTTCATACGGGGTGCATTAGTTCATACTATATATTTATTTTTAAATAAGTATTTCATGAGTGGCTAGCGGCTGTGGGCGAGAATGCAATGGGCACTCAATATAAACTTATTCTCTTTTCTCAAAAATGAAATGTTCTTATGTCTTAAAAAAAATCAAGT
This sequence comes from Maratus speciosus, assembly GCA_963932465.1. Classification (NCBI taxonomy): domain Eukaryota; kingdom Metazoa; phylum Arthropoda; class Arachnida; order Araneae; family Salticidae; genus Maratus; species Maratus speciosus. The sequence continues at coordinate 155,813,341 of OZ010787.1, read as the reverse complement.
CTCTTAAAAATGTGGTCGTCGAAAAATGAATGTCATATATCTTTAAATAGTGGCCGTGTATAAAAGGCATCGGGTGGTTAAAAATTCTTCTCTTCAAATGAATTGTGGAGTCGTGATTAAACATGGCGGGTGGACGGATGGGCACAATTCATAAAAATAAATATTTATTTCTTCAAATATTTCTTCTTTCATAAAAAAAAAAAATCTTCCAAGATTGTCTCTTCAAGAAAAGAATTTCATGTTTGGTGAAAAATCAAGAACTATCATGATGTAATGCCAGAACTTTCATTTTTATGGTGCATATCCAAGAACTGAAATAATCATAACTAGGGTGCTTTAAAAGTGAGCATTAAAAAACATTTGCTACTCTTAAAATTTGCTGCGAATGACTTACCTAGCAGTCACCAACTAACCTTGTTGTGTTCAAAAACGTTGCTGAGAACGCCTTTCATCAAGAACCATTCTGGAGTCTTCAAAAAGAGAATCCCTTGTTGAGATCGTCTGAAGGAAAAGCAGTCTGTTTTGCAAAAAAGGGTAACTAAATTTTCAAAAGAGATTTAAAATTTCTACTTTTAAAATTATGTTCAAGATATTTAAAATGTATTTTTTTTTCTTTACAGGTACCTTGCTGAACCTTGTTAAAAAGAGGTGTAGAATTGCTAAAAAAAATTGTGGTGTTTTGAATATTTTTCAAAACGGGTGGCTATGGTGGGTCCACAATTAACCCCCCCCCCCTAAAGTTTATTGAGTAAACGTCATTTGTTCTACATATAAAAATTCCAGAAAAACGCTTCATTAAAAAAACTCTCACTAAAAAATACTATCCTACGCTAAAAAAAAACTTTTATCTTACAAAATCCTTATCAGAATTCTCTCATCTCCCCCTTCGCTTCTCGCGCTGCACTTTCATTATCGTACTCTAAGACGATAACGAATGACCTTCCTTTGACCTTCAACCGTGCCTCGCGTGCCTCTGGCGCAGAACTGTCAAATATTGTCTACTAACATGCAAGGAGTCATTCATATTCAAATACGTAGTTTATCATCTGAAATAGATTCCTGCGCGTGTTGGGTTATACCCAACCCAAATGTTCAACTTAAAGTCAATCGGAAACCTAACAAAAAATTTTTGCTGACGCAAAACCCGACAACAATTTTTCTATTGACCCTAAACCGAAATACTTCACTTCAACACGAACACAACTCGACACAAAAAAGTCTATAATTGAATACAGTTATGAAAAAATAGTCAACAATCATATCCGTAATATCAATTCTTTTATGTAGAAAATAAACACGTAAAGCGACTCATTCAAATTTAAATATATAATTTTTCATGTCAAACAATAACTTAGACATTTTTTTTCTAAAATTGAGCTAAATCCAGCTTGGCTCGTAAGTTAGTGTTGTCAGGTCAAACAGGACAGAGAGAGGATTAAATTTAAAAAATCAAAAAACCCGATTGCGTAAGTAGCCCAGTGGTAGGGTAGCAAAAACAAGTGGGTAAGTGTGATCACAGATCACACAGAGGGTTTCGTTTAATATTCCTTTCAAAACACTTGATCCTTTTGAAAAATCTGTTAGTTCCACATTTCGCAACCAGGGGCACACTCTACTCTAAACAAATCTCAATCTGAACAAAACTCCGTTTTACATACTATCTGTAGATATATTAGTCGAAGGGATTGGGCCCATAGCACCCGAAATAAGTAGGCGCTCCTGGTGTTAAAAAGTGGAACTAAAATATGTAAGGCTATGGTGCATAACATGAAATAATGGTCAAAGGGGTGTCGGCAAAAGTTGGAAAAGTGCTCCCCGGGTGAAAAGGGCGGGGGTTAGAAAAATTGCTTAAAATACACAAGTTAGAGCCCGGAGGAGTAAATAATATAAGACTTTTTGAAAAGTTTATGATTTGTCGTGTAGTCTGAGGTATTCAGTCGAGAAGTCTGAAGTCGTATGCAAAAATTGATGTCTCCAACTTAATTAAGGTCTCTCATAGAAAGAATTCCTTAAAATACATAAGTGGTAGCTCGAAGGGTTAAACGTAAGACATTTTCAAGATTTTATGATTTGTCGCCTGGCCTTAGGTGTTCTGCTATAAGTATGCAAAATTTCAAATCTCCAATTTAATAAGGGGCTCAGTTAGAAAGAATTGCTTAAAATACGCATGTGGGAGCCCAAAGGGTTAAATGTACGACTTTGTCAAAATTTTATGATTTGTCGCATGATGGTGTTCTGCTATAAGTATGCAAAATTTCACACATCCAACCTAAATAAGGTCTCACTTAGAAAGAATTGCTTAAAATACATATGTGGGAGTCCAAAGGGTTAAATGTACGACTTTTTCAAAATTTCATGGTTTGTCATTTGATGTGAGGTGTTCAGCTATAAGTATGGAAAATTTCACGCCTCCAACCTAAAGAAGACCATTTATAAAGAATTGTTTAAAATACACATGTGGGAGCCCAAAGGGTTAAATGTACGACTTTTTGAAAATTTTATGAGTTGTCGTTTGATGTGAGGTGTTCAGCTATAAGTATGCAAAATTTCACGCCTCCAACCTAATTAGGGGCTCACTTTGAAAGAATTGTTTAAAATACACATGGGGGAGCCCAAAGGGTTAAATGTACAACTTTTTCAAAATTTCATGATTTATCATTTGATGTGAGGTATTCAGCTATAAGTATGCAAAATGTTACGCCTCCAACCGAATTAGGGCTCACTTAGAAAGAATTGTTTAAAATACACATGTGGGAGCCCAAAGAGTTAAATGTACGACTTTTCTAAAATTTTATGATTTGTCGTTTGATGTGAGGTGTTCAGCTATAAGTATGCAAAATTTCACTTCTCCAACCTAATTAGGGGCTCACTTAGAAAGAATTGTTTAAAATACACATGTGGGAGCCCAAAGGGTTAAATGTACGACTTTTTCAAAATTTTATAGTTTGTCGTTTGATCTGAGGTATTCAGCTATAAGTATGTAAAATTTCACGGCGCTAACCTAATCACTTAGAAAGGATTGTTTAAAATACGCATGTGAGACCCCAAATGTTTAAATTTACAACTTTTTCAAAATTTTATTATTTTTCGTTTGATGTGAGGTGTTCAGCTATAAGTATCCAAAATTTTGTGCCTCCAACCTAATTCGAGGCTCACTTAGAAAGAATTGTTTAAAATACACATGTGGGAGCCCAAAGGTTTAAATGTACGACTTTTTCAAAATTTTATGATTTGTCGTTTGGTCTGAGGTATACAGCTATAATTACGCAAAATTTCACGCCTTCAACCTAATTAGGGGCTCACTTAGAAAGAATGGCTTAAAATACATATTTGGGAGCCCAAAGGGTTAAATGTACGACTTTTTCAAAATTTTATGATTTGTCGTATGATGTGTGGTGTTCAGCTATAAGAATGCAAAATTTCAAGTCTCCAACATGTATAGTTTCTGAGAAAGGGCTCTGTGACGGACAGACAGACGGACGGACAGACAGATAGAGGAGCGAGACGAATAGGGTTTCGTCAGATGAACGAAACCCTAAAAAGGCCCAATTCGGAAATAATTAGGGGAAAGCTGGAAATTGTTTTAATCCCTTCAGTTTATGTCTAGAATGAATATGCTACGTTTCCCCCCTCGTACTAGATGAGCGTTAGGAATTATATATTGATTTATAGTCCAAAAACACTTTTTTTTTAAATACCACAACACTACCTCGAAATCACTAACTTTTCCAAAAACATTGTCAATACAAATGTTGTAGAGCTTAAAATTTTGATTAAAATGAGTACCTACTGTTAATACTTTTGTTGAATATTAAGGTCACAATTCTACTTTAAAGTTTTAGCCCCGTGGCCAGAGGGTTGAACTCAGAATTAATTAGGGGAAACCTGGAAATCGTTTTAATCCCTTCAGATTAGGTCTAAAATGAATATTCTATGTTTTCCCCTTCGTACTAAGTGAGCGTTAGGAAATATGTACTTACTTACATTCGAAAAACGCGTTTTTCTTTAATATTTTTAACAATATCTCAAATTGCGACCTTAATTTTGAACAAAAATATTAATATGCGTATTCATTTTATTCAAAATTTTAAGCTCTAAAACATCTATATTGGCAATTTTTTGATATTGTTAGCTGTTTTGAAATATTGTTAAGATAATTTGGTCTCTCCTATCTTGAAGCTCTTGATTAGTGAGTAAAGCAAAATTTTGAAATAGAATTGCGACCTTAATTTTGAACAAAATTATTAATGTGGATATTCATTTTATTCAGAATTTAATGCTCTACAACATTTGTATTGACAATGTTTTTGATAGACTTACCTGTTTTGAGATATTCTCAGGTAACTTGGTCTCTCCGGACTTCAAGCTCTTGATTAGCGATTAAAGCAAAATTTTGAAATTAGAATTGCAACCTTAATTTTTAACAAAAATACTAATGTGGGTGCTCATTTTATTCAGAATTTTAAGTTCTACAACATTTGTATTGACAAAGATTTTGATAGAATTAACTATTTTGAGATATTGTTTAAAATATTAAGGAAAAACATGCTTTTCGAATGTAAATAAGTACATATTTTCTAATGCTCACTTGGTACGAGGGGAAAAACATAGAATATTCATTTTAGACCTAATCTGAAGGGATTAAAACGATTTCCAGTTTTCCCCTAATTAATTCTGAGTTCAACCCTCTGACCACGGTGCTAAAACTTTAAAGTAGAATTGTGACCTTAATATTCAACTAAAGTATTACGTGTAGGTACTCATTTTATTCAGAATTTTAAGGTCTACAACTTTTGTATTGACAATGTTTTTGAAAAAGTTAGAGATTTCGAGATAGTGTTATGGTATTTAAAAAAAAACGTGTTTTTTTACTATAAATCAATGTATAATTCCTAACGCTCACCTAGTACGAGGGGGGGGGGGAAACGTAGCATATTCATTCTAGACCTAAACTGAAGGGGTTAAAACAATTTCCAGCTTTCCCCTAATTATTTCCGAATTCAACTCCCTAACCACTGGGCTAAAAAAGCGAACTAATTAATTATTTCTCATCAATATTAAACTACTTTTTTTTTTATATTACTTACCTATTTTTTTTTTTTTTTTACTTGTATTGGTGACTTTCAAGTTGTGTTTGATTGTTAGTTCCTATCTATAAACACTGTTTTGATGAGGCCTATAGATGTCTACGATGGTTAGAATTGCAGTAAAGCTAGAGATCCTACCTACACAACGTCCAGGTTGTGTAATATTTAAACGGAGCTTCTGACTGTAAAATAGACAATGAAACATAGTCTTCATTTTGAAAGACCTATCCAATGATATGCCACTCAATAGGGTGCGTAAAAAAATTTCGTGTCTACCGCCATTTTGAATTTATAAAATCAAATCTAGCCTATAACCATCGGACGGTTAAGACGAATCGATAGGGACCTCATTCATTAAAATCCATCCAGCCGTTGGGATGTTTCGAGAGTATAAAGAAATCCACATACCCAGATACTCGTGAAACACATAACCCTTCTTGGCAGTCGGGTAAAAAAAGCCGGGCAGACGCTTGAAAATCGAGACATTTTAAGCACTACAGTAAAACCTGTTAAAACGGAACCAGTGTGATGGAATAACGCTTTAACCTGAAAATTTTCGCAATATCGGCTAAAACAGGCTAAGATTGTCTAAATGGGAAAATTCTTTGTCGTTCTATCTTAACAGGTTGCTGTATTAAATAGCTTCCTTTCATCGTATTGAATATAAGTGAATTATACTTTATCCATAAAGGAATGGTGTGAAATTAATTAGTCGAACTAGAGCTTTCTAAATAATTAACAGTAATTTTATGACACTAATGCTCACTTTACAAATACCGCGTTTTATTATTTTTTTCATTATTTTGCCTTTCAGCCGTTTAAGAAAAAGCACAATTATTGCGTTCATTCTCAAGAAAACATTTTGTCAAACGTAAAAAGCACAGGCAGCAAGTTGCTGGAACGCACCTGTGGTTGGAACAGATTTTTGTATTATTTGAAGAAAATTCCGTGTTTTGACCGGAGAATTAAAAAAAAAAAAAAATGAGCTTCAGTTCGCGAATTTTTCGTGTTTTTTAGGAAAACAGACATACGTAAAAAATCAGTTTCTGGTACAAAAAAGTAACATGCAGCACAGTTACGGGAACACCCCTGTGATTTGACGAAAATGTAACTTCAGATAATTTTTACATTAAGGCTGTTTTGAACTGTTTTGTTCAACAAGCGCAAAACGTTTTGACTCATTTACAAATTCATTTTCTAACGAAAAGATATTAAATTGGAAAAACCTGACCAGGGAAGCGATTTGGAATCGAACTGTGTTTTCCATTTTTGGATCCATCAATTACCTATTGAGTTAGAAGCGATTTGGATCGCGTGACAAACACGTTTTTCATCCTTTCTTGACTGGTTTTTCTCGTTTCGCGCGGAAATTCGGTTCAAAACGCTCACTTTGACACTCTTTTCTGAAAGATCTATTGCGTTTGCAAAAAGACGGATAAAACAGCTCGATGACATAGTTTCTGAACATCAACACCTGGTAGTTTCATGCATTTCCGAACAAAAATAAATTAAAACTTATGTCAGAAAGTTGCCCTTTTGGATTTGAGAACGGCCTTAAAATAATGAATTTTCTGTATTTTGGGGGGAAATGGACAAATCAAAACAGGAATTTTCGTGTTTTAATAATAATAAAAGCAATTGAAGAAACACCTTCAACTCACGTATTTTTTTTTTTTTTATGTATATTCATCGGAACCAGACAGTATGATCGTCTAACTTCTGATAAGTTACAGAATTTAAATCTGAGATTAAAACTGAAATACAAAATTCCGAATAAAAATGTAAGTTAAAGGAAAACTTGTAAAATAGCTTAGAATGTAAAAACTCATTACTATCAGCTCAATCATAAAACAAAGTTTTGTTGATGCTAAAAAAATCTTTAAATTCATGCTTATTTTGAAACAGCCAAAGTTTAGAGGTCTGCACGGGCCGGGCTCGGGCCTATTTTCATTCATGGCACTCGGGCCGGGTCGGGCCTAAATTCTTTTTTTCGTACCGAGATAACGCAGTTTTCATTCTTCCTAGGTCTTCATAAGCCGATATTTTCAGTCCCGTCTAAATCCAGCCTGTATGAAATCATTGTCTCGACATGGCCTAGTCCGTGCAAAAATCAGTAAAATTTGGCCCAGGCCAAAAATTTTTGCAAAAAGTGTACATATTTTTAAATCGACATTATTGTACAATTAAACATTAAAATTTATTCGTTTTAAAGAATACTAGATTTCTAGGCAATAATATTAAAATACAGTAAAGCGTGTGAAAAAGAACCAGCTATGGCGGAATCCTGTCTTATATGGAAAAATTTATCGATCCATGTAAAATGAATATAATAATACGTGAGAAAAGAATATAATACATTCACACCTGCTAAGAAAAGAACTTGTTTATAACGCATTTTTTTTTCTTTCTTATGCGATCTCTTAGAAGATTTTACTGTATAGCATTTTTCAGATTTTTAAGTCTCCAATACATAATTTTTTGATTAACGATATTAATTATAGCTGAAAAATTAACATACAAATATAGATTCATTAAAAAAATGTATATCGCAATCTTTTTTAAAAATGAAAATTATAAACATGAAAAAAGAGCTAAAATAAGTATTTTTGGTCAGAACTCCTTTTAACAAAATCGACGTAAAATTCCGTCGGACTTGGGCCGAGATTTTAACTTTTTTCCGGGCATGGCTCGGACCGAACTTTCAATTTTTATACCGGGTCGGCCCATTACTGTTTTTTGTACGGACCAGGCTGGGCCGAAGTTTTAACTTTTATACAGGGCCGGGCCGAACTTTTCTTTCTACGAGTCGAGCTGAGCCCGAACCTGGAAATTTCGGCCCATACAGAACTCTACAAAGTATAACTAAGTTATTAATTAAAATTGTTCAGTCTAACAATACAATCAAGTTTAAATTATCAAGTAAGTCAATATTCTGTTTTACACGATTTTTTTTTAAATTTCTAAATACGAACTTACGACCCTAAACAAGAATTGTTAATTACAACCCTGCAATGTTCGAGTTATGCCCGACCCGAAATCGACAAAATATTTTTTTCGAACCTGCAACTTGATCCTAAGCATGAAATGAAAAAAAAATCCTAAATGTAAAATAATTCTGAAAAATAGTTTGCAATCATATCTCTAAAATCAATTTTATATTTCAAAAAATGAATGCATACATTTACTTATTCATATACAAGTATTTTTTTTTATCATTTGAAACAATAATCTGGACTTTTCTTTGGGTTGGGTTGATTTTTGACCGCCGATTACCTACTCGAGGAATATAGGCTCAAGGTGCCCTTCATAAGAGGGAGGGGGGCTTTCTAAGGGAATCTAATCCGTATTTACACATGGAAATTCAAGGTTCGAAGAAAACCACGAAAATTCTGAACGATTGGCCGACGGGCGCGATTGGGTTCGAACCCAGCACCTCCCGTCTACCAGCTTCGAGAGCACAGAACCTCTCGGCCACTGGTGGGACGGACTTTTCTTTGGAAAAATTTGGCGTACTTGAATCGACTCCCAAGAAACAAAAACTCTAATCTGAGATGATCCGAAAATGGAAACACTAGTCAACGCGATCCACAGCAAAAAATTGTAGATCCAATGGCCAACACGATCGGGCAGAATCGGGTTAACTGACCCGATGCAAGATTTTAGAAGTTGCTATATATACATCTTCACGTAGTTTACAATGAAGTTATGTATGTATATAATTATTTTCTTATTTATACCTTCCATTTCTCTTCTATATATGAAATAGAGATTAATATCTATAAAATGAGATTCTACTCACTGTATATTGAAATTAATGAACACAGAATGAATTTTCAATTCGATACTAAGTTTGCTTGAATAATTATACAAAACTCTTTTTATTTACTCATTCATTTATATATAAAAAAAAAAATACTTACCCTACACTTTTTAATGAAAAGATCGAAGCGAGCAGATGAATTTAACCCGGGAGAACTCGCTGCATGAGATTTTCTCTGACAGTCGTACTTTTTTAAGACTCTTATTTAAATCATTTTTCATTTTAATTAAAATTTCAAAATGTTTTTCAATTATTTTACCTATTTTGTGAATAAAAGTACTAAGCCAACCAAAAAAATTTATATTATATGAATGTAAAGTAAAAGAAAAGCAATTGGGTATTCTCACTAGCGAGTTCTCCCGGGTTAAACGTCCTGTCTCCTCTTGAAATAGTATTTCTCATAGGCGCGTAAGTTTGCGGTCAATCGAATAAACATCCAACAGGAGTGCACATGAATGAGCTCTAGACAAGTTTTTGGTAACATCCGGCCGTTGTATGAATACGACAGCCTTTAACCGACATGTGGTTCATCCAATCCGGCTTCCGAAGAAAAAAAATCAGTGCCCTGCTATTCCGTGGGTCGCATTTTCTATAAACAAACCTAAGATCTTTTTAAAAAAAATTAAACTACACCCGACTCGACACGACTCGGGTCGTGTGCAGGAAAAATCAGATTACCCGACCCGATGCAGGACTCAACACTCAAGTCAAAAAATTTTCCCCGACGGGGGGGGCCAGGTGTGCCCGACGGGGGGCATATGCCCCCCGGACCCCCCTCTGGCGCCGCCCTTGAACTTAAGAAAATTCACAGCTTTCACATAAATTTTCTGTTAAATTGAAAAATATATTCCTTCATTAATAACTATTAATAATAATAATAAATAAATAAATAAATAAATAAATAAATAAAGTTCAAACCACTTTTTCTAAAAAATAAAATAAAACTTTGAGTTATCAATCATTGAAATGTCTTAGTTAAAAGTCGTTTTCATATTCAGCAATATACTAATTGATGAAATACCGCCAAGAAACATCGTTGATGCGCAACTGTATGGTTATAAACAATATAAGCTTTCGCTATATATATATATATATATATATAGAAACCACTTATCTCGTAGAAGACACGATAGAAAACTAGCTATTACAACTGATTCGCATTCTTTTAGATAAAACACTTAAAAAAATTCTAAAGCTTTCACCTAAATTTTCTGTTAACTTGAAATATATATATATTCTTTCATTACTAACTAATTAAAAAAAAGATTAAGTTCATACTACTTTTTCAAAAAAATGAAACATTACTTCGTTAGTCAATGAAATGTCTTACAAGGAGAGGGCCAACCTTGTTAATCACAGATTTTGATTATTTTAATATATGTTGTAAGGTAGATACCCCTTAGTGCCAGGTTCAACGGATTTTATCCAATGCCCCTTAGTTCTTGAAAAACCGGGGGGGGGGGTCTAATATTAGTTCACAACTTAAATACTTACTTCGCATCCAAAATTATAGGTTAGTCGTAGCTCAGTTGGCATGGCGTTTTCCAGCTGATCCGAGGGCCCGGGATCGATACCTGAATGCGCTACATTTGTTTTTCTCATTTTTTGTTTTATAAATATAGTTGTAATTATAATTTCATAATTTCAATTAAAAATTTTAACATCATATATATTAAAAGAAAAGGCTATTTTTGTCAGTTCAGTGCATCAAAAATGAATATCTGCGCATGCGTCCAAAATCTCTTCCGGGCTGTCCGATCTCTTTCACTGAAGTGAACGATTCACCGTAGACAGAGAAACATGATCACATCATCGCAACTTTTACTCCGTGTATCATCGTCATCAGGGTAAACAGCGCATGTGCGGACACTGTGGTCCAATGGGAGTTCAGTGTGTGCACAAGACTTCCTGCCTAGATACAGATTTATTCTTAGGATCTTAGGCAATGAATAATTTATTCTCCCATGCTGTAGTCGTTAATATAGTAGCACGCACGTTGCTATCTCTAATATTATTTACTGTAAGGTGCTGCTTTGAAATAGTAAGTTTATTTGTTATTATTTATTTTATTTTGCTGTGTCCATTTCGATCTCTATTATTTTGCTCTGCTGTTTAATTTTCATAGCGAGTCCTAGGCTTATTTAGTTTAGTTATGGATCTAGCATCCTACAATCTTCGCGAAATTGAGCCGGACGGAAATTGCTTATTTAGGGCGCTGTCTGTGTTCCTGTATGATACAGAAGATCATCACCCGCGCGTACGCCACGCCATTGTAAAACATGTAGTCGGTAATTGGGATGTTTATCATCCGTTTATTGTTGGTGATCTTTCTTACGGTGTTCCTATTACTCAGGTAAACGATTACATGAATATTATGTCAAGAAACAGTACGCATGGTGGACACTTAGAATTAAATGCCGCAACCGCAATTTTTAATATTTTTGTCACAATTATCAATGCACAAAACAATAACGTCACAAATTTGGGTGTAAATGCTCGAGGCAAAATAGAAGTTAATTTATTGTATGATGGAAATGGACATGATGGTCACTATACGGTATTGCTCAAAAAGGGCAAAGAACAAATTCGGCAGGAAAAAAATTCATCTCCCTCCAAAAAACGAAAACTGCAAGAGAGAAATAAAAAGTATTATGCAGAGCAAAAAAAGGTTGAATCATCTCCTTCCAAAAAACAGAAACGGAAGGAGCAAAATAAAAAGTATTATGCTAATAGAAAAAAGGTAGAGTCAGTTTTAAAGCCATATAAAATTCAGTATAGGTGTGCCGTTTCCGACAACATTTCAAATTTATCTCCGTCCAACTTAGGTAATTTAGACAACACATGTGCTTATTGTAATGCATTGTATTTTTCATCAGAAAAGAATTCAAATGCCTTATTTAATTTGTGTTGTTCTAACAAAAAGTTCAAACTGCCCGAATTTCAAACTATTGATGACATAAGAGATCTATTCACTGGAAATAATGACATGTCGAAAAACTTTAGGCAAAATATTAGGCAATATAATAATGCTTTATCCTTCGTGTCATTCGGTGCCAATATAAAGTTACCTCCTGGTTACGGTCCTTATTGTTTCAAAATTCTAGGTTCAGTACACCACAAAATTTCCCCTTTGTATCCAGATAATTCGACCCATGCTTCTTATGGTCAATTGTACATTTTAGACTTTTCTGAAGCAAACGAAATTAGGTTAGAAAAGGCTGAGAATAGTTCTATTAGAGAGGACATTCTTAATATAATAAATCTTAATTTAATTAAATGTAATCCATACGTTAAGTGCTATAAAACGATGCATCAAAAAATATCTGAGGAACACGAGCTAGCTTTAAAAAAAAACAGAGTGCCAGTTGATTTTGTTATGCGCTTTTATCATGAACCGCTATCAGATCCTCGCCGTTACAACGAACCAACATGCTCAGAGGTTGCAGCGGTTTTTGAATCTAATGATGGTGCTCCACCATCTCATAGGTACATAAATGTTTATTCTAAAGATGGTGGACTGAAAACTCTAGATTTTGATAGTATGCATTGTGATCCGATGTCATATGTAGTGATTTGGCCTTGCGGTGAACCAGGTTGGCATATTTCAATGTCAGCGGGGGGAGAGAGGAAAACTAATGTTCGTGAAAATATTTCCATGAGAGAATATGTTTCTTATAGACTTATGGTTCGAGGATGTCCTCCTAAGGGAAATTTCAATCCGTTAATTAATGCTGGGAAATTAACTCAGCAATTGATAGTTGATTATTACTGTCGCATCGAAGGTGACAGATTAAAATTTATCCGTAGTCAACAGGCAAAATTGAGAGTAGGCACATACGCTGGCCTTGCAGATGCTCTGTTTGCACGTGCTGATAAAGAAAACTTACGGGCGGGGCGGATTGTTATTTTACCTTCTTCTTTTACTGGTAGTCCTCGAAATATGATTCAAAACTATCAGGATGCCATGGCAATGGTAAGAAAATTTGGCAAGCCAGACCTTTTCTTAACGTTTACATGTAACCCTTTATGGCCAGAAATAACTAACAGCATACATCCTTTTGAAACTGCTAATAACAGACCAGATGTTACAGTTCGTGTTTTTCATTCAAAAATTAAAGAACTTTTACATTTGATAAAAGAAAGAAAAATATTTGGCGAAGTACAAACATACTTATATACGGTTGAATTTCAAAAGAGAGGTTTGCCCCATGTGCATTTATTATTATCTCTTCAAGATAATTGTAAATTTAGAGAAATAGCAGACATAGATAAAGTTATTTCTGCAGAAATTCCCGACCCTAATGATACAGTCTTACATAACTTAGTTAAATGCCACATGGTACACGGTCCTTGCGGTAGTCTTAATCCAAACTCAATTTGCATGACTGATGGTAAATGTAAGAAAGAATTTCCAAAAGAATTTGTTCAGGAAACTAAGGAAAATGTTAATGGTTATCCCCTTTATAAAAGGAGAAATAATAACAGGACTATTTCTAAACATATTAAAAGTAAAAATATTGAGGTTGACAACCGTTACATAGTTCCTTACAATCCCTTTCTCTTACTTTATTTTCAAGCCCATATTAATGTCAAAATTTGCGCGAGTGTTCACAGTATAAAATATATACATAAATATGTTTACAAAGGTCATGACTGCGCCAATGTGCAGGTAACTGCTGAAGGTGGTGTGCTTCATCATGATGAAGTTACTGCTTTCCTAAACACTCGATATGTCAGTCCATGTGAAGGTGCATACAGAATTTTTTCTTATCCAATGCATGAACAATCTCACACAATCATTCGCTTGCCTGTGCATTTGCCAGAAGAGCAACAAATATATTTTCAGGATGATAAAGCCGCGGAAGCTTTACTTAGATCAGAATTAAGAAGCACACAACTTATTGCATGGTTTAATTTAAATAAGGATCCAGAAACAAAAAGCCCTTTTATTTATCCAGAAACACCTCTTCATTATACTTGGGATAAAACTAAGTGTATTTGGAAAAAACGCTCTAACTTTCGTAGAGTAATTGGCAGAATGTATAATGTTTCTCCCTCTGAATCCGAGCGTTATCATCTTAGGTTACTGTTGCTTCATGTAGTTGGGGCTACAAGTCATGAAGATATAAGAACAGTTCATGATGTTGTTTTTTCTTCTTTCAAAGAAGCAGCTATGCAAAGTGGATTACTTCAGGATGATACTGAGTGGCTGCGTTGTTTGCATGAAGCATCAGTTCTTCAAATGCCATTTCAATTAAGGCAGTTATTTTCTTTCATTGCCATTTTTCAACAACCATCAAACGCTACTCAATTATGGGAAACTTTTAAAGATTATCTTAGTGAAGATTATTTGCAGCTTCATGAGCCGAATAAAGCTTATCATTTTAGTCTCAGGGATATTAATGAAACACTTAAATTACATGGTTTTTCACTTTCAACTTGCCAGTTATTAATGATTTCTTAATAACTGATCACAACATCAATTTCTCTAAAAATCCAAATCTTGACTATAATTTAATGATTCAGCAAGCTAATGATGAACAACTTTTAATCATTAACGAAATCAGTAAAGTAATCCAAGCGAATAATACAAATAAAAGCAATGCATATTTCATAGATGGTCCAGGTGGTACTGGGAAGACATTTGTATACCAGTGTCTTATACAAAAATGCTTCGATTTAGGTATAGAAATTATCTCTGTTGCATGGACTGGCATTGCTGCTATGCTCTTACCAAATGGTCGCACAGTACATAGTAAGTTTAAGTTACCTTTGATTCTGCATGAAACTTCAGTATCGTCTTTAAAAATTAATAGCAAAGCTGCTTCTGATATTAAGTCAGCAAGACTGATAGTTTGGGATGAAGCACCTATGGCAAATGTTTATGCATTAATGACTGTTAATAGACTTCTGCAAGATATGACCAATAATATTATTTTTGGTGGGAAGATAATCGTTCTTGGAGGGGATTTTAGACAGGTATTGCCAGTAGTTCCACATGCCTCACGACAAACAATAACTCAAAATTGCATCAAATTTTCACCTCTTTGGCCATATTTCAAGGTTTTTCGGTTATTTAAAAACATGCGAGCTAGGTCAGACGAATTGGAGTTTTCAAAGTTTTTGCTTAAAATTGGTGATGGAAGTTATCCATCAGTCAATGATGAACCATCATATGGTTCTTCTGTTATTGATTTACCTTTAGAAATTATTGCAAAAGAAGATATCGTATCTGAAATTTTTGGCAAACATTTTGCTTCACCAGATCATGTTGTTAATTTTTCTAAATTTGCTATTCTTGCCCCCAAAAATGAGCATTGTAATGAAATAAATTCTAAAGTTCTACATCTTATACCTGGCACACAGAGAACATACGCTAGCGTAAATAATCTCATAACTGATGATGAAAGCCAAATTCTTCAATTTCCTGCAGAATTTCTAAACAGTTTAGAGTTAAGTGGTTTGCCTCCACATAATCTCACATTAAAAGTCGGTGCAATTGTAATGCTGTTAAGAAACCTAAATGCTACCTAGGGTCTTTTAAATGGGACAAGACTAATTGTGAGGAATATGTATGACAATTGTTTAGATTTAGAAATTATCACTGGCGAAAGAAAAGGGCAAAGAGCTTTGATTAATAGAATCGACCTATCACCATCAGACACATCACTCCCTTTCTCTTTTAAAAGACGCCAATTTCCCATACGTCTGGCTTTTTGTATGACTATCAACAAAGCACAGGGACAAACTTTAGATTGTGTTGGTATTTATTTACCCCAGCCTGTTTTTAGCCATGGTCAGTTATATGTAGCTATGTCTCGGGTGCGTTCATTTGAGAACTTAAAGGTTCAAATACTACCAAAAGGCAATAGAACACTGAATGTAGTATATAAAGAGGTCCTATAATAAACAACTAAAGGGAACCTGGCATTCATGCATGTAGAATGTTTTGCTTGATGTATGTCTGTCGGAATTTCAGTTTGTAGAAATAAGTAAACAAATTTTAGGGTTACTGAGTAATGCAATAATAAATTTTAGTATGCATCAGTGCAGTTTGTCTGGGCTTATATTGTACAATAATAAATATGCTGGATAATGAAAAACCTATATGATTCATCGGTTCATGTCGATAAAATGGAAAAATGCTCTAAATGTACAAATAAGGTGACAAGGTACCAAGTTTTTAATGTTATTTATAAGGGGATAATCTTAGTATTTGCATTCATGCGTCCAGTGCGTTTAGCCTTGCGCATGTCTGCCTATGCTTTAATTATAGAAATGTTCAACAAATTTGGGGCTTATATTGTACAATAATAAATATGCTGGATAATGAAAAACCTATATGATTCATTGGTTCATGTCAATAAAATGGAAAAGTGCTCTAAATGTACAAATAAGGTGACTAGGTACCAAGTTTTTAATGTTATTTATAAGGGGATAATCTTAGTATTTGCATTCATGCGTCCAGTGCGTTTAGCCTTATGTGTGTCTGCCTATGCTTTAATTATAGAAATGTGCAACAAATTTGGGAGCCTATGTTGTGCAATAATAAATTTTTGTTTGTTCTATGCATGTAGTGCAGTTTGCCTGATCCATTTCACTTACTTTCATTTAAAGAAGGGTTAAAAATAAAATTGCGTAGTATATAAGAAAATTATTTTAGTACATGCATTAGTGCACTGGCCTGATGCATGTTTGTGTATACTCAATTCAAAGGTTCAAATAGGTCGAAGGGTTTTAAGAGATTCAATGTTGTCTACAATAAGGTAATTTTAGTAATCCATTTTCATTCATGCATGTCTTGCTTTTTTGCATGGTCTGTTTGTAAATATGTGTGACAAAAATTTTAATGTTCCCAACAAATCTTTTTTAATAACATCGAAATGGACACAAATATCTGAGTATATATGTATTGTGTATGTGTTTTTTTTTTAGTGTTTTTTTTTCTTTTTCATTTTTTTTTCCAATTTTTTTGCTGATTTAGGAAATATGCCTCATGGTACATAGATACCAATGATTTATGTGTTTTGAATACCACCATTTCAGTTCAATAACATTTTCTTTATATATTCAAACATTTAAATGTAAAATTAAGGCAAATATTAATTTTCTGAAATATAATGGTATTCAAATTTTGGATTTCTTGGCATCTCATGGGGGAAACCGCCTTTTTCAGCATTTTTCCTTTTTTTGTTGTTTTTCTTTTCAGTAGGCATGCTTGAATATTAGTGTTTTTTTTATAAAATCTAATCTTTTAGAAAATAAAAAGTAGGGATGGAAATGTTTGAGAAACCCCCTTAAGTTCGGTACTTTTAAGTTAGCACAGCACATAATTTTACATAATTTCCTACATTTTAGAGTCTTCTGCATACAGTAATGTTTTTTTGTTGTTTTCATGGGCGTGCAGTGCTCATACATGCATTAGCAACTGTAACATTTACATATTTAGTGTAGTTTATAGATTGATGCATGAATTTTCATACATCCAGCTTATTGTTTGTTTGTTTGTTTGTTTTTTGGGGGGGGGGGGGGTCGGTGGTGCACTAATGGGAAAGTCAGTTTTGACTGGTGTGCTAACGAAAAAATACCCAAAATTTTAGTAATATCAATTTGTGACGATGGTTAAGTTAACTTTATGCAACTCGGTATTACTTTAAACGTTCTTATATTTCCTATATTCTTTGTGGAATACATCATAATTACAAAAAGTAATCAAGCAAGAAAAACTTTCGTAAAAACTATGACACTCACACTACAATTTTTATAATATTTTTTTATATTTTTTGGTAGCATATTCCTGTTTTCCAATTTTTCCAGGAAAAAAGTTTTTTTTACCCAAAATTTTAAACCTGTTTTCAAATAATTTGTGATAATGTTGTCATTTAAATCTATGCACAAACATCAATAGTAAAAAATAAACTTTAAAACCGTTCGTAGCAGGAAATTTTTTGAAAAACCGTCAACTTTACACGAGCATGCCTGCTGAAAAATTAAAAGGGTATAGCGAGTACGGGCACTCGACCTCTTGGGTGTACATGGAACTGAGTGCAACAGTGACAGTCATTTTTATTTTCTGATTTCATCGTGTAAAATATGAATTTTGTCAAATATCGTGGAAAATATGCAAATTTCGTCGAAAGATTATGGAATAAAACACAAATTTCGTCATAGGATTGAAAAAAAAAAAAAAACGTGATTTCATCAAAGGATCGCAGAGTAAACGTGAATTTCATTCAAAGGACTGCAGAAAAAGTGCGATTTTTGTCAAATGGTCGCAGAAAAACACTGATTTTGTCAAAGGATCGCAGAATAAATGCAAATTTCCTCAAAATGTTGCGGAATTATTCATGTTATGCACCTTCAGTGTCCCACTCCCCACTAGCTTTCCCCCCGCAGGAGGGCCTTTTTCTAAATTTTGCCGTCACACCTCATGTGACATATCGTTGCAAAGGCCTGTGAGGGGGCACTTTCCTAAATCGATATATCGGAATATCATGATATACAGATGTCGATTTATCATGATATTTAATTCCAGACATCGCCCAGCCTTTGCGGTAAGTAAACTTTTTTTCTTTAGGGCTATCAAATTGTTTGCCGTCAAGTTTTGACGGGTTCCATCTAGTCATACATTAATTATAATGTTAACAAACTTAAATTTATCATTTCTTATTTGTAAACTATTATTTCTCATCCATTAAAGAGGTTTAAAAAGAAATTGGATCAATTATTGAATGATAAAAATTCCAAAATCGTGACACAAATTCTGTTGTGGTGCCATCTAGTTATGATAAAAAAAAAAAGGAATATTCAAATAAAATAAAAATAAAAGCAGAAAAAAAATAAAGGGAAAAGCAAAATAATTGAAAGCGCAAGCATACTTATTACAAATTTAAAAATCTTTAATATGCAAAAAATCGGTTGTAATTTAATTCTGATGCTATTTTTTAACATAATTATGCTTGTTACTTTAAAAACAGAATAATAGTATTATCGCATTGACTTCCTTTGTTACAGCAATGCGTAAATGATGTTTCTTTAAAATCACGAATTGACACAATTGCTCAATATCATTGCATCGATAAAGAATATATGAAAAACATTTTAAAAGTGATTTTTAAAAAAAAATAACAGTTTTATGATCTTTTATTACAACTATTTAGTTAAAAGTAAAAAATTAAATAGGTTAAAATTATAATTGATATACAATATTAAAAATATTAATTGACAATGAGATTATTAAGTTATACTTACAAGTAAATTTATAGAACAAAAAATGAGAAAAACAAATGTAGCGAATTCAGGTATCGAACCCGGGCCCGCGAATCGGCCGGTAAACACCATACCAACTGAGCTACGACTAGCCTGTCATTGTTATTGCAAAGAAAGTATTTAAGTTGTGTACTAATATTAGACCCCCCCCCCCCCCGGTTTCTCAAGAACTAGGGAGCATTGGATAAAATCCGTTGATCCTGACACTAAGGGGCCTCTACACTACAACATATATTAAAATAATCAAAATCTGTGATTAACAAGGTTGGCCCTCTCCTTGTTAGTTAAAAGACTAACACTAACTTGCATTCTTATAGATAATATATATATATATCAAAATAAGTAGTTAAAAGTAAGAAAAAAAGCATATTCATATGACAAAACAACGGAGTCCCCGTGGCCCAGTGGTGAGCGGGGTGAACTAAAAATGTGAAGTCTGGTTATATGTTTATGGGTTCAAAACCTGTGAATAATTCTAAAGGTATGTCATCTTTGCAAAACCATAGTGGAATTTGTGCATATGAAGCTTTGACAATTCTAATATGACAAACGCAACGTATACAGAACGATTCATGAGTATGTTAGTTTTAAGCCTTTCCACAGCAGTCAGGTCTTCTTCAAAGGTTTTAAATGCTTTAAAACTTTCATAATGTCTCCTTCTTTAGTCGAGCTAGCTCTACTCTACTAGTCAAATTCTTTTACCTCAACCAGTGCAATGCGCCAGCCGCTCTTCGTGCTTTTAGAAACCACAAAAAAATGTGTAAAGGTAACGGTCCTTTGTCAATTAATGGTTTAAAAGCAATGGTTGTGAAGTTTGAGAAAACAGGTTCTCTAAATGTTCAGTCAGGCAGAGGACGAAAACCCGTATCACAGGATACAATCGAAGAAGTGGCAACGACGATTGTCGACAGAGCACCAGACAATGTTGCTACCACAAGCGTCTAGCGATCACACTTTTTCATTTTGATCCTGTGATCCTGCTGGATCAGCGTGAGTAGTAATCGGGCCACTATCAGCTACAGGGCGTTCCCACCTGTCAATCAAAAGGGGGCGTGGCAGGGGGCGTGTCTACCTGTCAAAAGGGGCGTGGTGGGGCGTGTCACCTGTCAATCAAAAGGGGGCGTGGCCGGAAGTGACGTCACGAGGGGAGTTGAGTTGTTTTCCTCCTGCTGGTTTTGGTTTCGGTTTTTCAATCGTACTGGGTGTTTTTTGGGTGGTTGAGTTGTTGTTTGCTGAACGTTTTTGGTTTCGGTTTAAATTTTCTTTTTTATGAAATGGCAACGCCGAGTTACTTTTTTGAAAATGGCAACAGGTTAAAGTTGGACTTGTAAAATTTTCGGTAGATTTCACGCGATCACGTGACTCATGTGTTTACGGTATTTAATTAATTAAGAATATTATTTTAAAGCTTAATGAATGAGCAATTACAATTAAACCAATTAACTGTTAAATGAAGGAGTTTGCTATTGTCTCGCAAGATGAAATCACGTGACGTCACGCATTCCTGTTTAAACAGATTCATTCGTGTTAGCACTCGAATGCTGACCCACGTGGTGATGACGTCATGTTTTCATGCCAGAACATGAGCCTAGGGAAGCAATACATGTTGACTGCAAACGGTGCAACCCACGGGGTGATGACGTCAGGTTTTCATGCCCGAACAGGGACTTGGTAAGAAATACGTTTTGACTGCAGCCGGTTATAGAGGCGAGTTGTTTTTTCTTTGGTTAGATGGATCTGGCAACACAAATCGCTCAAATAGTTTCTTAAGCTACTTTTGGCAACAATAGGATGTCTTAGTTGCTTCGTTTAATTTGGTGTGTGTTGGTGCATTTTGATATTATTTTCTTCTTGTGCAAACTATGGATAATCAGATGCCGTCACGCAAGCGACCCTTGGATGACTTTGAATGGGTGAGTACTTCTCCTAATTACTTTTTAATTAATCCTAAATAAATTGTTAAATCATTGGAAATTAATTTATATATGAACTATACACTGAATTTTTTTTTTAAATTCGATTTTATCTTTAGTCGTCGCGTTTTCCACGTGTACTTTTTAACGATTATTAGTTTATTTATTTTTAAAAAGGATGTTTGTCCTTTTTTAGTATTTTCACTATAATGATTATATTTTTATATAAGTAGATTTTTTCCAAATTAATCCTTTCATAATAATGATAATAGTAATATGATTTTTGACCACGGGTTTTTCTTTTTCATTATTTTCCTTAAATAATAATGAGTAGATTTTTAACCACGATTCCCCGTTTTTAATCTTCAAGTATTAAGAATATTTTTGTTAAATCCTTGAAAATTAATTTATATGTAAACTATACACTGCAATTTTTAAAAATTGATTTTACCTTTAGTCGTTGCGTTTTCCACGTGTACTTTTTAACGTTTGTTAATTTTAAAAAAGTATGTTTGTTCTTTTTTTAGTATTTTGATTTTTTCCAAATTAATCTTTTCATAACAATGATAATAATAATATGATTTTTGACCAAGTGTTTTTCTTTTTCATTATTTTCCTTAAATAATAATAATAATGATTAGATTTTTAACCGCGTGTTTTTATGTATAATAATCTAAAACGAAATTATTTTCTTTAAATAATATATTTTACCCGTTTTTAATCTTCAAGTATTAAGAATATTTTTTTTTCTAAATTTTTTAAAATGATTTTCATATGTTTAGATATGTAGATTGTTATTTGTTCTAAAGATGTTATGTTTTATCAAATCTAAGTGGTCATATAAAATAAAAAATGAATATATTGTTAGTGTTTTAACTATAATTATTATATTTTAATATAAGTAGATTTTTTTAAAATTAATCCTTTCATAATAGCAATAATAATAATATGCTTTTTGAATAAGTGTTTTCCTGTTTTATTATTTTCATAAACAATAACAACAGCAATAATAATAACAATATAATTTTTGACCACGTGTTTTTACAGTAGTCTTAAATGTAGTTTTCTTTTAAGGAGCTTATTTTTTTTTTTTTCACTTTTATTATTTTTATAGATGGTATAGATATATATAATAATAGATGGGGTTTTTTAAATATTGGTTTATTTTAATAATTTATTTTAGAATAAACCTGGGCCTTCCACTGTGCAAGATCCGTTTTTCACAGAGAATTCCATTGACGATGAAACTGTAAGAATATTATTTTTTCTTTATGCGATCTCCCCGTACTTAAACTCTGTATCATATTTACGTTTTTCTTTTCTGTTTTTAGTTTCCTTGTGCATATTCACAAGTGTGTTTTGACGATGAATATCCAGTTTGTTCCGATGATGATTTTGTAAGATTCTTAATGCATTTTCTGAATATATTATTCAGATTTAATGTTGTTTTCGTATTATTTATTTATTTTTTTTTTCAGTTTCCCCCTGCGTATTCGCAAGTGCCTATTTCGAGTCCCACTGACAATAACAGTCTTTATCAATCGGAGAGTGAAGTACGTTTATTTGTTTAATTATTTATTATCATGTTTCGTATAGAAAAAAAAACTTAAAAAAAACTTATTGA
Source organism: Maratus speciosus (assembly GCA_963932465.1). Lineage (NCBI taxonomy): Eukaryota > Metazoa > Arthropoda > Arachnida > Araneae > Salticidae > Maratus > Maratus speciosus. The sequence continues at coordinate 155,790,628 of OZ010787.1, read as the reverse complement.
TTTTTTATACGTTTCCTTTTTTAGCTATTCAGAACAACTTCTGAAAATCAGTTAGAAAATCCTAGATGGGATCAGGCTGGTTCTGGATTTGAAGTACGTATTTTGCTAAATATTTAGAGAAATCTTAAATCTGTTTCGAAATCTTTTTAAACATGTTTGTTCTATTTATTCTAAAATAAGATTTTTATATTTTTTAAGTTGGAAGATGCAATTATTTTGGAAGAGAGGCGTCGCAAAGTTAATAGAAAATACCAAGGTGAGGAAATTACCTATCGTGCAAAAGTCGATGTTGAGAGACTGCCAGCATATTTGCAAGAAACTCCCTTAATCGCAGCAGTAGAGTGTGTGCGGCAACTTTTCACTACTTTATTAGAACGTTGCACGCAAAACCTTTACCCAACTGATCTTATCCGTATCTGTATCCAAACGGACGAATTGGACAAACCGATCTCCACAACATTGATGTCGGTTTCAGAATTGACAATAGAGAAAATTTTAGCAGCTATCATGAAAGTACTGCAGTCGAAGCAAGAAATTAAACTTGATTCAGGTTTTGTTGCAGACATTATCACCATTACTCGAGAGAGAGGTGCAGGAAGACAAAGAGTAATAAATATAGAAGTAGACCGTCTGAGAAAGAAATCCATTTTTCCAATCCCGAGTGATGGTGATGGATTGTGCTGCGCTAAAGCTATTGTTTATGCAGAAGCTTACGTTAAAAATAGTCGAAAAGCCCTTAACAGTCTGAGAAATGCTGATCGACCGGCGCTAATAAATGCAGCCCGAGCCTTGCACGAGGTTGCAAATGTCCCTTTAGGCCCCTGTACATACGAAGAGATATCCATTTTTGAAGAATATTTAGAATTACAGATAGTTGTCATATCAGCACAGAACCTAAACAAAGTAAGTTTCTTTCTTTCTTTTTACTTACATATATTTTTCCGGAAAAGTTTTATTTTTTCAGAAAAAAACGTTAAATATTTTTTCTTTTTCTTCTAGGTGTCATATAAAGGACCCCCAGGAAACCCCAAAAGAAAAAGAATAAATCTTTGGCTTCATGACGGCCATTTTGATGTAATTAAAAAACTAAATCAGTTTTATGGAGCACATTTTTATTGCGAGTCCTGTGAAAAACCTTATCAGACCGAGGGAGAACATCATTGTCCGTTTACATGTCCCATATGTCATGAAAGTGATTGTGTGACTGAAGGACCAATTCGCTGCAACGATTGCGACAGACTTTGTCGCTCTCTAAAGTGTTTTGAAACACATAAAACTAAAACTGGTAAACAGACATTGTCATTGTGTGATAAGGTGAGTTTTATTTTGATCAATTCTATCAAAAACATCAAATATTATTTTAAAATGTATTATATTAAAACTTATATTTTTGGTATGTAAAATACATTTACGAAACTGTATATTGTTTTAGATTTACCAATGTAGAGAATGCTGCAAGGTGATTTTGCGCAGACAGTGTCCACAAGAACTTCATCGATGCGGGACCACCAAATGTTCATCATGTGATAGATATGTGGAAGCGAATAGTCACAGATGTTATCTTAGAACTGAAACAGCAAAGCCTAGCTCAGACAAATTAATATTTTTTGACTTTGAAACAGACCAGGCAACAGGGGAACACATAGTCAATTTTGCATTGGCTCAGTATTCTGATGGTTCAGAAGCAATCTTTAAAGGCTATTCTGCTTGCAATGATTTTTGCAGCTGGCTGTTTTCTCCCAGGCACAAGGGATACACCGCGATAGCGCATAATATGAAAGGGTAAGCGATGTAATGAAATATATTTAAGTTGCATATGTTAAAAAAAAAACTTTCGGGTTTTTTCTATTTTTTTTTTTTTTTTTCAGATTTGACGGGCAGTTTTTATTAGCATGGTTATTGAATCAAGGTATTGCGCCAGAAATTATTCCGTGTGGGTCCAAAGTTATGTCTATTGTACATAAAACATTAAGAATCAGAGTCATCGATTCCTTCAACTTTCTGCCTATGCCATTGTCCAGAATGCCCTCGTGTTTCGGTTTTACAGAACTGAAAAAAGGATACTTCCCTCATTTCTTCAATACACGAGAAAATCAAGAGTATGTTGGACCTCTTCCCGAAGTCACCTATTATAGTCCGGATTCTATGTCAACAAAAGCAAGGACTTCCTTTTTAAATTGGCATAAAGAGCACCAAAAAGATGATTTTATATTTCAAGAGGAAATACTGACCTACTGCAGGTATGCAATTTTTAAAATTATCTAAAAAATATATTTAAAGAAAATGCAAATGTTTTTCAATTGATATTATAAATATTTATTGTTTCTAATATTCAGATCCGATGTTGACATTTTACGAAGATGCTGTTTAGAATTTCGACATCAATTTCTTGAAATGGCTGAAGTGGATCCCTTTTGGTAAATCTATTTTTAAATTTTATTTTAAACAGTTTTTCAAACAATCTTTTTTTTCGAATTAGCATGTTTATTTTATTTATTTTCTTTTAGCTATATTACAATAGCATCAGTCAGCATGGCTGTCTTTCGAATACGACACATGACAGACAACACCATTGCGATGGTCCCAGTACATGGATATGTCAACTCGACTAATTTCAGTGCAGATTCGATCCGATGGTTGGATTACCTTGCATTCAAAGAAGACATATTTATACACCATGCTCTTAATGGACTTGGCGAAAAGAAGATTGCGGGTATTTCCGTAGATGGTTTCTGTAGTGTTTCAAACACTGTCTATCAATATCACGTGAGTTCAATTAAGTTTTTCAATAATTCATTTATTATGTGTTATAACAACCTTGATTTTTTAAATGGTCGAATTTCGTTTTGCAGGGATGTTTTTTTCACGGATGTTCCACATGTTATGACAAAGACATTAAAAATCCTCTGCATGGAGTTTCCATGGGGACTTTGTTGCTAAAAACACTAGAAACCACAGCAAAGCTGCGCGTGATGGGCTATCAAGTGGTTGAAATCTGGGAGCATGAGTTTTTGAAGAAAAAGAAAGAAGATGTCGAGCTTCAAAACTTTTTGCAAACCCACGAACTCGTGGATAGACTAAAGCCAAGGGATGCATTTTTTGGTGGCCGAACAAATGCGGTTCGCCTTTATTATGAGGGCAATGCCAAATACGTCGATTTTACATCTCTCTATCCGTGGGTACGTGCTTTAAATACCTATTTATTTGTAGTTGAAATTCTGTTGATATCTTTCATGTGGTACATCATTTTTTTTTTTTTTTTAGGTTAACAAATACTGTAGATACCCGATAGGTCACCCTACAATAATTACGAAAGGTTTTGGAGATATAGAAGAGTATTTTGGCATTGTTAAGTGCAAAGTGTTACCACCTAGAGGGTTATTTTTACCCGTATTACCCTACAGATGTCAAGAAAAACTCATGTTTCCATTATGCCGCTTATGTGCTGACACCATGGCGCAAACAGTATGTCAACATGAAGATGAAGACCGTTCGTTTTTAGGCACGTGGATATCAGAAGAATTGAAGTTGGCAACTCAAAAAGGCTATAAGATTCTAAAAGTAAGATTTATTTATTTATTTATTTATTTATTTATTTATTTTTCTAGGGAATCAAAAAGAAGTAATTTTTTTTTTTTTTTTTTTTTTTTTTTTTTTTTTTTTTTTTTACTTTAGATTTATGAAGTTTATCAGTTCGAGAATTCATCTGACAGCTTATTTCGGGATTACATTGATATGCTACTGAAAATAAAACAAGAGAGCAGTGGATGGCCTACAAATTGTGACACTTCGGAACAAAAAGAAGCATATATAAGGGAATATTTTGACCGAGAAGGAGTTAAATTAGAGCCAGATTTAATTTCCAAAAATCCTGGAAGACGACAAGTGGCCAAATTGGCACTGAATAGTTTATGGGGGCGGTACGTTCTTTAACAGCCACATTCTTTACTTATTGTTATTCACTAAAATTTATCAAATAATTTTTTTTTTTTGTTTTGTTTATTTTAGATTCGGAATGAATTTAAACAAACCCCAGCTGACATATATAAATTCCGTTCCAGAGTTCAATAAGATTTTACACGATTCAACTAAAAAGGTAAGATATTTTAATTTTTCTTAACTTTTTCTTGCTAATTTTGTCAGAGATTCCGTTTTATTCTACTACTATTCTCTTTTTCAGGTTAAAGATGTTTATTTCCCAACAAGTGAAACAGCAGCTATTTGTTGGGAGAGCACGGAGAATTTTACACCCCAAGATGCAACAACTAATGTGTTCATAGCTGCATTTACAACTGCCTGGGCGCGAATAAAATTGTATTCAGAGATGGACAAGCTGGGACAGGCCGTTTTATACCACGACACAGATAGTATCATATATGCTAGTAATGGAGAAAATGACCCACCGCTAGGAAATTTCCTTGGTGATTTCACAGACGAACTAGAAGGAGACACTATTACGACATTTGTTTCTGGTAATTATATTTAAAAAAAATATTTTAACAATACTATTTCTAAATAAATTATGAATATAATATAGCTTTTTACGTTTTTTTATTTCTAAATATTTTTTTAATTTTCAGGTGGCCCCAAAAACTACGCCTATGAAACAAAGAGTAAAGAAATGTGTTGTAAAGTCAGAGGGTTTACCCTAAATTTTAGAAATTGTGAGACTCTCAACTTTGAGAGCATCAAAAAACTAGTCTGCGAGATGGATACTTCCACAACTTTAGCTGTTCATAATCCAACAAAAATAACCAGGGAAGCAAAGCGTCGGAAAGTGATAAATAAAACAGAAAGAAAACTTTACAGGTTGGTGTATAACAAGCGTGTCATACAGACTGATTTAACCACCCTGCCGTATGGGTATTAAACCAAAATTATATGAGAAATATAGTCTTCTTTAGTTGTAAAGAAATGTAAATAATAATTTAAATGTAATTTAATCAGTAATAAAATGTATTTTTTTCTTTTTAAATAGTCTTTGTTTTGATTTTTAATCACGTTTTTGGTTACTTCTTTTCATGCTTTCAGGAAAAGGCAAAATATACAAATATTTAGAGAGAGAGAGAGAATGAATATATTTCGAAAAAAATATATTAAAGATTATCAAATAAATTTTACTGATAAAGAAAAATATTATATATATATATATATGTGTGTGTGTGAAACGATATTTTATTTAGAGAAGAAATTTTTTTTTTTAGCTATACTTTTTCCAGGAACTATATATATATATATATTTTTTTTTTTTTTTAAAGCTATATTTTTTTTTTCTCATGAACTATATATTTTTTTCCAGGAGATTTTATTTTTTCCCCAGGAAGAAAAATTATGTATAAACATAAACAGGTGATTTGAAGAAAAGTTGATTTATATATATATATATACAAGAAAAAATTACACATACACAATTGCAAATATTTAAAAAATTTATTTTGGTCATACAGTACATTAAAGTTGTAATCATCTTTTTTACATTTTTGAATCGAATTTTAACCAAGGCATTGGTGATCTTGGTAAAGTGACATGCTTAGGTGATTTTCGTTTTCTATTACTGGGTTCAGGTCTTGCATAAATAGTTTTCTGTTCATTCTTTAGATGCTTGTTTTTTATAAATTCTTGGGGAAATCTGATTTTCTTTAAAAGGTCTTGAAACTGATCAAAAACAACAGGTTTTTGACTTTTATCTCTCAGCAAAAAATTGATTAGTTGAACAGCATCTGATCCGATAATTTGAGTATCATCCATTTTCAGTTCTTTGTTTTCTGTGCAAGTAATTTTATTTTGTTTTAAAAATTCCATAATTTTAACAGCAGTATTTTTATGTTTCACAGGAACAGAACTTAGAACTTCATTTTCCAAATCAAAAACTTTTTCAATGGGTTTCTTCATAGCAAACGGTTCTTCAGGAGGATTCAGAGCATTCACATCGGGGAATGACACAAACTTTTGTAAAATCTGTGTATAAAGCTTCGCTTTTTCATCATCCTCTAATTTTCTTTTTAAAATAGTATGAATCTGCTTGTCTAAATCGCTTAAATGCTCATTGGCAAACTCTTGATCTCTGTCAGCTGAAACAAGTCTGAATTTACGAGCGAACTCCATTGATAAGTGTACTAAGTACTGATACTGCAGCAGGAATGAGAATAGACAAAAAACCTTCTCCTTTTTGAACAAGGAGCCGTCTTTTCTTAAACAAAGGTACTTTCTTATCTCCCAGGCGACGTAATGTTCTTTTATAAGATGTTAATCTATTTTTTTGACGTGTAGAAACGGGTATGTTACCATTTAAAAGATTTAAGGCACATTCACAGACACCTTTTATAATGCTATTAGGACACTTTTTAAGAAAGGGTGCTTTTTTCTTAGTCTTGTTTAACAATTTGAGATGTTCTAAGGTTGACATCCTGAGTCCAAATGAGAGTTGTTGAATTTAATCTCTCCTTTATATCTATACCGTAAGCAAAAGCTTTCGTCAAAGCACAGTGTTTAAAACCGGATTTATGGCAGGGACAGTTTACAACTGGAATATTTAATAAATCAATCTTGGGGCAATTGAAATCATTCAGATTCAAAATCTTTCGTCTGGACATTCGTTCTAAAAACTGTGCTTTTTCTAATCCTTTGGTATAAACATTCTTATAAGAAATAAACAAAGACAAAAGTATAGGCTCTAATGCTGAAAAGGGTAAATCACCACTATTCCATTGCAAAGCATGACGGTACCGAGTCAACCAGGCAAAAGTCTTTCTTTTTACGAGGGTTAACTGATCCCAAGGATACGGAGGGAGAAAACTCCAACGGGCATGGTACCCGTGATCTAATGCGTAAAAAGCGAGTTCTTTGATAATAAAATCGCTCGAATTTATCTGAAAGCCTTCGAACTCAACAATAATGGAAGACATGCTCACTGGATGACGTACTCTGCACAAATGGTTTAGCGAAGTTCATACACGTAATGTTTATCTCCAGGAAATATGCTTGTGCGCATGCGCAAACTTTCGAAAGAATCTGGTCTTAAATCAATGAATAAGTAACTGTAAGGTAATGCAGTAGCATCATTAAAAATTTCTTGAAAAGCCTTGTTTTTACCAGGAAACATTTGTCTTGCTAAATGCATTATTTGGCTTTTATCTCGCGGATTCTTGTATAGTACCATGTAATGGGAATTTAAATTAATATTTCGCATTTCTTTACCGTGATGAAACAAGTTTTGGGTTATAAAAATGACTGATAGATTTCGGTGATGACTACCTTTCGTGAAAAGTTTACTCAATCGCAAATCACCAGCTAATTCTGACATTAAATCGTCGATAATAATTAAAGCATCTTGAATAGAGTTAAGGTTAGAGGGTAAACCTTCTTCAAAATGTACACCTTTCATTGAATTGAAAAGAGGTTGATAGCTTCCATAACAGTATATAATACTTAATGGCATAGGATGAAAATATTTATAGTCAATTAATTTTTTTACAAACATACTTTTACCCGAACCTGTCGGTCCAGAAATTAGGACCGTCGAAGGATGTACTAACTTGAGTAATTCCATGTTTTAAATGAAAGGAATGAATGAAATCTTTCGCATTTATAGTTTCAATGAGAATGTCAAAGAATTAACTTTAAAAATCCACTTATATATCCTTATGAGAGTTTCGATCAAGACGAAATTACTTTTATAATTTTTATTATAAAAAAGGAAGCAAAAATCTTAAACAGGTACTTTTACATGTAAACTACTATCCGTGATGAGAGTTAAAACAAGCAATAAACACACAAAATGAGAAAAAATCAGTTTTTTTTATTTTTTAAAAACTATATTTACACCATATCTTTTTTTGACAAATTGATACATTCGAAAATCATTCTTCTTTCTACATAATAGATTTGTAATAGAATTCATGCAAAGACCTTGACATCGTTTTACAACAAAGAAAATACAATATTGACCACAGACATTGGACGTTAAACTTTGAAGCGTTGCCTTGTTCCATCGAATTCGGAGATACTTCTTCACAAAACTTGTTATGTCTTCTCCATAGGTTTCGGGAGGAAGTCCGTAAGAATCAAAAAATTCCAGAGTTTTTTTGTCTTGAACGTAAATTGCCAGCCAATGGGATCCTTTTTCGTCATGTTTATCGGTATTGATCACTAATGCACAGGGAAAGTTTCGGATATCAGGTATTTTGTCGGAAGGGAAAACACCTGCAAAATATCTCGCCGAAACAGGATCACGAGATAAAACTGAATAAATTTGTGATGAATTCATTAGTTTCCAAAATCATACAGAATATTGCGAGATTTGTTGATTTCGATTAAATTTTCAAATTCAGCATACACTAGCAAAGAAACTGTTTGCGCCAAAGTCGTTCCGAACTTAATTTCTAATCTCAGATTGCTATGTCGAATGAGATTCAGATGTGACCCATCGCATAAATCAGGTGACAGATCAAAACAAAATAATGAATACCCCTGTGAAAATTCGGATCTTGTAAGGTACAAACCTTTGTTTTCAGCATTCGTAAATAAGTTTTGATATGCTCGAATAAATAAATTGTTTTCAAAGTCAGGTTGAAGCGGATTATGAGGAACGGGCTGACCGTCCACATAGACGCCTATAAAATTAATATTGTAATGTTTGAACTCAAAGGGGGACTTTTTATAGTTGCCGTTAAATGCGTCATTATCCACACAGGCAATCACGATGCGATTGGGCATCTGACCTGTAAAAATGTTATCTTGAACAAAACTCATATTACCAGTAGGAATGGAATATGTTTTGCATAGCACTCTGTTAATAGGGTATTTGGCGGTTGTTTTTTCTAAGCTTTTAGCATGGCCCAAGACAACCCCAGGACTTACGCGTACTTTACGAACAAATAATGAGGCATGTTCCAGGGAAACTTTGAACTCCCCTTCACCCGCTAACAAACAAAACTCTGGCTTACTACGAATCAGTTTAATTTTCACATCTACCATGTTAAGGAGGAGTCTTTCTTGGTGAAACATATCCAGGTGTAATCGACCAATCATATCAACTGAAGCACTGAGATTAGTCATTTTGGCACGCTTACTAAATCCTTCATTAGGGTTTGCATCTGCCGGATCCACAACATTCATACGACCAGCCGTATCTTTAAAAAATAATTCTGAGGAAAGTTGCGAGTTTTTTGCATCGTAACCGTGATTTAGTAACTTCTCTATTATGGCTCTGTAAGGATAGGTATTGTTACTTGAAGAAACGAGTCTTTCATTCAGGCTAATATCAACCTGAGAAAACATGGAATGCAAAAATAGATTAACAGGTCCCACTTTACTTTTATCCGGAATGGGTTTGCCATCCTTTTTTAAAATTTTTACATTGACATATAACTGAGTTTGAGATAAATCAAGGTATTCTTCTCCGCTTCCAGAAATATTAAATTCCACAGGTCCGCCATCAGAAACATTGGCAAGTGGGTGAAATTCAACCCACTGGCCTCTTTCAATAACTGTTTGTGTGGGTGGCAAAGAAAATAATTCTAATTCCGATTTCGCACATTCGGGAGAATCTTTTAAAAGAAAAGCCATATTGTTCTATGAATAATTAGTCAAAAATATCACGTCTTTGCACCTTCCGTACTTTCGATGAAATGATGCGTTTTGAAGGTTTGCGCTTCCTTTTAAGCTTTCCGTGGCCAATCATTTGATCCGCTTTTTCAACTGCTTTTCTGGCTAATTTCTTGCCGGTTTCTTTTGATCTTGTTTTGAGAGATGTTTTAAAATTTTCGCCAGATAACACATCGTTTGCAACCATAGTGCCTGTTCGTAACGCTTCTTTTCCAATTGTTTTGGCACCACTTATTAAAAATGGCATCGCACTGCGAAACAATTTAGCAAAAAACCCGCCTATACCGTATCCTCTCTGCAAAACTGTTCCTCGATAGTAAGGCAAACCATTTCCTGTTTGCCCTGCATAATAATCTTCGAACTTTCGTGTACAACAAGTATAAGGAACCAACATTTTGTCGATCTTTCTTTATCGCAATCAAATAGGAAAATGAGATTTGTTTAAACGAAAGGCTCTTTTATATGATTTGCCGTAAACGAAAATGCAACGTTACAAAAACTTTACCTCTTTCAAAAGGCACTAAATCTCCAGAATGAAGTCTGATATCAATTTGTACTGTTTGGAAATGTTGACGGATAACTGGTACGTACAATGGTCTCGAATAATGAGCATTTATTATTTCACCATCGCTCCCTTCGACAGACACAATTTTTAATAGAGGGGCTTGAACATCACCTACGATTTGTGGTTCCACGAGATCACAATACACATACATCACGGGAAACGATGACTTTGGGTCGGCTACGAAAGGACTTTGTTGCATTCCTGTATACTCTCCGGGTTCAAACCCTAAAAGTTCTGCTAGACCTTCATAAAGAATTACTTTCGATTTTTTATCTGTCTTGATCGAAACTCTTTTCGTAACAGGGTGGAAATGAAATTCAATTTTATTTTTATGTGTCGGTATTGTCATACTTTTAATGAGGTCTGGTATCGTTTCATAACATCCAGAAGGAACTCTCCTACCTTCAAATTTCCCATCTCCTAAGTCAAAACCAAACAAATTATTATCATTTCTAACATTATACCACGTATGCGGATAAATAAAATCGACCAAAGCCATTTCCCATTCACCGTTTAAATTGATCGTATTGGGCAGCTGTGTTGTAAATTGAGATATTTTATTATATGGAAAAAAACTCATAGAGCTATCACTGATGAGTGTGACGTAGAACGACATCTTTTGATGTAATGAACGGTAAGTACCATGGCTGTTCTATTTATATCATTCTAACATCTTCAACCCATGCATTAAATTTTTCTGGATATCCTTGAAATTTCACAAAATACTGAACTTTACCATTGCGTTTTCTTTTATTCAAAACTTTCTCCACGGGATAAAAACCTGAATCCGAAACTTTCTGCAATTCTTGTTTGTAAAATGTTCCTTTTATGATTTCTCCTGCCAAATCTTTTAATTTATAGACAACAGGTACCCTTTGAATTATTTTATGAATAGTAAAAATTTCTCTTGTCCAATTCTGTTCGTATCCTTTCTCAAAACGTAGTTTTTCCTTACTTATGCGAACAGTATCGTCTATATTCAAGTCGGATTTAATTGTTGGAGTCTTGTCATTTGAATACAATGTTTTCCAAACTTGACTTTGATTATCTAGGTTTACGGCTGATGGCATCATTTTTATACTACGATGCCACGTGTGGTTATAACTATGTGTTAATTTGTCGATTACATCAATATATCTCTTCGTATTCATTTCAGTAAAATATTTCCACATTTTCGTTTTAAGTGTACGATTAAAGCGTTCAATGATTGAAGCCTTTGTGGCGTTATTGGTTGTAAAAAAGTGGACATTCTTCTTTTTTAAAAAATCTTGTACAAGCTTATTCGTGTACTCCTTCCCATCATCGCACTGCAGTGTTTGCGGTTTACGTTCCGAAAATATTTTCTCGAAAGCTCGTTTAATACCTGGAGCTTTTTTATCTTTTAACGGTATGACCCAAGCATACTTAGACAAAATATCAATGCATGTCAGTAAATACTTATAGCCATCATTAAAAGATGACAGAGACTGCATGTCTACTAAATCAGATTGAAACTGCTCGTTTAACCCTCCTACTATGACACGATTTCTTGGGAATTTGTGTCGCAAAGGCTTGTGCAATGTATACGAATCTTTCGTTTGAAGCCATTTCTTTATCTGATGCGTTTTTACGCGACCTTTTAAAACACGCTGTAAAGCACTGATACCACCGAAACTGGCCGGTACCTCCGGATCCCGATACATCTGAGTCAAAACTTCCATTGCAACAATTATTATGATCTAAACGAAAATTAACATTCATTTATGTTTTCAGCTACTAATTTTCATGATGTTTATCTCATGAAAGTTGTACTTAAAATGAAAGCATTCTAACAAATCTTTTAAATATATACAATTATATTTTGAAATAATTTATAGTTTTAATCTAAAATAAACAGAAAAAAAAGAAGAGAGAAAGAGTATGTAATATATGTTTGTGTAGACTCTTTCTCTCTTAAAGAAAATTATAAACAAGACAATATAAAACACACGAAGCAAAATATAATAAAAATACAAATTTATTCAGATCTAAAAAGTAACAAATATAATTACAATGAAATCAATAATTGCTCAAACTCATTTTGTTCTTCTTCTTCTGAAACATACATTTTTTCGATGCTTTTAAATAGTCCTTTTACATCAATGGCATCGAAAAATTCTTGTTGACCAAGTACAAAATTGAAATCAACATTTAAGTTTTTCTGCACAATGTTTTTAGCCACATCATCCATATTAATTTGAAATAATGCTTGATCGAAATATTCACCAAATTTATCAGTTCTAGTTTTTGATATACAATCGTGCATAAAAGCTACTTGATAATTATCTCTGCATCCACAACAGTTTACAAGTTCAGCAATTTTTAGAGAAATTGAAGCACATAAACACTTACCCAAAGATTCAATCAGTTGAAGAAATCCGTCGCAAGTATCATCAGGTTTAAAATCCACGTTCGGGTTATTAATTTCTTTGGTTATGTTATTGAACAAAGTGTAAGTAATTAGACTGTCTTTTACACATTCTGTTATAAAGTCCTTGTGAAAAGCGAGTTTACCGAACTCGCATCCTCTTAGCACCACATGCTCAGGCACAAACTGCATACTTAAGTTTTTTCGTTGAAAAAGTCGTTGGAAAACAAAGAGTTCAAACCCATCTTTCATTTGCTTGGACACACACAAGTCTCTATCGATTACAAATACTTTATCAGACGATCTGTGGTTAAGTATACTGTTTACTTCACCACAGAATGACAGCCACACTTTAGGAGAAAGGGAAATTCCATCTTTCGTTGGTTGATAAAACCCATCTTCGTCGCAAACATGTCTTCTAACATGTATGCGTGTTTGTCTAAGGAAATTAGACACTTTGACGAAAATTTCACCTCCTAGATGTATCATATCTTTAGGCAAAGAGTTCAGAGTGTAGGCAGCATCTCCCGACGAATTAACGCGAACATTCTGCGCTAAAATCTTTGAAGCACCATTAATTTCATTTTTAATTGCTAACTCCGTAGCCGCTTTCTTTCGCATTCTAGTTTCCAAATTGCAAATCTGAGAACTAAGTCGTTTCATTTTTTAACTTTTTGTTGAAATTGGCAAATACGATTAAATAAAATTCACAAACGACGCAACACTCACGAGAAAAATCGAAGCAACTGACGAATGCAGCTGTTGCCATTTGCTGTATAACAAACTTTTTCTTTATCGGTTACAGTTAATGGCCATTTAAACAACTCAACTTCACATTTGGTTACAGTTAAAACGAGATTGTGATAAAAAAAAACAACTCAACTTCACAAAACAAAGATATTTCTTGTGTTCTGACATGAAAGCATGACGTCATCACCCCGTGGGTTGCACCGTTTGCAGTCAACATGTATTGCTTCCCTAGGCTCATGTTCTGGCATGAAAACATGACGTCATCACCACGTGGGTCAGCATTCGAGTGCTAACACGAATGAATCTGTTTAAACAGGAATGCGTGACGTCACGTGATTTCATCTTGCGAGACAATAGCAAACTCCTTCATTTAACAGTTAATTGGTTTAATTGTAATTGCTCATTCATTAAGCTTTAAAATAATATTCTTAATTAATTAAATACCGTAAACACATGAGTCACGTGATCGCGTGAAATCTACCGAAAATTTTACAAGTCCAACTTTAACCTGTTGCCATTTTCAAAAAAGTAACTCGGCGTTGCCATTTCATAAAAAAGAAAATTTAAACCGAAACCAAAAACGTTCAGCAAACAACAACTCAACCACCCAAAAAACACCCCGTCCAACAGTACGATTGAAAAACCGAAACCAAAACCAGCAGGAGGAAAACAACTCAACTCCCCTCGTGACGTCACTTCCGGCCACGCCCCTTCCGACCACGCCCCTTTTGATTGACAGGTGACACGCCCCACCACGCCCCTTTTGACAGGTAGACACGCCCCCTGCCACGCCCCCTTTTGATTGACAGGTGGGAATGCCCTGTAGCTGATAGTGGCCCGATTACTACTAGCGTGCTCCGCGCATAACGTAGCGATGTTTGTGTAAAATAATATTTTAAGCAAAACTATTTAAGAAACTTTATGATGTAGTGGTATGACGTTCAACTTCAGATAAAATGGCATGGGTTCGATTCCTTATGGAGCTGAATGAAAATAAATGTCAAGATTGCTTTAAAAAACTAAATTTTTTTAAAGATAAAAATTGAAAATTTATATTTTCCAATATTTGTACCACTATTAATTTTTTTTTTTAATTGTGAATTTTCCAAATATTTGATATGGTAATCGTAGTTTTAACAGATTTAATGCCTTTAGTATCGCCATCTAGTGGTGTAAAGATAAGCAAATCATAAAGAATGTTTTAAATTTAATAATAATTAAATATTTTTTCATAATTTTAAATTTAATAATTTTAATTTTTATCATCATTTTAAAAGAACTTTTAATTTTGAATAAATAACAATTGTTAATATTTTTTTCATAATTTGAAATTTTATAATGATTTAGTAATTTATTTATTTTTTAATCATTTAAAGGCACTTTAAATTCTGAATATAATAAATTTTTATATGTTTCAAGTAATTTTATGTTACATCTAAACATCTATGTAACATCTAAATATAAACAAATATACGTCATGCGCGGACGGTATGGGTATGATGCAAAATACGTCAGGCGCGGAACAATATGCGCGGAGCGCGCTGATCCTGCAGGATCACAGGATCAAAATGAAAAAGTGTGATCGCTAGACGCTTGTTGTTGCTAACACTTCCAGCGCTCTTGGGATAGCTCGGAATCTGGATATGCCTTATTGTACGGTATGGAAAATCCTACGAAAGATTATCCACTTCTATCCGTACAAGATCAGCCGTGTACAAGAGTTACGTCACATCGACCATGATAAGCGATTGACTTTTGCTCTCACTTTTCTTGCCAGAATGGAGTTGGATGATGCTTGGCCCTGGAAAATCTTATGCAGAGACGAGGCCCACTTTTACCTGAATGCAACTGTAAATACCCAGAACTGTCGAATTTGGGATAACAAGTCACCAAGAGCATTCAAAGAAATTCCTCTGCATCCACCAAAGATAACTGTTTGGTGGGTTTTCACCGCAGATATGATCATAGGTCCATTCTTCTATGGGAACATTACTTCGACAGGACCTGTAACTTGTTATGTTACCGGAGACAAATATCGCTAAATGCTAAACAACTTTGTTATTCCGACACTTCAGCAAAGACAGTGCCTGGAGAAAATCATTTTCATGCAAGAAGGAGCCCCTCCACATATTGCTTTGCGGGTACAGCAGCTGCTACGACAGAAATTCACAACAGAAAGAGTCATTAGCCGCTGTTTTCCAACTGCATGGCCACCTCAGTCCCCTGATCTGTGACTTTTGTTTATGTGTCTCACCCTGTGACTTTTGTCTATGGGGTTACCTAAAGTTCAAGGTCTATCACGGAGGTGACTGGATACGTTGAAGGATAACATATAGCGAACTGTACGGGAGATTCCTGCAGACTTGTTATTCTCTGCTGTTGTAAGTGCTGTGCACAGAATGCAATATGTGGTCCACAGAAATGGCGGCCACATCGAACCTGAGTTGGATGTGCTAAATAAACGGTAATTTTATTTCAGTATTGATTCTTCTTTGTTGAAATTCTCTTTTTCGAATACACAGCGCCAGCCACATATTCCCCTGGCGGTGAATTTTTGAACTATTTTTTCTTTGCCGATTCCTGCGTCCCCCGTCTTATTTAATCTTCCTACAAAATTTGGCGCCATCCTCGCAATTAGATCGCGCTACAGAACACTCTGAGTACCGTCAGTTTAATTGTCAGTCACCTTGTATCCTTGTAAGCGAATTTTGTCTATCCACGTCATTGAGGAAAAAGATGGAGATGCAGTATGCCGTAAAAACGGTTTGCAATATGATGCGCGCTATAGCTCAAATTCAAATGCTGTCACTCGGCCTAAACAAAACAAGCACCTGGAACAAGGAGCGAATTCTTTGACATCCCCCATGCATTCTTTTTTCTGAATGAAAGTGATCTGCTTATTTGTAAGCATTCTAAGGCCTGGATACAAATGAAACGGTTATGACCGTCGCAGTCATAGGTCATAAATCTGATATTTGTGACCGACACAAAAACAGCGATACTGGAGAAACACTTATGACGGTCGCAGCGCGGTCATAAAGATCTGACTTCCGGTTTCACGGATATCGATTAATTCTAACGATAGCCTTCAATGATACGAGCCGTTAATTCCCAAATTGGCTCATCCGATCTCAGCAATCTGATCCTTCGTTAATATTAATATTTGGAATTACTTTACTGTGATTTTGATCAAATTCAACAAAATAAATCAATTTAAGTCATTATAATTGCATTCTATATTACATTACACTACTTCATAAGAAAATAAATATAATTTTCTACTATATAAATATCAGTTTTAGCCAATCAGACTGCTCGGCTCAGTTGAGCCAATTTGGGAATTAACGGCTCGTTTCAATGATTGGTTAAGAAGCATTATAATGGCGGATGTTACAAATCTCGGTAAGTTGTTTTAGGTATTTACATGTTTTTTAGATTTGAACAAATGTAATTGATTTTTAATATTATTGAATTAATATACGTGAGTTTTAACGTTATATTTTTGGAGAGTTCTAATCTAACATCAACGGAATGTAGTATAACATAATACTTATTTATAATTTAATGTTATCTGGTCAATTCTTTATTTCTTCATTTTAATTATGGTTTTAGAATTTTTTTTTTTCTTAGTTCTCGATTATCCTGACCTCCTATAATTTCTAATCGGTATTTCATAGAGTTAATATCCAAATACATTTGAGCGTAGTCATATATAATCGATACATTTTAAATCTCTCCAATTAACTTTCAATGCTCTCACGTAATTTAGAGTTGCTTTTAAATTTAAAATAACGTCATTTATACACGGGCAAAAACTAGAAGCTTTTATGAGTTCCATATCGTAAGTTTCGTTAAGTTATTTTTTATCTTTTAACCATATTAGTTACACATTACGTAAATTTTATTATTCTATTCTAAACTTAAAATATCTTGATGTTCTGCATTTGATATCCTCCCCCCCCCCCTCCTCCTTTTTTTTATACGAGATATTTTCTACTCTTTTTCTCTGAAAAAAGGGAGAAAATTCCAAGATTTTGAAAAAAAAAAAACTGGACATGTTGATTACTGTAACATTTCTCCCCACTTATAATTTCTAATCGATATTTCTTAAAATTGAAGTTTAAGTAACATTGTGCTTGTTAACATTATTATAACTATAATATGTCTGATTGGGGAGACGAAAAAAGCATATTTTTTTTATAAACAAACTGTCACATAATTTACAATTGCCTTTAAATTTATATTGCCCTTTTATTAGTTATAGTTATAATATTTCTGTTTCATCTACTTCACATGTTTTGCATATTTAATTTTTTTTCTCCCTCTCTTTCTCTCTTCCAGTTGTTATTTACTGAATCTGTCACTGTTGCTGACTCCTACTGTTGGACCGCTGGAATATGTTTTACTACAGTTGCTGATTTTTTGTGTTGGCCCGTTGGAATGCGATTAAGAGGCTAGCAAGATTAATAAAAAATCTTCGGTCTCTTAAATGCATACTTGCAGGCTAAATCATATCCAAGATTAAAAGGGAGCTGCTTCTGATTTGTGCTGGCTTATACTTGTCAAAAGTAAGTAGTTTTAATTTATTGTTTATTTATTAATAATGTGTTTCCATAAAATTTAATTTCCAGCTGTAAAATAGAAATTCTATTTTCTTTCTTTTTTTTACAATATTATACTTTGAAGACTCTTTATATTTTTATACTGTGTATTACAAATGTCACATTCAAAAATAAGGTAAACATGAATCTTAAAGGAATATTTTTAAAATTTATCATATATTTATTATTAGTTTTATTTTAATTAAATATATTAATCAAGTACCATTATTTAACTGATTTGTCACACTTCGCATTGTTAATAAAAATTTAATTGCAATAACAGAAAACATGGAAACACCCAAAAATTCATTAATTGACATGAAAATGTTAGCAATGAACAGGAATATCCTACACAAAGTAATAGATATTTTTGTGTATGTAATGAAAGCATATCAATAGAACAAATTATTGAAACTTAAGATAGAAAGCTATTACATTGCATCAATATATTCACCAGTGGGGAGTAGATTTTTTAACGAGGCAAGTGAATTTCTACTTTCTTTTTTAAACTGCAGATATAGAAATTATACCAACAATTTATATATTTCCCGTTTTTTCCAATTGCAGCAATGTAAACATGTCACTTATGTCTTGTAAACATGAGTTTTATTCTAGCCTAAAATTTGGCCATACCGTTTTCACCGTATATTGCATTTTGCTGAACAATTAAAAAAAATAGTGGCTGGAAAGATTTTTTATAAAACCCACCCTTGTTTATCATGAAAAGACATTAGTTTTACAATAAGTTTAAATAAATTGAAGTTGGAGTTCTGAATTCTACAAAGTGAAGATACAAGTAATTAAAGGATGAAATAAATTTGTTTTGGTTACTTGGAAAAAAAAATATTTTTGCTGAAATAAACAAGTTGGAAATTGCACGTCAGATGTGGCAAATGGGGTGCGTTCGTACTATAACTAGTTTTATAAATATTTTTAGCCTCGCATATTGTACTGAATGTATGTTTTAGTGCACTTCATAAGTGCATATCAGTTTCATTCTATTCGAAAGACTGTAACATCATTAAAATGCACTTTAAATAATTTTTTCCCCATTAGCAGTAATGTAACATAAAATTTTTGACTGTCCCTGTAATTAAACTATACATCCGATTTTCATAAAATTTGAAATGACTCGACAAAATTATGCAACAATTATATATTTAAAATTTCAGACCATTCGGTTGGGCAGTTTTTGTTCTGTCATATGCGGACAGACCGAATAATGACTATAGGTGCTACGTATTTATATAATTACGAACGCACCTAAAAACTAAAATAATAAAACCATCATGAATTTTAATTTAAAAAAATGAATGTAAATAAAATAATGGGGGGGGGGGGGAGCTTTGTAATCTTCTCTTCTTGGATCCACCTTTGAGTATGATGGTTGTATTTGATACAGGATAATTATTATGGATTTTTTCACTTTGCCTTTTTATGAGTAACTTTTCATTTAAGGCTAATGAAATTAGTATAGTATCAGACATTTTAAAACTTTTAATAATTGAAAAAGTACACATTTTATAAATATAAAATAAAAGTGAATAAATCTTAGAGTTTAGAAAATTTTAAAAATTGGATGAATTTTTAGATAAAAACTTAATTGGTAATTCAATACTTTTTCATTTTAGATTTAGAACAAAATCATAGGCCATATTATTACTCTAGTATAGTGGGACACTCTTTATACATTTCTAATTTATATGAATTCACTTTTATCAGGGTTCGTTGATATATATCAATGGATATATATCATGATATATATCCGATATTTATTTTCAAAATATCAAGATATTTGATATTTTCATTTATTTGATATTTATTTTCAGAATATCAGGAGGCTTGATATTTTCATATATTTGATATTCATTTTCAAAATATCAAGATCTTTGATACTTTGTATATTTTACTATCTTTGATATTTATTTTCAAAATCTCACTCTGCAAGATATTTTTTATATTCTCAGTCAAAATAAGTGTAAATAAATTAAATTTGCAACTGTTATTGACAGTTGTTCTGTATATTATGTACTACAGATCTGATCATAAAGAACTGTAAATTCTGACAGTGATTTTTTTTAGCCAAAGAAATCCAATATCTTTCAAAAGTTCTCTCTATGTTTGAAGTTTTTATTTTTAAATGTAGAACTAATAGTTATGTAGGACATAATTAAATCAGAACAGCCATTGAAATTAAGTTGTCTAATTTAGATAATCAGTTATTTATAGCTTCATTTAAAAAGAATATTTTGGGGTTTTAGTTCAGCTTAAACTGTGCTTAGGGAATAAAAAAGAAGACAGTATCACATTTATGTTAATTTTTCAATTTAAAAAAAAAAACTATTTTGCTTTTAAAATTTTGTTTTATAAAATGTAAAATTTACTTGATACTGAATCCTACAGTTGTTTTTTGTGTGTGTGTGTGTGTGTGTATAACAAAGATGCAAGCGCTGCGCCACAATTGACCGATTGGGAACACTAAATTTAACAGTACTTCTCGCCTTATTTAATGACAAGATTTCTGCGACTTATAACAGCAAAAAAAAAAGTTATTAAATTTTAGTCTTTAAAATCAGCCATTTGTAGTGCAGTGCTTGCATCCCTGGTATAAAGCAAACTATTTCTGTTTTCAATTAGTTTATTTTGTTTTAGTGAAAAAAAAAATGCATTTTTAGAATACTGTTTTGTTAAGTTTTCATGTTCAAAGCAATATCTTTTACTTTCTAATTTATATTATGCTTGAAAATATTTACTATCAACAGTAAGTTAGTCATTTTGAAAATATCGGATATTTTTGATATTTTCGAAAATATCATGATATTTACGAACCCTGACTTCTATACATCGTTTAATTATGATTCCAATCATGGGTGCCCACAAGGAAGGAGGGCAATGGCGGTCTCTTGACAGATTTTAAAATTTAACAAACTAAATTTTCCCTTTTCTCGGATGATTTTGAAATAAAAATAAAAAAATATTATTCTTAATTTGTTTAAAATGATTAAACACTTACTGGCCTTCCCTGAAGCCCTTCCCCCCCCCCCCTGTTTAAGATAATTTTTAGTTCTGTTTTGCTTTTTATATTTATGCGTTAAAAAATTATCTTAAACAGGGGTTCAGGAGGACAAAGCCACCTCACGAAAACAATAATAAACTGACATAAATTAGTCAATACTTTGAAGATGATTTAAAAAATTAAACATATGTTAAAAATAGAGTACTTTCAGCTAATACTAAGCCATCATCAGGATTTTAAATTTTAAACAGTTCTTATGAATGCTAGTTGTCCATGACTTACTCATTTTAAAATCTTGATAATGGCTTAGTATTAGCTGAGAATACTCGATTTTAAACATCTTTTTAATTTTTTAATCATATTTCAAGTATTGAATCATTTATGTAATTTTATATTAGTATATTATTAAGATGAATTTTAGCATTCATAACTAGTTTATTTTATAATAATAAACTGTTTCAGTTCTTCGGTAAAATTAAATAAATGGTAGAAGTTCATTTTTAGCTTTTTGAGTGTGTTAATATATTTAAGTTTACTTAATGTATATACTCTCCACTAACCTCCCCCCCCCCCCCCAAAAAAAAAAAAAAATCCAGACTACATTGGACACGTTGAATATTTCAATAGCAGACTAAAAGCTCATCTATTCCAAAATCTTGTACCTCCCTTGATTTTTTTTTCTGCCTGAGCTATAATTCCAATACATTCTGAATGATTTGAATGTGAAAGCATTTCATTTATCCAGTACATAATTTTACTTATAATATCCTTCTTCGGGCTATAAATGAAATTGTTCTTTTCCCTGATTATGAGTATCATTAAACAAGAATTTAATGGTGACATTTTAATTATTCATTATTTTGATAAGTGAAATCTTTAAAGCATATTTTTTATCATTCAAAACAATTTTAATGATTAAATATATTAATTAAATTAAAGAAATGAGTAATAAATTTATTACTTTTTATGAATGACATCTTAAAACATTTTCACAATTTTAAAGACATGTTATGAGGCTTAATTTTTTTAAATATCAAGATTACATATGATTTATTTACAGTCATTATAAAACTGAAATAATTTTATTTAAAAAAATGGATAAAAACTCATTACTTTTTCATTCTAGTTTAATAACAAACAAAATCATACACTATACTATTCATTCTAGTACAATGGAAAATCATTTATGCATTTCTCACTTCTATGAATTAACTTTTATACATTTCTTCCCCTATGATTCCAATCATTGGTGAACACTAGGGAGGGGGGACGACAGCCACAACCCAGATTTTCAAATTTTCTTTTTCTCATATTATTTAAAAAATATATTAAAATTTACTATTTTCAAATTGTTTCAAATATTTAAACACTAACAGAAATTGGAACTTAGGATTTTTTGCCAGGGTAGCCTTGCCTTCCCCTCACCACTTCTGTGGAAGGTAATTTTTAATTCTGTTTTACTTTTTAAATTCATGTGTTGTTAAAATATATCTTAAAAAAGGGTTTGCAGGGGAACAGAGCCTCTTGGTAGCAAAAATAATAAACTGTTTCAACTTTTCATTTTGAAAAAAGAAAAACAATGTAGAATATTATTTTGGAATTTTAATGTCTTATTTTGTTACATTTTGGTATTGTTTTATTTTAATATGTTTAAAAATCATCTTGCACATGAGGTTATGATAAAAAAAAATCTTGGTTTAAATTCATATTTATATTCTTCATTAAAAGAAAAAGAAAGTGCAGACTACATTGGATATGTTGTATGGTATATGTTGGATACTTCAATATACTTTATGTAATTTCAATTGGCTTCTCAAGGATATCCATCCTCACTACTTTACCCTTCGTTGTCATAGGAAAAGGTAGAGCTAAAGCGATCAGACAAATGTGGTGTTACCCTAGTTACTGGCCTAAGATAAAGACCAAAAACTGACCTTGATAAGGCAATTGATATAGTATGATTTGCATATAGTATAGCAAACCACAGGTTTTAATGTTTTTGTTTAAAAGTTTGTCGCAAAATCTTGCCCTCCCTTCACTTTTTCTGCACGAGACCATATTTTCAATATATTCTTAATAATTTGAATGTGAAAGCACTTATGCAGCACATAATTTCATTTATATGTCCTTCAGTTTATAAATGGAAATTAGTTTATGTAGAAAATCCTCCCCCCCCCCCCCCCACCTCGCTGTGAATGCCATTGAACAAAAAATTAATGATAGCATTTTATTTTGATAAATTGATTTGATATGATTTGCTTTAACACAAATTTTTAATTATTCAACATTTTAAAAAGTTTGATTTAATATATCCATGAAATTTGAAAAAGTAATGTACTAAATTTATTATTTAAAAAAAAAACAATGTCTTAAAAGTTACTGAATATATATCACATACATTAATTTGTGAAATATATGTCATTAAGCATCTACACAAGTATAAGTAAATATGAGGTTTATATTTTTTAATATCAAGATTATATATGATTATGATACGTTACAAATGATTTGTTTACAATTATTATACAATTGAAAAAAAATTTTTAAAATATTTTCCTTATTACAGTATTATTGTTATTATTATCATCACTATTTGAAAATTACAATTATTTGTATCTAATTCTAAGTTTGTTTATATATATAACAAATTATTAAACAGATCTCATATCTCATCCATGGTTTATAATTCAATGAATTATTTATAACTATTGCGATTTCAAATCAATATTAACTATAATTCATTTATGAGCAATACAAAATATTTTTTCCTGCCTGTCTGTTTGTAGTTTAGCTAACAAACTTTTATTGGTAAATTGAAAAAAAAAAATCACAAGCTGTTAAATGTTACAATATTTAAATTTACATATCGAAAAATTATAGCGAAATTTGTATTCAGAGTTTTTAAAAAAAAGAAAAAAACCCTTTTTTACATCATGTTTGGATTAATTTTTACAAAATAAAATCGATCGAATTTAGCACACCTTGGAAAAAAAGTAATAGAAAACATAATATTCACAACAGTTTAAATTGTCGCTGTTTAAATATGATTATTTTTTCAACGTTTGCTGATATTGGATCAAAAATCGCCGCAATACGTGATATGTTGACATGTTCTGTTTACGTTTTTCGGAGTTGTGACCGGCTTGAAACGGCTTTGAGGCAGTCGCAGGTTTTTATGACAACAGTCGCAACTTTACGACGCATTCGGCTGGAAGGCGTTTCATTTGTATCGCCTGCAGCAGGATTTGTGACTGCGACCCAAGTTATGACTTGAATCGTTTCAGCTGTATCCAGGCCTAAAGCAGCATTCCATTGTATTATGAATTAAAAACTGTATTACTAAAAGTTTTCTTCTTTTTTTTTTTCGTGAAAGAACGTGCTTGTGTTTGCGCCGACTGTAGCTGATTTTAGGGTTACTTTTTTTGCATAGAATTACAAAGAACGAGAAGGAAGACCAGCATATCTTTGCATTGCATCTTCCCTGCCTGCTGTTTGCCATCGGATATTTTCTCCTTCGTTAATCCTCATGAGCACTTGCGAGAAAAGGGGTGATAGCAACAAAGACCACTGGACAGTAAGTGAAGTTATCGCTTAACGTTAGGAGGGTTGCAAGCAGTTCGTCTTCGTTAAATCCCGTCAGCCCCTGCGCGCTTCAGAGCTAATCCGGTTCCTTGTGTTTCTTCTCGTTCTTGTATAATTCTATGCTTTTTTGGTGTCATCCCTCAGCCACCTTACTGCATCTCCATCTATCTCTTTCCTCCATGGTCCACTGGCTGCCATAGTTTGGACAAACATGTCTGTCTAAGTACAACCTGAGCATCGCATGTCACCTTGGAATATCCCATAGATGTAGTAAAATAAAATTTCTATATCTACACTCTATCTACGCGACTGCATAGATTGTTTGTCAATGTTGCTATCGACAATCACTGTTAAAAATATCGCGAAAAATTACCTCTGTTTTTAAAGGCTATCTATTTTCTGACCAATGAGAATGCAGCATAAAAATCTGTGGAGCGTTCTCATTGGTCAGAAAATAGATAGCCTTTAATAACAGAGGTAATTTTTCACGATATTTTTAACAGTGTATGGAATATTCTTCCTATATCGCCCCACCAGTGGCTGAGAGGTTCTGCTCTCGAAGCTGGTAGACGGGAGGTGCTGGGCTCGATCCCAATCGCGCCCGTCGGCCTAATCGTTCGGAGTTTTCGTGGTTTTCTTCGAACCTTGGATTTCCAAGCGTTATACGGGTTAGGTTCCCTTAGAAAGACCCCCACGAAGGGCACTCCCCCCCCCTGGCCTATATCCCTCGTGCAGATAATTGGCCGTCATAAATACAACCAACCAATCTTCCTATATCTATGCATGTCACTACTCTCACAGCCATGGAGGAAAGAGATAGATGGAGATATATGATGCGCGTTATCACTCAAAAATTTAAATGCCCTCACTCGGCCCAAACAAAACAATTGACCACGCGCAATGGGCGGAGCTTGCAATGTTTCCCACAAGCATTGGAGTATTTGATTGGCTTTTGGCCAGCGCTTGTGGGAAAAATCAAGAAGCTGATTAGCTGTAATCCATCGTGACGTTGTATGACGTCAGTAATGCTTGTGGTCCATTCACGGAGTAAAAGAGTTTTTACTCCGTGAAACAGGCACCTTTAACAGGGACCGAATTCTTTGACATCACCCATGCATTTTTTCTCTAAATTAAAGTGATCTGCTTATTTTTAAGCATTCTAAAGCAGAATTTCATTGGATAAAAAACTGTATTACTAAAAGTTTTCTTCTGTTTTTCGTGAAAGAACGTTCTTGTGTTTGGGCCATGGAGCTATAAATATTAAAAGGAGACGACTTATCAATCTAGCCCCATGGAGAGTGTGAGCGCGTTCAGAGACCGAAAAACGAGTAACTCGGAAAATTGGCGAGGCTAACGAAAAAGACAGGCTACCGCGGTGGGTCCGATTCTTCTTTTTTTACGGACCGCTGGAGTCACGTGATGCTCGAATACACAAATGAAGGTGTACGAAAAGAGCATCAAGTGACTCCAGCGGTCTGTAAAAAAAGAAGAATCGGACCCACCGCGGTAGCCTGTCTTTCTCGTTAACCTCAGGTTTCTCGGGGTAATGTTGGGTTGAAACATCTCAGAACGCTTTCGGGTAAAGTTGCGAGTTTTTTTTTTATTTAGATTTACAAACATGGCGGCAGCTGAACTTTTGTTGGGGCAAATAGTCAGCAATCGAACGAAACGACTAATCTTTTCTGAGTAATTTCTTACGTTAATGTTACGCGAATTCGAGAAATAAGGTCAAACAAGAAGAATTTTAATTTAAAACGTTATAATTATGTTTAAAGACATTAAAAGTACTGTAAAACGGCTCGATATTTTAGCTGTTTCCCTTCAAACGAGTACTATCAATGGCGATCTTGCATCGGAGAACACCTAGAAGTCTATGGAGAACACACACACACAAAAAAAAGTAAAACAGTGGTTGCTGTTTGCAATATAAAACTGCTGTCTTGTTGCTCTGTTATCGTAAGTAGGCAATTATTATTTTTTTTTGTAATTATATTGTGTGTCTTTATTTTTGCCTGTGTTTCTCTGGATCTATTTACGCCAAATTTAATTTATCGTGATAATACTTGGTATTAATGTTAACCTTTAACTGATGTTGCCAGTCTCACAGACAGGTGCTTTTTTCAGTTTTCATAGTTTAACTTGCAAATTTCAGTTTATCTACAAACAATTCTGAAATTTTGTTTCGTTTGGAACTTTAGTACTATACTAACACCAGAGACTTTTGAATAGGTGAATTTTAATTATAGCACTCCTGTTCAAAATGTTTAGTACAAAAACATCTTATGAGTTAATCGCGGCTTTTATTCATCTGTTGATGGAGCGGTTTCACAGACCGCTTCACACTAGTTATGTGACTATTTCTGTGACATCAGTTAAAGGTTAATTCTCGTCTAACAGAATTTACAATAATGTTTTAGATTAAAATTTTCAAATATGTTAAACTTTTTATTTATACAGGACATGTTAAGAGTACCTTTTCTCCTAAACTGTCAAAAGGATATGAATTTTTTTATATGCTTCAATCAAACCTATTCACATATCATTACTTTATATCTCAGTTTAATCTGCTGTGAATTACTGTAGCTAATATAAGTGTTCTTAAAAGAAAAAAAAATCGAAAGAAATAATGTTTTTTGCTATTTTATGTTGGGTTCTATTTGAGATTTTTAAAAAGAGTACCTACATTAAAAAAGTTATGTACTGTAGTAATTTTAGCATCTTCTGAAATTTTATGCTATAAATATTCGAGTTTTTTATTTTAATTTTCCTTCCCCCTTTCTCTAAAAAAATTGATTGTATAAACTACTAAATTCATTTAGTCTGCATATCATACATGGCTGCTTTTTCTGTTTATATATGTTAGATCTTACTTTCCTACTCATTATTTTTCAGGATTTAAAGAGAACCACAAACTATTCAGAGCCTGCATCGCAAATGTTTTGGGATGATTCAATTCTCTTTGATACCAGTACGGGATGATTTTCCTGCAACCTTCGTCAGCAGTTCAAAAGCCATGAAAAAAAAAAGAAAGCTAGGATATCTTTCTGACCTAATCCAATCCGTTTAACAGCTCCAGCAACTTCTCGTTCCAGAACTCTGGCAACCTCCAGCTCCAGATATGCATTTAATCTGTCAACACCCATCTCAAGAGTGAAAAGAAGAGTTCATTTATGTTTATTGTCGTTCATGTAAGGACTGTTTAGCTGACAATCACCCACTATGAAATATAAATTGTACATAAAAGCAAACGCCTGGAAAATTTCTAGAGCGGGTAGCGCCTGACATATTGTCTGGCCGCTCACTCGGGGAATTCCCCCTGGTTTTGCTATATTTACAAATTAAATATATAAACAAGTACAAGAACGAAAACAGGTAACAACTGTATTTTAAATAGATATCGACTAAAAATTCAGTCTCGTTCTTGGCGAAAATGCTGCCAAAAATTCGGCCTGACCGAAACAATGTTTATTTTAAAAATCTCGTTTCTTCTTTCGGAAATTCTTAACATTACTCATTGATTTGAGCTGTATCGGCTCCAATCTTCAATGAAACACTCATTGTTTATTGATATGAACTTCACTGTTTATAATTATCATTCTTGACTGACTCAAGACATGAGTGCAAATTATAAAGCAAGCAATGCATATAGGACTAAACTTTGAAGACGCTTTTCACGTGCACATTAAGAGCTGTAGACTCAACAGTAATAGAAAAATTTGAAACCGCAGAAGTCTTTCGAATACTCTCTGAGAAATCTCTAGTACAACAGATGATCATTTACAAAATTCATTATAAAAGCTAAATAGAGGTATTTACACCTAACACTTTTTTACTTTCTTCTATCTTTATAAGAAGAAACTATTGGATTCATGAAAATTTTCGAATTCCGGTTTTCGACGGATTTACACGTTTTAGAGGTCAGAGATTACGAAAAACATGTTTTTACAAAACGCCTGTGTGTGTGACACAAATTTCGTGGTCGCTCTATCTCAAGAACTAATGAACGGAATTTAATAAAAATTTATATTCAGTTAGTCCCCGATATAAATTGGTGCTATTTAGTTTTTGGTGTAAATTGCTCAACAGGTGGCGCTGCTATGCAGCATTTTTCACGATTTCCACAATAGCTCAATCTCCAGAATTAATGCACGGATTTTCATCAAACTTCAGATTGTTATTCCTTGACATGAATTGACGTTTTATACATTTTGGTGTAAATTGCTCAACAGGTAGCACTGCTATGCTGCCTTTTTTGCGATTTTCGCAATAGTTCTAACTCAAGAACTAATGCTTGGATTTTCAACAAACTTCAGATTCATGCATACCTTGATACGAATTACTGCTGTTTATGTTTTGGTGCAAATCACTCAACAGGATGCTGCATTTTTCAGAATTTCCACTATAGCTCTATCTCAAGAACTATGCACGAATTTGCATCAAACTTCAAATTCAGATATACTTTGATATGAATTGGTGCTAAATTGATGTAATTTCTTGTATTATTTAAATGATTTAATTGACGTGATTTATATAGAAAAAAGTTTTATGATGGTCACAACATACTAGTTTAATTTGATTCGAAGAATTAGAAAATCATTTTGTGTCATTGAAGAATTAATTACAATTTATTTTATATGAAAATAAAAAAGTTTTGGTCAGAGGTACAGACAGCTAATTTAGGCCACACGTATAATTAATTAAGGAACAGATGTCATAAGTTCCCCCCGGCCGCCATCTTGGAATTCTTCTTGGCGTGAAAACCCCTTTTCCGCCAAGTAGTAAATGTCACCAAGCACCGGTTTATATACATGTTTTGGGTTAACGAAAATAAAATGTAAATAATAAACAAAATTCGCTAAACTGGCAATCAGTAATCATTGTATGAGCGCTTCGAGCACATTTACCGAAAAAAAAACACCGCCGAATTCAGCATTTCTCGCGGGATAGCATTCTCAAAATTCAGCAGTTCTCGTTTTGTAGCAATCTCAAAGCGTACAAAACTCTTAAAGCAGCAAAATATACATAAAAAACGAAACTCCCTAAAGTGGCAATCAGCAATAGTTGTATGAGCGCTTCGCGCACATTTACCGGAAAAAAAAACATCGCCGAATTCAGCATTTTTCGCGGTATAGCATTCTCAAAATTCAGCAGTTCTCGTTTTGTAGCAATCTCAAAATGTAAAAAACTCTTAAAGCAACAAAATATACATAAAATTATCAACATACCTTAACAGACATCTGCTTTCTTGAAGCCTCCAGCACAAAATATCTCTCATAACACCGCCGTCATTTTCCAAAATAGGCTTAATACGCATTGACACGCTATAAACAAACCTCCCTTTCTTGTTAAAATTTCCTCATATTTCTTAATTACTTCAGCAAGAGCGTTTAAACGGACTACAGAAACTATAATCAATGAAATACATCCAATAAATTTAACATAAAAATAAAAAGACAACGATAGAACACGATACACGATATCAAAATACATGCACAAAATTCTAAGCTTCTCAGGGGTTGCCAGAACACGACACGTCACACGGGGTTTCCATATCGAGTTTTTCATATCCGTAAACACCGCCAACACGCCTACAAAAACTCGCCAAACAATTCAAAACAACAACGGCTGAGGGAAGAAACGGCATCTATGCCTTAATTAATAACTATGTATATTTAATAAACACATATAATTAATTAATAATTATGTATATTTATGTATGTATTAATTACTTTAAAATTGTTTGGAGATTTTCGTTTAAAAAAAGAAGATTACCGAAATTCGTTTTAGATTTCAATTTCGGTCTTAAAAACCTGTTTTGGTCGATACTTAATTTTAAATCATACCAACTGTATCGCATAACTGCTCTGATGACAATAAATGTAATTAACGTAAAAAGTATAAGAAATTTAGAAAAAAAATGTCATCTTAAAGCAACATAAACTCTTCATCTTTTAAAAATACATTTTTTTTTTTCATTTTACTTTCAAAAACACTTAGTCTCGTATGAATATCAACAACAACCTCTTTTTGAATCTTTTAAGAACACTTTTGTACTTTCAAAAAAAAAAAAAAAAAAACATTAAAAACTTTTATCTAACAACATCATATCTCTCCCCCCTCCCCACTTTTTTTTTCATCTTTTAAAATAAAACCAAATAGTGTTATTGCTGGCAACAAACAAGATGGGGATATATATAAGGCATGTCATCATAAAAATATTAGATAAAAAATGTATTCTTCATTCTGAAGCACCAAAATATCACCGTGGCTAAATAATAAAAACATACATATTTAAGGAGTTGGTGAGTAAAATCTCAAATTCATTTGCTCATGTTAAACCTATCTATATATATATTACGCTAACGTACGTGGCACAGAAATCGCGATTATTTTTTATTGTCTAATGGCAACGCCCGAGAATCGCATCTGATTGGCTATTGTGTAAGAGTCCTTGGCAGGATTTATGGCGATCGGGTTTGTTTACATTTTGCGCTTTCGGTACGATATCTTTTGCTGTAGTTTTATAAAATATCATTTGAAATGCCCATTAAAAATCTCGGTGAATGCTTGAAAGTGAAGAAGAATCCGAATTCGAGTCGAATCGATATAGATTCGAAATTCAAATAGAATTGATCGAGAACGCCGTTAAGCCATCTGCAAAATAGGCTTATTAATAACTGTAGGATGCACGCGTTGATTCTGAAATCCAAATTACTGATTTAAACGTTCCGGGGCATGCATTGTGGGTGAAACGTGCAATTTCTGCAAAACACTGTATTTGAAATGCGAATTAAACAGCAGCAAGAAGTTTGCAAAATGTTGCAATGACGTAAAAAGTAATTTAGTACGGACAGGTAGTTTTGACTGTATGGACCTGCGATACGAATTTCAGGTTCATTTAAGAATATTATTACGCCCCCCCCCCCTCCCCAGAAGTAAGGTACAATAAAATCTGCTTAGACGGAAACGGAAACGCCCAGTGATAAATTCCGTTTTATGCAGGTTATTTAAATTGAAGAAAGCATAATAGCATTTTTTTAGGGGGGGGGGGGGGACTTTGGACTGGAACTTTTTTTTCGTTTATTGCAGAATTCCGTTATAAACAGGCTTTACTCTATTAGAAAATAAATTTGCTGGATGGTACTTTAAAAAAAATCTATATAGTAATATTTGCTTACAATTTTATTATTTCTTTTTCAGTATTACACTTTATGTTGTATTTGTAATTGCTTTTTCATATAAAGATTTTAAATAAAAAATTAAATTATTGAAAATATAATTACATTTTAATTAAATTCATCAGTTAATTTGTAATAAAAAAAGCATTTAAAGTATGAGACATATATAAATTAAAAAACTTAACCTTTGACTTTACACAACTTTGGAAGTGAACATGAATCGGGCCTGGTAATTTGCACCGTCTACACCCGCTCCCCTCTGTAGTCTGTACGGACCTGCAATAAATATTTCAGATTCATTTACAAATATTATTACGGGCCTGGGCAACGCCGGGCGGTTCAGCTAGTAGGTCCATAATGCATTCATATTTTAAAAATATATCCATTGGAAATTATTATTTTTAGTAACTTTTTTTTAAGTATGCCTCTGTTTTTTTTTTATCAAAATATTTCTAAAATTTATACTTTATTGATAAGTTTGTGTTAAAATCATAATGAGCTGTGAATAAAATAAAATTAAATATTTTGACAACTAAAGAAATATGGACAAGTAAAATTTCAAATAAATGGCACACACAATTGTAATTACAGTATATTTAATGAATTATTTCTGTTTTCTACCTTTGGTTTTTATTTATGTTAAACGTATTTTGATTGAGTAAATAAATTTCTTGCTTTTGAGCCTTAACTGATTTGCCATATTCAAAATTTACATTTATCTTCTAACTTATTTAAAAGCTAAACTTAGACCAGAAATGTTTTTATTATTATTTTTTTAATATGAAAATACAAAAATAGTGTGCGGTAAAACTAATCAAAAGAGAGATATTCCGATTAACAGTTAGTTAAGCTAAAAATGGTAAAAGTCAGATTTCCCAATCATGTGATTCGCGTTTGTAATCAAAAATAGGTGGCGCTTTTAGACCTGCTAATGTTTGTAAACAGTTCCACGTGTACGCGGTTATCACTGCTGGCTTTTGCTTCTGTCTTGTGTTTGCCTCGTATGAATCGGTTACTTGTGGAATAAATATGTTGCTTTTTTAAGTCTCTTATTGGAAAATCGGTTTACTTTAGTATGTTTGTAATGTAGAGTGTAAAAAAATCATAAGTATTTTTTATTGCTATTATTAAAAATGGATTTTTATGATTGTTTTCCTGTGTTAACCCTTTATGTCCCGAAGATACTTTAAAGTACCATTGAAATAATTTTTTTGTAAATTTCATTTAATACATCGATTAGTAGTAATATAGTTTAGAATGAGTTATACTTTACTTTATTTTGTTTCAAAATCATTATTAGTTGCACAAAACAAAAATATTTTTAAAAAGATGATTTCTTTAGCCTTTGCATCTTTTCAGCTTTCTTGACGTTGAAAGATTGGGGGGGGGGGGGGGGGGGCAGTTCGGAAATATTTCTATTGTCAGACCATTATATTTGTACATTTCCTAATTTTACAAAATACTAAAAAATATTTTTTAAATAAGTTTGAGTGAAGTTATAAAATTGCACAAAATCCCAATAAATTCAAATTTAATTAATTATTTTTAATTGGCAAAATACTTTTAAAATTTATTAAATTCTTATGTAAACCTTCTAATGTAGTTTCAAAAATTCACGAAAAAGGCTTTAGAAGATAAAATTTTCATGAATTCATAATTTGGGACATAAAGGGTTAAGGCAATAAATGACAATCAAAATTGTATGTTTTTAAAACAACCAAAACGGTAATTAGATGATATTAAAGAATATTTTTATCGTTAATTAATAAAATCATAGATAGTAATTGGATAAATAATAAAAAAGATAAATAAATAATTTCATTAGTTAACTTAATGCAGTATAAGCATGAAATTAATAGAATTCTTAGAGTATAAGGAATAAAATAAATTCCATGGCAGTTCTTTATGTGCTTGTAGTTTGTAAAATTATTGCAGTTGCACAATTCTAAGCTTATGCAGATGTATGTGCATTAACAAAAAAAATATATACAATAATTTATATCTGTTAATCCATACATGTACAGAGACTAAATATAATCATATTAAAGGTCAGTCATACTTTTTATCCACAGTAACTACCCACAATATTAAAGTACCCCCTGTACTTAAAATAGTGCTAAAATATTGTATTCCTGAAATGTGCAATGATTAGAGTTGCAAAAAACCCGCAGTTTTTGAGAGGCGGGAATAAACCCGGGAATTTTGGGGAATAAACCCGGAATTTTGGGGAATATTGGAAATTGTGAAGGAGTTTTGACAATAAACAAAACCAGTTATTTTCCAATTTGAAATTTTTATTTTAATGCAATTTCAGGGAAGAATGTTCCAAAAAGATAGGTTTTACTTTATGAATTCACAAAACTTATGATTTTACAGTCTAAGTCTTTATAATTTATTAGCTTTACAACAATGGCGGCTGTAAATAGGTGAGAATTTGAATGTTTCTTAAAAAAAAAAAAAAAAAATTCAGTTTCTGTTGACTCGCACATCTTGTTTTCAGGCATACTTTATATTAATTTTCTAACGAGTTGCATTGTATTTTTGCATTGATTTCTTTTAATTTTGTTCATTTTCTTTTTTGTTTACATTCGTTGATTCGAAGAACAGAGGGGAAGTTTATTTTCATGTCAGGGATGATAAATCTCTCATTTGCCTCTTTCACTTTTTAGTATCGACGATTAAAATAACAATTTTTTTAATTTCTCTTGCTTAATATTTCTGCAGCTTAAGCCTGTATTTGGTTAGTTTTTATGTAAACCGTGTTATTTTTTTTATATTTTTTTTTATCAGTTTTGTTCACATTGACAAAAATTGAAATCATTAAAAATAATTGAAAATAATAAATTAAAAAATTTTCATGCTTAAAACTTTCTGAAAACTCCCGGAAATTTTCAAAATTTCCTTCCCAAAAAGACCGGTTTATTCCCGGGAATAAACCCGGTTTTTTCCAGCCTTTGCATCTCTAGCAATGATGCTGCTGCCATATACAGATCGCAGCGACATCTGCAGGATATTTTCTACAACTGCAAGATATTGCTAGTCTATACAATGTAATACTAGTAATACGAAAATCCCGCAGATGTCGCTGCGATCGACACTTGAAATTTTAGCAGTATCGTCGCACATTTAAGGGATACAAATTTTTAGCACTGTTTCTAGACACTGTAGCAGAGGTACAGCGTCTAGAATACCTAGTGTAGAAATATGCTATCCAAACAGTGCTAAAAATTTTTATCCCTTAAATGGGCGACGATACTGCTAAAATACCAAGTGTCGATCGCAGCGACATCTGTGGGATTTTCGTATTACTAGTATTTCATTGTATAGACTAGCAATAGGGCATTTTGATATGACGCAAGAAAGGTAGAACACAAATTCTACCAACTGCGCACTCGACTGCACATATTCTTGGCATCTTTTGAGTGAATTCAGGCTTACCATATTGGCTTTTTTTTCGCACATTATGCGATTGTCAAGTGCTTCTGTACAACTTTTTTTTTTAAAGAAAATGCCGAAGTGTGAAGTGTCATTTTTTGCAAAACGTGTATTGTTGTTATCGTCTAGCGTATAGAAAAATAAATATAAACGGAGAAACATATACCAAGTAAGTGTTTTGTATATTTTTTTCTGTTTCATTTTCATTCAGACTAGTTTTTATTCGGTATCTCGTATAATTTTTTTTTTTTTTTTTTTGGTTACGTCAATATTAAAAAATGTTTCGTGTTAGATATGATCCTGTTACTTCTACTGCTTTTGCTCAGTGTAATTTTACGAATTAATATTATGATTAAAAAACTTGTAGTCATATGTAGAGTAATATTAACATATATTAGAGGTAGGATATATTTTCTGATCAATGACATACACAAGATTTTTTTAGGGTGGAGGAGGAATGAAAAGTGCATAACTTTTTCAAAAAAAGTTGGTTCTTTGAAAATAAAAGACTTACCGAATTTTACAGATATCAAAAGCATATCTGTGAAAATAGGTATTCATGTACTTTTATTTAAAAGAAAGTCGTTGTAACTGAAAGCTAACCCCCACACCAAAATATAAGTTATGTGCTTGAGTTGAACTCTTTTATTGTTGTTAAATATCAATAACTTACAAAACTGAATGTTTTCAGTGGATATGGTAAGCAGTGTTAGGGAATAAACGGTTAAAAATGAGGTGGATGAAATTGCAATAATATATTTAATCGCAATCATTAACAGCTTTTTATATTTTTTCCATCTCTCAGTGCTTTTTAAAAAACTTCATATTTTTCTCAGAGATTAAGGGAGGGGTCGCAATCCTCTCCATGCTTCAGAATTCTAATACACAAAAATGTCAGTAGGGTATCTAGGATTTTGTTCCGAGAAAGTGGAGAGCTGAGCTGGGAAATGGTCTTGTGTACAAAATTATGTAAAAAATACAGATTTTGAGGGGGAGGAAGGTAAGGCTACTGTAGCCTCTCAGCTCCTTTCTTCTTGAATATGTCCCTGATAAATGCTATTGCATATGTATCATCAGTGTTTTTTACTTTTATGAGTGGTCAAATTTTATATGCGTAATCCAAGCTGATGCATGAGCAATATGAAAAGTGGGAAAAAATGCATGTGTATTCTTACTATTTCAACAATACTTGCTTTTATTTGTATTTGATTTTTATGTAGCATTTCTAAGAAGTTACAGCCTGAATGTATAGTGAGATGACTTTCATATAATAGACAGATTATTTTTTTTTACT
Source organism: Maratus speciosus (assembly GCA_963932465.1). NCBI lineage: Eukaryota > Metazoa > Arthropoda > Arachnida > Araneae > Salticidae > Maratus > Maratus speciosus. The sequence goes on along the minus strand of OZ010787.1, from coordinate 155,754,215 downwards.
CCCAATTTTTATTTGATTAACTTTTAAATGCTTATAGGAGGCTGAATTTTAGTTACAGTAATGCAAAAAAAAACTGTGATGTTGCCTGACTATGGGTAAGTAATTCATCTAGTAGACTTATTATAACTATGCGATGCAGTGTTTGTATACCATTCTACGGTAAGGGTTTGACATAACTATTGTATATTTAACCCCTTTGCGATGAATGTCTTTTACAAAATTTTTAATCTTTTCCCACATAGCCTTTTTAGTTTGCAGAAAATTTGCAGAAGTCTTGCTTTGAAAACTTGCAAAGTTGCAGCAAGCTCAGCATGACAAGACTGAAATTTCATAACACAACTGCAGCAAGTTAGCGCAAACGCCGAAGTCACCACACTTTGAACTTGCAGCTAACTTATCGTGCAAATTAAATTCATGTTGTGCCCAAGTTATTGCAAAATAACAGCAAAGAAGTAATAAAAAATACTGCAAACTTACTGTTAAGTAATAATCTTTCCATGCCACATCAACTGTTTAGAACTGTTAAGTTTAAGCCCTTCGAAGGGGCCCGTAGACCTGACCAGGTCTACTGATACATACGCAACGTTAAGGTACATGCATTGTTTTTACCACCATAAATAAGTTAGGGTAATATTTGTACATTTCAATTCAATCCTTTTTTGGTATTTGATAAGTATAGCGTTTAATAAAAGCAGGGCCAAACGAACAAAATTTCTGTGTATCTGCTAATTATCTATTCTCTCAACAGAGGGATTTTTGCTTTCGTCACTTTTGTGAATTAAAGACAGTCTTGCCATCAGTTTCACAACAAACTACTCATGTAAGTGGGTGATGGTATACCCTGCGTAAGATTTACTGCGAATTTCTCAATTCAAATTTGTCACGACAAGATAATATCAGAAAAAATCAAACTTGCTGCTAATGTTCGTGCTATCTGGGTTATCACCGGTTTTTCAAAACAGAAAATTTTGCCTAATTGAATCTAGAAAATGCCCTGATTAAATAAAGCAATATTTACAATAAAAAATAACTGGTGGGAATAATCAAGGATTCTGAGCAATTTATGAGTCACGTATATGTGATGCTCATCCCCAAGGTGTTGAATTGATCATTAATTTATCTCTCTCTCTAATAGGATATCATAGTTTTGGAAGATTGTGTTGCAGTTCATCTAAAGCCAAGAAGTAGTTGAAGCTTTCATGGTATTGTAGAAAAGATGAAGTTCCCTTAAGAACCACCTCTCTGAAGATGAACAGAAGAGGCCGAGAGCTTAAATCTGCTGTTATCTGATGTGATAGAAAAATAATATTCATACATTAAAAGCAATTAGCCTGGTGAAAATCTCTGGTGGATAGAGCCTCTTTCATTGATTTCATTGAAAAGTGGCCGTTCACTAGGGCGTTTTGCCCGGATCGTTACTCTGAAAAAAATGAGAAGAAACAGTAAGTTTATTTCATTTGTCTCTTAAACCATATTTACAATAACTCTCCTCTTTAAGTTCTCAAACTCTTATTTTTAGATGCCACTTTCATAAATTAAATTTTTTTTACCAATGAGATATATTGTAAATACAACTTTGTTTTCAACAAAAGTAAGATTCTAATTTTTAAGGCCATGACAGGTTTTGAGATAGGCTTTTGCCCCCTCCCTTTCTATGTATGTAGGTTAGAAAGAAATGTCCAAATCAAATATTTTTTTAGATTCAAAGTTCATTCTAAATAGAATCTAAAATATTTAATTGGTGATTAAGTTAAATTATTGCATTTTTATATAAATTTAAAATTTACTTGAAAAATTATAAACAAAAATCAATTTTAATTCTAGAATTCAACATTTTCGCGTTTAAGTATATGAAGTCACAAATTATGTTAAATTTCTATTTTTGGTGATAAGAACAAAAATTTTTTTTGCTGAATTTCAACCCCATGGCTCGAGATGTTGCATCATCTGTAGTACACCATTGACCTTATTGATAATCAGGATGGCCTGAAATTATTCCAAAATCCTACGGTGCTGAATTTTCCAGCGCAACCAGCTTATAGCGTCAGGTCATCACTAGTAACCGTAACTGGGACGATCATTGATGGAAAAGTCGCATCGCTACCTTGTATATCTACATATGGGAAAAAATCAATTGAAAATAAAAAATGAACAGAATATTTGGTAGTTTTCGGTTAGCCGGCGCCAGTGTTATATATACATATTTATATACATACATATATGTAAATATACATATACACATATTGTATATATACTATATATAAATATATATGCATATATACATACATGTATCTATATGTATATGTAACACTGGCACCCGGCTAACCAAAAAGTACCGAATATTTTTATGCTTCTTTTAAATTTTGACAAATTTCTTTAGCTATATATTTTATAAAAAAAAAAAAAAAATTATGATAGCCGGGAAACAAAATATTTGTAAATGTAAATTTACTTTTTTTGTATAATTTTTTTTTCTTGATTTAAAATTCAGAATTTATTTATGTATTACTTTTTAAAAGTAAATTCTTTTTAAAATTTAGGAAATTCGATTCAAAACTGCAGCTTTGACAGCATTTTCTGAAAAATCTTCTGCCTTTACAGAAAAAACAGTTAGATTATATAGATTAAGTCTATATTTTTAGTTAGAGAAATTTACTTTTTTTAGTCTTTCATTTTTGTTGTTGATAAAAGATTCGACGCACACATTAATTAGCAGAAGATTACAAAAAATAAACCTTTTCATAAAATGAGCTTGCTTTTCATTATCTTTTCTTTTCCGTGCCCTCCTGTTTCTATAATAATTTCACACTTTTTTTCTTTTCCGGCATTTTGGTAATATAACTTTTAAATTAATATTTATCAATATAGAAAAAGAAGAATAAATAATTTCTATGATTCTCAATAAGACGTTACCCGTCAAAGGGTCTGGTGCCAGCAGCGGTTGCATTGTCATTGGACTACCTAGCCGGCAGAGTTTGGTACAAATTAATCCTAAAACTGCCAAAGTCAAAATTAATCACTAGTAGCCTTTCACGATGGAGACGAGTTGAATAGGGGTTTGGTTTTGTCTTCCACATCATAAGGACGCCAAGCCATAAGGTCTGTATGTGAAAATTCAGTGTCCTTTAATTGTTGTTTAAACACAAACTAGACCCCTCTCCCATCAAGCAGATCCCGGCCTGGGCCTGGCTATAAAAAAGGGTAAAGGTTAAAAAAAATATTTTTTATTAATGCTCTTTTGCTCGCTCCTTACATTGGTTGACATGTTGTGCATGTTTGGCATATTCAGCCAACAGGTGAACCGAATATTCGGCTGGACGAACACTTTTACATTTTAAAGGCATTAAAATGTTAAATTTTAAAACCATCTATTGAAATGGTGGCAACTCAGCAAGAATAACTTTTCTACTCCCTTTGATTCAGCAAGGAAGTTTTTAAATGCATCCTAGATCAGTAACTGGAGTTAGATATCATTTGTAGAGATTGTAAACAAACAGACTGTTCTTAAAATCTTGCAACAAACATTTCAATCCATTTATTCCATCAAAATTACAATACAATCAATCAATCAAAAACACTAGGTATGTAACTACAAGCCGAAATGAAATTTTCGTTCACAGCTTTATCAACAATGAAGGTATTTTAGCGAGATTTGTTTCATATTAATTTTGCTTCTATTAAATGTGATGATTGAAATTGACTGAATTTTGACCAGCGACACAGTATAATTACTGTCAACTGCATTCTGAATAAAAGAATGTCTAGGTCATAGTTGTTTAGATATGAATGGTGGCAATATCCAGAACTTCTTATCATATCATATTTCACAGAAATCATAAGCAAGTCTGTTGAAAATATAGTTTTGATATCTTCATTATTGTTAAAGGAACAAACAAAAATCCATGTTTGACCTCGAGTGAGATGAGATACACTGTATTTATAACTGAATAAGAGAATTGTGATTTTGATTTCCTGGACAAAAATTGTGCTTTTTGATGTCTATTATCAAAACTCTGAACGTTTTTCTATTTTGTTTAGAAACACTCTTTTTGTGAAAAAGCAAAAAACGCATTATTTACTAGACAATGGTCAAGAACTTGCATTGGTAGATCATAAATGCCTATGAAAATCCTCATTAATGGTTATTTTTTTTTAAGTGATACTTTACAAATAGTAAATAAATAAAGTAAAAAGATTCTCTTTTATTTAAATATGATTCTGTTTCTGATTATTCTGAATATGTTTATAAGTTGACAGTTAAAAGTAAAAGCTGTGTAAGATTTTTGAAAATATGTTTAATTTTTTTTTAAGTATTCGATTTGTACAAATATTTTGACATTCGGCATAACTGAATGAATATTCAGTAACATGGATGAATACTGAATAGATACCGAATATTCGGTGCATCCCAGGGCTCGAAATGGAAAAATCCACGAACCAAAACGCTATTTCAAAATTATTGTTGACTAATTTTTTTTTTAAAGTACAGTACAGTCCCGCTTAACCGAGTTTCTGCTTTAACCCAGTTATTTTCTTCTGATGGACTGAGAGCTTCCATTATTATGAAATAGCCATTACAAATGAAGTGTTAGGTGAAGATGAAAGAGCAGCCGTAAAAAGTTAGAACTCTGATTTTCTGGTCAGAATGGGGGAAAAAATGTCCAGAAGAAAATAATCCATTCCAAAGGTATAAGTTCGATTTTAAAAACTATTTAATACTTTGAGCAGAAAGAAGAGGCTACACTTACAATTTTCATTTCACTAATAGAATCATATAGCTGCCAATTTGTACGGTTTTGTTATACAAATTTTTGCCGTATTTAATCGTTGACAATTGTTAGATTTCGGCGACTGAATTAGGCAAAATTTACTGGTAAATTTTAGAGGGAAGAAAAAAATCTTAGAAATTGGCAGCTATGCAGTAGCGTAATACTGCAGCAATATTGGCATTCAACAAACAAAAAACTATCAAGGACTTTTTCAAATAAACAATTTCATTCTCCGTTTTTCTTAAAAGTAACGGAAATGTACATCAAAGAAATGTTATTAGTACCATAAAAATGAATGAATTAACACTAGAAAGACGGTGACGGTCATTTTGACCGCTACCAAATGAATATATTTTGGTTCGAACCAGAAATTTCTTTATAAAACTAGTTTCAAAGGTAATAAGGAAAAAAACTAGTTAAATAAATAAGTTAATAATTTAAAAATTCTGGCGCGAATTTTTATAAAATTTGAGTAAAATTCCCCGTCTTTCTAGTGTTAAGTGAAAAATTATATTTAAGTGAAATTTATATCTCCTGAGTTGGTGATGATTTGTGTAAATCTGGTTTATACGAGTTTTTTGTTTATCCGAGGTGAGATTGGTCCATATTAACTCAGATAATCGGGGCTCTGCTGTATAGCAAATTTATATTTAATCATAGAAAAACTAATTTTTTAAACTGCATTCAAAATTCTAAATAATTAGAAAAAAGTTACAGAGAACATAGTAAGCTATATGTATGAAACTGTAATAATATTTTTTAGTAATTCCATGAACTAGAACAATATTTGTTACAATTTCACGAACCGGAACATCATTCCAGTTTGCTCTGGTACATTTCGAGCCCTGGTGCATCCCTAGTTCTAAGCAATACTTATTTTATTTTGCACCGAAATGCAACTCCTGTACTTCTTTATTTTGAGTGAATATATTGGAGCTTATAAATACTGTGTACCGAAACCAGTAGGAACATTGTTGTATGTTGTAATTTGCTTGCTGGTTGAAAGAAAAAGATCCTTGGTGGGTAAGATTTTCTGAAAATTCCCCACCCACATAATTATAAAAATATTTACTAGATTTTCTTACATATGCATATATGGACGGTGGTGCACCCAGAGGAGGGGGGGGGGGCAAGGTGCCTTGGCCCCCTCCAAAAAAAGTGAGAAACACTAGAAAAATAATTAAAATATTTACGGATCAAAGTTCGTTTGTGTGTGTGGGGGGGAGGGGGGAGAGAGAGGGCAGCATCTGCCTCCTTCCAAATCTCATTGGCGTAGGTTTACATAGGCTCTGCCTACGTGTACAATGAGCAGAGAGTTTGGCTGTGTAATGTCTCATATATCTGCAAGCTTTATATGTTCATTGTGACTCACATAGTTTAAATTTAGCAATTGGAAATGCTGCATTTGTGATAGAAATAAGAAACTACATTGTAGACTGGGAGGCGTCAGCACAGACAATCATCTCATCGAGCTGGAAGCTGAAATTCCAGGATTAGACAGAACTCGATTAGCATATTAAAACTCAACTGGTCTGCCAAAGCATATCTTGGGGGAAACCACCTTCAGACCCGATTTTAGTGGTTGACTCGTAGGTTTATCATTGTGTTTTCCTGCACCTAAAGGTATGAAAACATGAAAGACTGGGAGCAGGAAAACACAATGGCAAACCCTCGAGTCAGCTGCAAAAATCGGGTTTTCAGGTGTTTTCCACCAAGATATGACTTGGCAGACCAATTGCGTTTTAATATGTGAATAGAGTTTTAACTAATATTGGAATTCCAGTTTTTTTAAAACTCCTAAGAGACAAGACCTCCTCCTCAACAATATTGACAAACATACTCCGGAAATTAATAGACAAAAACAACGAAAAGTTTGTCCAACTAGGTGGGTAGTACGCCATGAAGTCATCATGACCATGATAGAATTATATGACGTAGTGATTCATAGCCTTGAAACAATCGCAACTTGAAAAGACAGAGACTAGTCTTCTACACAGAGCTGTGGAGTCGGTGGGAATTTTAACAGATCCGACTCCGACTCTTTCGCTCAAAAATGGGTCCGACTCCGCAGCCCTGCTTCTAAGGCAAAACTTTTAAAAAATTCGTTATGTGTATTAGGTTTCATAACTTCTTTATTTACCTTACAGAATATATTCAGAGTTTCCCCCAGGTTTAAAAGAGGGGAGGGTGCTTCTTGTAGGAAAAGGGCACTTCTGGATTCCGAAGGGCATGTTTTGGATTCTTAAGGGCGCTTTAAAAAAATTTTAAAGGCATTCTTTTGGTTTTTAAAACTACTTTTAATATTTGATAGACAGGATGCTATTTTAAAGACAGCAATTAGTCAATTTTTATTATGCAAGTAAATTTTTTAATAAACGAAGGAGTAAAAGCACTTTTTTCAGCTGCGGGCAACAAGGGTGCTAATGTTTTTCATCAGGGGCAAGAGGGGTGCTATTTTGTAAATGCAAGGGCAGACAGGGTGCAGCACCCTCCTGAAACTGTCTAGGGGAATCTCTGTATATTTACATACACTTTATGGACCGGAAGGAGGCTGCTCAAACCATCACCTCATCGAGTTCATGGATGAAATTCCAGGATTACTTAAAACTCGATTTGCATATTAAAATACAACGAGTTTGTCAACTCATATCTTGGTGGTAAACACCTGCAAACCTGATTTTAGTGGCTGACTGATAGGTTTACCATTGTGTTTTCTTGCTTCCAGTCTTCTATGTTTTCATACCTTTGGTTGCAGGAAATTGCAGGCAGACCAGTTGCATTTTAATATGCGAATTGAGTTCTGTCTAATTCTGGAATTTCAGCCCTCAACTGGATAAGGCGATGGTCTGTTCATCTGCCTCCCGGGCTATTATCATTGTCTAAATTATATAAAAAATGTGACAGTGACCTTTTAATTGCCTTAAATTTCGTTAACAATGTTGTGGCTCACTTAAATCATATTCGTAAAGCCCTTTCAAGAAAATTTTTGATGAAGCTTGTTTGAAAGACAGTAACTTTCATATTGACCTTAAAATGCCAAGAACTGCATTAAAACAAAAACAAAGATCCAATGTTCCAGCCGATTCTATAAAAGAGTATTTCAGGAGAAATATTTTTATTCCATTCGTTGATCAAATGTTGACTCAACTTAATGAACATTTCACTTGGCACCGCAACATTTTGAAAGTTTTTTATTCTTCTACCTAATGGAAAATATGCTCCAACAGCAAATGAAATGAAAGATTTTCTTTAATCGTGTGAATTTTATGCGCATGATTTGCTTTCTATCAATTCAAAAATTTTTAACGCCGTATTAAAGTTGTGGTACAGAAAATTTTAAAAATCACTTTCATAACTCGATGCAAGAATGCCATTGAAGCAGTTTCGAAATGTGAGAAAATATTGTACCTGAACATCTATAAATTACTAAAATATTTGTAACACTTCCCGTTACAACCTGTGTCAGCGAAAGTCATTTTCAACCTTACGCATTTTAAAAATTTACTTAAAATCCACTATGACAGAATAAAGATCAAATGGGCTGCTTTATGATATATACATAAAGAAATTAATGTAACTGAAACTGAAGTAATTTGTAAAAAGAAAAATAGATTTTATTGTGTAACAATGTTTTTAATTGAATTTACTGAATATTTTTATCTGTTCAATTCAACTCGCCTCCATAGTCGGCTGAGCCACGGTAGCAGTAGGGGCAGCTGCCCTTTCCAAGACTAGAGGCAATGCCTTTCAAGAATTGATTGATGCCTAAAACAGATTAAATTCTCTATTAGTTTATTAATTCCCAAAAATTCTGACTGACAAATACAATGTTTAAATGAACTAGCCCAAAATTTTGCATCCAATAATTCATTTCGTGAAGGCTATTTTCGATATTTCCCTTTAAACTACAATATATCTCACGGTCAGATAAATATAAATAGGAAATTCGGTACTTTTCGTTTAGCCGGGCGCCAGTGTCATATATACATATTTATATACACATATATGTATGTAAATATACATAGATATACATATATTGTATATATACACATATATACGCATGTATATATAGTACAGAACCATTTATCCGGAATGCTTGGGGTCAGATGCATTCTGGATAACTGGTTTTTCCGGTTAACTGGTTGTGTATGAAAGCAGCATCCATTTGATAAGTTTTATGGAATATATGTGGTTGTGGCATTATTTCTGATATTAAATTACTAAATTACTTGGATTAAAAATCAATGAAAGAAAGATCAAAAGTTAACCAGAGTTTAAAAAAGGTAAATTATGGGAATCCTTTAGGAACAAAAATTCTTCTGTTTCCTCTGCATAGAAATTAAAACATTTAAAATACAATAAATATGTTTTCATTTCAAATACTAGATGTTGTCACCAAATTATACAATTGTTTAAACAAAGCCTATGTCAAACTGGGAGTGTGTGATACCTTTTTCTGCAAAGATTCTGAAATCAGTCTATCAGAAATATCATTCCGGATAACTGGTTTTCCGATTAACTGGTTTCCGGATAAATGGTTCCATACTGTATATATGTATATATACATATACATGTATATATAACACTGGCACTCGGCAAACCGAAAAGTACTGGAAATTCTATAAATGTGTGTCTAGGGGCTCTTTAAGTATTTAACTTCTACACATTCAAAAATTAATGTGCTTTAAAATTATTAATTTAATTAAATTTTAAATATAATAATTTCATTTTCATTAAAATAAATAAATTATTATTAAATACTGAATCAATTACGGTTATTTGATGATTAATTAGTGCCTCCTTGTAAAATTACCTACTGTAATCATAAGCAGAGAAATTTTGCATTCACTAATTTTATTTTGTTTCGCCACCAATGCTCCGCATCCCCCATAAAAAAATCCTGGGTGCACCATTGTATATGGATAGATATATTTAAAACATTATATTAATTATTTTCTTTTACTAAAGGAAAAAATGCTTAATTTTTGCAAATAATGTATGAAATACTATATGCTGGTGAAGGGGGCGGAGTATAACTAAAGTTGTTAGTATTCCAAAATATTAGATCTCCAGTTTTTTTTTTTTTATCAAGCAGCTAAAAAGGAAATCTGTTTAAAACGGAACTTTTTCTTGGTTCCTTGCGATACTGTCTCGGCAGATTTTAGTATATTAGTTTTCTGTTAATTAAAAAAAAATTAATGATGAACTTCAAAGTAAAACGCATTACACATAATAGAAAAGGTGTAAAAAGATTTAAAACACTTTTCATTTGCATGATACTTTAAATAACATACCTACAAAAGGGATTCAATTAAACACACTACACATAAAAAAGGGTAAAAAGTTTTAAAACACTTTTCAGCTGTGTGATACTTTAAATAAAATATCTACTACAAAAGGGATTCAGTTTGTTCACATTACTTAATATTTACGAAATGTATAGGTATAATAAATATAGTATATACAATAGGTGTTTCAAATGGAACATTTAATAAATATGCAAGTAATCGTACGCAGTATGCAAATCAATAGTGATTTTTTTGTAATTACAAATTTTCTCTTTCTTCGTAATAAACAATCTTGAGTAAAAAAAATATTTTTTTTATTACATCTGCGTATGGAACCTTTTTCATCCACCATATATTTAATAAACATTTCGGCGATAACCTGTAATTCTGATTTTATTAATATTCTTCAATATATTAAATTATATAGTATTTATTATAAATTGTAATACTGATGTTATTAATCTTTTTGTTTACAAACTGCCGTAATACGAGGTTGCCAGAAAGTCGCCAAGAAAAACACCAAACCTCCCTCTTCACAAGCGGTGATGACGTCAAAAAGGTAGAAAAAGGTGGACATCACGTGACTCGTTGCCGAATTGCTCTATACCTTGCAGTTGTAGAAAATATCCTGCAGATGTCGCTGCGATCTGTATATGGCAGCAGCATCGTTGCATATTTAAGGGATACAATATTTTAGCATTTTTAAGCATTACAGAGATAGCCGATTTCCACACATTCTAGTCGCTATAGCAGAGGGGTAGGAACAGCTTCGAGGCTAACGAGAAAGACAGGCTACCGCGGTGGGTCCGATTCTTCTTTTTTACAGACCGCTGGAGTCACGTGATGCTCTTTTCGCACAACTTCATTGGTGCATTCGAGCATCACGTGACTCCAGCAGTCTGTAAAAAAAAAAGAACAATCGGACCCACCGCGGTAGCCTGTCTTTTTCTTTAGCCTCGGAACGCGATTTTACAAACCATCACGCGTAAAGCGATTGAGAACGATATCGAATAATGATTGGTCGGTTGCCTCGCTGTAGGAGGGGCTTAATTCGCTGGAAGAGGATAGCTTTCACTTCGTTGATCTAAAATCCTCAGAGCTCGCATATTCATATTTGCTTTATTTTTAATGATGATTAGAACAAAAAAAAATGTGTACAACACGATTTACTATCTTACTCATTTAAAAGAAAACAATCCATATATACAAGTATCATTTAATATGAAGCAGATCGAATAAGCAATCAAATACAACAATTCTTGTATTATTTTATTGTATTTATTATTTTTTTTTAAGAGAAAGAAAACTAATATTTTAACTGAAAAGGTGAATGAAAAATAATTAATTTCTATCATCTCATCTTTTGTAATTTTTTAAAGGGGGGGGGGACTATAGGTATTGCATAATTTAGTGATGTATAACAAAACCTTACATAAACTTAAAAAATAAACATTAATATTCGTCTAGTAATTTTGTTTATAAATTATTATATTCGTTAATATCTGTAAACTAATATTTCCGATTGTTAAATAAAATTTAAATAATTACTTTTTCAGTAGAAGCAACTCATATTTTGAATAACTAAAGAATGAAACTGAAATCAACATATTAAACTAGTATTTCACAAGAAAAAATGCATATTCAGAATTTTTTTTAAATAAATATTAGAAAAAAATTTGCAATTTTTCATTTTTTTAGACATCGAAAGTTATTCCTTAAATCGGGATTATAAATTCCTTAAATTTACCAAGCTGCTTATATCTTTTTGTACTGTTGCATAAATTGACATGCAAATAAATTGCAGTTTTATACTTTTATCTTTTTTGGGGGGGAGGGGGGGAGAGGGGCTCAAAGAAAGTTTTATTCAATCATCTCTTTAAATCAAAAGAGCATAAACTGCAAAATTTGTCATGTAAATTTATTTTTTTTAAATATATTTAAATTATTTTTTAGTTTCACAACAACTACAAAAAAAAAAAACCTACAAACTTCCCATGTATTCACAGAAAAAATTAAACTAAATAAAACCTGAAATTAAATAATTCAGTTGGCTAAATAAATTATTCACCGGTTTTTAAAAACAGAAATTTTTGCCTAATTGAATAGGGAAAATGCTCAGATTAGATAAGGCAAAATTTATAATAAAATTTTACTGGTGAGAATAATCCCTGATTCTGAGCACCTTACGGGGCACGGATACCGGTGGCTCGTCCCCAAGGAGTTAATATTAATTATATATTTAAATAAAAAAGTAATTAATATAGTTATATATATTAAAATATCAATATTAATTATATATTTAAATAAAATTATTTAAAAAGGAAAATCTTTAGTTAATGGTAATTCCCCACTACTTAATAACTACAGATGAATCAGTAATTTTTGAATACTATATAATAAATATAATTGTTGAAGTCTAATGCTTACTTTTAAAAGATTAATTCTTTTAATTTGATATTTATCTGTTATTAAAGTTTCAACATAAAAGTAATTTAATGTAAGTTTTAAAGTTATAACATTTTAATAAGTGTTCATTTAATTATTAAAAAAATAGCTTATATGAATTAAAAAAAAATAATTATTGGAATTTATTTAAAATTAAATTTTATTGTATGTAATAACAAATTTATTTAACTTAATTGTAATTATAATTTAATTATCTAATTGACAATTAAAAATTACAAAGCAACTGATAATTAATTTTTATTATCATTTAATAAATACTGTTTATAATCTTAACTAATTCAATAAATATCTAAACAAAACTCTAAAAAAACAACACATTAATAAGGACACAACTTAAAACCTTAAGGTTACTACTTTTGGTAAAACTAATAAATTGATTCTGTTAATTTCATATCTATCTGTTACTAAAGTTCCAACATAAAAGTATTTTTAATGTAAGTTTAGGAGTTACAGTACTTTAATAAACGTTCATTTAATTATTAAAAATAGCTTATATGAATTTACAAATTTATTTAAAATAATATTTTATTTTATGTAATAAAAAATTAATTAAATTTTATTTAACTTAATTGTAATTATAATTTAATTAACTGATTCACAATAAAAAATTACGAAGCAACTGATAATAAGCAATTTTTATTATAAGTTAATAACTGCTATTTATTAACTTAACTAATTCAATAAAGATCTAAACAGTTCCAAAAAAACCAAAAAAACTTTAACAAAAGCACAACTTTAAACCTTTATAGTATTACTAGTTTATATTACTAGTTATAAACGAAGTCCTTCATTTAACTCCTCCCCCAGAAACTCCGTAACCATCTTTCTGCCAATCACCATTCGATATTGTACTCAATCGCGCTATCGCGTGATGGTTTGTAAAATCGCCCTCGGAACAGCTTCAAGAGACGTCATTTATGTCTCCTCCTTTAGTCTTCATTCCTCCATGGTTTGGGCCTACTGTAGCGGATTTGAGATTGGCATTTGGCAACACTGCTTAATTCTGTACGCGCGATAATTGTTTATTTGTATCATAGAAATACCAATAAATGTTGTTTGTAATTCTATGATTTGTATTTTGCTCTTCAATTTTATATATCGTTTCCGTACAGTAGCTCTTTAAATTATTTTTTTTTTATGAAATGGCTGAGGGAGGTGTTAAGAAATATCTTGAGGATCACTATCTAGAAGTCTATTTAGAAGATGGAATTGCGCAAATGCTTTCGCATCGTGACGAAGAAAATAAAAGTCTAATTCAACAAAATAGAACTGATGAATCTGCCAGAAAAAGTTCAGCTTTCAAACCAGTAAAGTTTTTGAAAGAATACTTTACTAGTGTGTATGAAGGAACCCATGTATTATTTCGTGAATTTGCTTTTGTATCTGCAACTCCATATAACCGTCTTTGCGTACTGAAAGCGCTTATGCAGATTTACAAGCCTCTTTTATATCACCAAGCATACTCATTGGATGCTAGGGGCTATCATGGGCTTGTAAAGTTAGTTTTTCCAGATTTTCCTTTTCAGCCTATTAAGGATGCTGTTGCTGCATGCGATGAGGATAAAAAAGACGCAGAAAATCGGCTCAAATTCATAGATTTTATCAGAGCTATGAAAGATTTATTTTGCACTGGAGGATTTGATGCTGAAGCCACTATTATTTATTATCAGTTAGAAGATATAATAGATCATTTTATGAACCTTGAAGCAAAAAGTGGAGAAACTTCTCGAAAATTAACTGAAGAAGATTTTTTTAATTGGCAAGATGATATAGAATTCAGTAAGTGGTCGGCTCAGCGCAAGATTTTAGATGGATCTGAATTGAAAAGAATATTGAACATAGAAGACTCTAGTGATGAACCAGTATCTGGTGAAAAGTTATCGCCCAAATCTTCTATGGAATTGAATAATCCTTCTAAATCTGAAAAGCCAGGTGAAAAGAAGATTAAAGATAGGTATGAGCATATACTTAATACACTTAATGTACTGTTAAGTGAAAAAGATCCAATTGCTGCTAATAATGCTAAAAAAAGTCAGCGTAGGCCTAGATCAAAATCTGCTGTTGCTGCTTTGAGAAAGCCTTGGAGGTAAGCAAATATTTTCATTTACAGATTTATTTAAGTTTAATAATTTTCACTGAATTTTGAATTGATCTGTTTATTTACTTTCAAAATTTATTTTATGAACTGTATCTTTTCTCCGAAAACACAGGCATAAATTTCAGAGCAAGTTCCATGAGTAAACTTATAACAGATCATAATTAAATGCCTCTGATCACATCCAAATTTTCTAAATACTAAGGCTTATTTATCATTAATCACCAGGGATCTATTTTGTGAAAATAAAATTTTGTTGGGAAAGTTGAAATGCAAACTTTGTCCAAATCAAATTCAAACTAAGGATTTATTAATATTTTGTTTTTCTGGAACAACTTGTGAATACGCCCGGAGCCCATCTTGTTTCTTTGTTGGTCATTTATAACCACTTTATGCTTAATTTAACAACATAAACAACAACAAAAATAAATAAATAAATCCAAATAAAGAAATTTAAAATCGGGGATGATCAACAAAGAAACAAGATGGCGGACTCCAGGTGTATTCGCAAGTTGTTCCCTTTTTTTAAGGCCCTTCTGTTAAAGTTTTTGTTTCTGTGAGTTTGTTTTGTTTATAAATCACTCATTTCAAATCTTAATGAGATAAAAGTTTATCAAAATTTCACTTTTTATGAAATGGAATTTTATTAAGGCTATTTTTTTTAAAAGTAGAATTTTGTTAAAGATCACTTCTTTAACCCTCCGAGCGTCTTGCAAAAGGGTAAAATTGTAATGTTGTTTTCTTTGCATTTCGTTTTAAATGCTAAGAAAATGTGTTTCTTTCAACATTATAGAAAAAAACTCAGTTACAAATATGAATGCAATCCTTGAGAGTATTAATCATTCTTCAATGTATTTAAAATTCATTAAATCTATAGAATTATATTATCTTAAATATTGCTTGTATTGCTGTGAAACCTGGAGCTTAGTGTACGGAATATTACGCCCCAAACACTTAGAGGGTTAATGGACTTTTGTAAAGGGGCCAATTTTTTGGTGTGGATTGACCCTTGATCTTTGAATTGTGTATCTAAATGAATAAAAGTTAGTACTACATTATATCTTTTTAAAAATTTCTTAGTCTTCTAAGCTTATGTTTGTGTCTAATTATGTCAAAGTCATTTAAACGTGAGGTCTAGGTAGTTCTCCTTTATATAAAGTCAGACCCAGTTAAGACGCTAGCTGTTAATATGCAAATTTTTTCCGATACCTTGAACATTGCCCATAAGGCAAAAATATCACATTTAATACATGATCCTGCTTAATACACAAATGATTTTCAGTCCTTTAAAGCAAAAAATGACACTTAAGACGCAAATTCCTTCTCTGTGTACATGCTAGCTCTACCTTGATATAAACAAATAAAAATCTTTTCCTTCCTAGACCTCATAGTTTGTGAGATATGAGTAGGGGGGGGGGGTGTCCAATTTTTGGATTTTTCTCTAATCTCACATTTCTGAGTCAGTATTTGTAGATTATGGTTCCATCTTCAAAAAATTGTTTCTGTGGATCTAAACTCCAAATGGGCTTAAAAATATCACTGAAAGTATACATCAAAAGATGCAGATTCTAATAAAAAATATGAAAGAAATTAATTTGTAATTTTTAAGGCCAGAAAATTAAACCAAAATTGAAAGATATGGTTATTTTTCTGAATTTTTGTCATTTTACAAAAAAGTTCTCCACAAAAAGGCAAATGAAATTTCTAATTTCTTTTTGTTTTAAATAAAAGTTTACACTTTGGGCTTTCTCTTTATAAAATAAAAATTTTCTTTCTCATGGCTTATGCAAAAATTTTGACTTATTTTGGGATGTACAAGAGATAAAAATTTTTTAACTTTGCTTATGGTACCTAAATAACTTCTGCACATTTTAAATTTATTAATCATTTTGATTTATTTGCTGAAATGAGCCCTTAAAATCAGACTGATTTATTTATTTTTATAACAGTAGAAAACTTGTAATGTATAGTATAGGTAGTCATATAAATGTACATCTATCATTGGATTCAGTCAGGGGCGAAGCTACTGGGGGGGCGTCTCGCCCCCCCAATGTCGGCAATTTTGATTACAGTCGGCAAATTCTAGGTAGTCAGTATCGATCAATACAACTCTGAAACAAACGATTTTTTTTTCAATTTTCTACGTTTTTTCTTAAAACATACACTAAAAAAACACCAATTTGTCTTAATTTCTTTCAAAAATCCGAAGTTTTCCTCTCCTTTCTTTGACTTTTGCGTGACTTCTGAAAATAAATTGAGAAAGAACTAGGAGAGACTAGTTTTTCGATATTTAAAGGGATCTTTCTTAGAGTCTGCACCGGATTAGTAGGGTTCTAAACATCTAGATGATAGACTATCACTGAAGATGATGAAGACTTCGATGAAGGCATTCATATTACTCGTGGTGTATTGAAATTGGTGTATTGCTCGACAATTGAATCATTTAGTCGATTGTTTAAATAATTGCAAGCCAATTATTAGACCCCATCTGATGAATTACGTGTTTTCTTGTTCCTTAAAGAGACAATAGATATAATTGACAGGGAAAAATAAAATTGTTCGTCTGTGTCAAATATTTATAGTAAGATCGCGAAAGAAATCGAGAAGAACCGTGGAGAGGTTAGCATTGCGGAAAGTCGGAACGATTCCATCATTGAACATGACCCGGGGAAAAGGTCTAAAATTAAGTCAGACAATCAGAGACATATTTGATCAGTTTAGGTCCGTATCAGCCAAAACTCAGCGTATATCTGATAACTGATTCCACCACGCAAGATAGACAGTGACATTTCAACAGAGCTTGGTAGAAAAGAGCATATGTTTTTGGACAAATACGTTATAGTACAGAACTCAATACTAATTTTTTTGCGCATTTCATGAAGGACCGGGGAGAGAAAAAAATACAAAATGCTTCATTTGAGAGTGGTGTAAGCAAAGGACACAAAATGAAAAGCTTAAGGAAAAGAAAAGAACAGAAAGTTCGCACAACATTGCTTTTCCAACACCCATCAAATTTACTGTTTCCTATTTTGTCAGTTCATGATGATGGCAATCACTTACTCGATGAGAGCAAGCGCAAACAGATTATTGTGGAAGAGCAATAGCAACATCTTGCATTCAGCACAGAAATTGTAGCAATCTTAATGGACATTACGCGAATGCTGAGTAAATGGAAGCTTTTGAAAAACTGTGAAATTAATTTCCAGACATAACCCACAATTGAAGAAATGTTTGAGGACATACGTTTCAGCCCTTACCATATAACTTACCTTTCCGCTTCATCCCAAAACGAGATGATTGAATTTTTTGCTACAGCAGTGCGCAAAATGATAGTAAAGGATTTCAAGAAGCATAATTTTATGGAATTATGGCAGATATGCCACCAGATGCTTCGCACCAGGATCGATTAGCTGTTGGGCTGAAATTTGCCGACAAAGATGGAAAAACTCCGATCGGCTTTTGGAAGTTTTAAAAGAAGTCGTCAACACCATTGTCGATCTTGTATGCTAGATATCACACATCTTTACAAAGAATGAGCTCGAAATAGAACAGGCAGTTTCCAGTCATACGATTTTACAAGCAGCATGTCTGGAGAATTCAACGGCACTTAGGAGACGTTTTCAGAAATCGTGGGTCGAATTATGCCCTATACTATTCCTCGTCAATGTCACAGACTCAACACTTTTCTTTCACATATGGGGCATTCTCACAATCTTTTAACTTTCATGTCTCTGAATAATAATTTTTTATTTAATACAATTTTTTGTGTTTTTTTTATTTCATATACTTGGGAACATCCCACTCCATGATTGCACAACAATATTAACGAGATAAATAAGTTTTGGACGATGTTGGGGGTCCAAACACATGGAAAACTCATCTACCGTCCTGTGTCCCTGATGCTGATTTTGAAGTCTGGAGCTGTCTGGATAAAATTGTTTCAATAAAAATAATTCAATTTAATTTTTTCTGAAACTGGAACTATTGTTTTATACAAATATGTAGCTAAAAATTAACCTGCACACATTTTTAGGGTTGATATTATTTTTTTAACTCTGTCCCTGGGTTTTAGATTTTTTACCATCCCTCTTCTAAAATTATATAGAAAATCACTTCAGATGCAGCGACAGAATTTTTTCCAAGTTTTTGCTCATTCAGAAGTATGCTAGAGAAAGAATATCTAAAATTCTTTGACAGGAAATTTACTGCAGAATATAAATCAGCATTTAAATATCAATTTCAAGCACCGTGGCTTTATTGGTAGTCTGACCGTCCCCAAGGTTTATTCCTGCACTTTTCGAGGTAAATTAAAAAAAAAATAATAATTTAATCCAGTGTTAACAACTGTTTCTAAAAATCAATGAACATTATGGCTATCACTTAGTCTTAGCATGATTTTCCTAAAAATAGGTGTTCATTTTCGTTACCGTTCCATCCTTACCGTCTCTTTTTTTACCATTTCGTCCCTTTTTTTACCTTACCGTCCCTTCTTTAACACCCCTTTAAGACAATGTTATACAAAAATTCTGTATTAAAAGTACTACATTTGTATTATTTCTTATTTGAATGTCCTGTGGGTACTATGCAAATTCATTATAAGTAAAAATTTAGAAGAAAATAAAAAGTTATAGGGGTAAAATGGTAAGGAAAATTAAACTCGCAAGTTTAACCTAAATCTCAGTTAAATAAAAAAATTTTCGCTGCTGACCCTTTTTTCTTTATTTTGAATCATTAAGGCATTCGTCTATCAGATTAAAATGTTATTTTAGCAAGTTTAATTTCGCCAGATTTTTTTCCCCAAAAGTCAAAAGATTGTGAGAATGCCCCATATATGCAATGCCAGCAGTCAGGGTTGGGGTTTTGGACGCCCAAAACTAGTTTTGGACAGGACATGTGGGTTTTACTGTCCAAAACTGTACTAAAGTGTCTAAAACTGTACTAAAGCGTCCAAAACTGTACTAAAGTGTCCAAAACCTTAAAAAAGCAACATTCCACATGTTACCACTTCACATTTATTAAACATATGAATAAATATAATTATATCACAATATATTTTACTAACATTCAATTTAATTCTATTGTAAATGAAAAAAAGTTCAATTTTTTTCTAATATCTGTGTAACATAAAAAGTTCTATTTCTGTTAAAATTGAGTTATAATAATAAGAAATTCTGTATAATACCACACATGTAGTATAGGGAGGGGAGATTTGCTTTTGTTTCAATTTTTGTGCAAGAAAATGTTACAAAGAAATTTCTTTTAAATAATGTTTCATTGTAAATTATCTTTTCTAGATTATAGGATAATGAAAGAAAACACAAATATTTAATTTAAAATGTAGAAGTTATTTTTTAAAATATGTATTTTTTATTATGAATTTAATCTAATTCTAGTGAACATTCTATTTCTTAAGAGTTAGTGTTGTTATAATAATAGTCATATATAATACAGTGTTATAATAATAGTCAATAACTAAATATCTCATAATCAAACAAAATCATTTTTATTTTTACTATTTCTTAATATACACATATACATATTTGCCAGCAGTAAGCTGGTTTAATCAGTATGCTGAACCTGAACTCCATTTATCAATTATTTCCAGTAACAACTCTCGAGACTTTCAGTAACAGAATCAGAATGTATTCGTCATAAAAATCGTTAGTACTTCTATTAACTACTATTATTTAAATGAATAACATTGAAATTATGATACATAATTAAATTTAATATATTTTTAATGTAATTACTTTGTTACGTAGGGCAATTAGGTTGTTACTACTAAATTGTTAGGTAGTATAACGTAGGGTAATTAGGTTGTTAATACTAAATTGGTATTTTTCTATTGTAATCTTTTTGCCAATTTTTTTAACTTTTAGCATTGTTTTGATAAATACAATTTTACTACAAAATATAGTTTTGGACAGTTTTAGACAGAAGGGTTTTGGACAGTACGGTTTAAACCATGGATTTTACCGTGGTTTTTACCGTTGTGTCCAAAACCTTGCCAACCCTGCCAGCAGTATTATAGGTGATGTGTTCGACGTGCTGGAAGATATTTGTGTTTTTCACAGCAAGTACTAAATCAAAGAAGCCATTAGTAGACAAGCTCCAAGAAATAGAAAATGCTCTTCTGCTGCGGAATCTTTATAAGGCGACATGGACTGCTCGAAAGGGATCATTGAAAGCGGTCTGGATCTTATATGAATGTATCCTACAAATTTCGAAAAAGTTTATTCCTCTACTCCTGTTAGCAAAACAATGACCAAGCCACGAGGTTTAAGAAAGAAAACGTTATCGCTCGACTTCATTGCTTCACTATGATGTTTCTCAAGAACGTTCAGTACAAGTGCAAGTTAGTTACTGAAAAAATGAAGACGAAGACTCTTAAAATAGACGCTACGAAAATACTGAAGATTTGTACCAAATCATTGGAAACAGTCAACAATGACAATGAAAATGTGAATAGGCAGATATAGTGTGCAGTTTCTCTTTTAAAGAAAGTAAGGTGTTGATCCATTAAATGAATTTACTATGCAATATCCACGAAGATTGGCACCAAAGAAGTTAGACGGTAATTGAAACATTCTCTTTGTTCCCGAATTTCTAATGTTCTAACGCATGGAGTTTCAGAACGTATTGGATACTCTTACAGCTGTGATAGCTGAAAGTCTTAATTCTTGCATCAGCATAATCTCATTACTGGATAAAATATGTATCCACTCATTGCAAGAAAGAAATAAACACTAAATCTGGTTAAGAAAGCGGTAAATAAATGTCTTTCGTGAAACAGTGACAATTTCTGATATGGAAGCATTACACGCAGAGCTGAAAATTTTGTAATACTTCTGCGCAGAGGCTGAAAGAATGGACGATATTTACATGAAAACAGAATCTTTGAGATACATTCTGCCACTTGCAAACCATGTCAGTCATCTGGCTCTAACTTCTCCAGCCACAGTTGCCTCGAATGAAAGGACGTTGTAAATTAAAAATTGTGAAAAAATATCTAAGAACAACAATGACCGATCCACGTTTGAATACACTCATGATGTTAGGAGGATATTTCGAAATACTTAGATTTGGGCACCGTCGTGAATAGATGGGCTCGTCTAAAAAAATAGTGAGTTAAAATGCATGTTATGCAATGGATGAACAAAAATGTAATTAAAATAAGTTTTGATTTCATCCTTTTTAATGTAAATATAAATAAGATGATTCTGTATAAGTTCCACGTAGCATCTTACTAAAAACTTCAACTTGTGTAATTAATCCGATCAGGAAAAAAATATCAAATACTTTACTGGAACATTTGCAACAATGTAACGAAAGTGAAGGGGTGGTGTATCCATCTTTAAATCTACCTTATATTCTCCTCAATATTCTAAAGTGAAAAGTATTCGACGTTCTAAAGTGAAAAATTTTATCTCGATGGGTTAATAATGTTCAATTTTATATAGAACATACCGGGTGTCCTAAAATGGATTGATTGATTTAAAATTCAATAACTTGCAAACGGTAGCAGCTATTTAAAAAAATTCTTGCAGGAGTGTTATGTAAGATGCCAGGAGTTTTTTACAGCTATTCTCGATTTTAGTTTAAAATAGCAGCGATACATGGCGCTGCTAGCAATAGGTGCTAAATCGGGACCTGATGTTTTGTTTCTCTTCTCTCTCAGTATTGATGCGAACGAAGGAGATTAAATATATGAAATGGTTCTCAGTCGCCAATGAAATTTTGTTCTTAGAGTCCCACTGCATATATTTAATCTCCTTCTTCCACATCAATATTGAGATAAGAGAGAGGCCAGAATCTGGCCCCGATTTAGTGCCTATTTCAAGCAGCGTCATCTACCGCCACTACTTTAAACTAAAAACGACAATCGCAGTAAAAAAATTCCTAACATCTTACATAATACTCCTGCAAGAATTTAATTTTATAGCTGTCATCATTTCCAAGTTAATGAATTTTAAAATCAGTCAGCCCATTTTAGGATTCCGGGTAGATACATATATACAGACACAGAAACCTACTTTTAAAGATATATATATATATATTTAAGTCAGTCGGCAAAATCGTCATATACGCCCCCCTAATGAATTCTGCTTAAATACGCCCCTGGATTCAGTGGTATATTTAGTGTTGACTCTAAGTTGCTTTAGCAGTGTGCAGTGCCCGGGGGCCCTTTTTATTTCTTTTTTGCGCCCGGCGGTTCTTTTAAACCTTTCTGGTGCACCCGGCTGCCCTTTTTAACACTTCCTATGCGCCCCATGGCAATTCAATTGATCCTGGGAAAATATCACAAATTCTAGAGACTCAACAAATCAGTTCAAAATATTTTTAGAGAACAAGGTCCAAGCATGCCCTTTTTTTAGAATAGTGTTCCCTTTTTGAAAAAAAAAAAATGTACCCTTTTTCAGAATAGTGTTCCCTTTTTGAAAAATGTATCCCTTTTTTAGAATAGTGTTCCCTTTTTGAAAAATTCCCGCCCGGCGGACCTTTTTTTCTAGAGTCAACACTAATATTTCTATACATACTTTCACAATGGTAGTATATAAGGAATATGTACAATATTTAATGGAGGGGAGGGGGGGGATTTGGAATCTCAGATTGCAAATATAGATTCAAAAATATTGTTGCTCAATATTTTTGATTTTTTTTTATTCTTTACCACTTAATTTACTATACTTTTAAGAATCTAAAACAATGATTAAAAATTTTTTAAACCTTTCGAATTTTTTTTTTGGCATCCATTTTTTATCATGTCACAAATGTTTTTTCATGAAAATAGTACTTTACGGAAACCCTTATAACTTTTTTATTTCTAAACATATCAAAATTATTTAAAAACCATTGTATTGAGTAAACAATGAACTAAATTTCGATAATAGGTATTTTTATGATAATGATTAAAAAAATGGCATAAAATAAGATTAAATGTATCCTTTTTACAGCGAAAAATTGAATTTTTGACATAAAAATTTTAATGGAAGAAAGAGCTTTGGCACCTTTATATATTTTTATCTGAATATATACCTTACTGAACTATTCTCAGAAGAAATATGAAACAGTTTGAGTTATTCCTTCTTTTACTATTAGTCAAACTTGGCATCTCAGCATCAAAATGCTAAGTTTGAAGTCCAATACCTAAAAAAGGACTGGATAAAATTTTATGAAAATTTAGCAGGATAACCTTCTTATAGATGTAAACATGTAGCAAAAATATTATGAGTGATATTTATGTAGTTTTAGAAATATGGAACTTCGAAATTGGCTTGAAAATCACATTTATTTACACAATTTTTCACAAGAAGAAGAACTCTTACCGCATAATTTATTAATCTCATTACTTCAAATGCTGCTTTTTAAGGTACACATATTTTTCTTATGTAGAATACATAATACTTAAATTTACTGTACACACATAGAAATAAATATCAGAGATATTTCATTGCAAAGTGTCACGGTAATGTTGTAGCTGCGTCCAGTCACTGGAGTTGGTTTCCGAAGCACATTACTTAGTGGTACCCAAATTGTATCATTTTTGGACAGTTGAAAAGATGTTTTCAGTCCATATGGGCGAAAAAAAGTGAAGGAATAGGTCATTGTTTTCTTAACTTAGCTCAAGAATTTTTCCAACCCACCACTTTTTATCATAAATGCATGCAATATAATTGCAAAGCAATTCATTTACTTTAAATGATAGTGAGCTTTTCCAAATTTTTGAAATATTGTGATCATTATATTGTTCACATGTAGATGTTACAAAGCATCTAACACTTTCACTTAATGATATAAATCGGTGATATGCACTTGTTCTTGGAATCCGTTGGCAGAACTGGAATCTATTTTATAATTTTTTTCATTTTCTTCTCTTGAAATACATAGATAAGTAACTCCAGAAATGTTTTGAGAGCAGCACTCAAACATATCTTTTGGTGTTAAAATTTGGTTTGTGTATGGTCGCTGTAAGGAAATTCTTGTTATCTCTCTCTTTGTCATTTCACCTATCCCATCACAGGCATTTTTTCCGTGGGAAGAGGCGAAGAAATTCCATTCTGATTTTATGCCAAAATCCTTGAAATGATGACATACATTCACAAAATTCTTTGTTTTTATACTGACTGCTTGAACCATCAGTGAAATAAATAATTTTTTCAATGACAGAAGGTGCAATGTTTTTGATGTCATCAATTGTTTCTGAAAAGTGTGAACTGCAATTGTATCATGTACCAAATGGTCGCTAATTATGCATAGATTCCTGCAACAAACTTTTGTGTCATTTTTGTAATAGTATACAAACTAGATACTACCCGTCAAGATTTGACGGCAAATAACTTGAATGTTCCATTAGAAAAATTCTTGAATTTTGAATTAGTTGCTTTTAAATTAATTAATGAAATCGTGAAAATTTTTTTACATTGCATAAGTTATTCTTATTTTTTGAAGGCGACCTGGAGGGTGCTGTCAGTCTAACTTATTGAATGAAGTGAAAGAACTTTATAATTTACAACCAATCATGCTTGCCTTTTATAAGAAATCTACCAAAAAATACTGGGCCGAGCAATGAATTTTACTTACTAAAGTCTCCTTTTTTTTGTTTAAAAAAAACAATATCTATTTTTATTTTTTATATTTTAACTAAACGACCTCTAAAAGCTGCCATTAATTTCTCTAAAAGCCTAATTTTGAAACGATGCAACTAACGATTTATAATATATATTTTTTATTACTTGAATTTTATTTTACCTTTTTCTTCAATCTAAATATTAAACCATGGATATCAATATAATTTATTTTATAATAATGATCTTAAATATCTCAAAACTCTCTAAATATCTTATATGAATAGTGTCCTTTCTTTCCGTTTTATTTATTTATTTATTTATTTTACGGAAAAGACTGGCAAATTTTTCCTTCTGACTCGCACATCTATATATTCTTGATAATGGTAAAAAAATATAAACAAAAGTTGTAGATCAGCTCAATTTATTTAATTGATAATTACATGCAAAATATTTTAGGTTAAATATTTTAAATATAAAATTATTTTTTCAAAATATTTTTGAGTGTTAAATTTTATTTAATGATAAGCCATTCAAATAATAATAAAATCAAAATCATATAACTTCTCCTTTTAATAAAATATCATTATCGAAATGAATTATTACCAAACATGGTACAGAAATCATTTTGCCGGTCGTTGTGCTCGAACCCGCGTCGTCTACAAAAGTTCAGAGCTTTAAACTGGTGCTTTAGACCACTCTGCTAACCAAACCTGCTCTACTTTTCCTCTAAATAAAGATCTAGTAAATTTAACTTCAAGCATGCGCAGATGCGTGAATTTTTTAGTCTTATCTTACAGAATTAGGTTTACGCTTTAATATATATGATGGGTGTATTGTAGCCTGTTGATTATTCCAGTGGTAACTCTGGATTTCATCTTGAATCATAAACAGTGGTGTAGTCGAGGGGGGACGGCGTCCCCTCACTTTTTTATTTTATCTCGAGCGTCCCCTTACTTTTTATTTTCAAGGGGGACGCTAGAGACGCGGGAGGACGCAGACTTTCCGAACTTTTTTTTTTTTTTAATGAACACACCAATAAATTAACAAGTTTAGAAATATAGGGTACTGATTTTTAATACTTTTCAACGAAGTTGAAAGTGTTTACTGTGCTGGTTCGCCTATTCACATTTTAACTTCCATACGTTTTGCTTGGATTGCAGCAAAATTTTATGTATATTTTTGAGGTTCAATGCAGTATATCACTATTGTAAATGATGTGTATAGCATCATTATTTCGTTTACGCGAAAACAAAAACAGAGTTTTTTCATATTACGCTTTATTGGCAGAAATTGTTTGAAATATACATTAATGAAGTTATAATAATTTAACTATAAAGAAAATGACTTTTGAAATTCGTTACATTTTCCCGATCGGAAATAGCACTTATGGTTCGTTTACAGGGACATTAAAAAATATTTCCAAACACCATGATCCTTTAATGATAATTATTTGAAATGCATGGAAATCTATGGGAAACGATAATATGGAAAACGGTGCACGAAACATTTATAGTACATTTACAAGGCCACACAAAAGAATCCCCCACATTGTCATCTATGGGTTCAGTTGCTGAAACATGTTTTCGATTATATTATCAGGGCTCCCAACATATTTTAGTCCCAGAAAAATGGGAAGGGGGTCATTTTTATTTAAAAAGGGGGCTTTAAGGAACCATTTATATTAAAATGGGGGACTAAAAGAGGCCATTCGCCAAAAGATACTGCACCGAGTTTTCCTAAATATGCAATCATTTCTTTTTAAAAATACCCTAGAAAATATGTTAATTCATTATCGTTATAAAGATGGTCATTAAGCAATGTAAGTAGCTTTATTTAAACATACTTAAATATTCTGCTGCCAGAAGATAGAAAGTGTTCAATATTGAGAACTCACCTTCATAATTGTCCTTAAAGAAGCATGAACTTTTAATTCAAATTGTTGAGTATTAAAATTTTAAATTAATTTAACATATATATTGTTAATTATTAACCTTAAACATTAAACATTTTAATTTAAACTTTAGTTCATTTCTACACAAAAACTGAGATAAGCTATGATGTTCATCAGAAAAAGCAAAGTATGGCAACGCCCTCTGGGGAGTGATCAAAACCAGTATTGAATCAAAAGTTATTCATAATCATCTTACATATTAAATTTGATGAAATTCCATCCCAAGCATGCCGAGATCTGGCTATCATGGAAACCGTTAAAAATGCAGCACAGTAACAGCAACCGTTGGGCGAAATACACCAAAATCCAATCAGCATCAATTTATGTCAAGGGTAAAGTGAATCTGAAATTTGGGTGAAATTTCATACCAGAGATGCTGAGATATAGATATGTAAATTATGAAAAATGAAGCATAGCAATGTCACCTGGTGGGCCATATACACCAAAACCTGATTAGCACTTGTATGTGCTAAGGTCTAATTAAATTTGATATTTGATGAAATTCTGCGCTTTAGTTTTTGGAATAGAGTGGCTGTGAATTATGTATTATATACAGAGAGAAATTTTCAAAAAAATTGTCAAATCATATTCAGGTCAATCTAAAACGTGTAAAAAGATTCCAATACTTCCTTCTGATAAAAACTACATCAAAATCGAAAACAAAACTAAATCTATAATAATAAAGATAGAGGTTGGTCTGCGTGATCTACGAGCTAAGACTGCTGCACATACAGCTACAAAATGGAGGTGAGGTACATCTATATTTAAAATTATGCACTTCGAGGCCAATTTTCGGATTGTTTTTTATTTATTTGTGATTTTTAGCAAAGAATTTTTTTTTCTTTACCGTTCTCGGTGATTTTTTGCAGATTAATAAAAGAAATTCAGTTTCAATTTTTTAGTCCAATTGTAGCAAATTTTGTCCTCTTTTCAACTTTTTCAATAAAGTTGATTCAGAATTTGTACAGTGATTTATTTTTGGCGAATTTTTAAGCAAATTTCAGCTTTTTTTCGCGTTTCGTTTCAATTTCATGGCATACGAAAATGGAATTTAGTTTCAAACTGTTAGCCCTAATGTAATAGATTTTGTCCTTTCACGATTGCGTCCTCAGATTGTAATTTTTACCGAATTTTACCATTTTTTTTCTCATTCGCGACGATTTTTTCACATTTTTGAAAGAATTCCAGTAAAAATGTTTTAGCCTACTTTAGTAAATTTTGTCTTTTGTGATTTTTATGAATTTTTAGCGATTTTTATACATTTCTCGGTGATTTTTCGACATTAGTAAAAGGAATGTTTAAATATTTTAGTCCCATTATAGAAATTTTGTTCTCTTTTCAATAAAATTTATTCGGAATTCACACAGATTTTTGAATCATTCGCAATTTTTTATGCGATTTATGGAGTTTTTTTGCCTGTTCCAATCTTTTACTGCCGTTTAATATATTTTGTCCTCTTTTTAATAAATTTGTTTCGGAATTCGTACCGTGGTTTTTGAATTCTTTTGCTAATTTTTTATACAATTTTTAATTTTTTTGTGTTTTGCGGCGGTTTCTTGTCATTCGGTTTCAATCTTCTGCTAGTTTAATGTAGTAAATTTTGCCCTGTGCTATTTCTAAATTTTTTGTGATTTTTAATGCGATTTCCATTGAGTTTAACGTTTTTCCGCAATCCGTGGCAATTTTTTGACATTTATAAAAGAATTTCGGTTACAATGCTATACTATACAAGCCCACTATAGTAAATGTTGTACTCTACGATTTTTAGAGTTTTTTACATTCTGTGGCGATTTTACCACACTAGTAAATTATTATTATTTTTTTTTTTTTTTACTCACCGAAAAAGGACGAAGTGGACCATAGGGAACCTTTTTCTAAAAAGGGAACTTTAGGAGCGAAAGGGCACCATTTGGGAGCTCATTTTACATTTTTTTTATATTATGCTGAACAAAACATTAATTAGGTATGTAAATGATATTTGTATACAGAGTTGCACAAAAAAAATTCAAATACACTACCATCTATGGCCGGATATTTATTGAAATGCATTTTGCAGCTGGTTTAAACTTTAGTGTGCTATTTATCACTTAAAATTAAAAGTACCTTAAATCACAAACTACAATTTGAAAAAATTAAAATGAAAGTAATTTTTTATTAAATTAAATAGAAATATACCTGCAGCTACTTTGAAAAGCCAAAAATTGAATAAAAGTGCAGTATATTTGTTTATAGAGATTAATGAAGTATAGGTGTATGAATGCATGCGTTTTTCAATATTGTAAACATCAATTTTGACCTTCATGAACATATAGAAACAAACCATGTAAAAAAAAAATGCATTAATTAAATACTTCAAACTATTTACTTTAATTAGCCATGAATAAAAAATAAAAATTTTATAATTTAGTTTTTGAGAGTATGGTTCACTTTTGGGAGAATCGCCCACTTATTAAATAAATTCAACAAGTCATAGGAACTAGGAACCACAGTAATTATTCAGGTACCACTGCTTAAATTAGGCACAGCTATTTTTTTTTTCTTGTTTTATGGAATTTCCCAAAATGGGACAACATTTTTACATAAACTATGAGAAAGACATCATTTTTATTAAAATTGAAATAATCATTAATTTAAATGTAATACATTAAATAAAATTGCTTACAAACATTTAAAAAAATTAGATTGTTGTAATTTTTTTATGTAACAAATAAAGAATTTGTTAGGTAAATTGTAGTATGCAAATTTTTTAAACTAAAAAAATTAGAATAAACATTATATTTAAAAGATTGAAATTCAAAAATAGAACTGAGCTGTTTATAAATATAGAAATAAATGACATACTTTTGCAGTATCACTTACGCGCCTATTCCGATCAAACGCTTTTCTCCCGTAACTCCCCTTTCCTTGTGGATTTGCGAGGTGCGTCTAAAATCACGAAACAGATCAAACGTGCGGACGGTTTCACTCTCGCAGAGCAATCGTAACTGAGGTTGTCACGTAATAACTATTTGCGGGAGGTACAAAAGACTCGTAAGTAGTAAAAAAAGATGGCGGACTTTTGGTAGCATAGCGTGCAAAGAACCATGTGTTGCTTGCAAAATGCTGTTATAGTAAATTTTGTGCTGCAAATAAATAACACAGATTTTAAAAATCACTTGTTATAGATAAGAGCTAACATCAAAACAAAACATAAGGGGAATACTCATTTAAAATACAGGTATGTGAAATGTTTTTTCAGTGTTACGGTACCTTTTGATATGTTGTATTATCGTGAAAGATAGCTTTTTTTTTTTTTTTTTTTTTTTTTTTTCGTACTACTATAAAACCTTTACTTTTTTTCTTAGTTATTGCCAAGATAAGTCCATATATCATTAGAATCTTGGTATTGACAGTTTTGACTTTTATCTCGTGAAAGCGAAATACTATTGCATCCATTAAAAAAAATATTTGTTTACTTTTTGTAAAATTATGATATTTATTTAGTTTCTAATAATTTAGTAATGAAGTTTTTATATCTTTTTGTTACTAATCCCTAAGAATTAGATTTGATGATTTATAATAATAATAATAATAAAGCTGACACATGAACTGCTGTATTTAAACAATAAGTTTAATTTCTTATTTTTCTGCAGTAAGCAACAGACAATTTCCATGACTTGTGGATAATTTATTTTCGATAACTGTAACGTATTAATTTGTTCAGCATTTTATGTTAATTTGAAATAAATTTTAAATGCACACGTAAGAAATAAAATTGATAAAATATAAATTTGTAAAGATACTTTTATTAATTAAATACTGTTTATCATCGAGATTTTCATTTTTAAAGCTTATCTGTAATCGTGCAATGAAGAAGTAAAAATATATATGATTACGTAGTACTATGAATTATTAAAAAATGATTAAATCATAATTCTTGAAACTATATTGTGACATTTATAAATATGTCTTATCTTGAAAATTGTTTTTACTCTTCATTATAATACAACATGTTAATAATAATAAAACACTGAAAACATTTCACATTGTGACTGGTTGAGAGTATGTAAGGATGTATGATTGAGTATTTATTATGTGAAAGTATTTAATTCACAGAGATCAAATATTATTACTTATTCAGTTTAAGGGGGGGGGGGGGGGGATAAACTACTCTAAACTAAGACTACTCTATCTGCATTACATCTAAGACAAAATAATATTAATAGTAAAGATGATAATAAATACTAGTCAGTTTGCAGATAACAAATGTCTGTATTATTTTCAAACTGAAAAAATCTAATTAGCTGAAAGTTAAAATTTAATGATGTTTATTAACAGATTTAAGTTTTTAAGTTAAATGACTTCAACATTTTGGATTAAGATTAACATCTTAATTGGTATTTATTTCTCTAGTACTTGTTGGCTTAAAAAAAAAATAAAAGAAAATCCTGCTGTATAGTACATTTCTCAAATAGGGTAGATGTGCCAGTAATAGACACCCTTAAGAAATTTCTTTTAAAATTATTTTTTATTAATAAATTATAATCATTATATTCCAGTTTTTTCAATATTATATTAATATATCAACAATATTTAACCATTCTGATAGTTTCATTTCCGAATATGAATAAAAACTCAATTTTAAATAACAGAAATATATCAAAAGTCCAGTAATGGACACTCTCTGTTCCAGTAATAGACATCCCACAAAAAGTAACAGATATAATTGTTTTTATGACTATTTAGAGCCAGAATTTAATGAAAACATACTAATGAAACAAAACACTGAATTTCAAATAAATTTAACAATTAGGATGCCAGTATTTAATAAAATATTTGTGATAATCATTCACTGTTTGCATCAATTATTGTAATTATAAGAAGATAGATATTTTAATTATTTTAGATGGATAGTTTAAAATACTAAATATCAAGCAATTATAGCTGTCAGATTATTGAGACAGTGGGAGATTTAAAAGTTAATAATAATTAAAAAAAAAAAAAAAAGTTTTTGAGTATTAGTGTATAGCAATAGCTTTGTCTCACTATTTTTAACAACTTCCAGAGACTACTTGATATATTACTTGTAATAATTAATATTACAAATATGAAAAAAATGATACTGTGAGTTGGATATTTTAAACACTAAATAAAATAATTCTAAAAAAAAAACTGTAGAATTGATGTTTGAGGCCACTGATCTGCAGATTTACTAGTTTCATGATTACTATAACTTTAATTAACATTACAATAATATATATATTTTTTTCAGAGATGAATAAGGGAACATTTAAGACAGATTTTTAACAATTTCTGTAACTTAATTGTTTTTATTTAAATGGGGAGGGTTAAGCTCTATGAGCCCCTGTTTGACTATGCCCTTAAATTATATTTTTTGCTTCCTGACTGGTTTGATTGCCATATTATAAAAAATGCAATATAAAATAACTAAAAAGCAGCTATTTATAAAAGTTTTGGTGTTATTACATTTTGGTAAGTGTAATTTAAAAATTAAATTTATTATTTAGGTCTTCAGTTAAGTCAATATTTTATGTAATATAAACATTACTGAAATTGCATTTTTAGCAATGTCTACACGGGGTGTCCATTACTGGAAAATGACTAATAATAATGCAAGATTATAAAATATGCAAGAGGAAGTTATGAAACAAATAATAAAAGCTAAATTTTTATTGGTTATTATTTTTTTTATATAAACCAAAACATTGAAGGGTGTCTATTACTAGCACATCTACCCTATATTAATTTACACAATAAATTATCAACTTTTAATTTAGTATAAATTTTGTCAGTGCAAATGAAGTATTGATAGGTCTATAGCAAAAGATTGCTATATTAAGTATGTGTATAATGCTTTTAAGAGTTTTCTAACTTTTTCACTCTAAACAGTGTCTAAACAGTTTGTTTAAAGCTCTGAGCTTTTCAAGATTGCTAAATATATTGGAAAAGACACTAATTAAGAGACATTGATAAACATGTTATCATGAAATTTGATGTTTAAAAACTCTACACGTAGCATAAACGTACATTTTTCCCCCCTTCGTTTGTATTTAATCATTATAAATAATATGAAATGAAATTGTGTAACATAAATAAAAATAACAATTTCAATAATATTTTGTATTTTAATTTTCAGTTATATAAAAATATATGTACAGTTAGCCCAAGTAATAAGTAATTTTTAAAAGTGACAAAAATGTTAAATTGATTTAAATTAGGGGGGAGGCCTCTTGTGAAAGAATACAATTGCATAGAAGTAGATGTTGTTTTGGTTTGAGCCTATATACATTATTCTTGTTATAAAATTCAATTTAAGAAGTATAAATTAATAATAATAATTAATTAGTATAAAAGAACTTTTGTGATACAGCTAATTGTAAAAATAGAGTCTAGTGAAAATAAGCTGAATGAAAAGAACAAGCAACCAAAATAAATTTAACAATGAGCTGCTTCAAAACGTTGCAAAAGGAGCCCGCCTCTTCTATAGTGATAAAATTAAAATAAAAAAAGAGAGAAAACAGGAATAACAATAACACACTCTGCTACTATTATTTCCCATTTTCTGTATCATTCTTCTGGCACTAAAGAAGGAAGCTTTAAAATAAATGCAAGAAAAATTTCTCGAAATATTTCAGCTTTTCTTTGCGTTCATTTTTAAATATCACGTATTTATCGTAACAAAAAAAATTTCATATGTATGTCATCAGTTTTTAAGTGCTCTCTCTGGTTTTTAAACTCTTAATGCCCCTTCCCCCCTCCATCAGTTAGCCAGTATACATATATATATACTTAACCCTCTAAGTGTTTGGGGCGTAATATTCCGTTCACTAAGCTCCAGGTTTCACTGCAAGACAAGCAATATTTAAGATAATATAATTCTATAGATTTAATGAATTTTAAATACATTGAAGAATGATTAATACTCTCAAGGATTACATTCATATTTGTAATTGAATTTTTTTTATAATGTTGAAAGAATCATATTTTCTTAGCATTTAAATCAAAATGCAAAGAAAACAACATTACAATTTTACCCTTTTGCAAGACACTCAGAGGGTTAAAATGAAATCAAATGTCTAAAAAAATCAAAGGGAAAAAATAATGCAAAAGTTAATTATAGGAACTTGTAAATGCAAATATATATAAAACTGGCTATAATATAGTATATATATATATATACACCAACATATACTTTAAAACTGCAGCTATTATGGCGCCTCTATGTGGTACCTCGATTTTTAATTCGTATAATATTTTTTCAATATTTTATTTAGCAAAGTATATGCTTATCTAGCGTGAATGACATTCATGCATCCTGCATCCAGAACCAATTTAAGTCATTATACAGCCCTGCTCCTGATTGCTTTTTTGGAAGTTCCAATCTATAAATCTATTCTTACTGTAATGTATCAATCTGTTCTTTATTTTTCTTAAATGTATTTAATTGTGAGAAAAAATACCATCATAGAAAAGCTGAGGCTTTAAAGCTAAAGTAAAAGGTTAACATAGTCCGTAATTTTAAATTAATAAATTTTAATTTGATAGGAAAATAGGTGATACATTCATGGGAATAAGCTAGAGCAATAAAAATATTAATACGTAATATGAGCTTGTTATTAAAATAATACTCGGATATTAAGTATTTTTAAATTTAACATTTAAAAGAAATATTCTTCAACTGGTCAGCTATTATTCAAAATATTATATTCTGTCCCTTTAAAAGTTGTTGATGCACTCTCATTGGTTAATACATGCTAATATTCGATTAAAAATCGATTCTCTTATTCTTAAATCGTACGTGACATCAGCAGTTGCGGAAGGTGAAAGATGTTTGTTAGGAATAGCGACTTTCAGTTCTTTTCCCCCTTCTCTCGTAAACCCTCCCTTTTGCGGAATAGCTTTCACAACTTTGCGGGCGTTTGATCGGAATAGGCACGTTAGACTTACTTTGCAACATTGAGAACTTTCTAATATGTATTTCAATTTTCATATTTTACTGCAACTCCAAACATAGTAACATAACAAAACACCAATATATCAGATCTTCGTAATTTAGTATCTAAAACACTATTGTCTTTGTCTTTCAAAATCGGTGACTATTTCCCCCCTCCTTCCCTCCCATCTCAACCTCCCAGAAAAAAAAGAAAAGATTGTTAAATATCTTATGGGGAAATTAACTTCAGTTTGGTAAAGGTTTGGGTTATTCTCTGCAATAGTGCAAAAAGTGCTTCCCAGTCATATAAATGCTCTTAATTTCATTACATTTTTATTTATTTTTATTTTTATTAGAAGATCTAAACATACTTTATTAGGGACAGAAAGTAAAATTTAAAAATAAATAAATTTAGTATTTAAAAATGTAATATGTATCATGCAAACATCATTCCCTCACTTTTCCCCCACCTGTACTACCATAGATCATTGCCTATTTCTTTCCATCCAGAAATAAAAATAATTAAAAATACCCTAAGCAAAATAAAGTTCTTATTTGGTACATTACAAAAAATA
Organism: Maratus speciosus; assembly: GCA_963932465.1. NCBI lineage: Eukaryota > Metazoa > Arthropoda > Arachnida > Araneae > Salticidae > Maratus > Maratus speciosus. Next base: position 155,718,570 of record OZ010787.1, on the reverse strand, counting down.
ATAAAAATATTATTTTTTACAATTATTATATAGTCTACCCAATCAATTATATGTTTCCCCATGTTAGACCATCATTCCCTCACACATTGCTATTATCTCAAATATCTATCACTAAAGAGCAGTAGCAGTCTAGCATCCTTCACAGAGAAGAAGCCATTTTGAGCACTTGTCAGTCCAGCAACATAAATTGGTGGTGTAAAATTTTGTTCATTTTTCAGAATTTTTTTTCAGTCGGTATATCTGGAAGCGTTTTTATTAGCAGTCATTCCCTCACACAGAATACTAATTTTTTTGTAAATATCAAAAATTTTAATTTTATCATACATTATATATTAAGTGTTGCTCTTCAAGGAAACAGTTTGGATTTCTTCATAATATTGCATTTTTTCCCACAATTAGTAAAAATGTCTTATTTCATCATTCCCTCACTTGTCATTCCCTCACATTTACCATTATGAGGGAATGATAAGATGAGTGAGGGAATGATGGGCTTTCTGTTTAAATGATGGATTTAGTTTTCCTGATTAAAATTTATACTAATAGCATGTTATTTTTTTAATTTATGTGGCTCAAACTAACCAAAACATTTTATTTAACTGTTCTTGGAGAAATTTATAAATACGCCAGAGTAGCTTTAGTGAAAAATTATGCATATACGTAGAATAGTGTTGATTAGAATTTTACATTTTTTATGCGATTAAAATATATTGAGTTTAAAAAAATCTTAGGAGAGAAAATGAAAAATAATCCTTTTGAAGCTTGAAAAACTGAAATATTTAAAAGAGAAAGGCCAAGTTAAAAGTGTAAAGGAGATGAGTTCTAGACAACAATGTCAAAAAAAGGAAACAATGGAAGAAAAATTAAAAAAATTATTAAGAAAAATAAGAAGATTGAGCAATTTCTTTCTTCCCAGACTCCATCAAATAGTGGTAACACAGATTCCGCAAGTTTCAATGGTTCTGGGGCTGAACGTCCTTTTTCAAGGCAGAGTGCTTGGAGAAAAGAATTAGACGTGGGAGATCAAAACTGTTTTGAGAAAATCAGTCATTAAAAGTTCAACTGTAAAGCTGCAAAAGAAGATAATCAAAATACAAAAAGTATTAACAAGCCTTACTTAAAAAAAATTTTTAAACATCTAAAAGTTAACTCCTAAAAGAAAAAATAACTGGAAATAAAGACGTATCATCCAAAATTAGAAAAAGCTTTTATTTGGAGACGTTCTTTACACAGCATTGGCATCAACTTTTAGCAATATGGGAAAGAGTCAAAAAGGTAGACATGTACTACAGAATTTTAAGGGAAGTATTTTGAAAAAATACAGATTGCTACATATGACAAAAAAAAAAAAAAAAAAAAAAAATATATATATATATATATATATATATATTCTTAGATATCGAAGCTTGAAGAATATTGCTAGCAAGGAAGCTTGTCTCTTTACTTATCGTAAGAGAGGCAATTACCAATTAAAAAAGTTAAACAGGATATATTAAATTTTTGCTAAAAACTTTGTCCAGGAAAAAAAGATTATACCTCAAAAAGCAAAATAAAGAAACAAAAGAAGGCTTTTATGCGAGACACATAAATATTTATACAAGAAGTTTCTCAAAGAAGTTAATTATGTTTTGAGTTATTCATCATTCTGTCGCCCCAAACCACTTTAGGTGAAAAAACCTAATGTTGAAGAAAGAGATACAGCTGCTTGTGAAGCTCATTCAACATAAAAATAATTGTATTAAAACTTAATGAAACAGGAATAATAAATTTTAAAACAACTGATGTATTTCTAGAATTATGTTGTGAGAAAAATAATATAACCTGCCTTCAAAGGAAGTGTGAGAATTGTAAAAGCAACTTAATTTTATAAACTACTGAGGATGAAACAAGTTTATTAAAGCTGAAGAAATGGATCTGGGAAACACAAACTGTAATTAAACAAACCAAAACTAGTCAGATGTGGCAATCCCAAAACTCATACATGTTAATACTTCCTGAAAAATGCAGCTTAGCAGCACCATCGATTAGGTGATTTACATTAAACTCTAATCAGCAACAACTTATGTCAAGTCTATCTTAATCTGAAGTTTGATGAAAATCTGTAGTACATTAGTTTTTGAGATAGAGCTATTCCAAAAATCATAAAAAATTCTGCATATCAGCGCCACCTGTTGGGCGATTTACACCAAAAACTAATCAGGACCAATTTATATCAGAGACTAACTGAATCTTAAGTTTGATAAAAATGCGAGCATTAGTTCTTGAGATATAGTTATTGCAATAATCATGAATAATGTTAGCATATAAGCGCCACCTGTTGTGTGATTTACCCCAAAAAGTAATAAGCACCAAATTATATCAAGTACTAACTGAATCTGAAGTTTTATGAAAATCCGAGCATTAGTTCTAGAGATATAGCTATTGTGGAAATCACGAAAAATGTATGATAGCAGCGCCACATGTTGGGTAATTTACATCAAAAAGTAATCAGCACCAATTTATATTGGGAACTAACTGAATCTGAAGTCTTATTCAATTCCGTCCATTAGTCCTTGAGATAGAGTGCCCACAAAATTTCTGTCACATACAGACAGACAGAGACTTTGTAAAATAATTTTTTTTTTTTCGGGATCTCTGACCTCTAAAACATGTAAATCCGTCAAAAACCGGAATTCGAAAATTTTCAGGAATCCAATAATTTATTCTTGTAAAGATAGAAGAAAGTAAAAAGATGAACATAATTACCACACATCTTATGGGGAAAGAAAGACTGAGCCCCCTCAGACATATGATAATAGATCATCAGTTTTCATGTTTTCATCTATTTAATTTTATTTTATACTATTATAATACTATTTTATTGTATCAATTCACATTAAAAATAATGTGTTAATCAACTTGTTTTGTAAACAATCATTCCCTCCTATCTGTTTCATCATTCCCTCAGCATCATTCCCTCACTTTTAAAATTTTTATTTTATTTTTTTGTTAAGTCAAATTTTTAAAACGATTTCTGCTGCTATTAAAATCTTCAATAATTGGCTAATTGCTTACCATTTATCTACTTTTTATGAAAATTTACGTATGTATCATTCAAGTCAGACTGCTTGGCCAAATTTGCAAGTATTGTAGAGAACAACCCGTTTATGAAAATTTGAAATTTTTATATTGGCCAGAGCACCCATCACTACAGTCAAAGACTTTCTTTACATCAGGAAATCTCTCTTTTACAAATGATATCACTTCCTTTTCCTTCTTCCTTCTGTGTTAAATGCACAAGAGTGACATCATGTTGCATATCATAAGATAAAATGTGTATGTATGTATAGTGCTTGCTGATAATCTAATACTGAGAGGTAGTGTACTACATAACAGTTGGATGAAAAATGCATCTTCCTTGGTCCAATGGTAACTTTAAACTTCATCCCATCTTGAATAAGAAAAGTAAAATTTTTGCTGAAATCGAACAAAACGATAGCTTTTTGAGTGCCAAAGTTGGGTCATTCCATGTGAAATCAACCAATTTAAAGAAAAGTTGTTCCACCATAGTCACACATTTTTTTAAAATTTTTATTACAGACACATGTAGTAGTGAAACCATCAAATCTAAAATTTTAAGATAATTTGTGCAATATTGACTGAGATATAGCTTTTTGAAAATTGATCATTTTTACCAAATAGCGGCCATCTTGGATGCTATCCCTATGTCTATAAATGTCCATAACTTGACAACTAATGACTCAAATTTTATATTTCTGGTACCAATTTAAAGCTATTTGTATAAAGAATGCATATATGATATTAAAACAATAGTAATTTTTTATTTTAATACTGTTTATTACATTCAAACTGAAAATATCACCCTCAAAAAATGACTTACTGTAATGGGCCATAAAAAAAATGACCCATCATAATTTTTTTTCAAACTTGCTAAAAACATTGCTCCATATGTGTACTTTAAATAGAAAAAAAATTGGAGAGGTAAAATTTTTCGTTTAAAAAAAATAGCTTTTTACACATAGGATGTCACTTACTAAGCAGTGACTATCTTAAAACATGTAAATATCCCTGATTTAAGAAATAATGGCCAAAACTAAATATTTTTTAATCCCTGAATTAATGTAAAACTATAATGAAATATAATCTCATAAGTTTTTTGTAGGACCACTTTCCAAATGCTCCCCCCCCCCCCCCCCCTCTAAAAAAAAAAAAAGTCATTGCTAAAAATGTATAATTGAAAAAATTTAACACTGAAGAAAATAAGAAAATAAATAAAGAATATAATGTATAATTGTGAAAAACCTTTAAATGCAATATATATAAATGAGATTTTACTGCATGTGTATATGTGGAATCTATTCAAAACGTTTTCCATGCAAGAAATTCAATTTTTATACCTAAATTTCTATTTCTTACTTTAAAAATTGCTCACTTAAAAAGTTTTACATTTGTATGTGACTTTATAGAAAAATTCTGCTGTATGCATGTATTTACATCATTCAAGTTGCATTAAATATTCAGATATAAATATGTCTGTTTATGTATTTTCTATTTCAATAAATTTACATACTAAGAATGACAGAATTCATGAAATGAATGCTAATCTTGCATAATCTATTTTCCTTATTATTTGAATTCAAAACATGATGTAATAATGCATCATCTTCTATCCTGATGTAATATTGCATCATGTTATATGTTTATGCAATTTTATCATAATGTATCCAACAAATCTTTTGTTGAAAATTTTTGAAACCTTTTGTGGGTAAGCTTATTATAAACTGCATTCTATATAAAATTTTAAATAAAAAAAATATTTGACATAATTTATGAATTATTGCATCATGTTGTATGCTGATGCAATTTTGGGAAAAGATTGTTGCTGTATCGTCATCTGTTTTCTAATTAGTTGTAATTAAAGTATGATGAAATATTACATCATAATGTACAAAAAAATTTGACTATCTCTTTTAAACATCATTTCTGTTGATGTTTTCAATGTAGTATGCACTGGCATAGAATAGTTATTTTGTGCTTAAGATTCTACAGTGGACATGGAGTGTTTTGTATGCAAGAAACTTGGTGTTTCATTGAGTACTGATCTGATTCCTGTTCTTCAATTGTCTTCACGTGATTTGCAGTTATTAAAAAAAAGATTGCATTATGTAATCCCAGATGAAAAATGCTTTGTCCATGGAAATAGTGTATGCAAGGTTCACAAGGATAAATATCTAAAATGGTATATTTTAAGTAAAGGTTAAAATTCAATATTTGCTTTAGTAGCCAGTGGCCGGTAGAGGCTGTATGTTTAGTAGCCACTACTGTCAAGTTAGTGGCCACTTATCGTAGTTTGTAGATTTAAATAGTTTTACAAGTAATGTTTTTAAAATATTTATGTTACAAAGACATCTTTTAAAATATATAAAAATAAAACTATCCACAGTGTCAGTTTACTTACCCCAACAAAAACAATTAACAGTTATATTACATTAAAAAAAGAGAGAATTTATCGAACAATGTCGTACAAGACCAAGGTCAAAGATTGGTTCACATCTTTAATACGTCACTGTGTAGCCCGAGATCAGAATTCTTTCTGAAAATAGGCCTAAAATATTTCCCCTTTGACAAAATTCGCAATTAATTTTTGAAATTGTTTTAAGAAATTTGCAATTATTTTACGCAACCTCTTGCTAAAATTCACAATTTTTTCGCCGATCGTTCAACAGAATTCACGATTTTTTTTCGCGATCATTCGACGAAAGTGACGCTTTTATTATGCGATCTCTTCATGAAATTAGCAAATTTTCCACGATCAATTGACGAAATTCGCGACTTTATTTCCACGATCTTTCGACAAAATTCGCGATTTTATTCCGCGGTCGTTTGACGAAATTTACGTTTTTTGCGATCTTTAGACGAAATTTGCGATTTTTTCGCGATCTTTTGACGAAGTTTGCGTCTTTTTCGCGATCTTTTGACGAAGTTTGCGTCTTTTTCGCGATCTTTTGACGAAATTTGCGTTTATTTCGCGATCTTTTGACGAAATTTGCGTTTATTTCGCGATCTTTTGACGAAATTTGCGTTTATTTCGCGATCTTTTGACGAAATTTGCGTTTATTTCGCGATCTTTTGACGAAATTTGCATTTTTTCGCGATCTTTTGACGAAATGTGTAGTTTTTTCGCGATCCTCCGGTGAAATTTACTAGGTTTTCGCGATTTTTTGACGAAAATTGCGGATTTTTCGCGATCTTTTGATGAAATTTGCGGCTTTTATGCGATCCTTTCACGAAACTTGCGTCTTTTTCAGCGATTTTTTGATGGAAATCGCGTTTTTTTTTTCGCGATTCTGAAATTCACAGCAAATTTTCTGAAAGGTTACAGAAGGGTGGAGCTGTTTTTTTCTGCACCTGATTGACGAAATTCCCGTTTTTTCGAGATCCTTTGACGAAATTTACTTTTTTTCGCGATCTCTTGACGAAATTTGCGGTTTTTCACAACTTTTGACAAAATTTGCACTTTTTACGCGATTTTTTGTCCAAATTTACGGTTTTTCGAGATCCTTTGACGAAATTTACGTTATTTCGCGATCTTTGACGAAATTTACGGTTTTTCGTGTTCTTTTAACGAAATTTGCGAGTTTTTTCGCGATCTTTTGACAAAATTTGCGGTTTTTCGTGATTTTTTGACGAAATTTGTCTTTTTGCGATCTTTTGAAGAAATTTACCGTTTTTTCGTGATCTTTTGACGAAATTTGCGGTTTTCCCCTATCTATTGGCGAAATTTAAGGGGGTTTCGCGATCTTTTGATGAAATTTGCGATTTTTACGCTTTCCTTTCACGAAATTTGCGTTTTTTCCGCGATTCTTTGACGGAAATCGCGTCTTTTTTCGAGATTCTTATGAAATTCTCCTTTTTCCCGTGATTCTTTGACGATTTTTTCGCGAACGATTGACGAAATTGATATCTTTCGGCGACCATTTGTCGACATTCGCGATATTTTTATGCCGATTTTTTTTAATTTTCGGAACCAAATGCCTTCAATGTGAACATCAACGCGATTTTCTTTTTCGATTCCGCGGAAATCGCTGATCGATTAAAAAAAAAAAAACAAAAAGGAAAAGTGGCATTTCTGACACGTACTATTACATGAAAAATACAGATCGCCACTTTGGCGATCAGATGCACAGCATAAAGTCGCCAATTTTTTACATTTAGTCGCCCTGTGGCCGGTGGCGACCGGGAATTTTAACCTTTAATTTTAAGACAGAGACAGTGTTGTGATCCATTTAATAAACATCCAAATAGCATCAGAGCAAAATCACAAAACAATATCATTAGATATGTCTAAAACAAATCCAGATATCCTCATTCCTGGAAAAAAATTGTGTGTTTCCTGTTATTCATCAGTAAATATGAAAAAAATGTCTATTGTTGACAGGATAACCACCTCAGGAACAGAAAGCCCCTCTGATTCAGATTTTAATGAACCCACAGTAGTAATAGAACAATTAAACAAAAGTTGTGAATTATTAGAGTTATCGCCAATAAAGGTAAGTAGGCATACCTCAAAGAGAAAACTTAATTACATGCAAAAGAAAGTTTAAAAAATAACTAAGTGTGTTGCAACTAAAGCAGCTACAGTATTAGGTGTTGAAACCATAAATAAGCCTCAAAATAGTAAAGACACAACTTGTCCTGACTGCACATCTATGATGGATAAATTATTGGAGAAGTTTACAAACGCATGTTTTAAAGAAAAAGTTCAAATTCTAACACTAGTTCCAGATTCATGGACAATACAGCAAACAATGACTTATTTTAATACTACACAGTATCTTGTAAAAAAGGCAAGGAAGTTTAAAACAACAGAAGGGATGTTATCGATGCCTAGTGAAAGAAAAAGTGTTAAACTGAGTCCAGACGTTATAGAAAAAGTTATTAATTTTTATTATGATGATAATAACAGCTGCATGTGTCCTGGAAAAAAAGATTTCATATCTGTTCCAACCAGGGCCGTAACCAGCGAGCCCAGTCAGAGGGGGCTCTGAATTTTTTTGGTGGGGCTAACATATTTTAACAATCCATATCTTAAGCAAACTAAATATAGTAAAAATGATAAAATGGACCTATCTATAAAGGAACCCATCTAAAGCGTAATCTCTCTATAATGGAACTTCCTATAATGAAATTCTTAAACGGAAAATACTTCATGGTAATCGGAAAATGAATATAAAACAATTAGGGGCGGTGTACCGCTTAAGAAAACCTACCTAAAATAGAACTTTTCTCCATCCCGTGTGATTTAGTCTTAGGTCTTATTGTATTTAATGGGAAACAGATAGCATCTGGCACCTCATAAAAAATGACTTTATTGAAATTTTAATGAGGAAAACTAATGGATTGTACACTGTATTCTATTCCCATTGCAATTTTTGCATTATTAAGCATATTGCTTCTTTTGTCCCTTGGTGTCTTCGGAAAAGGGACGCCCCCCTCCCCCCGCTCTCTCAGCTCCGTTTGTTCATACAGTGTGTGCATATATACACGCAATAATTTCTATGTGTACTTCTATGTATAACTTTGTACCAATTTTGTGGAAAATAAAATTTTAAAAAAGTTAAAAAATAATTTCTAAACAGGCCATTTGTAATATGCTAAAATGAGCACCACTACAATTGCCAGTCCTAAGCCTGGAAAATATGTGAAGGGAAGTTACCTGAAAAACACTGCCATAGCCGTTTTTTAAAGTTGTCCAATTATCCGGATTTTTCATTAACCGGATCGGCATCGGCCCCAATTGGTCCGGATTATCAGCGCTCTACTCTATTGAACATTGATTATATATATACATATTTGAACCGCTGATTAATCAAATCAGTCTTTCTGTTGAATAAATTAGTGTAATTTATCATGCTAGCATTCTGGCAGAAAAGTACATCTTTATTTACAAAAACACCGATTCATACAACAAACATAGAAATCTTCAACCGCCCAGCATGACAATTTTTTTAAAGATGCGTTTTGAAAAAACTGAGAAAAAGGAATCTGTTGGTATAGAGGTCTGCACGGGCCGGAATTTCCAGGCGCGGGCCCGGCCCAAACGAAAGCTGTCTTGATCCGGCCAGTTCATATTTTCACAGTTCACGGCCGTACAAAAATCCGTGAAAAGAGACCCGGTCAGTGGAAAAATCAATTAAATCAGGCCCGATCCGACCCGACTCAATTTCTACCAAAAATTCAGATTTTTCTTAACATACAATTAAGATTCTTTTAAAGAATACTGCATACATATTTATGGGATAATTTTACAGCATATTTTAAATTTACGATGTGTTCGCAAGACAGAAAATACACAATAGCAACATTAATGATTTACTTAGAATCTTAGACGTTTCAACATTCAAATAAGGATTCATTAAAAAATTCATATTGTTTAGAATAAAAGAAAAACGGGAAGGTTAAAAACATGATGATAACTTTTGAGGGTATATCATAAAAAGTAGATTTGCGAAAATATTTCTATTATTCCTTAAGGCTTTTCTCAAATCCAAAGAAGCTACTTTCTGACACATTTCTAAATTCATTTCTTTTCGAAAACGTCAATATATTTTTGAGAAAATACTGTCCAAGTTAGCGTTTTGAATCGAATACCCGGAGACGATAGCACGGAAAAGGAGAAAAACCTACAGTCACGTGACAAGAATCTCTTATATCTCTATAAGTAATTTATTTATTAAAAATGGGAAACGCTATTCAATTCCAAATCCCTTCAATAGTCAGGCTTGTCAATTTTATGCCTTTACAGTTAAAAATGTGTCAGAAAGTTTTCCGTTTTTGAGCAGTGAATTTGAGAACCACATTCAAGTATATTTCCAAAAATTCCGTTAACTGAAGTTTATTATCGCTATTAATATTTTTTACAAAACAGTTGCCTGCCCTAAACATCCTGAGAACAATTAAGTCCATTTCTGGCTATGTTGAAAAAAAAATGCAAGCCTGATCTCGGTCCGCACGAGTCTGCTGGAAGAATTAAGCCCGGGCTCAAACGCCATGTAACTGTCCGATGCCAATCTCTGCGCTGGAAAATGATATATTTCGATATTGATGCTGGCAAACTAGTATCGGCTCGTAACGCACATTTATACTTATTCTCGTGAAACTCATATTCATTGAAAATGATTCATATTTTCTCGTCTGTGTTTAAATATTTATATCGGGCCGACAGACCCGCTTAATTTCTTTTATTGGCCCGGTCCAGCCCGGCAGGCACGCTCACATTTTGCCGGCCCGGCCCGTTTGAAACTTCGCCTTCATTTCGCCGTCCCGGCCTAGTACAGGCTTCTAGCCAAGCCCGGGATCGTGCAGACCTCTACTGTAGGATACAGTTATTATACGTTTCCCTCATTTCTAAAGATCTTTAAAAATATTCTTCTTTCACTCAATAACGAAAATTTTTCTGATGCAGTTAAGAAGTAATTTACTTTTCCTTTGCCTAAAATTTTCAGCTTCTCACATTCATGCACCTAAGAATTGAATACCGTTTCCCATTTTCTTATAAATTCCATGATTATAAATAACATGATTTATAGTCATTTGCTACTAGATGACTAGCATTTCGTCGTTAAATGCCAAGAAAATAAGCCTACAAAGTCAAATTTGCCATCATTTTTTGACAGATTTTTTAAAATTTTCTGTATAGTTTGAATACTTGCAAATATCTTTATAAATAAAAGATATTCGCGAACATGTCAGAAAGTAGCTGGTTTAGATTGGAAAACAGCCTTATACAACACAGAATACAGTTTAATTCCTTGAGCTTGAATAATCATATTTGCAAATTTTATGCCTTTATCATTAAAATTATTTTGAAAATGTGTCAGAAAGTAGCGCATTTATACTTGAAAATAGATTTAAATGAAACATACGCCAAATAGTTGAAGACATTTTTGTCATAATCTTATAATAAACTTAACCTTAATCATGCTTTTTCACTTAAGGCTCCTGTCCCTGCCGGCGAAGGCACTCACGAGCTAATGCTAATCCTATGGGGAGGGATTTTTCTAATGTCTCGTTTGCATTTCGACATTTTTAAATAATTTTTTTGCATTTATAGCCGAAGTCTGTCTCTACATCGCACCTTTTTTACTTTTTCGATTTTGTTAGCAGATATTTTGTATAATGACACTTTCATTTTCGGAACCGGTTTTGAAAGTGAAAGTAACTTTATAAAAAATATCTGCGACCAAAATCGAAAAAGTAAGAAAGGTGCATGTGGTGGTGTGCGAAAACATGTGGTGGCTAGTTAGTGCATCTAGACTTAATTTTTTCGGGAGAAAGAAATGTTCCTACTTAGAATGCGTTTCGAGAATTGTAACGCAAGCAAGATAATATACAACAACTAACCTAATAGGGTTCTGAACACAAAATGTTTGGCATATTCCATTGCATTCAAGCAGTTAAAAGATCTAAATGTTTTTTTTTTTTTTTTTTTTAAGAAAGTTAAAACGTACATTTTGTTGAAAAAATAAAAAGTGTGGAAATCGTTAGAGGGGGCTCTAGAGGAAGCTAGGGGGGGGGCTCAGCCCCCATCGCCCCCATCTGGTTACGGGCCTGGTTCCAACTGAAAACGGCAGAATATTAAAACAAAAGAGATTGATTTTGCACAATTTAAAAGACTTATATATTGCATTTAAAGAACAACATGACTTAAAAATTGGATTGTCCAAGAGAATGTGTTACTGCTGGAAGCAAGGGTATTCATTCTGTCTGTGTGTGTGTATACCATCAAAATATTAAACTTATGCTTCATGCTATTCATATCAATGACTACATATCACTGCTAAAAAAACTTGTTTGTCCCATTGAATCTGAAGAATGCATGTTGCACAGGTGTGATAAATGTCCATCTCCTGAAATTTTAAAGAAAGATTTAATGGGTTTAGATGAATTGGAAATGAGTAATGATATTATTTATAAACAGTGGGTAAAGACTGATGGAGCAGAATTAAAAAAAGTGATTATGCCTGTTGATGAATTTGTTGATGATTTAATTGCAAAACTCCTTGCTTTATGTTCACACCACTTTTTTGCAAAATCACAAAGTTTATATTTCAAGAAAACAAAGGATGAATTGAATACAGAAACTGCTATTATTTCAGCTGATTTTTCTGAAAACTATACTTGCATTGTGCAAGATGCTATTCAAAATATCCATTGGCAAAAAGAACAGGTTACAGTTCACCCCTTTCTTGCTTATATAAGGGACAGTATCACTGATACTGTGAAATCTATTCCTATGTGTGCAATAAGCGAGCATTTAGTTCATGACACTACTACATTTTGGGCTTTTCAAAAAGTAATTGTCAATTATTTAATTTCACAAATTCCACAGATTAAATACATAAAATATTTTAGTGATGGATCATCAGCCCAATACAAAAATTATAAAAATTTTAGTAATCTCCGCCATCATGAAGAAGACCATGGTGTGAAAGCTGAATGGCATTTTTTTGCCTCTTGCCACGGAAAAGGAGCTTGTGATGGAATAGGCGGCACCATAAAACGCATGGCCACCAAAGCAAGTCTTCAGCATCCATTCAAAGATGGTATCTTAAATGCATTTGATCTGTATACATTTGCAAAAGAATATGTTAAAGGAATTGAAAGTTTTTTTATAACAAAATCTGAAATTGAAATTGCCAATAATCAGTTAGCAGATAGGTATGCAAAGGCAGATACAATCGTAGGAACAAGGGTTAATCACAGCTTTGTGCCAATAAATAAAGGCCAAATACTGGTTTCCAGGGTATCAGGCTCCTCAACAAATTTTATTGCTACTGTGAGATTTAGTGAAACCAACAAACCACAAACATTTAAAAGTGAACAATATGTTGCATGTGTAGGTGTTAATTGGTGGATTGGTAAGATTTTAGATTACTGCGAGGAATTCAATGACTATAAAATTATGTTCATGCATCCTCATGGTCCTAGTTCATCATATTCATGGCCAAAATCTTCAGATGTTTGTTGGATTCCATATGAGCATATAATGAAAGTAGTGTCTACCCCAATGACTGCTACAGGAAGAACATATACTGTTGCTCCAGAGGAGCATACAGCAATTCAACTCTTATTCTTAAACTTCAAGACAGATTAAATCCTTGGTAATTTTCAACAACATATTATCAAGTTCCTTTCAACAATATATTATAAAGTTATATCCATGTAAGTATCCTGTTCTTATTTTATGTAAATATGTTTCATATAAGTTTTATCTAAGTCTTACTTTTATACATATTTGATGTTTTTGTTGTACATTTGTATCACACAAGATTTGTGTACTCATTTTGTCAAGATTTGTTCATTTAAATTGAAATTGGCAGTGAACTGAATAACTAATGTCAACTCAATCAACTCATTAATATTAATTTTTAATCTTTTATTTGAATTCAACTAATTTACAGCTAGTATTTCTGCCATATTTCAAAAAAATATGTTTTATGGCTCTTTTTCCTTCTAAATATTTTCCATTATGTATATTTTTTTGAGAATTATACATATGATCATTTTATATGAAATAAAAAGTATTGAAATGAAAATTTACTGTTATTTTAATATGTATGTGTTTTTAGTATAATTAACTGCTGATTGGTATGTCTAAATTGAATTATTTATATATTGATGCTCATACATTAATTCATATGCCAGAAAAAAATATTTTTAACCATTATTTGTTAAACCAAAGATACTTACATGTTTTAAGATAGTCACTGTTAGGTAAATGACATCCTATGTGTAAAAAGCTATTTTTCTTTAATGAAAAATTTTACCTCTCCAATTTTTTTTCTGTTTAAAGTATAGGGGAAGTTGGGGCACCTTGGGACGTTTTTCAGTAAATAATTTTTCTAAATTTTATTAATATTTATTCTTATTTTAGAACCAATTAGGCATAAAGTATAAACATTTCTGCATCAAATAAACCTCATAATAATCTAATATCTCACATAGGAAAAGAGTGAAAACACAACAAAAAAGCCTTTAAAATGTCTTTAGTTTTAGTTTTAGACACTAGTTTTAATCAAAAATACATGTAAAATTTTATATTTAATTGATGAACAAAGCTTTATTTATAAATCTTTAGTTGAACATGAAATAATTTAAGCATTGAAAACACTTTAATAATTTGAATTGTAACATGTTTTCATTAATAGATCTTGTATTTGATGCGAAAAAAATGGTGTTCATCAAATTCTAATAAAACACATCTTTGACCTATTTTGTTATCTGGAGTGCCAAGTTTTAAAAGAATATCTGTTCGATACACAAATGAGCTATCATGTTTATCAGGATAAAAAAAAAATGACAACTCTAGATCTCATCTTCTCAAAATGGATATCTCATACTCGCTGCTGTCCTCAACATTTTGAACATGTCCTACAAATACAACAATGCTTTGTTTTCCTACAAACTTTGCCAATGTACACTATCCCACAGTTTGGTTTACCTTTATCCTTTAAGTTTCTGGACTTATCTTGAGTTTGCAATCTGTAGGAAAATCAGCATCACATGAACAGCTGAATTCATCACTACTGCCATTACACAAATCATTTATATTTTTTTCCTGCCAGGGGTAATTTTCACCAATTTTGCTAACGCAACTGTCTCATCCTCCCTGCTTGATGAAAATTCTAATTGGTTGTGTACTTTTTTTTCCTTCTGTAAGCTGCATTTGGTCTTTACAGCATTTTTGGACATGTCCCAAGGTGCCCCACAACTGAGTGTCCCAACCTGCCCTACCTCACACATTAAGTAACAAAAACTTTAAAACAGTTAAGCTTAGCATTGCAGTTTATTTTTACCCTTAAAATAACAATAAATCAATGTTTTTTCATCACAACATGACCCCACTTGTATTATTTCATTTCTTTAATAAAAAATTTATTTTTCAAAACACACATAAATGTTACTCAACATCATTCAAAACAAAAATAATGGTATTATTTGTTGCCAGCAAACACCAGTGATTCCAAAACACATGGAAGAGTAGATTGTAGTATCACATATTGGCACTTATGTGTGCGAATTTTTAACTGCAAAATTAAGCCTCAAAATTGAGATGTCCCAAGGTGGGCCATGTCCCAATGTGCCCCACCTTCCCCTACATATGGAGCAATGTTTTTAGCAAGTTTGAAAAAAATTTATGATGGGCCATTTTTTTTATGGCCCATTACAGTAAGCCAATTTTTGAAGGTGATAAACAGTATTAAAATAAAAATTTACCATTGTTTTAATATCATATATGCATTCTTTATATAAATAGCTTTAAATTGGTACCAAAAATATAAATTTTGAATCATTAGTTGTCAAGTTATGGACACTTATAGACATTGGGATAGCATCCAAGATGGCCGCCATTTGGTAAAAATGACCATTTTTTAAAAGGGTATATCTCAGTGAATATTGCGCAAATTAGTTTTAAATTTCAGATTTGAGGGTTTCACTACTATGTCTGTCTACAAAAAAAATTAAAAAAAAATTCGTGACTATGCTGCAACACCCATTGGTTGAATTCGTGTGGAATGGCCCAGTTTGTTTTAGTTTCTTTTAGGAAATTAGATTTAGCTTTCGTTATAAAAGAGTGGAATAACATTTTCCAAATGTTTTATTAAGGGTGCTGGTCACTCAGCTTCAGATTTCCCCTTGCTAATGTAAAGTCTATGGGTATTTCATGCATTCGTATATTTAAAATATCTCCTCGGGAAATGAATATTATTAACTTCTATTTTTTGTGTACACTTCCTAAAAGATGTCTCTTCTTTTCTTAGTTCTCAAAATATTTCTAAAGTATATAGACTTAATTTTATAGGAAGTGTTAAAATCTTACTCACAGTTCGCCCGCTTTTAACACATAAATGTTAAATTTAGCATAGATTTTAGAAATATTTTGAAAACTAAGATAAAAAGTGACATCCTTTAAGAAGAGTACACAGAAAAAAGATGTTAAAAATATGAATATCCCCAGAAGATATTTTAAATATACGAATGCATCAAAAGTCCATAGACTTAACATTATGGAGGAGAATTTCGAAGCTGAGTGACCAGCCCCCTTAAGCTTGTCACAAATTTATTTAAAAGAACAGTGCTGCTAATTAATACTGGATTGAATACCTTGAGTTATAATCCTCAAATTTTTCAGAAATTCTTGTTTAAAAAGAGATTACAACTCACATAGATATACACAATATCAATCACTTTTGTGCATAGTAGTACATTTTTAGCAATGCTAACTACATTTTTTTACCAGCCATGTTTCTTCAGTATTCATCAGTCATTCATATTAAAACTTTTCAATTGTTTCTGGACCTGTGGCTTTACCTTTTCTTATTTATAGCATTGACAAGATTATCTTTTCTCTCAGAAGTTGTCATGACTGTCTTGCAGCATAATCAGTTACTTCAAATTCATCTATTATTTTCTTTTGCAGCACAAGGAAAATTAGATCACCCTTCTATTATCAGTAACAGCAGACTAACAGTAATTTGATTAACAGATTCGAAAACACCTGCCTTTACTAAAAAAAATTATCCTGCTTTTGTCAGAATCTGTTTATACAAGGCAGGTGTGGAACTATGTTTCATCCTGTAGAAATGAACTTAGTTTTGTTAAATATAAGGTAATTAAACTATAAAACTTTAAACTGATTAAAATTATCCAAGATAATAAAATAGAAAGTTTTCAAATTTTTTTAATATGATGTTGATAATTACAATCGAATTTAGTAAAAACAAAAAAGCATATTTAAGGTAAAGTGCCCTAAAGCTGACACCCAAAAAACAGTTCCTAAAGCTGACACCCAAAAAACAGTTTCTAAACCTGACATCTTTAAATAAAACAAATATTTAAAGCATTACCAATTTTCTAAAATAATTTAGAAGGAGTTTTTCTTTCTTCTTGAATGGCAGTACTTCTTAAATCCAAGATATCTAGGATTTGGAAAATTGGTAATGCTTTAAATATTTGTTTTATTTAAAGATGTCAGTTTTAGGGCACTTTACCTTAAGGGGGCTGGTCACCAGAGCTGTATAATATAGACGCACGCCGTGCACGGAAAATTTTCCTCAAATTTCAGAACTTTGCGGAAAATTTCTTTTAAAAAAAAACATAATTTTTGTTATTTTATTTTTTTTAGTAACGAAAAATTAAAAATGTTCCCCAATTTTGTGTACGATTTATTTATTGTTTGCCAGGGGGAATTCTGTTCCGAAAATTAAAAAAAAAAATCGGCCATCAGACCGAAAATTCAGACATAAAAAATATCTGGCCACTGGCCAGTAATGAAATTTCCCAGTTTTGACCTTTAGTGCATAAGCCAAAAATTAATACCACCAGTGGTTGACTTAATTTTCCTGTTCCCAGCCCTCCATGCTTTCATATCTTTGTTTGTAGGACAAACACAATGATAAACTTGCATGCACCTCTTCGCTTCCGGCAGACATGGGTCATTTGATTCCCCTACTTCTACTCTCTCATAAAATAAAGGTTTTTTTTCTTGTGCTGGATAACATAGGTTTTTGTGCTGTCGGCTCTTGGACTATAAGTCTATGGACTTTTGATGCATTTGTAGGGGAGAAGGGGGCTAGTGTGGACAACTTGAATAATTCTGTTATTTTTTAGTTAAAGTTGCTCTGTAAATTTTTTGCAGATTGACAACACTGATATACACTTCCATGTGTAATTACATGAGAATACATTTCATAGTTCATTTGCAATTTATAAAAAAAGGTTTTTATGGTGAAAAAGTAAATTCATGGTTTGTTTTTTAATTACTAATTTAGACTATTTATATTCATTATTTCAAATGAAAGGGGATATTATATTATAAATGAATCTTATCAGTACATTTTTTTATATTCACTTTTGCTCTACATGGTTTACATTTAACAGTGTTAGTCCTAAAAAAAATAAATGGCACCATGGGGCTAGTGTGGACACATGGTAGTGGGGCTACTGTGGACCTGTCCATACTAGCCCCATTTAGCTTTCACTTGTAAAAACATTATTTAGGTATATAAATATTACATTTTATGCTATTTGTATACTAAATTAGATTCATTTGTGGAGTAATAACTGAATTTAAGTGTAGAATACACACATAGTAGAATTTAGTTTGATAAACATTTTTTTACATAAATTACTAATGCTAGTCCATTATAATAGCATAGGTAGGATGTATCCTAGAGTAAATTATAAGGATTATTTTCTTGTTGGTGCTTCAACTGAAAGTCTAGATTTGCCTTCAACAAGGCATGGATGATGAAAGAACTATTTACAGCTGTTTTACACCATATACAAGAACACATAAAATCTGATATTGACCAACCTCTTTTTTTGCTTCTCGATAATCATAATGCACGCTTTTTTCTTGTAGCAATTACACTTATGTGAAGGAAAATTACATTGTGTTACTGTCTTTCCCATCACATTCTTCCCATAAACTTCAACCCCTACATGTTGCAATTTATGGTGCATTCAAAGGAATGTGTAAAGTTGCATTTAATGACTGGATGTTAAATTATCCCGGCAAAACAGTATCAGTCTGATATTCCTTCCTTAGCAGCAAAAGCATATCTAAATTATTTACACTAAGTAATATTATATCAAGATTTGCAAAAACCAGGAATTATCCCATTAAATTGATTAGCTTTTTGAGATTACTACTTTTTTTTGGAGCTATATTATAGACTGTGAATGCCCAGGTACTACAAAAGATTATGTAAGCACATGAGAAGACAGTGTAAACAGCCTTTTGACATGGAAGTTGATGAATTAGAAATTGAAGAAATGAAATGAGTGAAAAAAACAATCAAGCCAGGAGATTTTGCATTGGCTCAAGTTTCTTTAATTTGCAAGAAGTCCAGCCACAGCAGATTTTATAAATATGTAGTTTGTAGCAGTTATTCAAAGTCTGTTTCTGCTGTCAAGTATGAAACAGTGCCTCAAGCGTATTAGCTCTGAGAAAAACCACTTTATTTATATTGAAAATGATGTTTCACAAATAAACATCATTGGAAAACTCTCACAGCCAGACATTATTCAAGAAGCCATCATGCTTATTATGCAGTTTCTTGGCTGTGTAAACACTAATTAAAAACATTTAGTTGCTTTGACAAATACTTTAACCTTGTAAACAAACTTAAGATTTTAAGATAGGTAAATACATCCATACATTTTTATTTTGACCAGTGTTTTGTGCTTTTGTACTGTATTTAATTTTGTCTTTGAAATAGATTCATAACATACCCACTGCAATCCTCAGTAATAACAAAAAAAATATTATGTAGGGTCACCCGGGGTAATTCCTGGTCAAAAAGCATCAACATCCAATTATTATAAAAACTATTAAAGGTATTGTTCCCAATTTTTTTTTGTGGAATAAGCCCCCTCTGATGGCTATATTATAAAATGCTTACCTAAATATATATGCACTAATAATTAAAATAATTATAATTTTTAAATGACCAAGAATTACCCCAGAAACGGGGTAATTCTTGGTCACTTCTGGGGTAATTATTGGTCAGCAACTTTTTTCATGTAAATAAAGTAGTAGTACAGTTAATTTTTTTATGACTGAGTAATAAAATAGGTGGAATCAATCTTTTAAAAGTTTTGTTCATCTCACAATTGTGGAATAATAAAGCATAGACTTTGTTTTGGGCATAAATACAAAGTTATTTGACGTGCAAAATACCCTTGTACATTTTACAAATCATTTATCGGCCAAAGAATTTTTATGCATTTTTACAACATTTATAAGCAGTATTTATTACTTCATTAGTATCCACTGTGAATGGATTTATTAATAACTTGCAAATTTATTGGTTCATAAAAATATAACTGAATGTTTGTTTCCAATTTTATTTTGCTTATGTCAACTGAAGTTTTCGGTTACCTTTTCAAGAAATTTTCGATACAGACCTTTAATATAATACACAGCATAATAATTAGGTTCCTCTATTGCATTAAGTATATTTTTATGCACCAGTTTGGCATTTTGCAATGAGATAGTATTTCTACTTAAATTGTTCAGTCATAGAGTGGGTCTTATTCTCTGAGCACTTGCTGTTTTCTTCTTTTAAAAGTGTTTAATATAGTAGAGGAAATTTTTATAATCTTTTTTAAAGACTGTAATATGTCATTAGTTGAAATACAATAATTAAAACCTCAAAAATGACTGATCTGTTGTGAAATGTGTAAAAATCAAGATCGATGTTTTGCAGAAATTTGAGTAGCAGTTTTGAATCTAATTTTTTTAAAATATTTAATTTCAACTAAATGAATAATTAAGGCATATATTTCAAAGCAAAGGATTCAAAGTATCTTTGAGATTTTTTACAGTTTCATAAATTGTTATTTTTATAACAAAAGCAAAAATGATCAAAAATTATCTCAGAAACTCTGTGACCAGGAATTACCACGGGTGACTCTACTATTTTCAGAACTACAATTAACTAAAATGTGGTGAACAGTGTGGTTGCAAATAATTCTCAAAGGTTTTGCGAAAATTAAAATCACTAAATATGACAATAAAAGGGAACTGAATGATGATAAAAACATTGACCAAGAATTACCCCAGTGACCAAGATTTACCCCGGATACATGAGGCAATATTTGACCAACTTCTGTAAATTATTTAAAACAGTATAAAAAATTTCAAGACTGTTTTTTAATAGCTAAAGTAGTTGGTAATTGAACCAAAAAGAAAGAAAAGAAAAATATTTAAAATTTGAGTTGTGACAAACATCTTTGTAAAAATTTATCATAACTAAGGCCAGTGTTGTTTTACAGACATTTAACAAGCCATTTCAAAAAGATTTTTTTTTTTTTCAAAATAAATAAATAATAAACTCATAATTAAGTAATAAATTCCAATGAGGATAGTTCAGAGTACCTCTATGATTTTTTTCATTTTGATAAAGTGTTTTTAAAACATAAAAAAGACTGTGACCAGGAATTACCCCAGAAACTTGCTGACCAGGAATTACCACGGGTGACCCTATAACATTAATTAAGTTATATTTTATTACGATTAATATATTTACTATGTTGTTTAGGTTCAAATTTACTTTATAATGGTTTAGCATTAACAAACTCAAGAGTTGTACAGTACAGGACCCATTATCCGGAATTCTGAAATCCGGAAAAAATAATTTTGAAAATTTTCTAAATACGTAAATTTTTACTAAAATTTTGCAATTTCTGAAATTTTTCGAAAATTTTACAGATTTCTAATCTTTTTTTGGTGTATTGTGTTGCAATGTGTAACCACTAAAATATGTTACATCAGTGAGGGGGGAACACGTCCCCCACCCCCCCCAAGAAATTAGAAAAAAAGTCCTTTTTCTGTCAAATTTTAGTTTAAAATTAATTTATATTACGATTCGTTTTTTAAAAAAATCGTCAGATATTTCACACTCTCCCTCTCACTTCGACAAAATATTATGGCTACACAATTGTGTTACAAGAATCAGGGGTGATTCTGAGTAAAAAAAAAAATCTGAAATTCACAGTAAATTTTTTGAAAGTTTACAGAAGAGGGTGGGAGGGGGACCCTATCGGCACTAATTATGAGTTTCTTCTGCGATACTTTAACGAAATTCGTGTTTTTACGAGATCTTTTGACGAAATTAAGGGTTCTTTTGCAATCCTTTGAAGAATTTTTTTTTCCACTATATTTTGACGAAATTTGAGTTTTTTTCGTGAGATTTTGGCAAATAAGTTTTTTTTTTTCCTGCAATCCTTTGACTAAATTTGCGTGTTTTTCGCGATTTCTTTTACGAAGTTTCGTTTTTTCGCGATATTTTGACGAAATGTGTGGTTTTTTTTTCTCGATCTTTTGACGAAATTTCGGGGATCTTTTTCGATCCTTTGACGAAAAAAAATTTTTTTTTTTGCTATATTTTGACGCAGTTTGCGTTTTTTTTGTGGTCTTGGAAAAAGTTTGTGTTTTTTCGCGAGTCTTTGACGAAATTTGCGTTTTTTTCCCACGATCCTTTGACTAAATTTGCTTGTTTTTCGCGATCCTTTTACGAAATTTCGTTATTTCGCGATCTTCTGACGAAATTTGCATTTTTTTTTCGGGATCTTTTGACGAAACTGCCGGGTAGCTTTTTCGATCCTTTGAAGAAATTTGTGTTTTTTTTTTGCGATTTTTTGACGAAATTTGCGTTTTTCCCGCGAATTTTTTGACGGAATTCAGGAGGGTCCGAAATCCGGAAAATTCCAAAATCCGGAAAGCCTTCGGTCCCGAGGATTCCGGATAGTAGGTCCTGTACTGTATTACATTGTCTAAATCAGTATTCTAGCTTGTCCACAAATAACTTTAAAAAAAATATATATATTAATAAATAACTGTATTGCCAAATAATTTAATATATCAACCAAATCAAAGATAAAATAGTAATTTCTTGTAAAAAAAAATACTTGAAGTGTGAAAAATGGTATTTAGTACAGTTTTTTGCGAAATTTATAAAAATTGTCCACACTACCCCCCTTTTCCCCTATAGTTAAAATATCTTCTTGGGAAATTCATATTTTTAACATCTTTTTTCTGTGTACTCTTCTTAAAGGATTATAGGTGAAAACTGGGAAATTGAGTTAGTAGCCAGTGGCCGGTAGACTCAGTTTCGTTAGTGGCCACTTTTTAAAGTTAGTGGCCACTATAATGTTTCAAACTTTCTTGACATCTAGATAAACTATAATCGCTGTATATATACATATTTTTCTATAAATCAGAGTTTTATACCAGCCAACTATTCATGATAAGAATAGGGAAGCAGTCAAAATTCAAGAAAATTACTTTAAAGCGACAAAATCTGTTATATTAATTTTTTAGAATATATTTTTGGATTATTTGTATATGTTTATAAACACAATTATCAACCAAATTACTATTACTTTCTTTATATAAAAAATAACTAAATCAAAATTCCAACAGCTAAGTGTATACAATAATAATAATAATAAATCAAATAAAACACAATAAAATGTTATTTAGATTTTATTTAATAAGTAAATGTGCTATTAACATACTACACAAATTACATACAGTTGAAATCTAAGCTGGTGAGTGTATTTCGCAGGATTAAACAGTATATCTCTTGAAGAAAAATAATCTAACTCAGGGTTTGTACAGTCCTTGAAAGTGCTTAAAAGTCCTTAAATTTTTCAAAAGCAAATTTTGGTCCTTAAAAGTACTTATTTTTATGCAAAATTTGCAAAAAGTGCTTGAAAGCCCTTGAATTTTTTCTTTGAATTTCAGAGATTTTTTTTCCATAACTGGTGAGAATGTGGCAGGAGTCGAAATATTGAAGATACTGCAATTGCAATGTCCTTAAAATCTGCTTCCATCCAGTGGAAAAAAAAAAAAAAAAAGGAATAAATTATTTGAAATGCATGTGGAATCAAAGCTGATGAATACATTTTGCAGAATTCTTGAAAAAAATAGCAATTTCATGTAAAAAATAAGTGAGGAGCATATGACGAAAAGTCGAAATATTGAAAATACAGCAATTTCATGTAAAAAATAAGTGAGGAGCATATGACGAAAAGTCGAAATATTGAAAATACAGCTAAATCGTTGAAATCTGCTTGCATCCAACAGGAAAAAGAATTAACCAGTTTGCTACTTAGGTGTAATCAAAGTAGAGATGCATATTTCCATGAAAAATGCTGTATTTCCGTTGGCGATCGTTAACAAAATTTAAAATCGCCATTTGGAAAGTGGCGATCGATGGCCGATTTTTTAATCGCCACTTTTACAACTTTAATCGCCACGTGGCGAGTGGCGACCGCTAATTTTCACCTATATAAAGGATGTCTCTTTTTTTCTTAGTTTTTAAAATATTTCTAAAATCTATGATGAATTTAATATTTTATGCGTTAAAAGTGGGCGAACTGTGAGTAAGATTTTAACACTTCATATAAAATTAAGTCTATACTTTAGACATATTCGGTGTTCTACTGAAGCACTCTAATGGTGTTATTACACGAGGAGTCAAAGTCGCTTGAAATTCCAGGCGTCTTCATGTTATTCCTATGGCTCCAGGGGAGTCGCTTCGAAAGCAAACAACTTTTTCTGTCGGCGCGTCTTTGACGCCTGAGTCAAAGCAAGTCGGCAGTAACAGCCAATCAAATGCTTGGAAATCTGACGATGGAAAAGTCTTTTCCCAAACAGCCAATGAAATGCTTGGATAATACGTAAGTTTCAGGTGGATAATACATAAGTTTCAGGAAATCTGATGAGTCGCAGGCGATTTTTGTCGCTTGCAATTTTTACGTGTAATAACACTATTAAGCACTAGTAATTCCAAATGACACATAAACATTTTGCAGTAATGCAACTGATCACTTCCCTTTTTCAGAGAAAAAACTACTATTTTTACAATATTTTTTGTAGTTTATAGCTATTGATTTCACATATCTTTTTCCTCTTAACAGTACAGTACTATAAGAGACATGAAAAGGCTGGTTAATATGGTCCAGAGTCCTAATTTATACTAAGAAACAGATAAAGGTTTTCTTCAATGCTCATTCCTTTCCATTACTCAGTTGTAAATCTTACAAAGTCCTTATCTCCCCCTTCTTTCTTTCAAGACTTTAGGATATTCCTTTGCATTTTCTTTGGTTTGGAGGAGGATGGATGGTCACCTTGGAGATTGAAATTCTGTCTGGTAAAACTAAAAAATTACTACATTTTGATAGACAGTTGTAGTACAGTTAAAATTACTTCTGTAAATTAATTCATTGGTGCTAATTTATTTATTGGTTCCAAGTTCCAAGGCACCTTAATTTTTTTTTTTTTAAGGCAGATTAAAATTTATATTTTTTAATCTGCAGATATTGAAGTTTCTGAAAAATGTAAACAAAGGTAGTAAACTCCCTCAAATCCACAACTGGGTCATTCCATGCCAAATCACTCCAGCCATGTAACCCACCATCTCTGATTTGTCTGAAATTTTCAGAAAACATCATACTAATAAAGTTAGAAAAGCACATGAAATTTTAAATTGATGTGACTTACATATTTTTTTTTAACTTGACCTTGAATGTGGGTTTACAGCAAAAAAATGTGTCGCCTTGTAGTGGAAGTCATGGGTGTGTTTTGAGCTGTGGAATTTTATTTCTCGGCTGCTACTTAAGATAGAAAGCTGAAACTTTTGCCACGTATAGTTCTTTCCATGTGGAATTCAGAAAAAAATGCTGTTTTAATGCTGGATCTTTTGTATATAATTAAAAAAATATTTATATTGATAGTTACTATATTTTGTATGAAAATTTTCAAAAATCAATTCTATAAAAGTGCATCTTCCAACCTGAACCTAATATTTTTTTAAATGCTCCATATACCATGTTCTTTCAAATAAAGGAAAAAAAATCAGTGGTTGCTGTAATAATTTTTTGAAAAAAAAAAAAAAAAGGCTAAACTTCTTTAAAGCATTGTATTTGGAATAATGCAATGTCAAACAGTCAAAAAAAATATTATACCTACTAAATTAGCTAAACAGCTTCATTAAAACACATTTATTAAATTCCTGTTTGCATAGCTGTCAAAATTTACTGTTACTGGTAAAATAAATAGGGTCAGGTGGGGGAAAGTGGTGGTAAAATCAAGCTTTTTTTAGAAAAGGCCCTAAAATCAAACTATTAAATTTATTTTAATGAAACTTTTGATGCATTTTCTATACATTGGATTCATATAGATTAAACATGAAGCATGACCACTCAATTTTATTCGATTGTTTTCTGACAGTGATACATTTAAAAGAGCATGTTTTGATACCACCACTTTACCCCATGGTGGGGGAAAGTGGGGGTAGTTCCAAAATTAGTGTATATTTAAATAAAAATGTGTAAATATTGTTTCTTAAATAAAAACACACTGAAATAAATGTATCTTAATTATTTTTAAAGGTGCAAATGCACAAAAAAATATTTTTCAGATATTATTTAATTAAAGAAATAATGTCCATGGCTATCAAAATTAGGTTCACTCAGTATGTAGCATATATTGCTGAACTCTATATAATCTTCACCACCAAATAGCAAGAAAAGTCTAATAGTTCCACAATGGTGACTTATTCAAATGCTTTATGTGATATAATGTATTAATTTTTATCACTTGGGTGATTATTTTAGCTGATCGACTTTTTGACGGTATGCAATGAGCATAAGCAAGATAGTGTGTAAACATTAAATTTGTTTCCAGTTTCTAAAACTAAAATAAGAATAGTTGCCATAATCTCAATATATGTCTCTAAAAAAGAATTAACAAAATATCTTAATTTAAAAGAGAAAATAGGTTTTTTTCAATATACCCCCACTTTACCCCATGGGCCCACTTTCCCCCACCTGACCCTATGTAAAAAATAACTTTTAATTTAATTGTATTATCATATTAAGATTAAAATTTATAAATAAAGCCTATTTTTTTTTAGATTAATACTTTTATTACAGCCCATTTTTAAAAATTAATCACTTCTCTACAGTCTAAAATTGAATCATCATAAAACATTGAGCTAAGCCTAACTATACCACCACTTTCCCCCACCTCAGAAAAAAAAATCATAAAAAATTGAAATAATAAAATAATTCTTACCTTGATGCTTGAATCTGTCTTTAAGAAGTTCTTCTACTGAAATGTATCAAAATATACTGATTTTTTCAAGTGAGAAAGGATCAAAAACAAAGTTTATCAATACCATGTGTTAAGAACAAACTGCACATATATGTAAACAAGAAGATAAACAACAGTAAACTTGTTGCCAGATTTACAAATCTTAATAGAAATATTTGTCACAAACTTCAATTATGTATTAATTGAAAAAAAAAGTAAAAATATGTACATTTATTGTGAAAAAAGTGCCTTTTTTTTAGATTACCACCACTTTCCCCCACCTGACCCTACATAAATAAAAGTCTTGTTTACTCCAATTCTGTATTTTCTTCACTGCATATTTGGAACAAATTACTTCAATATTTTAAATTTTCATCAAGTAAATACACCGAAAACAAATAGATTTTGATTTTACACATATCATGTTTAAAATAATAATAATAATCAGTAGGTGCTTTAATATAGGTCAAAATTGGGAAATTTCATTAGCGGCCACTGGCCGGTAGGACTAATTTTTTAAGTGGCCACTTTCTTTAAACTAGCAGCCCCTTTTTTATTTCAAAATGCTAAACAGTAAAATTTCCATAAGTATTAATCTAAAACTGAGTAGCCCAAATAAATATTTTAATATAAATATATTGGAACCAAAAAAAGTAGAATCCTTGATGAAATGCAAGAAAATTTTATTATCTCCTTGTAAAAAAGTGGCCGGAAGGTGGCCGCTGATAGAGAATTTTTCACTAGCCACTTTTTTTCATTTACTGGCCCTGTGGCCGGTGGCTAGTGCTAATTTTGACCTTTATGCTTTAATAGTTAAAAAAATGAATATCAGTAACTAAATTTATAAATACTGAAATTAGAATATTCTTACGAGTTGAAATAGTTGCAAGTAAAATAACTTACAAATATTCTGATAGGAAGTTGCATATAATTGGTAATATAAATACAGTAGAACCTCTTTTATCTGAAACTCTTTTAACCGAAACTCTCGGTTAACCGAAATCCATTTTTAAAACTTTTTTTTTTTTACTATCACATTCCTTTTGTGCAAATCCCTTATGTGCAAGCGGTCTTTTCCGAACTACGAGTACCTATAAATATTTTCGATCTCCTATCTTAGAGTACCTTTGAATTTAACTTGAGCTCCCGTAAGCTGCGGAGTGGAACGAAGAAAACGAAGAAATTAGCAATTCCGAAGGTTTTGAATGGTTTGGCATGGCTGGAGCAGCAGAAAGACTGTGATACTGGTGAACTAATAATATTAAAAAACTCTGTGATAGAGCTTCAAAGCAAAAGCAATCGAAACTACGACAAACAAAACATTTTTTCAAACCCTTGTGCATGGGTGCAAGTTTTCCGGCCACGGGCCGGAATTCCGGCTTTTGAAAATTCCCGAGGACGGAAGTAGGAGGAAAAATCTCCGAAAACGGACAAAAAAAGAAAATCCGTTTTTAGATTTCTCAGGATTTGCGCAAAATGTTTAAGATTCGAGCTTAAAATAACTCCACTTTTTGACCATCCCGTTTAAAATTTTGATTACAATCTGAAAATCCTAGCTTATATATATTTTTTTTCAGACAATCTACTTTTTCGCGGAAACAACGCGGTAAGTCTAAGGATCGCGGGAAAAAAAAACGCTTTCTGTCAAAGGATCGCGAAAATACACGATCTCCGTCAAAGAATCGCGAAAATGACACGGTCTCCGTCAAAAAATAGCGAAAAAGACGCTATCTCCATCAAAGGATCGCGAAACGCGGTTTTCATCCAAGGATCGCAAAAAGACTCGGTTTTCGTCAAAAGATCACAAAAAAGACGAAATTTTCGTTACAGGATCGCACCCCCCCCCCCCACACACACACACACACACTATTTTCGTCAAATGATCTCAGAAAAAAACGCTATATCTGTCAAAGGATCGCGAAAATGACGCGATCTCCGTCAAAGAATCGCGAAAATGACACAGTCGCCATAAAAGAATAGCAAAAAAGAAACTATCTCCGTTAAAGGATCGCTAAAAAGACTATTTTCGTCAAAGGATCGCCAAAACCCCCCACTATTTTCGTCAAATGATTTTAGAGAAAATGCTATTTCTGTCAAAGAATCGCGAAAATGACGTGGTATCCGTCAAAAAATCGCGAAATGGACGCGATCTCCGTCAAACGATCGTGAAAAAGACGCGATTTTCGCCGAAAGATCGCAAAAAAGACGCAATTTTCGTCGGAAGGATCGCGAAAAAGACGCGACTAAACACGATTTTCATCAAATGATCGCAGAAAAAACTCGAATTTCGTCAAAAGATGGCTGGAAAATGCGAATTATGTCAGAAGATCGTGTAAAAATGCGAATTATGTCAGAAGATCGTGTAAAATACGTGGATTTCGTCGAAAGATCGTGTGAAAATATGCGGATTTCGTCGAAAGATCGTAAAAAATACGCGAATTTCGTAGAAAAAACGCAAATTTCGGCCAAAGATCGTTGAAAAAACGCAAATTTCGGCTAAAGATCGTTGAAAAAACGCACATTTCGGCTAAAGATCGTTGAAAAAACGCAAATTTCAGTCAAAGATCGTTGAAAAAACGCAAATTTCGGCCAAAGATCGTTGAAAAACGCAAATTTCGGCCGAAGGTCGAGGAAAAAACGTAAATTTCGGCTAAAGGTCGTTGAAAAAACGTAAATTTCGGCTAAAGATCATTGAAAAAACGCAAATTTCGGCTAAAGATCGTTGAAAAAACGCAAATTTCGGCTAAAGATCGAGGAAAAAACGCAAATTTCGGCTAAAGATCGTGGAAAAAACACAAATTTCGTCAAAGAATCGAGGAAAAAACACATTTCGTCAAAGGATCGATGAAAAAACGCGAATTTCGTCAAAGGACCATGGAAAAAACGCGATTTTCATTAAAAGGATCACATAGAAATGTGAATTTGTCAAATGGTCGGAGAAAAACATGAATGTTTTCTATTTTTATAAAGAGAAGATATCCAATTGACTTTCTTCTTTTATAACTTGTGAATTTTGTTAAATTGATGGTAATTGAACATGCAAAGAAAATTGTTAATACTAGAAGAAATAAAATGAAAATATGATAGAACTTTAATAATTTCGTTTGCTGTAATTTATACTTCTACCATCAATGTAATTTGTATTTTAGTGTTCTTTGAGCTTTTTTTAACTTTCTTTTAAGGTACTTTTATTTATTTTGATATTTATTCCTGAAATGATTGAGCACTTTTTCTTAAACTGTTGCTTCCACATGTAGTAAACTGTACAAATTTTGCTTCATACCCATTTTTCTGCAATTTATATGTTAAACTGCATATGTTAATTACTAGTTGTTAAGGTAGTGAACTTAGTTTTACTATAATCTAAAAGTGGATATGAATGGGATATTTTTCAAACTGTGTAATGTAATCAAACATTTAAAAAAAAGAAAGAAAAAGACAACTACCTTAGAAATTAACAAGATTGATCTGCAGATATTTGAGGTAATATATATATTTTTTTTCATGCCATTTATGGGTAGATATTTTTAAAATTACAAAAACACTGTGTATAAGTGTGCCCATGCACATTCTTGAGTATTTCCCAATTTTATGTGTCATAGCATGTCAACTTCATTGTTTTAGCTGTAGCCTCTGTGAATTAAACTTTTAACATACTGTTTACATGAATATGAATGTTTTGCATGCATATGCACTTATTTTTTTAAATTCGTTTCAACATAATTGAATTTTACTGCATATAATGTTTAACGTGTTGGGTTTTGTCTAAGTGGTGCTTCGGTGTGTGCGTATGTGCTCATTCAATGGGGAAGGGGGGGGGGATTCAAAATATTTTCAGGCTTGGCCAACTTTCAAACTTGCACCCATGCCCTTGTGATGTATGCAAAAAATTATTTCAAAATTAAAATTCATTTAACTTATTCTTGTTTCTATTTTGCTATTGCTTTATTTTTATTAGGCACTTGTTACCCTAATAAGAAATATTGCATATATTTCATCTTAACCTTAAAATTGGAGCATTCTCGATTATCCGAAGATTTCGATTTTTCGAAAGAGGGTCGGTCCCAATTACTTCAGATAATCGAGGTTCTACTGTACATAAATATGTCTTGTTTACCCCAATTCTATATTTCTTTGACTACCTATTTGGAACAAATGACTTCAATACAGTAAATTCTGTCTAAGACGGACTCTGTGCAAGCTGGAAATCTGTCTACCGCGGAAAATTTTTAAAGTCCTGGCGAACCCATAGAAAATAACATTAATTCTTGCTGCATAAGTCGGAATCTGTCTAACACGGAAACGGAAATATTTTTAAGGTCTCACCAAAACCAAAATTTTGCATAAGGCGGAAAAAAATATTTTAAACATGAAAAGCACTCCGTTTATGAAACTTTAAAACTGATATACATATTTTATATACTCTATGCCGAGAATTTTAATTAAGTTCCGTAATAGTTTCAAAAAGTTTATTTTTAACTAGAAACTGTTTAAATTTAAAGGAATTCTTGCATTTAAAAAATGAAATAATCAGTTTTCATATATAAATCTGCATGTTAGAATTATTATTATTAGAAGGATGCACATTTATGAAAATAAGTATTTTCTAAAATACAATATATTTATGCTTTAAGTTTTTACTCAAAGGGTCATTCCATGTCAGTTCAGGCAGGCATGTAACCCACCATCACAGATTTTGATGAAACTGCGTGTGTTTGTTCCTTTTATTAAGATATGATTCCCAGTATTTTTTTTTACTCCTTGGTCAAATAGTTTCTGAGAAAAAAATTGTCAAAATTTTGAAAACTGCCATCAGTTGGCATTCTTGACTGCTCGATTTTCAAATGTAGCATGACATAAATATGATCATATTTCAATATCTATTCCACAAATCATCTTCAAATAATTTATGCATAATATATAGGATACGTATTTTATGAAAAAAAATACTGTTACGCTTATATAACATTTTAAGTGTGTCTAAAAAAATGTTTAATCTTTGAAGTCGTGATTTTTTTATGAAAAATAATGCATTACCTAAAATAGCATTATTAACAAAAGGCGGTATTTTTATTAAATTTATTTTTTGTGGGGGATATACTTAAAGGTGTCCTTTACCTGATTCTGAAATAAAAGTAGTGGGATTTTGGGTGTTTTTAGTAGTATTTCATATTTAAAAATATTTTGAGGCGTATTTCAAATCAAATCAAGCAGAGTCATTCCATGTCAGTTCGCCTAAGATATTTAATTCACTGTCACAAATTTCAATGAAACTGGGTATGTTTATAGCTCATTTTAAGACAGGATCAAGGAAATTAAAGGTGATTACAAGTAAAATATTTTTTAAGATAAAAAAAATATCTAAATTTTGAAATTTTTTTAAAAATGTTTTTAATGGCAGATCTATATTCAAAGACTGCATAAAAAAAAAAGTCATTTCAATATAAAATCACTAAATAAGTTTCAGATAATGTATATGTGACAAATAATGTAGGCAGATTATTATTTATTGTTGTTTGTCATGTTTAAATGCTAAGAGTGTGTTTAATCTTGTGAATTCTTAAAATCAAGAATTTTGTGAAAAATAATGTGTTAATCAAAAATTTATTATTAACCGAAGGCGGGCTGCTATTACTTTTTTTAATTGTACGTAAAAATATCTTTTCAATAGTTATAAAATAAAAATAGTGAAAATATGAGCAATTTTAACAAAATTTTCATAAAATGTGAATGTTTAATGATAAATATTGAAGCTTTTCATGCTAAGATGTACTAAAATGACTACGATATCGTGTATTTCTACTCTTGCTTAAATATAATACATACAATAATAAAATAACAAATATTATTTACAGCAATAAAAATTAAATTAAATAGTACCAGTTCCTTTACCAACACTACATTGCTCAACAGCCAACTTAAAATCAACAGCCCGCACTCTTATTGAAAAATACTTTCAACTGTTCAAATAATAAATAAACTGCATTTAAAAATTTTAATATCAACTTATTATCTTAAGACGATAATAATAACTAAACAACATGATGAATTTATAAATCAGCTTTTAATTGAGAAGTCATGAAATGGTCCCTTTAAATATTGTTGTTCATTGAGTCAATCAAAACAAATTATATAAAAAAAAATAGTGAGCCTAATATGCTGACTGCAATGACACTTCTAACAAAACTAATTAATTCATTACCATCTGAAATCAAACCCGAAAGATCAAAAGAAAAAAAAAAACATCTGTAGTGTGAATGTGGTCTCAGTGGTTGTTGAGGTATGTCTTTGTGACATTTACACCTGTACTTCAATAAAATATAAACATGTAAGCTTTTTTCATTCATCCAAATTAAGTAAAACAATTATAAAATTTTGTTGTCATTACACCAGATGTTAAATTTTTCGTTACATACTATTAGATAAGTTCTTTACTTTTAGACATTATTGACATAATATCATAAAATTTGCTATATGTATTTTCTGTAAGTGTATAAACAATATATATATGCTTTATTAAACATAAATGAATAATTTTTAAATAATTTGTTTGAGAACAGGGATATATATACACACATATATATGTTGAAAATCCATCTTTCAGCAATATTGTGATGAAATAAATCAAATTACCGTAATTTCCGGTGTATAGCCCGCGGATCATACAATCGTGTTTCGACCCAGAAATTTTTAAAAATAAAATGTAACTTTTTAGATCACAGTAAATATTGGTCTTCAAATACTGAATAAAATTTCTGGGTCCAAACTGAATTGTTTGATCTGCGGGCTATACACCCGAAATTACGGTACGTATCATTAGAAACTGAATAAAGTTACAAAAGTGCAACTCATTAAGTTTTAAATATTTTTTTAGATATAGTTATTTGAAAGATATAAATATAATGGATTATGCATTTTTTGCATATATTTAAAGCACAATACGTCAAAATTTTCTTCAACAGAGTGAAATTTGGTTTTTTTTTCAATATTAGCAGCTCAATGCTAAATTTTCAATATTAACAGCCAAATATGAGTTTAAAGATTAGGACTGTCATTTTGAAAATTTCTATTGGGTGGTGAGGAGCTAGTGATTTTTCTCTTTTTTGGAAAGGGATAATTGCTCTTCGCCCTAGAAGTTTTACTAAAAAACAATATTGTTTATTTTTTTCCTTAAGAAACGAACATAAAAGATAATTTGAAAAATAAAATAAATGTATAAATAAAAATATTTCCAGGGATGATACATTGGATAGGTTTTACATTTGAAAATATTGATAATTTTAAATATGATTTAAATACTACTAAAACCAATCAAAATCCCACTATTTTTATTTCAGATGCAGTTATAATGTAGTATTATGTACAATTTAAAATTAAAAAATTAGTCATAGAAACTCCGCCTCTGATTGATAAAGATTTTTTAATAATTTCATTATTTTTTGTAAAATATTTTTGATTTCAAAGATTATACAATTTTTTAGACACATTTAAATATTTTTTAACATTACAGCAATATTTTTTTCATAATCTACATACTTTATTTACCTTGCTTAAATTATTCGAAGAAGATTTCTTTATTAGTTATTGAAATATGATTTTATATATAAAATGAGGCCTTTGAAAATTGAACAATCATTAATGGCAACTCGTGGCATTTTTCCAAAATTTTGATAATTTTTTCTCATATGTTCACTATTTTTATTTTATAACCATTTAAAAGATATTTTTACGTACAATTAAAAAAAAGCAATAACACCCTGCCTTCGGTTAATAATAAATTTTTGATTAACACATTATTTCTGACAAAATTCTTGATTTTAAAAATTCATAAGATAAAAGACACTCTTAGTGTTTAAACATGATAAAACACAAGAAATAATAATCAGCCTACATTATTTGTCACATATACATTATTTGAAACCTATTTAGTGATTTTATATTGAAATGACTCTTTTTTTTTTTTTTAATGTAGTCTTTGAATATCGAACTGTCATTAAAAAAATTTAAAACAATTTTTCAAAATTTTGATATTTTTTATCTTAAAAAATATTTTACTTAGGATCAAGAAAATTAAAGGTGATTACGTCTTAAAATAAGCTATAAACAAACCCAATTTCATTGAAATTTGTGACAGTGATTAAATGGCTTAGGGGAACTGACATGGAATGACTCTGTTTGATTTGATATGAAATGCACCTCAAAATATTTTTAAATAGGAAATACTACCAAAAACACCCAAAATCCCACTATTTTTATTTCAGAATCAGGTAAAGGACACCTTTAAGTATATCTCCCATAAAAAATAAATTTAATAAAAATACCGCCTTTTGTTGATAATGCTTTTTTTGTTAATGCATTATTTTTCATAAAAAATTCACGACTTCGAAGTTTAAATATTTTTTTAGACACACTTAAAATGTTATAAGCGTAACAATATATTTTTTTCGTAAGCTGCGTACCCTAAATATTGTGCATAAATTATTTGAAGATGATTTGTGGAGTAGATATTGAAATATGATTATATATATGACATGCTACATTTGAAAACCGAGCTATCAAGAATGCCAACTGACGGCAGTTTTTCAAAATTTTGACAATTTTTTTCCCCGAAACTATTTCACCAAGGAGCAAAAAAAATTACTGGTGATCCTATCTTAATAGTAAGAACAAACACACGCAGCTTCATTAAAATCTGTGATGGTGGGTTACATATTGATATTTTACTGCCTGATTTGACGTGGAATGCCCCCAAATTCAAAGTGATATCTTATTGTCTGATTTCCGAAGTTATTTTGTTTGTGTGTGTGTGTGTTTGAATGTAAACTTCAAATTTGCAGGTATTACAGCAGTACTAAGAAATTGAATAGCATTTCTCATTTATCTGTAAAGACTTTCAAAATTTCAGTTTTCAGCCGATTTTAGAGTCAGGACAATCAATGAAAGATCGTCATCGTTGAGCAGTTTATTACAACTCAAGATCCAACCTTTTTATCGAAAACATAAAATGCTATTCAATTGAAGTATGCTTCATTCCAATAAATCACATGTTCAGAAAACTCAATCACTGTGTACGGGTTATTTGTTCTTTGTCATTTTATCTTGTCTAAGTATTATTAATAAGTGCATAGTAAAAGTGGCTTCAAAATCTAAACTCAATATTCCATCATGGCAGGATAAAGTCGAAGTTACCAAATTAGAAAAATAATTATTCTGTAGATCTTTGTATTAGGTTTAATTGTGGTAAAACTCAAATTTATGATGCTTAAAAAGAAAAAGTTGAAAACATCCAATAGAAAGAGGAAATGTGCTGTGAAAGATGAAGACATTAATGCATTAACTTTTGAATGTTTTTTGATTGCTAGAGTGAAAATTTTGCTCACATCTGGACTATACTGCAAAAAAATAGGTAAAAAGGATTTTAAAGCTTCCAGTGAATGGTTAATGAGTTTCCATAATCTACACAACATCGCCATGAAGCATGCTTGCTGACACCCGAAAGGTGTCCCACAGCATCAAATTCGGGAATGGAAAGGAAACTTTCATCTACTGATTCAAAGATATCAAGAGAAGGACTATATATTGCAATAAGACTGTACTTGTGTGTGCCAAATAAGTCACTTAAGTTAGTGATTGGGAAATTGAAAACGTCGTTGTGTTTCAAGAATGTAAATATTGTTAAACTGCCTGTGACTTGGAGATCTCAGAAAAAATACTGGTTGTCGATTGTTTTAATGGAGGGGTGACTCAAGGAGTTCAATAGACGAATGATTGAAGAAACTAAAAAATAAAATTCGTACCTCAATAATGCATCTTCTCATGCTGACGTCAAACTGCTGAATATAAATTTACAATTTCTTCCGGCAGATACTACTGCAGTGATGCAACCAATGGATCAATGAGTTATTAAACTGCTGAAAACTACTACAAAAGATATTGCGGTCAATTATTGCATCTTTTGATGATTGTTTTTCAGCCACCAACCTGACAAAAAACATCAGTGTTTTCGATGCTTTTAAATGGATTGCCAAACTTTGCTCCGAAATGCTGCCTGAAAAGACTAACTGAAGAAAGCAAATGAGAATGACCACGCTTCTGAAAACATTGAAGGCAGCGGTGCAATTCAAACAGGACGGTTTGAGAAGAATTGGGTTCCTCGAAATTATTTTTCTTGTTCAGAGAAATTAAAAAAAATAATACCGATAATAACAGGCTTACGCGTTAGTGCAGAATGCATGGTAAACCGAAAGAAAAAACAAACATTGATAAAGGATTTTTTTTTATTTTTTAAACTACCATGCGAAATATAAAGTATGTTATTGATTAAATTAAATGATTTTCATTAAATTTCAGAATTAGAGCAATTTCATATAGGTAATATTTATTTTTGTGTTCAAATAATGTGTTTCAAAATTATTAAAAACAATAAATTTAGTAAAAATAATAATAAACATATTATTATTTTTTATTATTATTATTTTAAACATAGTATGTGTAAAATAAAAATCTGTTTGTTTTCGGTGTATTTACTTGCTGAAAAATTAAAAATATTGAAGTAATTTGTTCCGTATATGTACTCAAGAAAATATAGAATTTTAGTAAACATGACTTTTATTTATGTATTTATTTTACCAATAACAGTAAATTTTGATAACTATGCAAACAAGAATTTAAGAAATGTGTTTTAATGAAGCTGTTTAGCTAATTTAGTATAATATTTTCTTTCACTGTTTATAACATTATTCTAATTGCAATGCTTTAAAGAAGTTTAGCTCTTTTTTTTTTTTTTTTTTTTTCCCCAAAAAATTATTACAGCAACCACTGATTTTTTTTCTTTATTTGAAAGAACATGGTATATGGAGCATTTAAAAAAATATTAGGTTCAGGTTTAAAGATGCACTTTTATAGAATTGATTTTTGAAAATTTCCGTACAAAATATAGTAACTGTCAATATAAATATTTTTTTAATTATATACAAAAGATCCAGCATTAAAACAGTATTTTTTTCTGAATTCCACATGGAAAGAACTATAAGTGGCAAAAGTTTCAGCTTTCTATCTTATGTAGCAGCCGAGAAATAAAATTCAGCATTTCAAAGCACACCCATGACTTCCACAACAAGGTGACACATTTTTTTGCTGTACACCCACATTCAAGGTCATGTTAAAAAAAATGTATAAGTCACATCAATTTAAAATTTCATGTGCTTTTCTAACTTTATTAGTATGGTGTTTTCCGAAAATTTCAGACAAATCAGAGATGGTGGGTTACATTTTGAATTTTTTTGGGGTGATTTGGCATGGAATGACCCAACCCTAAAATTTGCAAATGCCTAAAATCCGCACAATTGCAGATGTAAACAGTGCAACTTTCAGTTAAAATGTAGGGATAAAATTGAAGATTTTTTTAATTTTTATAGCACTCTGTGTTATAGGTGTAAATTAGCGGTCGCCACTCGCCACGTTGCGATTAAAGTTCTAAAAGTGGCGATTAAAAAATCGGCCATCGATCGTCACTATAGTCGTCACTCGCCAAATGGCGATTAAAAAATCTGTTATCGATCGCCAACTGAAATACAACTTTTTTCATGAAAATATGCATCTCTACTTTGATTACATCTAATTAGCAAACTGGTTAATTTTTTTTCCTACCGGATGCAAGTAGATTTCAATGATTTAGCTGCATTTTCAATATTTCATTTTTTCGCCAAGTGCTTGCTCTTCAGTTGGATTATTTTTTTTACAGTTTTATTCTGCAAAATATATTCATCAGCTTTGATTCCACATGCGTTTCAAATAATTTATTCCTTTTCTTTCACTGCCTTTTCCTTTTCTTTCACATTTAAAATTGCAAGTGCATTTTAACCCTTTCGGGTTTGGAGTACTGTTAATAGTACATGTCTTTTCATCGAGTATTGTTTTGTCTTAACAATTACTTTTGCTACTATCTACATATGGTAATGATAGTATATGGCTATGCCTCTCTTATTATGATTTCATTTATGTTTGGACATTTAGTAATAACAATAAAAGTTCGCTTAATTCTCTTTGCACCGTTGGCGATTCCTTTATTTTATAAATATATATCACTCTTTAAATTTAAAATAGTATAGGTTACTTTTCTGAACAAATCATGTGTGATAAAACACAAAAAACATTAGAAAGTTGTAATATCTGTTAAACTCTGTTGTAATGATATTTTCCAAACGTCTCCAAAAACTTCCTTCCTGTTATCATATGAATTGAATAGTACACAAAATAAGTTCATTCGTTAGAATTCAGACAATGAGATAATCTTTAAACTTCAGTAAATCTATTCAGATAACTACGATTAGCATTATTAAAATAAAAGTAATTTTATTATCAAAACTGAAGAATAAAAATCCGACATGAAAGGGTTAAGGACATTGCAATTTTAAAGCAATTTTCTTGAATTTCGACTGCTTCCCTATTCTTATTGTGAATAGTTGTCTGGTATAAAACTCTGATTTATAGAAAAATATGTATACATACAACGATTATAGTTTATTTAGATGTCAAGAAAGTTTGAAACATTATAGTGGCCACTAACTTTAAAAAGTGGCCACTAATGAAACCGAGTCTACCGGCCACTGGCTACTAACTCAATTTCCCAGTTTTCACCTATACTCTGTGTGCATTTTAATATGTAATTCTGGTTAATATGACGGGTTAAATTTATGCTTTCCCATGAAAGAAGTATAAATTTATTTCCTGAAAGAGAATTAACGATAGTATTGATATCAGTGGTGATTACAGATCTTTTTAGCAAATACATTTATGTATTAATCAAGCTTTTTTAATTATTAAGAGGCTACTACAGTCAAGTGAAAAGACCCATTCGCTAATGCTAATCCTATGGAAGAAATTTATAGCGATATCTCGGTTGCATTTCAATATTTTTAGATGATTTTTTTTTTTGCATTGGATAGCTGAGATCGATCTGTACAAAGGCTGTTTTTTAATTTTTCGATTTTGTTTACAGATATTTTTAATGAGGACGCTTTCATTTTCTGAACCGGTTTCGAAACTGAAAGCATGCTCATAAAAAAAAAATCTGTAATCAAAATCGAAAAACTAAAAAACAGCCTGCATACAGATCGATCTCAGCTATCCAATGCAAAAAAAAAAAAAAAAAAATCATTTAAAAATATTGAAATGCAACCAAGATATCGTTATAAATTTCTTCCATAGGATTAGCATTAGTGAACGGTTCTTTTCATTTCACTGAAGTAGCCTCTTAAGTCTGGTGAAACATGAAATGAAACTTCATTATTTTACGATTTAATGTAAATTATTAGTGTACTGTTATGAGGCAAGTTTCATTGAATAATAAAAAAGTTATCATTATTATGCATATTTAGTTATGCATTATTAATTATTTACTTGACCTATTTTATTAAATTTTCTTAATTTTTATTATTTTGCTTATTTAAATTACTACTAAATCTGCAAAATTATAAAATCTGCACAACATTTGGTCCCAAGGTATGTGGATTTGAGGGTTTACTGTACATCATTTTTCAATAAAACAAAATTTAAACGAAAATGTGTTGGGGGGGGGGGGGGTCAAACTAAAAAAAATAGTATTATTTAACTCTTTCCGGCACGGAGTAATTCTGTTTGTAAAATGATGGATTGACACCAGAATTTACAAAAGAGTTTATTAGAAAATAAAAAATTGCTTATTTTCCCTTACTTTATGAAATGAAAATTTTAATTAAATATTCTAGGTGCCAGTACTCTTAAAATTAGGTGTCCTTTTTTTGTGGACACCACCCGCTAAAGGGTTAAAGGAGATATATTTTTCATGGATTTATTTTTTCAAATAAGGCTTTAATGTATTTTTATGGCATAGTGAAACATTTTAAGCCTTTTTAATTGATTAAAAAATAAAATTAACTTAGGCAACCTGCAAATTTTAGCTGTCCCCTCCAAAATACTTTTTTTTTTCAGTGCCAGTATATTTTGAAAAACATCTGACTTTAAACTAGAGCAGTATTGAGTACTCGGTATCTACTAAAAAACAACTTTTCAAAAGTAAAAAAAAGCCAAGCAAAAAAAAAAAAAAAAAGAAAAAAGGTGAAAGTTGTGGCTAAAAAATAGTGTGATATCAAATTTCCAAGCTTATATTACGGTACTTATTTAACATTTTTTGATAAAAATTTACCATATGTAAGTCGAGTACCTAAGTGTGCGTTGATAGAAAGCCTTTTCTCTTTTACTAAATACATCATAACGTGTTTCTGAAAATTATATATATTTTTTAATTATGCATGATGGGCTTGGCGGCCATCTTTCCATATTTTACACAAATTTCTAAGCACACAAGTTCATTGTTAAGATTGTAAGTTCGA
This sequence comes from Maratus speciosus, assembly GCA_963932465.1. Lineage (NCBI taxonomy): Eukaryota > Metazoa > Arthropoda > Arachnida > Araneae > Salticidae > Maratus > Maratus speciosus. The sequence continues at coordinate 155,677,530 of OZ010787.1, read as the reverse complement.
AATTGTTACTAAAGCAAACATTTTATTCTTTTAATTTATGGAAATGAGTGCCTAAAAATTTGTGTCTAAAAATAAAGCTGAAGTAACTTCAGGTTTCATCTTATGATTCTCTTTTTTCGGAGGGGGGTTAATTAATTAGTTAAAGCAGTAAAAATCAATTTGTTTTTTCGAAATAAAAAACTTTCTTAATTTATCTGTCTGTAGCTAAAACTAGAAGTTCGAAATTCTTAATAATGCAAATATGTTACGAGCTTGAGTGCTTAGAAATTTGTGTAAAATATGGAAAGATGGCCGCCAAGCCCATCATGCATAATTTAAAAAAATATATAATTTTCAGAAACACGTTATGATGTATTTAGTAAAGGAGAAAAGGCTTTCTATCAACGCATACTTAGGTACTCGACTTACGTATGGTAAATTTTTATCAAAAAATGTTAAATAAGTACCGTAATATAAGCTTGGAAATTTGATATCACACTATTTTTTAGCCACAACTTTCACCTTTTTTCTTTTCTTTTTTTTTTCTTCTTTTTTTGCTTGGCTTTTTTTTACTTTTAAAAAGTTGTTTTTTAGTAGATATCAGTTCTTTTTTTAAAACAAATGATATATAATTGAAATAATTCTACTAGCTCAAATTAAAATTAGTCCTTGTATAGCCTTTATAAGCAGGGAGCAAGCACAATATTATACATTTTGTTTACCTATCATTCAATTTTTATAGTGATTAATAATTTAAAAGTAAGGAAAGCCAATTTCTTCTTTCAAAGTATCAGTCTTTCTCAATTTATATCCCCTTAAAATTTTCTACGAAAGATGAAAATTTAGTAAAAAACAGAGTCGAAATAAAATATATATTTACAGTTAGTCTGTCAGTTAATTGTTTTTTCTAACTTTTTTTTGCTGGCGGTTTTGCAAAATAAATTTACCTTTACAAATACCTACGGTTAATCCGAGAATGAAACCCCGCAGGCATCTAAAGAATCGAAGATCTGTAAATCTAGCAATTTTAGACATAATAAAGGAACATTTTTGATAAAAAAAAATCTAAAAATTCAAAGATATAAACTGTACATATAACTTCATCTTCATTTAGATCATGTTATAGAGAAGAAAGAATAAATATGTAATTTTACTCAAGTCTGTTTATCCATAGCTATTTGCATAAATGTGAGGATATTAATTTACTATAAAATTTCCCCTAAATTGATTATCTTTAATAGTCTATTATTAAAGCCGCATATACATTAGAATTAAATATTTTTCGGTTAAAAATTGCCTGAAATTATAGTCTTATCGTTCGTCAATTTTTTTTTTTTTTTTTTTTTTTTTTTTTTTTTTTTTTTTTTTTAATGCCCAGACTCGTTTTCTGAACTCTGACAAAAGATCACAGACATATTGAAGCTATCCAAATTCTTATATCTTTCTATCGTATTTCCTTTTTGAGGGGGGTGTGAGGAAGAGCCCTTAAGAACTTCATTAATAATTAAAACTTAAGAATTTTCATTAGCTAAGAGTTGCATCAAGTTATACATCATGTGAATCTATTAAATTAATTTTGTGAAATACTAGATGGGAGCCATTGATATTTCCAGACCATTTGCCTACATTTTAAACTTTAATCATTTACTACTATTCATTAATTTTCTATGCGAATTAAAGAAGTCGTTGTTTCCATGCCAACTGTACCTTTCACTATTGCTTGCTTTGACATTTGAAGCCCACCGAAGTGCAATGCTTTGGGGCCTATAGCTACTATGGCTGTCGCCTCGAATGATCCTTATTATACAGAAACAACAACAAGTCACAACAATTTTTATTTTCCATTACATATATTATATTACTACAATGGGACATTCACAATTACATCCATGTCTTACCCGAGGATTCGAACCCAGGCCCGAGCCGTGGCAGTAGCTGTCGCTACCGACCACGCCACTGGGCGACATATTGCTTGCTTGTTTGTTTGTTTGATTTATTGAACACATACATCATATCACATGCGGATCACGGCAGGATTCGAATCTGCTTCCACCTACGCACTCAAGTGATTAGCGGCATGGTGTCGTATCCACTCAGCCACGGTGGGCCACTATTGCTTTCTCTAATGCCCAGATACTCAAATTTAACCAACTGCACTTAGAATCATGGTCATAACAGAGAACATTTATATGTTAGAGCAGTGTTGCCAGTGGGCTACTTTTTTTAAATTCAGATTTCTTGATTGCCAGCACTTATTATAAACGGTAAAATTCTCTTTGTTTTCGCCTTAATTAATATGTCATTAAATAAGGCGCATTTTACAATTTCAAAAAAGTGGTGCCAATCAAGTATCTGAATTAAAAAAAGTAGCCCAACTGGCAACACTGTGTTAAAGTGGTGACATATGCACAAGTCATGTACTCATATTCAATTTTTTGTCCAAAGTACGGTAACTCAGTTTTCAGTAATAGACGAGGAAGATTTCAATTAAACTAACCAGAAAAGTTAACAAACATTGGCTTCCTGATTTCTAATATTTTTATTCAAAATTGTTTTAACCAACCAAAGTTAATGTCCGGGATCCAGATAAATTTTTCTCTGTTAGTAAAATTAGATTGACCAATCAGTAGCCTCCATCCTTGCAGGCTTTTCGGTGTTTAATGCAAACATCAAAAAGTTCGGAAAAATGCAGACATCTGATTGATCAATCTCATCCCGCTAATAGCGAAAAATCTATCTTGATCCCGGCCTATTCAATGCCCTTTAAATATTGGAGAAAGCCTTGACATGTGTCAGGAAAACGTCACACAAAGCAGGCAAAACAAAGAAGAAAAATCATTCATTGGCTTGTTCATATTCACGAGCCAATGAATGATTTTGTTTCTTTGCTTTGCCTGCTTTGTGTGATGTTTTCGTGACGCGAGTCAAGACTTTCACAAATAGGCTTTGGCTTATTTCACCACCATGAAGTTATGAAATGAGAGGAACAGACGTGTCAATCTTCCCATGTGAAAAACTAGTTAAAAAAAAAAACGAGTTCTTTCCCTCTCTTCTGCCCTTTTCTCTCTTGATTTTGACCGATAGCAGCCCATTTAGCGGTCTCCAGTACAAGATGCCGCTATATACGGTGGACGTAGGAGGGAGGGTGTTAGCGCGACCAATGACATAATAGGCCAGTTCATGATGTTTAAAAGTCACACGGAGTTGGATCGAGGCTAACGAAAAAGACAGGCTACCGCGGTGGGTCCGATTCTTCTTTTTTTACAAACCCCTGGAGTCACGTGATGCTCTTTTCACGCACCTTCTTTGGTGCATTCGAACATCACGTGACTCCAGCGGTCTGTAAAAAAAGAAGAATCGGACCCACCGCGGTAGCCTGTCTTTTTCTTTAGCCTCAGAGTTGGATCATCTTTACATGATTAGTACAAAGCTGCGCGCCAATTTTTTTTTTGTGTCCATTGACGTGTACAGATAATCAACTCCGTGTGACGTTATAAACTGGCTTTATATGTTGTTGGCCACAGTTTAGGAACAGCTACAAAAGACTTCATCTATATCTACTCCGAGGTAAACGAAAAAGACAGGCTACCGCGGTGCTACAGCGCCTAGAATATATAGTGTGGAAATCGGCTATCCCAGTAATACTTTAAAAAGTGCTAAAGTATTGGATCTCTTAAATTTCAAATGATGCTGAAATCCAATGAGTCAATCACAGCGATATCTGCAGGATATTTCCTAAAACTTCATGACGATTTGGTAACAGCGTCTAGAATACCTAGTGTCGAAATATTTTATTAAACAACGCTAAAAATTTGTATCCCATAAATGATCGACGATACTGCTAAAATCCCAAGTGTCGATCGCAGCGAAATCTGCGGGATTTTTGTATTACATTGTATAGACTAGCAATATCTTGCAGTTATAGAAAATATCCTGCAGATGTCGCTGCGATCTGTATATTTCAGCAGCATCGTTGCACATTTAAGGATACAATATTTTAGCACTTTTTTAAGTATTACAGGGATAGCCAATTTCCACACAATATATTCTAGGCGCTATAATTTGGTCTAGATGCTGTAGCATTTTTTTTTTTTTACATTTTATTGACATTCATCTGACCTGTGTGCTTGGCGTCAAGCCCGCTGTACACCGTAAAAAATTACCTCTGTTTTTAAAGGCTATCTATTTTCTGACCAATGAGAACGCTCCATATGTACTTATGTAGCGTTCTCATTGGTCAGAAAATAGATAGCCTTTAAAAACAGAGGTAATTTGTCACAATATTTTTAACAGTGTAATAATACGGTGTTTACTTTGGAAGTATATCACAGATGTCGCTGCGATCAGCTCCCTGGATTTCAGCATCAGTGCACATTTAAGGGATACAACTTTTTAGCGCTGCTTGGATAGCAAATTTCCACATTATGTATTCTAGACGCTATAGCGGTGCATTACACGTGTCTCTTTCTTCTTTAAAAAATATCCTGCAGATGTCGCTGCAAATGACTGTTTGGAATTCAACATCGTTGTACATTTAAGGGATTCACTATTTCCGCGCTTTTTTAAGTATTGCTGGGATAGTCGATTTCTACAACATATAATCTAGGCCTATAACGGAGCTATAGTATCTAGAAGATATAGTTTAAAAATCGGCTTATTAAAAAGGTGCTAAAAAATTGTATCCCATAAATGTTGAATGAGGCTGAACGATGAATGTCGATCACAGCGACACATGATAATTCCAACGTAACTATTTCAAAAGACATCAAATGAGAAAACGTTTCGCTCAGAGAAGATCTGGAAAATATTGCTACTATCGACATTTGTCATTCAGTATTTTTCAATATTTATGGGATTCAATTTTTAGCAATTTTTAAAGTATTACTGGAATAGCCGGTTTCCACACCATGACCATGATCTAGGTAGATTTTTCTTTGTTATCACAACGAGATTGACCAATCAGAAGCCAGAATAATTGCTAACTTTTCACTGTTTGCAAAAATGTACCTGGATCTCGGCCTATATTTCTAGACGTTATAACTGAGCTCAGGAATAGTACAGAAAGCAAACTCCGTATTTTGATACATTAAGGCCGGGATCCAATTAGGAACAAGTGTGTCGCTATAACGAAGTAGCGACATATGGCCAATAAAGGTTTATTGGTAGAAGTGATAAAAACAAATCGTTAAAGGTCTTTGCGAGCGTGTCATTATCGTCAGGCTAATGCATATTGAATTCTTTCCCTAGTCTAATAAAGCTCGTCCATGCGCGTATCGTCTAATGGAGGATATTCAAAATATGGGTTCAAGGGTGAAAAAGTCACGTGGTCCCGGCAATTTACCTAAAGAACTTCTAACTGATGAGAAGGGAAACAGGAAACTACTACTGCTTTCTCCGGTGAACTGTTTCATTGGCTAGCGGGGATTTACATTATGTCGACGGAGCCTTCCCTTCTTTACGTTAGACGTTTTTGCCTTGACCACGTGATCATAACGTAGATAGAATAGCCTCTATTCAAGAAAGTGGATTGCCGTACTATAGCACCTAGAATATATAGTGTGGAAATTGGCTATCCCTGTAATACTTAAAAAAGTGCTAAAATATTGTATCCCTTAACTGTGCAACGATGCTGCTGAAATATACAGATCACAGTGACATCTGCTGGATATTTTCTCAAACTGCAAGATATTGCTAGTCTATACAATGTAATACTAAATCCCGCAGATGTCTCTGTGATCGATACTTGGGATTTTAGCAGTATCGTCGCACATTTAAGGGATACAAATTTTTAGCGTTGTTTGGATAGCATATTTCCACACAAGGTATTCTAGACGCTGTAGCCATACTTTCAGAAAAAACTTGAAATGAGCATGCTTCCTGTACATATATCACCACTCTTATGTATAAAGGCTTTCTGTTATGGTGTTGATTCTGAGCGCTCTTTGTTAAATTTCTATATTTGTGTTTTAGAGAAAGCAATACAGAAAAGTACTGTTACTATGGAAACAACAACTTCTTTAATATCAAAATGTATAGCAAAGGAGTTCAGAATCAGTGCCTTAAATAGTTTCGAATATGTAATGTTGTTATGACAATCAATAACCTTCCTGGATGTGGAAATGCAAAATTGTGTTCAACATAATGGAGGATATTCCATCTACATTTTGATAACGTAATCAAGGTAAAAACTTCTATCGTAAAGAAGTGGAGGCTCCGTAGACGTGTAATGTAAATCCCCGCTAGCCAATGAAACGGTTCATATGAGGCAAAGTAGTAGTATCTTCCCTTCTTATCAGTTAGAAGTTCTTTGGATAAATTACCGGTATCACGTGACTTATTTCAGCCTCGAACCCATATTTGGAATATCCTCCATTGGGTGCAACCTAGATAGATTTTTGGCTGTTAGAGAAACGAGATTCATCAATCAGAAGCCTGCATTTTTGTGAACTTTTCGCTGTTTGCAGAAATGCAGGCTATTGATTGGTGATTCTCGTTTCGCTAACAGCGAAAAATCTATCTGGATCCTAGCCTACATTTCTACAAACATTGCACTTCATCCACGGCACTAAAAAAATGACTCAAAACTTTCATGACATAGGCCGGGATCCAGAAACAGCAAATATTCTCAAACATGCAGGCTTCTGATTGGTCAAACTCATTTCGCTAACAGCGAAAAATCTATCTGAATATCAGCCATAGTTATCTTCGATGAAATCAATGCAAAAGGATAATATAAAAGGAAAGTATAAGATTTCTAAAATATTTTGGCGTGTTTATCGCTATTTGGCATAATTTGTAAACTTTAGAACTAATTAACAGTTTTTCACTAATTATGAATAGAAAATTAATGTTTTTAAAGCTGAATTTTATAAAAGCACGTAGATTGAGCAAATATCTATCCAAAAATTCAATCCTTACGTTTTTCTGTCCATTATTTAAGTCTCTACCTCGATTGAAACATAAGTTGTGACGAAGAAAATAAATCTGTCATTTTCAGTATCTCGACGTTATTTTAAAAAATCTATATCTCTGTTTATAATTAATTTATGAGGATGCATTTGATCTCAAATTGAAGATCTTCTTTATTAGGTCCTTCTGGTGTTGGCTTTATTATTCTGTGATGATTGCTTCTTTTGATATGGGAAATTGTACGCTGGCATATTTCGTCCATTTAACATGGAGAAGTTGTCTGCAGTATAATAAGCAGTTACGGTGTCTTGCCGTTATTCTTGGCATTTGTTTGTTTGGCGGGGTTAGCATTTTTTTTCAGCTTGGCTTGGCAGAACGACCGTCCTGCTTGATATACTTGGTACTCGGCCAATACCAAGTAGTTGTAAGAATTTCATATTTTAAGCATATTTGAAGACAAAGGAATTTGTAACTGATCTGTAAAAAGCTATTTGAACATGAATTCATAATACATTCAATAATTCATAAAAACTGTTTACTTGGTACTTAAAAATATATCTACAAAATATAGAAAAAGGTAAGGAAAACCCCCATGTAAAATTAATGCAGATTAAAATTAATTTAGTTTTATATTTATACAAATAAAAGCAGCAAGACATTTTTAAATCTGTGGGAAAAGACCATGATTTTGGATAAAGAAACAGTTTGTAAAGCAAATAATAATAATAAAAAAATAATAATTAAATGTGTTATATTGCAAACTATGGTGCAAAAACACCAATCTTTCTACATTTTCAAGAGATAGGGTTTTTCTTTTGTTCTTGGAAATTTGGTCTGTCCAAGGAAAAATTTTTTTCTTCCATTTTTTATATAATACAACACTGTTTACAAATTTTTGAATTTACAAAAATTGTCTTTAAAAGGAGCACAATAAATTAAATTTCGAATTGAAGTTAATTTTTAAAAATATGGTTATATGCTCAAGATACATGTTTATCTATTTATATAAAATCCAAGTCTCTGTGTGTCCTTCACATTTCTGGTAGGACTACCTCATTGTAATGAGTAATTGTTGAAAATTACTAATGTAGTGTTACCACAGTAGTGCCAAATGTTGACCAACTTGGCGAAATATCACCAAATTTGGCAACAAAAATAAGTTATCATATATGAAGCCAACTTGGCGATAGACAACTAATTTGGCGAAATTCCCATTTAAAACCATTAATATTTCATAATCGAGGTCACCACAATTTAATTTAAACTCCTCGCTTTTAAGGTTTTCTTTTCAAAATCTATGGGTGGGAATTTAAGTGTAATATACGAAAATGTATGTCTTTACATCTTCATCCCAATGCTGCTAATAAGATAACAGCCAATAGACGGCGCATTACTGTCTGAACTCCTAACTGCCCAATTTTAATGTGCTTTAGATACATTTACAGTATAGGGGCCTTGGCGAGATAGAGAAAATGAAATTTGGTGACATACTTTCTAGCAACTTATTCACTGTTTCATACACGAGTAATTTTTCAATATTTATACAATTTATTTAATGCTAGCAGACACGCCCACCTTTGCCTGTCGTTTGTAAATAATAACCTTATACAAAACTTAAGTTTGTATGATTTTATATCTTTGGAAATTCTTATAAATGAACCTAATTTCGGAGGATCCATTGCCTTCTGTAGCATCTAGTGTGTTCCCATCAAACTTTTTTCTGAACGAACCTGTAATCTAGATCCCCAATACCTATGGCAGCATTTACCGAAAGTGCCTGCACGTGCCAGAGACAATCAAAAACCAGTTGAGTGAGCCAAACCTTGTAGGAATCAAGCCCATCGAATCAAAAAAAAGAATGCACCATTAATGTTAGAAAATGTTGGTGACTAAAGTCTAAGATAAAATTTTATAATACAGAAAGTAGCTGAATTGTAATCTAAGTTGAAGGTAGCAAATCCCGTTGAAATTGGGCCCTTAAACCCGAGGAAATAACGCACCACCAAGCAGTGGAAGATGCCCCCTGAGCTTGTAAATTTCATGAATTACTATTAGCATTAACACGATATTTAATAAACGGATGAAATCCCTTATCTAAAGTTACCATTAAAGTAACACGATTTTTATTTTACGGCTGTAGTGAGTAGACGTATGTTGGAACTGAAAAAGGTGATTAATGTTCGAAGAAGGTGGTAGCAGAGGTATAAAGAAAGAATGGGCCCTGGGGGCCAGGGTCTTAATTGGAATGTAGTTGGGTATAAGAAAATTTTTTAGGGGTTTTAAAATAGCTGGAAGACGTTAAAACTATGTTAAAGAAAATTGCTATAGAATAGGATAGTTTTTAAAAAACTGCAACAAAGTCCCCAAGAAGACGATTACTATTCAAAATTGGTGGTAGCTGAAGTCTGCAATTTTTTTTTTTTTTTTTTTTTTTTTTTTGTCGTTCATGTAGTAGCTGGGGAACCTAAGAATTTGTTAGGAAAAAAAAGTTCGTGAATCGGACCATTTTTAAGGGAGCTATAACAGGTGACTCAAAAGGGCCCAACTGATAGTTGAGAGTAGGGCCCTAACATGTTTAAATGTTTTAGTACTTAGCGTTTTAGATCTTCAATTAGTCAAAATTAATAATAAGGTATGAAATAATCATTAGAATAATATTTTAAAGATATGCTCAAAAATGAGGTAAATGCTTAAAAAAGGGCCCCTAGAGCCCCAATAAAAATATGAGGGTCCGGGGGAAGAGTCCAAGACTCAATTTTAAAATTATGCAATGAGAAGGTGAGACAATTTGGGCGTAAAAAATGCATAGCACACAAAAGTTCAAGGGGTCCCGGATCAGGCTCTACAGGACCCTAAGGTGCCCCAGGATTTTAGCTGGAATATAGAAACTGGAGAATAACTAAATGGAAAAATGATTCCAAAAATGAAGATCGGGTTAAGAGGGACAATTTAAATTTATTTATAATTTATGGTGCAAAAGCTTCAAGGGGCCTTGCACCGGGCCCCAAGGGGGAAGGGACTTAAGTGGCATGTAGGGGAGAGTGGTAATGAATGGGCCAATTTTTGGTTTGTAATTTTTTCTAATAATTTTTTTGGCTCAGAATTGGCTCTTCAGTTACATTACTTATTTGGTTATACAGTCAACTCTGTGAAATCCGCCAATGTATAATCTGCAAATGTCTATTATCCGCATTACATGTTGGAATGTAAAAAATGAAAATTGTCATTCTAACTGTTAAACTCATAAAGTTAAATTTGGTGTATATTTTTTTTCAGTTATCAATTTTCCAGTGGATAAATATTTAAATTTCTTTGAGTAACAAAATTTTATCTTGGAGCAAGAAGTAATGAGTGTTCGTAGACTACAGAAAAACATTATTGACAACAAACCAAAACTGAAACTACCATTATGTAGTGTCATTGTGTAAAATTTGTGTTGTATATAATTTAAATTTTGTTTAATCATAATTATTTAAACATATTCAACCAATGTTGCATTATGTTTTTCTTTTCCAATGTAATTTTAATTTTTGTGCAGTTGTTCTTAATTTATAGTCAGACTTTATAAAATTTAAATAAAGGAATGATCTATAATCCGCACAAATGAAATAATCCACAAAGCCCTTGGTCCCTAAGTGTGCAGATTTCACAGAGTTGACTGTATTAAAAAGTAATAAAAATTGGATCAGAAAATGTCTATAATGAATAATAATAGAAAATATAAATACAGAAATTTGGCCCATTCATCCCCACCCATGGGGCTGAATGGGCCATTGAAGGTAATGAATGGGCCACTGAATGAATTCAATGAAAAAATGTGGAATTAATCTTTTATTCACCAAATATGACAAAATGAATGGTACTTGACATGGTATGATCAAAGCATACTGAAATAGTAAGTAATACACAATGCTTATCAAAATTTATGAACATCAAAAGTGATAATATTAAATCACATAATTGTAGCAGAAAAATGACAAAATAATGAGATTATAAGAAAGAAAAAACATAAAAAATATATAAAAATAATAGATAATACACATTATGATTTAATGAAATTTATATTTTTCAAAACTAATATTAAACAATATGGTTGTAACAGGGTTGGAACTGCCTATTAATTGACTATTATTGTAAATTTCTGGTATTATTTATTCTACCCATCAGATTCAGCCCGGTAGCAGAAAGTTCCTGACGGGTGACATGCATCGCAGATTTTCTTTTCCCTTTTGCAGATTTTTTTTCTATTGGATCTTTTTCCAACTTTATATTATGTTTAGTTCTTTATTATTTATTACTAAAACTTAAGATTATTATTAACAAAAATGGGTAAAATGCTTAAAAACATTAAAAGTAAATGATTAATTAATTAAAAGTTCATTTGTAACGTTTTACCTGCAGATTATTTTCAGTCCCTGAAAGATCTGTCGCAGACACTTGGAGAATTTTCTGCTATTGGGAGATTCAGAATATAAACAATTATTCTAGTTTTATATCAAATGGTAAAATAATGACAGGTGTGGTCAAAAACTGCACAGTTCACCTTAATCATTTATACAATTTAACTTATGTTTCTAATAAATAACTGATATTTCTTAGGATGAAAATGTACAAATTATTTTTTAGAAATCACTATAAACCTATTGTAACTAGACAGTAATTTAATCTAAGTTCATTGCAGTCAGTTATGTTTCATAAAGAGAAAATCAGAAAAAAAGAAAGAAAAACCATATTTTCATGATCAGGGCAAAGGTGGCCCATTCATGACCATGATATAGTGGCCCATTCAACCCCACCTATATTTCTGGAATATATTCAGGTTTTTTTAATACATTAAATTCAAATAACATCTAAATACATCCTAAAATTAGTTTACAGATATGCAAAGACTTGCTAATACACATATCTGCAATGAAATAATAGATAATTTTTAGCTATTTTATTTTACTGAAAAGGGAAAAAATTTACTTTTCGATCAGATTCTTGACCATCCAACTCTAGTGGGAAAATGGCTTCTCCCAAACAATGGAAAATTTGATGAGCTTGGTAGAACAAATATCTTCATCTATTGGTGGCATCTAAAATAATTTTATGCAAATACTTTTTCATATTTCTTTTAATGGCCCATTCATCCCATTCCCCATTCATTACCACTCTCCCCTAGTTTGGTATAAATACACTTTTAATATTTTTTAATGTAATCAGAGGACGCTAGAACTATAGTAAAGAAATCTGCAAGGAATTCAGATCATTTTTAAAGAACCAAGGGCCCCAAGAAGATGATTTATATTCAAAATTGGTGGTAGTTGAAGTCTGAAATATTTTTTTGTTGTTCATGTAATAGCTGGAGAACCTTAAGATGTTAGAAAAAAAAAAGCTAGTGAATCGGACTATTTTTAAGGGAGTTATAGTAGCGGGCCCAAAAGGGACCAACTGATAGTTGAGAGCAGGGCTCTAACATGAAAACATGTTAAAATGTTTTAGTACTTACAAGGAGAGGGCCAACCTTGTTAATCACAGATTTTGATTATTTTAATATATGTTGTAGGGTAGACGATAGAGACCCCTTAGTGTCAGGTTCAACGGATTTCATCCAACGCTCCTTTGTTCTTGAGAAACTGGGGGGTCTAATAATAGTACACAACGTAAATACTTACATTGCAACCGCAATGATAGGTTGGTCGTAGCTCAGTTGGTACGGCGTTCGCTGGCTGATCTGTGGTCCCGGGTTCGGTACCCGAACACGCTACATTTGTTTTTCTCATTTTTTGTTTTATAAATATGCTTGTAATTATAATTTAATAATTTCAATTACAAATTTTAAAACCATACATTAATTATAATGTTAACAAACTTAAATTTATCATTTTTTATTTTTAAACTATTATTTCTCATCCTTTAAAGAGCTTTAAAAAGAAATTGTATCTATTGAATGATAAAAATTCCAAAATCGTGACAAAATCCGTTGTGGTACCATCTAGTTATGATAAAATAAAAGAATATTCAAATAAAATAAAAATAAAAGCAGAAAGAAGATAAAGATGAAAGCAAAATAATTGAAAGCATAAGCATATGTGTTACAAATTTAAAAATCTTTAATATGCAAAAAATCGGTTGTAATTTAATTCTGATGCTAATTTTTAATATAATTATGCTTGTTACTTTAAAAACAGAATAATAGTATTATCGCATTGACTTCCTTTGTTAAATCAACGCGTAAATGATGTTTCTTTAAAATCACGAATTGACACAATTTCTCAATATCATTGCATCGATAAAGAATATATGAAATACATTTGAAAAGTGATTTTTAAAAAATCAACAGTTTTATGATGTTTTATACAACTATTTAGTGAAAAATAAAAAATTAAATAGGTTAAAATTATAATTGATATACTATATTATAAATTTTAATTGACAATGAGATTATTAATTATACTTACAAGTATATTTATAAAACAAAAAATGAGAAAAACAAATGTAGCGCATTCAGGTATCGAACCCGGGCCCGATGATAAGCCACAAACGCCATACCAACTGAGCTACAACCAACCTATCATTGCGGTTGCAAAGTCAGTATTTAAGTTGTGTACTATTATTAGACCTCCCGGTTTCTGAAGAACTAAGGAGCGTTGGATAAAATCCGTTGAACCTGACACTAAGGGGTCTCTACCCTACAACATATATTAAAATAATCAAAATCTGTGATTAACAAGGTTGGCCCTCTCCTTGTCAGTGTTTTAGATCTTCAATTAGTCAAGATTAAGCATATGGTATGAATTAATCATTAGAATATAATTTGAAAGAAATGTGCAAAAAATTGAGGGAATGCTTAAAAAAGGGCTCTAGGGCCCCAATAAAAATATGTGAGTGTTGGTTTAAGGAGAAGAGTTCAAGACTCAACTTTAAAATTACGTACTGTGAAGGTGAGAAAATTAGCGTGTGAAAAATGCATGGCATACAAAAAATGTAAGGGGCCCTATGGGACCCTAGACGTGCCCATGGTCTTAACTGGAATGTAGAAATGGGAGAATAACTAAATAGAGAAAGTATCCCAAAAATGAAGATCAGATGAAAAGGAAGCAATTTATTAACAATTTAGTGCACTAAAATTTCAAGGGTGCCTGGGTCTTGAACTGAAATGTAGAAATGGGGTAGAAACTGAAAGACGAATTCACCACAAAAACGAAAATCAGATAGAAAAGAGGCATGTTATTAACAATTTAGTGCACTAAAACTTCAAGCAGCCCTGTACCGGGCCCCTTGCAAGGGTGCCAGAGTCTTAACTGAAATGTAGAAATGGGGTAGAAACTAAAAGGAGAATTCACCCCAAAAACGATGAAGATCAGATAGAAAAGAGGCATGTTATTAACAGTTTAGTGCATAAAAACTTAAAGGGGCCTCAGGTGCATCAGGACCTGTCTTTGACTAATCTCTCCTGAATTTTCAGACTTCTACGTGTAGTAGTTTTTGCTAGCCATCACACATACAGAACGATTTGTTATTTTATTAGTATAGATAAAGAAGCCATATATCTAAATTTATAATATAGACATGCCCTGTAATCTGCAAAAAGCCTCAAATCCACACAACACTTGGAACTAACTTCTGCGATTTAGTGGTCTTCTACTGTACTACAGTTTTTCATAAATTAATTTCGTTTTTTAAATCTGTTATTTTCATCTATCACTGTGGTATATATCTTTATATCTCATATTCCGTCATTTTTAACGGGATATCTTTCTAGTGTATATATAAAACCCATACACACATACGGGTGTTACCCCTAAGCTTCACTTCATGTGCATGTCGGTGATTTTTTCTTACACAAAATTACTTTGTATTCAGTTTCACTACTATGTATTTGGCCAAGTTACTACTCAATATACCACTACTTTAAACTTATCAAGTATTAACAGAATGCAATAAATAAATTCTAAATTTATATGAAATTCAATAATTTAAATATCTATACAATTAGAGTACCTCTAATCCACTAACCTGTTATCTGCACTGCATATGTGAATATAAACAAAGAAATTTTATTATTTAAAATAATTTACCAGTGGCATTTTTTTTTTTTTTTTTTTTTACATTTTTCCCTCTAACTGTTATTTTACTTCTGATATATATTATTATACATCATTTAATACTCTTTTGTAGTTTAAAATGATAGTACATATAAAATTATTTAATTTAATCATTCGTAGGTAAAATAAAAAATATTTATATATTTCCTTTTAAAAACGAATTTGTCTTACATATATATTTTTTACAATAATTTATCAAGGCTATCAAATTTCTAACAAAATTTTGAGATTTAAAAATCCATTAGAGAAAAGAATCAGCTCTTGAATCACACCACTTCCGTGGGCCCACTGCTCTTTTCCTTTTGCATGCAAAATCTTTATAAATTTATATATATGATGTTATACTTATGAAAAAAAGTAAAGTTTGTTTGTTTTCACTGTTTGCTTTCACAGAGGCGGTTAGTGTGTGTGGAAATATTTGGAATTATTATTTCCTTTATGGCATATTTAAAATTTTATTTGAAGTTTATTTAAATACTTTATTAGAATTATTAAGGTCTGTTGTTATTTGATTTGTCATGCCATTAATTTAATATGCTTTCAATCATTGGAATCATAAAAAAATTAGGCTTAAAAATTTGACATTGGTCATGAGTAAGGCTGTGCTGATATGAAATATGTCAATCAGATTTTACATTAGGGGAGACTGGGGATACTTGATCCCTGATCATAAAGTATACTAAAATCAATGTGTAGAGTTTTGAAATCTGGCAACACATTTTAAGAAGCATTATTTCAGATAATCTAGCAACATAAAATCATTTACAGCTATTTTGTTTCAGCATGAAAAGGAAATATTTAATTGTTGCAAGTTCAACTTTTTAAAAGGTTTTTAAAGATTTGTTTTTATTTTTTATTGTTAGAATGTATATCATTTTAAAGTATAAACTTTGCTATTATCAATCAGAGGTCAATCCAGGCAAAATTTGGGGCCTATTTAGGGTCCTTTCACAAAAATCTATTTAATAAAATAGGCCCCTTCACAAAAATAAATTTAATAAAATGGGCCCCTTCACAAAAGTAAACTTAATAAAACAGGCCCCTTCCACAAAATTCCTTTTAATAAAATAGGCCCCCTATGTAACATTATTTTTCATAAAAACTGTTATTTGTAAATAAAACCAGGTCACGAAAAACAAAAGCAAGGGGTTTTAAAGAATGTTTTTGTTCAGAAATTCTTGGTTCGAATTTGAGTAACTGGATTTCAATTTTCGTTACAAAATGTTATTTTTCACAAAAATAACTTCTACTTTTCACAAAATGGGCCACAAGAATAAAAACCTGCATCGACCCCTGTCAATATAACTTCTTTAGTAAATTAGTTTTGTTTATTTACTACCTAAAATATACATTTATGTTCTAAACACAAAATGGGGATACTTGATCCCCCTTTTTCTAGGGATACTTGATCCTAGGGATCATGTTTCCCCAAATAGCTAAACTTTTAATACAAACAAATACTTCAGTTTTCTTACTAAATACAGAACATTAGCATCACTTTAGCAAAAGGTGTTTGTGATACTTTAATTTTATTTAAAAGACTACCCAGAAAATCTTGCATTACTTAGGTCAAGTAGAACAAAAAGTGGGACTTTTTGAATATGAGTTCAAGTTTTTACGAAGAAAAGGCACACTTAATTAATTCTATTTCCCGGGAAAAGTTGAGAAAATCATAGTTGATAAGTCAGATTGCATTACTAAGTTACCTAATCCACTTATGGTAGGAGGAATCTTAAGAACTGCTACAGCTGTAACCTTTCACTTTGACTTTTCAAAGTTTCAAAATACCTGCTGACAATGAGGCTGTGTCATTATTTTTTTAAAGCTTTATTCATTACTTTTAACTTTGTATTATTGTATACTTGTATCATTTATTAAAATAAAGTTTAACTATTTGTTGATTTCTTTCTAGCTTTTGTTTCTAAAGTTTTCATTTTAGCTTTTTTTTTAAATTAAATTTTGTTTATAGTTTTTATAAATATTTACACATCAAGTCACCAACAAAGTGTTTAAATATTCATCTTGTAGTCATAAATGAAAGAAATAAAAGTTAAATGTTTATTACTAACTTATAATACTGCTATGCATGCATAATGAAACAACATTAGTATCCCTTTAAGTGTGGATACGTGATCCCTTTATGAAAAATTGAAAAGTGTAATTTTCTGAAAATAATTTGTTTTTTATAAAAAAAAAAAAAAAAAATAATGATACTGTATAAGAAATGGACACATGATTATTTTGGTAAAAAAATTTCTTAAAAATGTCAAATGACAACTGAGAAAAAAATAAAAATCAGAAAGTGGGGATCAAGTATCCTCAGTCTCCCCTACAATTAAAATTTTGCGAGTCAGTCCGACTAGTCATAAAACTGTGAGAGACAACAAGAAAATGCGAGCCAATTGAGAAAATTAATGATTCACTTTTTAACAAAGTAAAACAAAAGTATGTTTATTATATCATTGACATATTGATGTATGTTATTAGTGGAGACTTCTACTAACAACCACCATAAATAAATAAATATTTATAGTATTAATGAAAATGATATATTTGCTGTTTTTCATTCCCTTAAAATCCTTAAGGGTTTTAGACATGGAAAATTGGTGACTGTTTTGTCATACATAATTCAAAGGCATGAACATTAGTAAGTTTTTAAAATAATCTCTGGAAAGTAAGGTTAATTTTAGAAAATATGTAAATTTAAAAAAAAAAGTATAAAAATTTAAAAATAATTATAAATCCTGGTTGCAATCAGATTTTGGAATACTTTCTCTCTTCTAAATCAGCATTTCTAGCATCCACACTTTTCATAAACTTTTATTGCTATTTTTCTGTATAAGTTTACTATTTAGTTTTACTTAATAAAAATTAAACTTTGTAAATGTTATTAAGGGGACCTTCTAGATTAGGAGACCAAAAAAAAAAAAAAAAAAAAAAAAAAAAAAAAAAAAAAAAAACTTTTTTATGATTTTTTTGTAAGAAAACTGCATGATGGATCTTTTTGAAATTCTAACAGTTTTATTGTACATTAGGGTGGAGTGAAAAAAATTAATTTTTTAAAATCAAAAATGGGTAGGTGCCAAAAGTTGCCTTTATACTAGTACATCATCTGTGTGCAATATTACTGCTGAAAAAAAAATGGCTTGAGTCTGCACTTTTGGCCCAAAAGTCGAAATTTTGTGTAAAATTTGACATTTTTTCAAAAATTAAAAAAAAAGTTCTATAAAGATGGTTATTATTTAAACTTTTGTTACTGATGGCTTAACATATTTAAACGATAAAACAATATCTTTGTTCTGTGTAACTGGAACGAAACTGAGAACTTTTGGTGAAAAAAAGGCGTTTCCGTTTCCACTCTGTTGTGCCATACAACTAATTGTTGTTTAGAATACAGCTCTTACCTAGTTGCTTTCAAAACTACCCAGGAGGTACCATGTGGAGGTGACTCCATTTCATGTCACAATAGTGCATAGCTCGACCACCCTACCATCTGAACTCAATGTTTTATTTATACATTGAATTGTGATTTTTTTATCAAAAACTGGCATAAGTTTCTATATCAACCTGGTACGTCTCTTTTTTGGATCCACAGACTTTGAATGCTGCTGCTGTGATCTCCTTTACGTATTTTTCTACTGCTTGTGTAAGAGAAGACAAGCAGTGTAATGCAGTGTGGAGGATATTAAGGTAATCTATTCAGCCTTCTATTATCTTCAAGATTGTACACGATAAATGCATAATGATTAGAGGTTCTGTTACCAGAACACTTTTCCAATGAATTAGATTTATATAATTATCCGCTTCAAAGTTGATTGTCGATATTTCAGATTTGCATGTGCCGTCATTTACTCTCATCTTTCAACTATTATGTGCTGAGCAGCTAGCTGTTTAATCTGATGGCAATTGTCAGAGAGCATTGAAATAAGAATTTCCTCTGCGTATGCAAAGCAACCATTGTCCTAAATAACCCTTTTTTTAGTATTTGTTTTATTCCGTTTTGTGTGTTGTTTAGTAGCCGAGTTGTTTTTGTGTAGCCAATTTCCCATGAGTTTTTAGATCCTTTCTTTAGCTGTGGATTACATTTGATTGTAAACTAGTCTGAGGCCAAACTTGGATAACATAGTACTTTTTGAGTGAATGTAGAGACACTGATGGGCAGTGAGTGCTCATTTGAAGGCAGATAATTCTGTTAGTTGTTGTCATCCATTCTGCGAGGGACATGTTTAGAATGAACCATTACAATTGATCATATGCCACCTCCAAGTCCAGTGAATTTCCTCTGCATCATTTATTAGGTAAGATCGTTGGCAAAAATTAGATTCTAATCTACAGGGATGCGTCGGACCAATAGGAAAATCTTTGTCCATGTGCTTATTCCCTTCTTATTTCAATTTTTGAAGCCATAGAGAGTAATTTTTAAACATTATTTCCTGAAATGATCGAGAAAAGGGTACTCAGCACATACCAGAAATACCTGATAGATATTTGCAAAGTTATTTCATCAAGATATTGCTCAGAAGAACTAGCGAATATGAACACAAGAAACTTGTCCTATGCAAGATGGCTCACAACGGCGCATAAAATTATTCAACTTTATATAAGCACTGATTGACCACCAGAGTCTGGTTCACTCACAAAGTATGTTATCCAGGTTTATGCCGCAGGATGGTTTACACAAAATAAAATCCACATCTAAAAAATTAATCTAAAAACTTATGGGAAATTACTCGGCTACTAAGCATCACAGAAAATGGCAAAAAACAAATACACTAAAAAAATTTATTTAGGACAATGGTAGCTTTTCACATCGAGAGCAAATACTTGTTGCAATGTTGATGACGATCGCCATCACATTAAACAACAAGCTTATCAGCATATAAAAAATGCAAGAGGTAGAGTAAATGATGGCATACTCAAAGAAGAAATACCTAAATGTTGTAAAATGTTGTAGGAACAGAACTCCCAATCACTATGCAGTAACTGGATGTAATTTTGGTGAAGATACTAGAGGGCTGAATAGATTCCATTAATTCCACTGCATTACTCTGCTTGCCTTATCATACACAAGCAGTAGAAATATACGTGAAGAAATGTCACAGCAGCATCATCCAACATCTGTGGATACAAAGAAGAGATGGATTAGGTTGATACATAGGAAACTTATGCCAGTCTTTGATAAAAAATCACAATTTAATATATAAATAAAACATTGTGCACAGATGGAAGGGTGGTGAAGATATGCACTGTTGTGTCATGAAATGCAGCTACCCCCATGTGATACCTCCTTGGTAGATTTGAAAGCAACTACATAAGAGCTGTATTCCAAACATCAATTAGTTGTAAGACACAACAGAGTGGAAACGCCTTTTTTTTACCAAAATTTGTCAGTTTTGCTCCCTTTATACTGAACAAACATATCGTTTTATTGTTTAAATATGTTAAGTCATTAATAATAAAGTTTTAAATAACACTATTAAATAATAGCCAGCTCTATAGGATTTTTTTAATTTTTTTGAAAAAATGTCAAATTTTACCCAAAATTTTGACTTTTGGACCAAAAGCACAGACTCAAGACATTTTTTTTCAGCGGTAATATTGCACGCAGATGATGTACTAATATAAAGGCAACTTTTGGCACCTACCCGTTTTTGATTTTAAAAAAATAATTTTTCTGCTCCACCTTATTGTACATCTTAAGGTATACACAAGAATTTTTTTATTAGATTTTGTTGCTTCTACTCTAAGTTATAAACAAATATGTTCAACTGCTTTGAAAAATTTCATCTGGACGGTGGGTATGATAGGGCCTTGAAGAATTATCTTAACACAAAAATAATTTTTTTCGTAAACTTCATGAGTATAGCTTCTAGTTAATTTAAAGGAACCCATAAATTTATTTTAAAAAGTTATGGCTGATTAAAAAAAATTTTTTTTGTTACAAAAATTCGTTCTTATTTGTTAATAACTTTTTTTAAAAAATAATTTTAGTAAAAGCTTTAATTCATATCGAAGGCAATTAAATAAGCTTTAATTAAAAAAAAAATCAAGATGATCCATTGAGTAGTTTTTTTTTTATCTTGCCCATTGTGTCAAAAAATGTGGCTGAACATATTTGTTTATAACTTAGAGTAGAAGCAACAAAATCAAATAAAAAGATTCTTGTGCATACCTTAAGATATGTACAATAAACTGTTAAAATTTCAAAAAGATCCACCATGCAGTTTTCTTTAAAAAAAAAAAAAAAAAAAAAATCATAAAAAAGTGCTTTTGTTAGGTCTCCTAATCTAGAAGGTCCCCTTAACAGTATTAAAAATAGCAAAAATGTCATAAATCTAGATGACTGTAATGTTTATAAATTTTCTTTCCTTTTTTCATAGGCCCTGATTAATGTTCGTATGTTTTTTGGATTAATGCAGAATTTATGAGTTGAGATTGCTATAAATTCAGTCTCTATTTTTCCAGGATTTATTCAAATCTGTGACTGTTGATTAGCATTTTAGCTCATCATGTAATTAATTTTTCAAGGACAAAAATTTCCTCTTAATTTTTTAAAAAATGAGGAAAACGAAATGGGTATTTTTTAAATATTGGTAGGCAGCATTTTGTGAACAAAAAATATGATTTTTGTATTCTTTAAAAATGTGATTATCATATTTAAATTTTTATTTATGTTGTTTATTTTCAATTTCATTTTATGTTTTGTTCATTTTATATTCAGTTATATTTTATTAATTCTTATGTTTTGTGATTTTAAGTTTTATTGATATTGACAAACAGGGTACAAGTACACTAATGCCTCTTTGAGATATCACCTGGTATCAATCCCAGGCTATTTACATATTGTCTATTTTAATACTGTAATTCTATCTCACTAATTTATGAGTGATGTATGGTTAGATTTTTAGCTTTGATTATTTATAATTGTGATTATTAACTTACATTTATTTAAAAAAAACTTTTTCATTTTAATCTCTTGATAGTACTAGTTCATATTTTTTAAGGTCAATCTCATATTGAATGGCTAACAAAATGTTAGATTTTTAGCTTTCAGCTCACCATGTCTGACGTTAGTGTAACTGCATTTTTTAAAGATTAAAGATTTCTGTTTTGATTACTACAAAAACTGAAAAGTAAGAAAGGCAATTTTATTAGTATTTGAAACAGCACTAAAATTTAGCACTCACTCTGAGTGCTCTCTCAGCTATCGCCTGTTATCAATTCCAGGCCATTTACATATTGCCTATTTTAATATTGTAATTCTATCTCATTATTGTATAAGCTTTTATTGAATGACTGACGAAAAAATTAGCTTTTTAGCTATTAGCCATGTCTGATGTTCATGCTGCTTTTTTTTTTTTATATTTAAAATTTCTGTTTTGATTACTAAAAAAATTGAATTGGAATTTTTTTAGTCTTTGAAAGGCAAAATTTTGTGACTTTTTTAAAATGTGATTTTTGTTCTTAAACCTTTGTTTTTTTTTTATTGTATATTTTCTTCATTCTTATGTTTTGTTAATGTAAGTTTTATTGATAAACAATGTGCAAATTACACTAGTCTGTGTTTCTAGTATTGTCGATATCAACCTCAGGGCACTTACATTATTTTTTTTAGTCTTGTCTCTGAAAAGAAAAATTTTGTGACTTTTAAAAGTAGTGTAATTTTAATATTTAAATCTTTGTTTTGCTTATTTTATATTTTCTTTATTCTTATGCTTTGTTAATTTAAAGTTTTATTGATAAACATTTTGCATATCCTCTAGTCTGTGCTTCTTTAAAATATTGTCTGATATCAACCTCAAGGTACTTACATATTGTATACTTTAATACTGTAATTATTAACTTACATATTTTCAATGAACTTTTTTCATCTCTTGATAGTACTAGTTCATATTTCTTAAGGTAATCTCATATTAAATGAGTGAAAAAGATTAGCTTTTTAGCAGCTGTGAGCTTACCATGTCTGACTTTATAGTAACTGCATTCTTTAATGATGAAAGAAATTTTCATTATAAATTGATAAAAAAAAGGGAAGATTTTAAATATTGAAAAACATTTTCGGCATATTAAAAAAAAAATTATTTAAACCTTTATGTATTTTCAATTAAATTTTATGTTTTGTACATTTTATACTGTGTTCAATTATATTTTATTGCTTCTTATGTTTTCTTATAAGTTTTATTGATAAACAGGGTGCAATGCAAATACATTTGTTCCTCTTTGTGATATCGCCTAGTGTCCAGTGTCCATCCCAGGTCATTTACACATGTTGCCTCTTTTAATTAAGGATGCACCGAATATTCGGTATCTATTCGGTATTCGGTCATGTTGCCGAATATTCGGTTTGGCCGAATATCAAACTATTCGGTATGCCGAATATTCGGTTTGGCTGAAATCGAAATATTCGGCCGAACCGAATACTTAAAAAAAACTTTAAAAAATTATTTTTTAAAACCTTATACAACTTCTACGTTTAACAGTCAACTTATAAAGATATTCAGAATAATTACAAACAGAATCATATTTAAATAAAAGAGAATGTTTTTACATTATTTATTTGCTGTTTGTTAAGTATTATTTAAGAAAATTAACCAATCACGAGGATTTTCATAGGAATTAATTATGTACAAATGCAAGTTCCTCAACATTGTCCAGTAAATAATCTGTTTCTTGCTAAGATTTTAAGAACAACCTTTACAACCTCTAAAATGATTGCCCACTCCAGACACTGATCTAGGATGCATTTAAAAACTTACTTGCTTGATCAAAGGGAGTAGAACAGTTATTCTTGCTAAGTTATCACCATATAAAATTTGAATCGATTGTATTATTTATTAACTTTTACTTTAGTCTCTTCCTGACAAGCAAATATATGTACCTGTACAATTTTTCTTCCAATTTTTTCGCAATTTCTCTTTGATTTTAAAATGCTTGTTTTAGAATTTAAGGAAATTTTATTCCTTTGTTTTAATTCTCAGAAGAAGCCATGAAATTTAAAATTTTATTAATTAAACTTTTTTTTTATAACTATCCTGTTCTTAAATAACTCAAAGCAGATTTTTTTCAGCATAAAGTTTGCTTGAAAAAAGCTCTTGTTTATTAGAATAAAAGTTTCTGTTTTAAATATTATGTAAAATTGTTTTAAAATTTAACATTTTAGTGCCTTTAAACTTTCAAATGTAAAAGTATTCGACAAGCCGAATATTCAGTATTCGGCCTAGCAGTTACTATTCGGCTAGCCGAATATTCAGTATTCGGTTCACCTGTTGGCTGAATATTTGGTATTCGGCCAAAATCACTATTCGGTGCATCCCTACTTTTAATATTGTAATTCCATCTCACTTTTATAAACATTTATTGAATGAGGAAAATACGATTAGCTTTTTACCTTTGAACTCATTGTAATTATTAACTTACATTTATTTTAAAAAACTTTTATTTTCATCTCTGTATAGTACAAGTTCATCCTTCTTAAGGCAATCTCATATTAAATGTATGACAAAAAAAAAAAAAAATAGTTTTTAGCTCACTAATTATTAGTTAAAAAAATAAATAACTTTTTCCATTTTCATCTTTTGATATTTACAAGTTCATACTTTTTAATATTGAGTAGATGACAATTAATGAGCTCTATAACTTTGAGCTCACTGCATTTAAAATTAATGTAACCATGCTTTAAATGATTTGAAAATTTCTGTTTTGATTACTGAAAAAGAAGAAAAGAATTTTTTTTCTAGGCTTTGAAAGACAACATTTTGTGACTTTAAAAAAAGTGACTTTTGCATTTAAACCCTATTTTAAATTTTGTTCATTTATATTGTGTTCATTTTATATTTTTCTTCAATCCTATGTTTTGTTTATTTACATTTTATTGATAAACATCTTGTAAATATAGCAGTGCTTTTTTTAGATTGCTTCATTATCAACCTGAAGGCACTTACATTTCTTGCTCATACTTTTTTCAAGTCATATACAGGGTGTCTACAAATTAATTGGGCAAAAAAAGAATGATTTATTGAATGGAATTGATAGGGAAAAAATTAAAGTACATGTTGTTGTAAGATAGAAAAATAGTTCAAGTTTACCATTGTCACAAATGTTTGATGTGACTCCTTTTTGTGACTCTGCAAATGTCCCATTGGTAAATCATTTCTTGCCATAGATTTGTCAGCATGTTTCTGCTGATCAAATTAATTGCAGTGCAGATTATTGATTGTAGTTCAGGAATGGATGCAGGAAGTAGCAGCTTGTATACTTGATCCTTTGCAAAAATCCCATACACCGAAATCAAGTGGTGAAAGATCTTGTGATTGTGGTGGTCATTGAATAACATCTCTGCTCTCTAAGCAATAGCGTCAGTTATGACACCCAACGCCATCTATGAATAAACTTCAGCAATATTACTACTAGTCTGTCTTTCAACCAGTTAATTTCATTTAATATCTCAGAAGTTCTTAACTTACGAAATTGCCCAACTAATTTGTAGACACCCTGTATTATTTTGTTCTATTTCTCACATTTTCAACATGCTTTAATTTTATTTTTAATTCCAGCTTTAGTTTTATATGATAGTTAAAATAACCTTTTGGCAATAAATTATATTTTTTTCTTTGAAAGAAAATAGAGTTTTAAAGAATTCTCACATTGTTCATCAAAAAAAAAAAAAAAAAATGTGCTATACGTGTGTTGGGTCATTTTATTAAAAAATGCATTAAAACACAAATTTTCTTACAATGTATATTTCAATTTTTTCTTAAGACCATCACACACTAAACAGTTTTTGATATATTTTGTAACAGCAATTTTAATTACCTTATTTAATCAATTGTTTTAATGAGATTTTCTTTTTTTGCTAACTTTAAAATGCTTTGTTCTTTAGTAAGTAATGTTTTAATTTGCTAAATAATATATTTTCTAATTTTCAAAATCTTAAAACTAAAACAAGATATTTAAAAGCTCTTAGTTTATAAAATATACTTATGAAAAGAAATATTTTAAAATCAAAATTTTGATTTTCTTATAATATAAATTTTTTGTCGTAAAATAAATTTAAAATTTATTTATTTCCGTAAAAAATTTCCGTAAAATAAATTTAAAATTTTACGGAACTGTTATATTCTTTAAAAAATTCTTATTAAATATCAAGTTTGTTAACAAAAACCATTATTTTATGAACTTTTATATTTTGACTTAAAAATTTTATTCTAGTTAATATATTCACTGGTGCTTAAATTTAATAGATATTTATCGTTATAACTGATATTACTTTGTTTGATTCTACTATGGTTAATTTTTTTTAAAGTTTACTTTTGAATTTGTATTATACTCTCTCTCTCTCTCTCTCTATATATATATATATTTCCTTACTATTAATAAAAAAGTTGAATGCATTTCTACATTGTTTTACTTCATTCTGTATTTTATTGTCATTTATCCATAAAAAGAAACAAAAATCTCATTCTAATGTAATGCAATTTGCGAATTTCGATATGAATTTGAAGTCTAAAGGTATATATTTATGCATTTGCTAAAGTACAGACCCCTGCCCCGCCCCCGAAGAAAAAATAATTGAACTGAACAATGGTCATTGCTCAAAATCTAAAAGTCGCTGAATAAATCTGTTCATACCAAAGCCCCTTTATTATTTTCTACAATCCTGTACAATGAAGTTTTCTAGAGTGTTGTTTACATACTGAAATTGTATCAAAATTTAAAAATTCCAATGAAAGCACCTATTTTTATTTTTGATATCCTATTAGGATTCTTCGACAAGTTTTACCTGCAGATATCAAATGGGAAGTCATATACTTTTGAATATATGTACTTTAGGAATCAAGCAGATTTAAAGCTTGAAACTCCTAATGATAAATTCAATTTTAATCATTGCAACACTGGTACATTTTTAAGAATAACTCAAAAACTACTTTGTTGAATAGGCTGTAATTTTGGATTAACATATTTGAATCTTCTAGAAATCTATCTCTGCTAAAACCTTTATAGATTGCGGCACATATTTTTTGTCGAATATTAATTTAATATTTTTCCCATATATTGTAATTAATATTCAAAACAAATGTATTGTAGCTTATAAAAGTTAAAATTGATTTCTAGAAACTTGAAATATTCGAATCTAATATGTATTACAGTTCATTCTACCAAGTAATTTCTGGGTATGCTTTTAAAACTACCTGTATAACAATCTATTTTGCTATGATTAAAAATTAATTTAACATGTGGAGTTTAAAATTTTATATTGGCACAATTCCTAAGCAACTTAACTACATAAATAATAGGCATAGTGTACTTCATAAATAATAGGCATCAGTAGTGTTAATCAGAGGTGAGTGTGTGAGTTTGTAGCAGCGACAGCAAAATATCCCATTTTTTTTTCTTGGTAGGTAATAGATGCAATGAATTAGATACATACTGGATTTAACTAAATGTAAAATGTAATTGAAGGTAATATAGAAATAAGATAATAACAAGCAATAATTTCATCATCTGGTATTTAAAAAATAAATTCTTGTATGTTTTCAGTTTTAAAAATGCGTTAAATATGTATCATATCAATATTCTGAAGTATTAGTTTTTTCTTTAAATCTACTTAATTTTTCTATTACTAGGGAGCTCTGCCCCCTAGAAGCTATACTCACCAACCCCCGTTGGTCTAAAATCCTGCTAATTTATTTTGGTGTAAAAAGATTATCCCATTACATAAATTTAAATTATAGTACTACAGACCTGCCAACTGCTACGAAAAAATCGTAGTTGCTACGATTTGGACCTATAAACTACGATGCTACGAAAATCGGTCTTAAACTACGATTTTTTGCAAAAAACACAAAAGCATATTTTGTTTTTTGTTTCTAGTTGCGATTTTTATCCCGTGCAGCACATTTTTCAGGAGTGATTCTGTTCCGAAATTTCCAAGTATTCATTTCCGAAAGTTTAAAAAAATTGGCCATTAGTCCGAAAATTCGGACATTAAAAAATGCTCATGAGAAAAAAAAATTCTGGGCTGCAAAAAAAACTTCTTAACATAAAGCACTGTGATCGTGTTTTTGTAAATATTCATACAGGAATTCCCTTCCTTAGAAACAAGGGTGCCATTTTAAGAATTCTGGAGGGGGTTCCTTGAGGGACAGGGCTTGAAACAGTGTGCAAAATCGTGCGATTTGCGATAAACTATCGCGAATTTCGACAAGTGACCGTGTAAAAAAAAAAAAAATCTATTTCGTCAATTGGTCGCAGAAGAAAATAAATTTCGTTAAAGGATCATAGTAAAAACGTGAATTTTGTCAAAATATCCCAGAAAGAAAACGCGAAAAATAAAAATTCGTCAAAAGATCAGTAAGATAATGCAAATTTTATCGGAAGATTAGTAAGAAAACGCAAATTTCACCGAAAGATCGCAGAAAGAAAACACTAATTTAGTCAAAGGATCGTGGTAAAAAAAATGCACAGTTCGTCAAAGGATCGTTTAAAAAATGCGAATTTCGTCAAAATTTCATGGTAAAAAGTGCGGATTTCGACAAAGAATCGTGATAGGTAAATGTGAAATTACGAGTGTGGAAAACAAATTGTGAATATCCTGAAATGATAGCGGGAAAAAAATCGCGAATTCCGTCAAAATTTACTACACTGGGCTAAAAAATTAAAACCAGGATCCTTTTACAAATGTAAAAAAAAAAAAAAAAACGCTGCGAAACGAAAATAAACTCTAAAAAGCGTATAAAAATTTTCAGAGAAAAAAATTTACTACATTGAGTTGAAAGACTGAAACCTTATTCCTTTTACGAATGTCAAAAGATGGCTGTGAAACACGAAAAAACCAACCAACCAACCTCCAGATTAATTTAAATTCTGTGTGCTACGATTTCTCATTTTCAAAGGTTGGCAGGTCTGGTACTATGACGATGAGTTGGAAGAATCTTCTGTAATTGGGTTGCTATTCATTTCTATGACTGTGGGGTGGGGGTAGGGATTGGTTACCAAGGTCGCATCCATTGTTGTCGCAACAGCTGATGGCTATTTTCATGATTGATTAAGATAGATCAATTACACACTTGTATAAAACGATTTTATGTAAAGAATGTTGCTGCCTCCTGGACTTTTTTAACGTTTAGAAGAAAGGAAATTTAGATGGTATAAAAAAACTTTTAAATATATCGTTTTAAATATGACATAATTGTAACCATTAAATGTTTTTTTAAAGATTTTCTTTTTTAACATGGATTCATAAATGTATATATCTATTAAAAATATAGTGTTTGGAAACACTATATGAAAATGTTTTTATATCTGACATTTTAAATATGATATAATTTTCACCATTAAATGCTTTTTTTGCTTGTAATAGCTTAATTATTTTAAAGTTTCCTTTCTTTTTAAAAATTCACGTGTAAATATATTTTTCAATTGAAAAGTGTTTGTAAATATTATTTCAGCTTTTTAAAATCTGACAACTGAAGGTATAAAAGGTTATTTCAAACTATGAAATAAAACTCTATTCAGAAAATTTTGAATGAAAAATTGGAAAAAAAAAAGCCCTGAAAAAAATTAGACACATTTAAGAAGTGATTACAAACAGTAAACCACAATCTGGTAAAGTATGTGTCTGCAAAAGGAGGTTAAATTGCTGTGTATGGTTTTTGATTCTAATTTTTTTTTTTAACTGAACAATTTTTACCAATTTCAAATTTGTCTGCTTCATTGTGTTTGTCATATATTTCTCTATAAAACTAGTTTTTTTTTTTTATTATTATTATTATGAGCTCAGACTCAGGCAGTGAAAAAGCCACAATAAATTCCATTACGTCAGCAGCTGTGTTAGTTACTCTGTTTTAGAATAGAGAGAAGAGATACTGAACTTTATCTAGAAAATTACTGTTATTACATAAAATGCAGTACTTTTTCTTCTAAATTTGACTAAAATAGTTTTAATGTTATGTGTATCATTTTTAGTTTATGCATATGCTCGGGGAAATTAGAATGGAAAAAGCACTTGCTGAATATCTCAGAGTTTATCTAACTGTGTGTGTATTTATGTAAAAAACTTAAACTGAAATTATTAATTGCATTATAGATTGGATTAAAATAAAACTTATGTTACATTACTGAATTATTACTGTACTATCCTTTCATAACTCATTTTTTCCATAAATGTTAATTCATTTTTCTACCTAATATAGATTTGAATCTGCTTAAGAAGAAAAAAAAAATAAGTTTTGTGGGGGTAACTCCTACACAGATAGTTCTTAAACAGGTCTGAAATTTGCAAGTAAAATATTTCAATGCTCCACTTTCATATCAGTAAAATTTTTAGTTTTGTATATTTATTTAATGTAAAAAACTAATTTTCGTGAAATTAAATTATAGGATGTGTGTAAAAAAGCTTTAATAAATTTTACAAAACAGAAATTTATGATTGAGGAATTTTGTAAAGTAATTTATTTACACTAGTTAAAACAACTAATGATTCTAGAAGGAAAGAGCTGTACTTTTCCTGATTTATTTAATGAATATAAATCTGTAAATGACCATTGGGTCCACTGTTCCAACATGAAAGGTGTCCTGGCACTAGGTGCAATGTCTGATTGGGACCATCAGCTATAATTTCAGATGCACTGATTAATAAGTTGAAAATTACCCAGAATTTTTGCTACCAGGTGCCAAAATGGAGGTTCTATAGTTAAAATATTTCCAGTTTAATATTGCTCTATGTTGTATTATATACAGGGTGATTCAGCTCGTCGGTGACAAACTTTAAGGATCGATAGAGCACACCTAGACGAACATTTTTGAATAGGGAATGTAGGGTCCCTGACGCGATGGTAAGGCGCTAGGCGCTTTCGAAAATTTGGGTGCCGAAATTCGAAACGTCATAAAAACTAGGGAAATGGTTAGATTTTCTTGCTTGTTGCGTCGAAATGATTCTGTTTGTTTAGACTTTCTTCAGTACCAATTTGATAAGCGTATCTCTTAAAACATGGATAGGGGGCGCTGCAGACTTTGGAGAGCTAGACAACAACTTTAAGCCCGTTATTTTGATAATTTAACACATGCTCGCCAAAGTTTATACTCTAACTTAAAGTTTGAACCCAAAAGTAGAGCCCTGCAAAAAGCGTAAGAGCCGGAATAAAATGTCAAAGTACAGAGTGGTCGAAACTCGAAGGCTCCTAAGAGATAAACAAACAGATTTCTTGACTTATGGCATGCATTTTCATGATTCTGTTTGCTGGGGCTCTCTGAAACTCAGTTGAACGGTACAAAAAGAAACATCGATAGGGGGCGCTTTGGGCAAAAAACATAATTCGTTGACATTTCGGACGCTAACTGGAAACGGGGCGCTACGATCAGTTAGTAATAATGAAAACACATTTTCTACCTCTGCTCAACACTTCTGAATAAATTTAGACCAAAAACATCAATGATACTGGAAATTTATTTACAAAAAATAACACTACAGAAGATGCTCGAAATTTCGACCTTGGGCCATGATGCAGGCTTCGCACCTCCGTCGCATTGAGGAGTGTGTGTTTCCAACAATGCCAGGAGTATCTCTGATCTGCCCTGCAGCTGCCACAATGCGCGCCACAAGTTCTTCAGCACTGCTGACAGGTGTATGGTATACCTCGGCCTTCAGGTAACCCCAAAGGAAGAAATCCAAGCAGGTGAGGTCTGGTGATCGGGCAGGCCAGTGAACTGGACCCCCACGCCCGATCCACCGCTGGCCATACCTTGCGTTTAGATGGAGACGCACGTCGTTCGTGTAATGGGCCGGAGCTCCATCGTGCTGGAACCACATCTGGCGACGCGAACCTTCGGGTACGTGCGCCTCATCCAGAAGCTGCGGCAGCACTTGATCCAGGAAAATCAGGTAATTTCCACCTGTCAGCCGTTCAGGTAACAAATAAGGGCCAATGAGGCAATCCCCCAGAATGCCGGCCCACACATTTACTGAGAAACGCTCCTGGGCTGCTCGGCTTCTGGTTTCATGTGGATTTTCATCACACCACACATGACTGTTGTGGGCGTTCCACATTCCCTCCCGGCTGAAGGTGGACTCGTCCGTAAACAAAATGCTGTTTACAAAACGGGGATCCCTGGATCTCATCGCCAAGTACCATCTTGAGAATTCCACTCGAGGGCCAAAATCCTGCTCTCTGAGCAACTGCACCCGCTGGATGTGGTAGGGGTGCAGATTCCGGGAACGTAAGATGCGCCACGCAGTTGCTTGCGAAATGCCAACATGTCTGGCGATATCTCTCGTGCTAAGACCTGGGTTGTCCTCAACCAGGTTAAGCACAGCCTCTTCGTTGTCGGGGGTGCTCACTGATCGCTCCCGTTCAGGCCTGCCTCCGTCGAAAGATCCCGTTGTGGACAACCTCTGGTGTACTCGAGCGAAGAAGGCATGGCAGGGGATTTGCCTGTTGGGGTAACGCTCGGCGTACAAACGCTGAGCGGCTCGTCCATTACAACCAGCAGCGCCATACGCCAAATGCATGTCAGCCAATTCAGAGTTTGTGTACCGTTCCATCCTACTACCGATCTGCAGACAAGTAACCCGAAGCTTAAGTAGGTACCGCACGTTCAAAAGACGTGTCTGCGCATACAACTACGTCATCTCGCGTTGTCGTCTACGCATTACGTATCTTTTGCATATCGATATGGTACGATATCTTTTGCATAAATCAGCAAAAAGCACCTTATGTAAATTTTATTGCGCGCATTGTGCATGATTGAAACCAGCTATGTTTGTTAAAAAAAACAAACAAACTGCAGTTTTAATAGCTTCTTATGATAAGTAAATTACTCTCTTGTTTTGTTTCTAACTGATCGTAGCGCCCCGTTTCCAGTTAGCGTCCGAAATGTCAACGAATTATGTTTTTTGCCCAAAGTGCCCCCTATCGATGTTTCTTTTTGTACCGTTCAACTGAGTTTCAGAGAGCCCCAGCAAACAGAATCATGAAAATGCATGCCATAAGTCAAGAAATCTGTTTGTTTATCTCCTAGGAGCCTTCGAGTTTCGACCACCCTGTACTTTGACATTTTATTCCGGCTCTTACGCTTTTTGCAGGGCTCTACTTTTGGGTTCAAACTTTAAGTTAGAGTATAAACTTTGGCGAGCATGTGTTAAATTATCAAAATAACGGGCTTAAAGTTGTTGTCTAGCTCTCCAAAGTCTGCAGCGCCCCCTATCCATGTTTTAAGAGATACGCTTATCAAATTGGTACTGAAGAAAGTCTAAACAAACAGAATCATTTCGACGCAACAAGCAAGAAAATCTAACCATTTCCCTAGTTTTTATGACGTTTCGAATTTCGGCACCCAAATTTTCGAAAGCGCCTAGCGCCTTACCATCGCGTCAGGGACCCTACATTCCCTATTCAAAAATGTTCGTCTAGGTGTGCTCTATCGATCCTTAAAGTTTGTCACCGACGAGCTGAATCACCCTGTATATTGTATTATTATAAATAAATAATTATCTTGGTACATGTTATTGCAAACTTCAGAAGCATTATCCATCTTTTCACAAGCTCTTGCAATAACTAACTGTGCTCATAGGCGTAGCGTCGGGGGGCACGGGGGGGGCACGTGCCCCCCCCCCCAACCTTCTGTACCCCGGGCGCCAGAACAGAAAGCTTAGGGGGCGCCAAATGAAGATTTTTTTTGTCTTTACATACAAAAATGTATAATGTATATGTATATATATCGAATTCGCATAAAAATGTCTCACAGCCGGAAAATCCAAAAAGAAAACTGAACCAAAGGTATTAAAATTTACAAATTTATAAAAAGATTCATCTATAACAGAAGACTGCAAATGAATTAGAAAAAAGAGCTGTTCTACAATTCCAAATGTACCATGTTTACGCCTTCTATCATTTAAATCCCTTCCTGTGTCAGGAGAATCAATAACATTTTCCAAGGTCAGTCTCCACCCCTATCTTCTGTGTGAAACTGACCTTCACCGATAATTGCCAACCGCCAACCGATTTCCCTGGGAGGGGGAGTGCAGAGGGGCCATATGCCCCGGACACCAGAACGAAAGGCGAAGGGGGCGCCAAATGAAGATTTTGTTTGACTCTGACTTTTCTGATAAACAGATTCCAAGAAGGTAGTTCTATTTATTTTTAATCTCTCTCCCTGAGCAGCATTGAACTTTCTTTTTTCCCGCCTTGCTATGGGCGAGGTCGGGCGACTGTCCGGGACAATAAAAACAAACGAGAGAAGGAGTCAGGGCCGAAACTAAGGGGAGAGAGGGGCATGTGGCCTGGGCGCTACGCGAAGGGGGTGCCAGATGAAAATTTGGTTTGCCGTTTTATGCAATATATATATGTGCGTGTGAAATTTGTGTAAAAAATATTTTCTAGCCGAAAAATCAAAAAGAAAAGCTGAGTAATCTGCATTAAAATTGTCAAATAGATAAAAAGATTCGCCTGCAATATACAAGACATCAGCAAATGAATAATCCCATTCTTTTTTTTTTTATATAATTACTTTTTTACAGGCATATCACCATATCTGAACTTAGAGATGGTGAGGTCAGGTGACTGGCTGGGACAATAAAAACTACGCGGTCGAAAATTCACAAAATAAAAAGAAAAAACTTAATAATTTTGTTGTTGTTGTTTTGAGTCACACATAAATTTGGAAATTAGCA
Organism: Maratus speciosus; assembly: GCA_963932465.1. Classification (NCBI taxonomy): domain Eukaryota; kingdom Metazoa; phylum Arthropoda; class Arachnida; order Araneae; family Salticidae; genus Maratus; species Maratus speciosus. The sequence continues at coordinate 155,642,886 of OZ010787.1, read as the reverse complement.
TTAGGTTCAGGAAAGTATCTAGACATATCAATCTATAAATAAGATGAGTGGTATAAGTGATAATTACACAAAACTGGTGTAGATAGTACAGGAAAATATTTTACAATACTGGAATTCATTTTTATGCCTATTGTAAATCGTGGTTTTTTAGTTCCTAAAACGATGTGACTCATATCACTTTGACATTAAGTGCCTCAATTGTAATAATTTGTAATGCTACAACAACATGTAAAATCAGGAAAAATAAAATGTGTATACAGTGAAATCTTGTCTTAAATGAAAAAACTACATGGTTCCCAACAGAAAAAATGCCAACAGTTATGCCTGCTAAGACGGAAACCTGTATAAAGCGTAATTATTTCCGATTCCTTTCGATTTTTTCCCAGGTTTTAGTAAATAAATAGTTGATAAAGCTGGTTATATATTTCAATATTACGTATTTTATTGTTACGTATTTTACTGTTACGCATTTAAAATTTTAAAATAAGTCCGCTAATTGAAACTTTCGTAAATTTCTCTTTGTAAACTTACTTTACGGAGGAAGAGGGGGCGCCAAAATCCATGTTTGCCCCGAGTGAAAAGATAACTAGTTTCGGCCCTGGAAGGAGTGCAAAAAGTTAAATGCTTTAGTAAAACCATTTAAAAGAAAAAAAGAGTATAGCATTTGCAGTGGTACAGTAAAAAATCTCGCACAGGGCACCATGGCTAATAAAGTCGTCCCTGCCTTTATCCCTCAAAATGATTTTTTCTCTTCTTTTTGTCATTTCTAGGCGTTTTGCCACCCTAGGCGGAAGTTGAAAAATACCGCTCTGTCCCTTTTGATGCAATTATTTTTTACATTACTTTTGGTGCATTATTTTTTGCATTACTTTTGGGGCAATGTTTTTTGCAACCAACTAGATCCAGTCTTAGAGAGACGAGGCGAGTTTGGGTGACTGCCCGTGATAAACAAAAAAGTGCGCCATGGCGCCCTTTTTTGTTTGGCACCCAGGGCGCCATGAATAGTAAAGCCGCAGCCGCTCCTGCTTTTACCTTACCAAATTACATTTCTCGTCCTTTTGAAACTTCTAGGTAGGTGACAACTGAAAAATGTCGCCCATGCCTTTTACTAAAATTACTTTTTTTACATCCAGATCTGGCCTCAAAGGGCGCGAGGTCGGGCAACTCTCAACGGCTAAAGACTAAGGGTTGAAATATATGCAAGATAGAATAGTAACTCCCTTTTTTAATGTTTTTTTAAGACTATTATAGCCCGGGCCGAAACTAGGGGGGGGGGGGGGGTGCAGAAAGATGTGCCCCAGGTGCCAGAACAAAGGCGAAGGGGCGCCAAATGAAGATTTTGGTTGTCGTTTCATACAAAAATGTATAAATATATATGAAATACAAGGAAACTCTCAAGCTAATGTTAAACCTATTGTAGTGTTCTTTTCAAATTTCTCGCTTGCATTTTAATATCTTTTTTTTTTTTTTTTTTTTTTTTCTTAGGATAGTTTAGATTGATCTTTAGCATTGCTATATTTTTAGGTTTCGAAACCGGCACTGAAAGTGAAAGTAACTTTATAAAAATAATTTGCGACCAAAATCGAAAAAGTAAACACTAACTTGGTTAGAATTCAACGTCAGCTTTTCTAAGGAAAAAAAGTTAAAACTATTAATATGCAAGCGGGACAATTTAAAAAGAACGCTCCCATACGTTTAGCATTAGTGATCCAGTTTCTTCGCGTAACTAGTGTAGGCTCTTAACGCGCAGGCTAATGTTAATCCTATGGGAGTACTTATTGTACAAATTATTAAAAACATTCATTAATCACTGTTTCAAAAGCACATGCGATAGTGTATTATACATGGGATTTTCAGATAAATTAATGTGAAATTTATATTCACATATTTTAGGATTGTGACTTATTGAGACTTTTACAAAAACGATAAATGGCAGTGATTTTCAATTTTTAATTTTTTTTAAGATGCAATTAAATTTAAACCTCTTTAGTGTGTAGCATTTCACACACTCTCTCTTTCACAAAAAACAAAAACGCTTTAGTTCTCAACCATGAATACGGTGCTGGCCAATCATTGATATTTGGTCAGTAGTTGTAAGTTGATCGGTAGATAAAAATTTTTTCCTGCAAAGCTATATACTATTTTTTATAGTGTCCAGACACCCACGTAGTTTAATTGCAGTGAGTAACATGGTCACGCAAAGAACTTCTTTGACCTCTGAACTCGTGTTTCCCTCTTGTGCAAAGTGAGATAGGAGCGTCTTTACCTACCGCCCCCCACTCATACCCACACTTGGTTTGGTCTAATCTGGTCATTTGTGGGAATGTGCTTGTAGTTAAATGTTGTTATTATTTTTTAAACTGGTCAGGAATGAATGAACCACGCAAAAACAAGCGCGATAAAAAAGTAGGAATTTTTTTTATAGAAAACTCAATAAAAATAGATGTCACGGAGTACGATATGCTGGTTTTAAATTCATGCAAGTCTGGCTTCAGAAGGACGAAAATGGAACAGAAGGTAAGAATATACAGAATTGTTTGTTTTAGTAAATTAATACGTTTTCAGAAAAAAACAAAAATCCCCACTCAAAAATGTGATTATTTTTGGCACATCATAAACTCATTTCTATTCCTATTTGCCTGAAAATTACAGATGTTTAAGTGACAGGTGCTTAAGAATCGAGTAGCGTCCTTTCTTTTCCTAACACTTTTCCTAATTCAAAGCAGCTTGATTTAAAGCGGATTACTAAATGGATCCGTCTTGTAATTGTCAGTCTTCGAATTCGGAAATAAAAATCCAACTTTGATATTATTTTATAAAAAATTCGGAGTTTTTTAGAAAAAAAAAACTTTATTCTATTTCATAAAAGCATCTCAATTGCAGGGCTGCCACTGCCTAATGACACTGAAAATAGTAGATTTAGTAGCCGCCAACGAAAAGAATAGTAGCATTTGTTTGAAAATAGTAGCCAAAATAGTCCTATACCCATAACTTTTTTAAAAAAAGGAAGAAAAAATGTATCTATAACAACTGAAGGGACTTTATGAATGTTTAGATCTTATTTCACAGTTTATCAATCAATCACTGAAATCATTGAATAAAGAATAGGGTGATTTCTTCAAATGAGAAAGCAAGTTATCCAGAAAATAAGGCCCTAATGTTTCAGTTATGAAGTAAATAAGCTTGTTTCTTCAACAATAAAAATTATGCACAGCACCAGGAAACATAGTAGTAAAAACTTCTTGCAGATTACCTCCGATACTGTTTTCCATCAGGCCTTTCAAATTCAAGAGTTTCTTGAACAGAAGGAAGAAAAGTTTTATTTGAGGGGCAGGGTTAGAAATAACGTGTGGGATATCGTAAATCCCACACAAAAATGGAAAATCCCGCATAATAAGAAAATTCGTTTGGATGGAATCTTTAAATTTACTTCTTTCACAGGCATATGATTCGTAAGTGATTTTTTTCTTTTTTTCGTGAAAGCCACGATTTTTTTTTCTTCTGGAATTCCGCAAAATCAATTCTCAAACAGCCGCGAATTTTGCCAATCGGTAAAATCGCCCCCCTAATTGGGGGAAAAAATTGTGAATTTTGCAATTCTTCGCGGAAAGAATTGCAAATCTCCTCAAACAACAGTAAAAAATATCTTGAAATTTAACAAAGGTCGCGGAAACAAATGGCGATTATTGTCAGTCGGTCGCGGAAATATTATCGCAAATTTCGTCAAAAAATGGACAAAAAGTTGCGAATTTCATCTAACGATCACAAGAAAAAAAAATCGCAAATTTTGTCAAATGGTGGCAGACAAAAATACGCAAATTTGGTTCTTAAAAAAAATTGAGAATTTAACCAAATGATCGCGCAAAAAATCACGAATTTCGTAAGTTGGTCGTGAAAAGAAATCACGAATTTTGACAAACGATCTGGAAAAGAATCGGTAATTTCGTCGAAAGATCTCTGAAACAAATAGTAACTACCATCAATCGGTCGCGGAAAATATATATCGCAAATTTGGACAAGTGGTAGCGAAAAAGAAATAAATTTCGTCAATTTGTCGTAGAAAAATTTGCGAAATTTGGCAAAGAATCGCGGAAAAAATTGCAAAATCTCCTTCAACGATAGTATAAAAAGATCTCAGAAAGAAAGAGGTATTTTCGTCAGTCGATTAGGGGGAAAATCACGAATTTTGGAATTCGTCGCGGAAAAGATCGCGAATCTCCTCAAACAACTGTTGAAAAAGTGCGTTTGGGAAGATGACTTTACAAGCGCTTTGAAAAAAAAGATCGAGTATATTCAGTAAAAATAGTCGCTTAAATCCGAAAAAAGTCGCTTAAATCCGAAAAAAGTAGCTTGTTTTCTTGAAATGGTCGCTTTTTGGCCTAAAATAGTCGGCATAGCCGCTGGATGCTTAAAATAGTCGATTTCAGTAGCATTTTAGTAGCAAGTGCAGCCCTGCAGTTGTATGTTAAGAAAAATTGGAATTTCATGAGAAATTGAGTTGGGCCGGACCGGGCCTGATTTAATTGATTTTTCCACGGGCCGTGCATGTTTTTACTGATTTTTGTACGAGCCGGGCTTGGCCATAAACTGTGAAAATATAAACGGGCCGGGCTCTGGTGGAAGTTTTAATTTTTACGCCGAGCTGGGTCCAAGTCTTGAAATTGCGGTCCGTGCAGACCTCTAGTGTGCCTCCCCAGGGCCTTGCAAAGAGGTTGTTAAAGGAGAGGTCGGTCGCCCCGGGCGCAAAATTTATGCTGCGAACCACGGTTTTATTCATTTTTTGGCCGCCGATCATTTTCCGGGGAATTTCTTTTTTTTCTCTTGATCATTTTTTTTCCTGTCGCAAAATATCATGAACTCTCTAAGAAATGAGTGCAATTTTCCCTTATGTTATTTAGTTGTTCTAAATTTTTAAATTAAAATTAAACCTCTTAAAGTTCCAAAATAAACGCGAAATATTTATTCAATAGAATTTATTTATGTTTCTGCACTTTATCAATTTTATAACACCCATCACAAAGAATTTTTTTTTTTGGGGGGGGGGGGGGGGAGGGGGGCGCAAAATTGAAAATTCGCTCGGGGCGCAGTTTCACGGCCTTGATGCCCCCCCAAAATTTCTGGTCACGCTACGCCTATGACTGTGCTACGTTGCTAATGTTACTCCACAAATACAATACACAGCAAAATCCTGAAAGATCCTGTCTGTCACACATTTTTATTACTTTCATTCTTAGTTGAAAAGTTTTGACTTCAGTTTGCCTGTCTAGCTGTCTGTGCTTTAACTCCCGTAAGTGTAACTGCATTTCCACAACATTGATATATGTTATTGAGGTTTATTATAGCATATTCCCTATCCCTATTGAAGATGAAGTTATGTAGCTGTTATAGGAACGCACAAAATAATTCCTTTTCGTTATGGTCTGTGAGGAAAAATTATTTGCAGTGCACTTTAATGATGTAATGGTACACCAAACATCAGGAAATTTATATGCATGACTGAGGTGGACTACAAAATGCTTTCTGTAGATTATGAATTAAGTAGCATTTATAGTTCGTTTACAGTGACACACAAAAGTATACCATTACATTATGATATATAGGGAAAAATTGTTTGTGGGGTATTTTAATGATGTTACATTACTTGAAACATAATGAAATTGATATGCATCACTGAGGTGCATTACAACGGGCTTTCTTTAGATTATGGAGTATGTAACAATATATTGTTCATTTACAGTGACACACAGAAAAATTTGGTTACAGAACAAACTATGAGAGTCATTCCATGTCAAATCAACACAGTTTCAGACCAAAATCTCCCTTGACCCCTCGGATTTTGATGAAACTTGGTTTATCAAGTGTCTTTACATAGTTATGGAAGAAAACACTAAAATTATTTTTTTAATAAATTTAGTTTTAATTTTATTAACAATTAAATACAGCATTTTTCATTAAAAATTGCTACATCTTGAATCACTTAATTGCCATTTTCTTAAAAACTAAATGTGATACAAACTTTGTTTATGTATCATTTTAAAGTTCTTTTTATGACCTTTAATTTGATATGAACATGATAAAAAAATTTTAAATTTAATTTTTAAAAATTTAAATTTAAATTTTAAATTTCTCAAAAAGTGACATTTTTCAAATTCTCAAATTTACTTCATATTGTGTTCTTACATTTCTCCAAGTTTCACAATGGGATCTTTATGGGATTAAAAGATATAAGAAATTTAAGTTTATATATATACAGTGATAATTTTAAATTACTTTTAAATACCATGTTAGTTTTTTAGAAAATATTTTCTATAATTTGTTAGATACAATATAGTATCCAATTATACATATATATATATATATATTAAATAAACTTTTGGAATTGTAAGTTATCACATAAATTAACATATTGATCCCTTATTTGGTTTTAATAATGCAGAACAAATTATTTTTTTTAGAATTAGCATAATAAATGTTCTAGAAAGTACTTCAAAAGAGTGTTTGTGGGTGTATACTATGCTTGTGGGTAGATCCTTTAGATTGACTGGATAAAATGTGTATAGAGGCAGATCTTAGTAGGTATTACTTGGCCATATCTACATCTTTGTATTGTAAGAGTTCATTGTCACATATTTTTGTTGTTGTTCTGGTACTTAAATATTCATAATAGTAATTTTGTCTGAACAATCTGCAAACTGTATTTTTTAATGCAGTAGAAGTTTGTTAATTACAAAGCTTATTTGTTGTTAGCATAGTATTTAATATTCACAATGGGTTTTAGAGGAGTTGGGACTTTAAATTGTTTTAATCCCTTCAAAAAACCTCATCATTCCCATGTAAGGAAAGCACTAAGAACTGTTACCCCATGGATGTGTGCATTAATTCCAGAAATGCCTGCAAACTCAAAAGTATGTACTAACTACAGAAAGAAAGAATGATAACAGTGCAAATGATCTTCCCAGTACCAGCTACTGGTGATTTGAAACCTAAAAGTAATATATCTGAAGACAGTGATCCTGAAACTTTAAATGAATCTTTGAACGTATTTAATTCGTCACTTGTGGAACTAGGTGAATCACCAGTTAATAGAAAAAAAGTGAAGTATAGGAAGTATTCTAGTCAAAAAATGAAAAATATATTATCAGCAGTCAAAAGAAAATTTCTAAGAAATGCCACTTCATCTGATGAAGATTAAAACAGTGATTCAAAAAATGAAATATTGAATCATTTAAAGAATGTGTACCAAAACTGTGAAAGCAGGGAAAAGAAAGTTATGATACTTACTTTATTGCCAGAAAATTGGAGCACAAGAAAATTTGTGAAAGAATTCAAAGCTCCAGGTTTTCAGGTTAGGAAAGCTAAAAAACTCCTGCAGCAGAAGGGTATTTTGTCTACAACAAATCAAGAACCAGGAAAAAACTTGCCGAAAGGGACTTTGAATAAAATTATAGAGTTTTATGAGAATGATGTAGTGAGTCGACCAATGCCAGGTATTAAAGACTGTGTTTCAATGATGAACAAAGACGGTAAAAAAGTGAAATTTTCAAAAAGATTAATGCTCTACAATTTGAAAGAAGCATACAAGCTCTTCCAAGAAAAATTTCCAAACATCACAGTTGGATTTTCAAAATTTGCTGAGCTGCGTCCCAAAAACTGTGTCCTAGCTGGTCAAAGTAGAGCCCATGCCGTCTGTATATGCACTATCCACCAGAATGCAAAGCTAATGATAGAAAACTGCAAGATAAATTCCATCACAAAAGGTCAGATTAAAAGCTATAAAGATTGTTTAATGAAAATGGTATGCAATCTAGCATCTATTGATTGCTATTTTTCAAATTGTGTCTCTTGTCCTGGTGTTAATGGCATTAGAAAAATCTTAGAAGATGGATTTCAAGAAAATTTGATTGAAACACTAACTTTTCACCAATGTATTTCTGTTGATCGCTGCAACTTAGAAACAGTTCAGAAGCCTGTGCAAAAATTTATTAACATATTCTGTGAAAAACTCCAGGTTCTTCGTCATGATTTCATTAGTAAGCAACAAAGTGCTTTTATGAGTTACACTAAGGAAAATTTATTAACTTCTGAAATGGCTGTAGTTTGTGACTTTTCGGAAAATTATAGCTTTATCTTACAGGACAAAGCACATTCGCACCACTGGAACAAATCGCAAGTCACTATACATCCATTTGTAGTATATTTTAAAGAAGAAAATGAGATTAAGTGTTGTAGTTTTGTCATAATCTCAGAATGTCTTGAACATAATACCATATCTGTATACACATTTCAGAAAAAACTTATTCAGTTTTTAAAATCTAAATTTAATGACGTGAAGAAACTTTACTATTTTTCAGATGGCAGTGCAGCCCAGTACTAGAATAAAAAAAAATTCACAAATCTTTGCTATCACAAAACTGATTTTGGAATTGAAGCAGAATGGCACTTTTCTGCTACAGCACATGGCAAAGGACCGTGTGATGGAGTAGGAGGTACGGTGAAAAGGTAAGCAGCAAGAGCAAGCCTACAAAGGCCTTAACAAGACCAAATAACTACACCATTTCAGTTATATGAGTTGTTAAAATTTCACTTATCTAAGACAATGGAATTTTCTTATTACCCAGGAGGAGTATATTAAAACTGAGCAGCACCTTGAACACAGATTTAGCCAGGCTGTGGCAGTACCTAATACTAGAAATTTTCATGCTTTTATCCCTTTAACACGTGGGACAAAAATGAAAATAGTTATTTTCATTTTCACAATTATCAGAAACCCGTGCAATTATTCCTGTTGGAGAAAAATTAGATTTTGAGAAATTAACTGGCTACCTTGTTTCTTACTACAATGATGAATTGTGGCTGTGTTATATTTTAAATAAAAATGCAGATGAAAATGAAATAAAGGTTACCTTTCTTCATCCACCCAGACCAGCACATTCTTTCTTTTACCCTTCCGTACCTGATATTCTGTAGATTTCATCAACTGATGTCATTTGGAAAGTAAACCCTACTACACCAACTGGTCGTACATATACTCTGCTACCGGATGAAGCAAACAAGATTGGAAAAATGTTTACAGATTTCTTGCAGTCAAGAAAAGATCAAGTCTAATTTATTTTCGAATAAATGAATTGAAAATTTATTTTACATTGTGAGGTGGACACAAATATCTTTCATGTAAATCAGAAAATCATTTTGCATAAAATGTGATATGTATATGTATGTAAAAATGACATTGCCAATGTAACTTAACTTTTTCATACCATATTTTCATGTGCTATTTACATTAAATTATTACATAAATTATTGCAAACAAAGTATAATATTTATATTTTATCTGCATTTAAAAAGTTATCTATATTAATTATTTATAAAGTGATATTAGTAGAAATATTAAGAATATATATGAAAGATTAAACATGTATAATATAAAGATGGCCATCTGGAATCAAAAATGAATCAGTTCATATATGAGATGTTTGTGTCAGATATACTTCACAAAGTAAAATAAATTTTCAATTTATATAATAAAATAAATCTTGTAATATAAAAGGATCTATAGTGTTTATAAGGTATATATACAGGGTGGCTACTAAATGCTGTTACAAATATTCAGTCATTTTATTTTACAAATATAGAATAAAAAATGATAACTACACTAATGTGATGAAGATCAGAGATGAAAGTTTACCGGTAAATAATTTTACTCGAATTGACCGCCATCTTTATCGATTACCAAAGATAACCTCTTATGCCATTGTCCGACTGCAGCACAAATCATTTTAAGAGGTAATTAGTACTATTCACGTAATATAGAAGCTTTGAGAGAGTCCAAACTTCTGTGTTTGTTGTTATTTACTTTATCCTCTAAAATCCCCAGACGCAATAATCTAAAAGATTTAGATCTGGTGAAGAAGGTGGCCAATCTTCTTCCATGATAAAATTCAAACAATTGACAGGGAGCCAAGCCTGTGTTGATTTAGCTCGGTGCAAAGGTTTCAAATCTTGCTCAAATATCCAATTCTTTTTGGGATACAACCAAATAGATTTGGGCATGTGGCAATAAATATGTAGCCAATATGTCCTATTTGTAATATTCATATTGATTTTTATCCCTTTATCGATGAACTTCAAAGGCAATTTTCCATTGTTTGATACTGCAGCCCAAACCATAACAGAATTCTTGTTCTGAAAGCATTTAACAGTTCGAAAGGTTTCAGGCATATCCTCGAGGGTTGCTGAATATACGACATCATTTTTAGCAGTATAACACTGTTCAGTTCAAAATAGCTTCCCATCAGAAAATATTATTCTATCAACACTTTTCCTACCATGCCGCTTCATCAATTTCTTCCTTCTTTGTAATCTTTTTATTCTTTGTGCAGCAGTCAAACATTGAATTTTTCTTTAGCGATAAGGGCAATAACCCAGATCTTCATAATATCTTTATAATAACTTGCATAGTTCTGCGACTCACGTTCTGTTCTGCAGCCATTTTATTTCCAGAATGTTGTGGCTTTCTTCACACCTTTTCATGAATTCTTTTGATGCACTCTATTGAGACAACTGAGTGTGGACGACCAAACCTAGGTCGATCTTTACATAGCTATTAGTATACAATAATCGATTTATAGTTCTATATATAAATGTTCCATTAAAACCAAGGCATTTTAATTACTTAAAAATTTTACTTGCGGAAAGTCTGCTATCAAAGAGCTGTTTAATCATCATTCTTTTGTCTTCCCTCTTTAAAATAATTTTAAATATTTGCTTTATAACAAAATTCGTCTGCACTAATAGAAGATTGCCAAACGATAAAATAGATAAATAGTTTTACCAAACGATTAAAATTAATTCGTATTTTTTGGCGTGTTACAGTATTTAGTAGCCACCCTGTATTTGTGAATTATCAAATAATAATATCCAACTTTTCATTTCTTATTGTTTATGTTCTAATATATTTAGAAAATGGAAATATTTATTTAAAATGTGAAAAATGTTAGTTTATGGAATTTATATAATTTTTTCATTACTTGTCATCAGTTGAAAATGAAGATATTGAAATACAAGTTAAAATTTTCACTTTACATGTGAACTTCATGTATCTTCTGATCCCATTGAGATCCCATCATAAAACTTGGGGGAAATGTACAAGGGAAATATGAAGGCAATTTGAGAATTTTTTGAAAATTTTAAAAATGTTACTTTTTGAGAAATTTAAAATTTAAATTAAAATTTGAATTTTTAAAAAATTAAAAATAAAATTTTTTTATCATGTTGCATATCAAATTAAAGGTCATAAAAAGAGCTTTGACATGATATGTAAACCAAGTTTGTATCGTATTTAGTTTTTGAGAAAATGGCAATTACGTAATTCAAGATGTAGCAAATTTTAATGAAAAATGCTTTAATTAATTGTTAACAAAATTTAAATGAAATACATTTAAAAAATAATTTTAGTGTTTTCTTTCATAACTATGTAAGGACAGTTGATAAACCAAGTTTCATTAAAATCTGAGGGGTCAAGGGAGAAAAGGTGTGTTGATGTGAACAATTATTGCTGAAATGCATTTGCATCTGTTGCATGCATTTTTAAGTTTAACTAAATTCCAGTATATTACGTGGTATGTGTAAAAATTCTATAGATCATATATATGGCTCCACAAAGCAGTTCGTAAGCATTACTGTCTATGGGCGTGAATTGCCTAAAGTTTGCATTTTTAACTGTAATGCCTTTTCCAGCTGAACTATATTTTAGTGTAATAAGATATGCTTGTAGAAAAATAAATAAATTCATATACAAAGCTGCACAAAATAAATCTGATACATTGCTATCTATGGATGGTAAGTCTTGGAAGTGTTTTTATTTGTGTAACGCATGTTCTAGCTGAGTTAATTTTTTCTATATTGTGTGGTTGTATAAACTCTTCAAATATAGGCTTACCCAAAAGAATTCAAATTAATGTCTATAAACTGGATTCCCCCAAAGAGTATTTTCAACAGTTTTACACATTTTCCCTCTCAACTAGATTTAAATATCAGTATATCGTCGCCTCAGAGCAACAGTAGGACATCTAGAATTAATAAAAAATGAGATATCTGACTTACTGCTTTGAATAAATGTGTTTGCATCTAGTGATGCAACGAATAATGGTTTGGCCGAATAACCGAATACCAAATATTCGGCTTAGTTATGGCCGATAATCGGCCTATTCGGCTGCCTATTAATGAACTCATTTTTGTCTAGAAACAAAATATAGTATGCACTATATGCACAATTCTTGTATATTTAACAATTAAAATGCATTTTTTTTTCTTTAAAAAAATTATTTATATGCAAATTTAACTTTATAAAGCATTATTTTATTCTGTAAAAATGTTCGGCCTAAAAATTGCCTCAATAATATAATTCTCCCCCCCCCCCCCCACTCCTCCCTCCCAAAAAAATCTTAGCAAAAGTTCGTCATCAGGTACTGTCCAGTTACATTTTAGTAGATATTATGTATGTATGTATGTTGTTACATTTTAAAATAATGGCAAAATTTTAAAAGTACTAGAAAACATAAATTTCAACTTTCAGATAAAAGAAAATAAAAAAATAAGGAATCTTAATATCTTAAGAAAACTCACTGATAGAAACGAATTTCCTCTAAAAGGGTGGAAAGAAATCAGTGTAGACTTTATAAAGCTCACAATTAAAAGCGATGATTTTTTTTCTTTTTTCTTTCTTTCTTAGTTTTGCTATGTCAGCAGACAGCAACTATTAAAAAGTGTAAACAGTAAATGTTTTCAGATTTAGATGAAAGAAATATCTGTAAGGAAAATAAAGTTCAAGATATTGACTATGTAGTATCTTAGCTACTATATTGCTACAATTTAATAGATACTATGCATGTTGTTGTTGTTACATTTTAAAATAATCACAAATTTTTAAAAGTACTAGACAACATAAATTTAAAGTTTCAGGTGAAAGAAAATCTAAATTAAATAGTGATGTAAAACATACATGCATACTAATTAAAAGAATTTAGTACTTACATTTCTTTCATTATTTAATTAGTAACACACTTAAAAAAATTATTTAAATTATATTTAACTTTTAAGCGTATTTTACTCTTAAAAATTTGCTTGTACGGTTCTGTTAGGAAAATTTTGAATAGATTAATTTTAAATATAACTTATTATGTTAGCTTATTACAGATACTTTTTGTACTTATTGATACAGCATAAAAGTTTTAACATTATTCCTAAATTACCCTCTTATATAAAAATGGGTAGATAAAACCCATTCAAGGTATGAAAGTTAAAGGAAAAAAAAGTGTTAGTTAATTTCAAATAAAATTTTCATTATACATGATGAATATAAATTGCCAAATTAAAAAGTTTTATTGTACAAATAATATAAAAACATTTCTTACAGCATTATTCGGCCGAAGCCGAATAATTGGCAGATTGGCCGAATAATCGTTGCATCTCTATTTGCATCTAGTGGATTAACTTCTGAAACACAAAGTTATGCTTAACCCTCTAAGTGTTTGGGGCGTAATACTCCGTTCACTAAGCTCCAGGTTTCACAGCAATACAAGCAGTATTTAAGATAATATAATTGTATAGATTTAATGAATTTTAAAAACATTGAAGAATGATTAATACTCTCAAGGATTACATTCATATTTGTAATGGAGTTTTTCTTATAATGTTGAAAAAATCACATGTTCTTAGCATTTAAAACAACATGCAAAGAAAACAACATTACAATTTTACCTTTTTGCAAGACGCTCAGAGGGTTAATAGTATATCTCGGATATGTTTTATAAAATTTCCCTACTGTACCGCTAGATGCAGACAGTTTTTCATAGCAGTAAGTCAGACATCTCATTTTCGATTATTACTAGATGTCCTACTGTTAATATGATATATATTATAATGGCTTATTCTACGTCAAGTGGTCTAAATTTGGATATGGTTCCTGCTCGACCATGATCAATTTGTAAATCAGTTGCAAAAGATTATACATAAAGGCTAAGATGGAGATCTCTAAACTGTCAGAAGTAGTGTACTTGGGTAACCAGGGGTCCTTCTGTAAAGTTCACAGTCGCAGAAAAAACGATCACATCACCCAGTTTTTAGCTCACAGCCTATCAAAGCCTGAGAGCTAATGTGCCCCCCGCAGGTTCTATATGTACGTAACACAATAACTTTTGATAGAAATATCTAATTTGCTTCAATTTTTTAAAATGTTATTTCTCTTGATACAAAAAACCCTACTTACTGAGAAAAGGTTATCTAGTACAACCTTTTGTGGTAAAAATCATAATTGTTGCATTAAAAATCACAAATCAACACCTTCGTCCATTACTTGGTCTCAAAATACAGCCTGTTGCGATGAATTTTACACTTACTTTGACAAGCTGTAACTACAAGAAAAATTATTTTAAAAGTCGTCACTCTACCAATTAATTGCTTTTATGAAGATGTCATAGAGCTGCTGAAGTTGTTTCTATCCTGCTTAACCCTTTCAGGAACAAAGCACTTCCATTGCTAAAATGTTAAAATGAATGAATGACACCGGAATTTAAGAACAGATTTATTTAGAAATAGTAAAAAGGCTATATTTCACATACATAATAATCGGAAAATGTTATACCAAAATTGTGGTGCCATCGTGGCATGTGGCAATTAACCCTCCGACTGTCTTGGAAAAGGGCAAAATTGTAATGTTGTTTTCTCTGCATTTTGTTTTAAATGCTTAAAAAAAATGATTCTTTGAACATTTTATAAAAAAAACTTAATAACGAATATGAATACAATCCTTGGAAGTTTTAATCATTGTTCAATGTATTAAAAATACATTAAATCAATAGAATTATATTACTTTAAATATTGCTTGTATTGCAGTGAAACCTGGAGCTTAGTGAACATATTAACACAGGCTTGTCAGTGAGGGGGTTAAAATTAAGTGGTTTCATACACATACCATGGCCCTGAAAGGGTTAAATATTGATTAATTTATTTTGTTATTTATTAAAAGGTCTATAGTTGTTATTTAAATTGAAAGGCTCGTTTCTTTTTCAACTCTTCTCCAACTAAAAATAGAAAAGGATTTTTTTTTCTCTTTTGTGTGTGTGTGTGTGTGTGTGCGTGCACTCTCCTACCCTCCCTTTTGAGTATCTAAAGTGGTTTAAACACCAACGTACGGAGTAACCAATTTCAATTCGAGTAACTTTTGCCGGTTACTCGATTTGTTTAAGCATACCACGACGTTCCTGAAGCATTTTTCTATACGTTGCACCACTTTTTTCGAAGTTACTCAGAAAAGCGTTATTCCACAGTCATTCATACACACCGTGTGTTATGTAAAATCTAAAATCTGTATAACGCCATCTGGCGGTGTGTAAAAATGCAGCCTCAAACCCAGGGAGTTTCCTAACGATTACTCGGTTAAACGGTAATAGTCCAATAATGGCAACCCTTGTGTGTTTGGTTTCTTTGGTAATACAGGCTTGCTATATAAAATTTTCCTCTCTATTTAGTGGTTACTCACTAAAGCGGCAATAATCCAGGAATGGCAACTCTTGTGTGATTCTTCGGTATTTCAGGTTTGCTATGCAAGTTTCTCCTCTTCATTTAACTACTATTTTGATAGAAGAATATCTGTCTATATAGTTTTTTAAATGTAATGAAAAATCAAATATGAAATTCACGATTTTATTAAACGTAGCTTCCGGGCGTGAATTTCTTACGAAATAAAGATCTGAAATAACTTAAAATATTCAGTGAAAGCAAAATATTAAAAAGAAATTGCAGGCCTAATTTTAATTGCGTAAATTGTCAATATTCCAATTAAATTCATTTTAAACATCCCCTCTCGGCGCCAGCCGAAACAATAGGTTATTTCTTCTTCTTCTTCTTTTTATTCTTTTAAAGATATAATGCATCAGATTTAATAAAATTTAAACAAATTGGTGTTATTCCCTCCAAATTCACTATTTTGTTAAGAAAGCTAATTTGTTAGCAAAATTTTTATTCCTTACGGAATGTAATTAAATGCATATGAGATAGATATAGCAAATTTGTTAAGCAATTATTTAAATTATAGAATAAAAAATACCAACTGGCTATAATATTTTCCCTATTTCATACAAGGTCCTAACCTATATCATTCAACGAAAGCCATAAAATTTTTTAAATGTCTCGTCTAGCAAAATGAACAACTTTTATTGAAATCAAACGATTTTAACATAGTCTAATAATGAGTTGATGGATTGAAAATCTAGTTCCCTTAACTGTAAATTTATTCGATTTTTCAAATGGCCATTATTTTTGAATTAAAAGGCCCAAATTGAGGTTTTTCTTTTTTTCTTTTTTTGACGATATTGTGACAAATAAAGGTTGTAACATATGATGATACTAAGCTATAATAAGATTATGATACAAATGAAAAGTTATTTTAGTATGTCTGTCACCAAAGTAAACAATTCCCAATGATTTTAATGAAATCGTTAGAAATTTACCATGTATTTCTAATGAACTGAACATATAGCTTCACTGACCATAGTGTTTGTTATTTAGATTCTCAAAGGGTCGTTATTTCCAAACGACTTTCAGAATTTTCTTAATTAATGAACGCACCCAATATAATTTACTTTAAAAAAAGGAAAATATATTTTCCTTTTCCGACTGAGCTAATACAACTTGTATATTGCAATAATTCCTTGGTCCGACTTAGACTACGTAGAGCAGTGGGGCAAATATTATTTTAAACGCCTATCTTCTGTCTATCCACAGAATTTGTTTATGAATAGTATGCTTAAGTGACTACTACTAATCTTCATGTCTTTTGTATATATACATAAATTTTATACCATGTAGTATTCCCATCTGTTAATTTTATAACACAACAAAGATAGTCACAATTTACAAAAAATATCTAGTAGAAAATATTAAACTAATGAAAAAATTGATGGATTGGTTTATAGGATAAAAGTCTGCAACCTTCACCTTTGTTTATCTATGTATGTCATGAAATATCTAAAAGAACGCCCCCCCCCCCCCCCGATAATCATAAATTGTTTTAACTTTCCGCGTTAAAAGGAAAACGCCAATAATTTCACTTGAAAACAATGTACTACTATGTTTTTATAACACAATTTTAATCATTAGTTTTTTGATGATGTAGCTCATTCTTTTTTGGGTGGCGGGAGGGGTAGGGCATGAGCTACAGGAAGTAGAGAAGGAAAGGAGAGGAAACGCCCTTCCTTAATATTTGAAAGTCTTTTTGGCGAAAAGGAACATTGGTAATTTTTGGCCATTTTTACTCAATTTGGCATCCTTATTCCTGCCATTGTGAACCGGTTCAAATGAGGTGGCAGGGGCTCCATTTGAAGGAGGCTGGGAGGCAATACACCCCCCTTCCAAGGAATTTGATTTTTCAGAAAATTTATCAACTATCAATTGTCAAACTCAAACAAAAGTTTAAAAATTTCTCAAGCGCTAAAGTATTTTATCAGATTTGATTGCAATAAAAAAATATGCATTAGATAAATGCTTTATGCATAGAAATTAATAATTATAAAAAGTATTTCCTATTCGAACTTTTTTAAGGTGAGACCTATATCGTACTTTGGCTAATTTAAAAAATACATGAGAGACATTTTCTTTTAGCAATTGCTTCTCAACGGTGTACAACTTGATCATAGGAAAACTAGTCCCCTCATTCTAGAAATTCAGGGGTACAGTTTTTTCTGATAGTTTTTTTTTTGGGGGGGGGGGGGGGAGATTGAAGGGGCGAGTGAAATTCAAGCTCTTAATTATCCGGCTTTATTACTTTTTTTGGATTATTAGTGTCACATTATATTTACTGCAATTACTGCAATGTTATCAAATTATTTAATTATTTGCATTATTAAACCATATTATGCATGGAACACTCTCAAAATTCTTCAACGCCTAGGAATGGAGACTCTGCACACCCGACAAATACAATTCCTTCAGCACAAAAACCGACAGACTTCCACCAAATACCAAAGTAAAAAACACGTTTTAATAAAGTAGTCTAATTTTATCCCTTATGTACAGAAATGAACACACATGGGTTATTATTATGGGCCACCATTAATAGTCAAATATATAGTTTTTCTTTTAAAAAATATTCAGGACATCCTTATGAAAAACCAGGTCCTGACTCCGACCGAGGTAAAGCACAATCAGAAAAACTTAAAATGTACCTCACTCGCAACGAAGACAATACGTCAACATATCCTGATGCAGGACTGTAATTTCATGTAAATACGAAAACCGCTAAAATGATTTCCATTGAAAGGCAACCCGATCGAAATGAAAGAAACTTTAATCCTTATTTTAATACAATTATTGCAAAAGAAGTCTACAATTATATCTTTAATATAAACTTTACATTTTATGTAGAAAAATGACGATATAATGTAGTATTCATTAATGTTCAAATATGTAGCTTTTTCATCTGAAAAATATTCAGGATTTCTTTGAAAAATAGTATTAATACGAACCCACCTCATAATAGTGAAAACGCAATCCGAAAAAATTAGCGCTTTACCTTACTTTTACTTGCAGAAAATCACTAAAGAAAATTTTCTTATCACTGTAGAGCACAAAAATTGCAAATTTCATGACCTATTCATGACGTTCGTCTGCTGATTATCTCATGACTGATTGAATTTCATGATTCTTTTTTTCGCGATCATCTGACGAAATTTGCGATTTTTTCTGCGATCGTTTCACGGAATTCGCGATTTTTTTCGATAACCGTTACCGAAATTGCTTTTTTTTTCTCACGACCATTTGTCGAAATTCACAATCGAAATTCCATATTTGTTTCTGAGATTTTTTGACAAAATTCGCAGTTCTTTTTCATGATCATTTGTTGAAATTCGTGATTTTTTTTCTACTACCGACTAATAATATTTTTAATTTTTGGCGCGATAGTTAGACGAAATTATGTATCTTATTTCAAGATCGTTTGACGAAATTCCCCTCGATTGTTTGAGTAAATTTTCGGGATTTTTGTACAATATTTTGATGAAATTCACGATTTTTTTCGCAATCCTTTTAAAAAATTCGAGATTTTAGTTTGTACAATCATTTGACGAAATCTGCATTTCTTTCCACGATCTCTGATGAAATTAGCAACATTTTCCACGGTCGTTTGGAGAAATTAGCGATTTTTTTCCTCAACGATTTGGGGATTTTTTTTTTCAAAATTTGTAAATTTCGCGATTTTTTTTTGTGACCCATTGATGAATTGATTTTCGGATTTCGAAAGAAAAAAAATCGTGGACTTTCACGAACACTGAAAAAAATCGCAGAATATTCATATGTCCGTTTTTCCCTTTTGAGAAGGAATTCTGAATTCTGTTATAGACAGGCTTCGTTTTCATAAGTTTTACTGTAATACATCTCTTTTCAGAGGTATACTATAGAGTGGATGGTTTAATAGTCTTTGGGGATACCTGTAAAAATGTAACCTATAATAGAATCCTGTCTAAAAAGAAAAATTTTCATATGCAGTATATTGAAATTTTACCTGTTAAGACGGAAACATGTTTAAAACGAAATATTTAATTGGTTCTTAAGTTTTTGTATTCAAAGTTTTTACTGTTTTCGTAAGCATGTTTATGTTTCTCGTTCGGTGGTGGTGTGGGGGGCGGTGGTAGACGCCCGGATCCTTGCCTTAGCTACATAAATTAGCTCACAAAATCTTTGCCTCCCCCCCCCCCCCCCAAGAAAGTTCTGAAATGGCACCCCTGTGAGGTGGCTCTGCATGTCCGTGGAATAGTCAGGCTTATAACGATAATTCTTAAGAACTCTTTTCTAAAGACATGTATATTATGAGCAGAATTTACAAACACTCCGCAATAAACATAAGCAGTGATGCCGCTGTACTTGAAAAAACCTGGGTCCCTTTTTTATAAAAGCGGGTCCCCATCAATAATAATTTATATTTTAAAGGAATAAATGAAACTAGTTTATTTGGAAAAGATAAATGAAATGCATTAATTATTGTTTTAACAATAATTAAATAATGAATTAAAACCAGTATTATTTGCACTGAAATAAGACATTTTTAAAAAATATTAAGAGAAATTTTCTTTACTTTTTTAAAAGTAAAAATGCAAGATACAATTTTAATTGTAAAATAATGTTTATTTGAGAGTAGAAGATACCAAGTTCCACTAATAAGTATCACTAATGTTCGCATTCTTTTAAAAAGGGGCAAGACGGGTTTATTGAAAGAGATATTTTTGCTGAAAAAAAGAATACTTATGTTAAGTAAAGGTGTACATTTTGTTGAATGAATGGGTGCTTTCATTATACTTCCCATTGAATTATTTGTCAGCATAGATCTGTGTTGGAATCAGACATTTTCCTTGGAACGGAAATTTACATCTAAATCACTAATAAGCATCAAATCTTAAATGTTCTGAAGGCGGGAGATATTTCAATGCAGTAAGAGCGAGGGGGGGGGGGGGATTTTTTACTGGTCCACCTACTCAATGTATTATCAAAGTACACTGAAATCATGCTGTATTTTTAAGAATCTCAAAAAAATTAAATCTCATTTTATGAATTTTCTACCTATAAGTTTAGTTTGCACATCTTTTTGGTGCTTTGACTAAATTCACGTTATTTCCGCGATCCTTTTGTTGAAATTCGCTATTTTTTCGCGAGCCTGTCACGAAAATAGTGTTTTTTCTCGCGATACTTTGACAAAATTCGGCTTTATTCCGCGATTTTTTGACGAAATTCGCTATTTTTTCGCGATCTTTTGACGAAATACACTATTTTGTGTCAGCCCTTTTAGGAAAATAGCATTTTTTCCGCGATATTTTCATGAAATTTGTGCTTTTTTCACGATCCTTTGACGAAAATCGGCTTTTTTACGTTATTTTTTGACAACATTTGCTATTTTTTAGGGATCCTTTGACGAAAAACGCTATTTTTTCCTGATCTTTTGACGAAAATCGGCTTTTTTCCGCGATATTTTGATAAAATTTGAGCTTTTTTCGCGATCCTTTGACAAAATTTGGCTTTTTTTTCGCGCTTTTTTGACAAAATTCGCTATTTTTTCGCGATCTTTTAACGAAATACGCTAATTTGTCGCGGCCCTGTTACGAAAATCGCGTTTTTTCGCAATATTTTGATGAAATTTGCGCTTATTTCAGCGATATTTTCATGAAATTTGCGCTTACTTCCGTGATTTTTTGACGAAATTCGCTTTTTTTCGCGATGCTTTGACGAAATGCGCTATTTTTTCGCGGCCCTTTTACGAAAATCGCTGCTTTTGCGCGATATTTTCATGAAATTTGCGCTTATTTTCGCGATTTTTTGACGAAATTCGCTTTTTTTCGCGATGCTTTGACGAAATGCGCTATTTTTTCGCGGCCCTTTTACGAAAATCTCTGCTTTTGCGCGATATTTTGATGAGATTTACGCTTTTTTCGCGATTCCTTGACGAAAATCGGCTGTTTTCCGCGATTTTTTGACGGAATTTACGCGTCCCACGGGACGTGTAAGAACTATTTTTTTGCGTCCCGTCTCCGATTTTTCGCGTAATTTACGCGCTATAGCGCGTCCGCGGCATCCCTGATAAGTTTAGCTAATATTAGAAACGCATACAATAGATAAAAATGCACTTTTAGTTATGTAAGTATCGCTCATACATAGTAATGAAACCGAATTACCGTTACCGAATTACCGAAATACCGAATTACCTAAATGAGTTACTGTTGACATCTTTTAGTGTATCCTTGTAAAAGATTTATAAATACTACACACTCTACATTTAACAAAAAACATGTTGCAATACACCTCAGTAACTGGATGTGATTAAAGCACTGCCCAACTGGACCGTTACCCTATGGTCTCTGACTTTCGGGCTCTGAAATTTAGTATGCAACGTTAATAAAGCTGATATTTTAAATCTATTTCGATCTAATAGTAAATATGATTGATATTTTGTGCTTTTACAGTAAGATAAGATTAAAATATGTATATATATATATATATATATATATATGCATTTAAATATTTATATCTGTATTCTAAAGCATATAAAATTTTCTGTGACAGTATAGGAAGGCGAGAAGGAGGCGAATTAATACCAGGCCTGCACTTCTTTTTAACTTGATCGAATCCTGCTCGATAATGCATACCGATTTCATTATGTTTGAAGAAATCTAACATAACTAAAATACGCTGTAACTTAATTATCTGTATAGATCTTAGTGTAACAGATTTTTTATGTATCAATGTAAACGAACAACAACTGTTATAACAAACTCATTCAATATAATTCTAAGTTCCATACGTAGTAACAATTAGTTTCGAATATTCTCGGTAGTTAAAACGTTACTATGATGACACATTTTACATAATTTTTTTCAGTGACAGATTTCGTTTTAACAATGGTATCACTACAGATAAAAAAAAGTTTATCTGTCTCATTTTTCTGTAATTTTCCTCAAATTATTCGAAATAAGACTAAAATTTACCTGTTTCACCTGTTTTAAAAATAGTCTTTCTTACTTATTTTTCTTATATTTTCTGTAGATGCATGTTAAATAAATAAAAGTAAAATTAGTTCCTAAAACAAATACCCTTTTATAAGTTTTAATTTTTTTTTTCTTAAAAATCACGCCTGAACCTGATTATTCAAAAATAACGCTTTTTTACTCTTCATAAAAAGAGCGAAAGAGTGAATTTATTAAATATATATAAATATATATTAATTACTTTGTTTTCATTTTTAAGATATAGCAAGCGGAACATTTGATAATTTAATTTATATTAAACTATTAAATTGTAAAAGAGTATTTTTTTAAATACTACACTTTTTATTTTTTACTTTAATTTATTTCTCCTTTTTAATTTTTGAAGTATGTCTTTGTTGCAGTTTCATAACCAGTTGACCTATTTAAGCAAACGTAATTGGACGCATTATGGTCTCCATTGTTCTCGTGATTCATATAAAGACATAAGTTTCTGATTGTAACTTCTAATGAAAGGGGTCACTGGAAATACCCCTAAAATAACAGTAAAGATTAAAAAAACTCTTGTTTCTTATAAAATTTTTTAAATGTTTTCTAATGTTGAAAACAGTTTATAAAGTAGTTAATAATGCAGCGCTCAGTCCTAAACCTAATTAATGTAAGGAAGTTTTAAAGTTTTATTACTGCGTCAGAGTAGAATGTAATTTAATAGGTATAAAACTTCTTGCAAAACCTTTAAAAACTGATGCATTTAAAAATCATTTCTTTTCGATAAATACATGATACAAAAAATAAATAAATAGAAAGAAAAGTGATCAGTTAAACTGATGGCATTGAGCTCACACCCTATTCACACTAATTGTATATTACACTCTTATTTCAAAGAATAATTCTGCATGAAATATTCAATTAAATTAAGAGGGGATTAGTCCCCGTCCCCCCCCCTTCCCCTCTTTATACTTAACCAATGAACCTCCAAAACTAGTCAGGGAAGTGCCTTATCTGAATAAACCTTTATACCAAATTCGAAGCAAATGAGATAATTCTGCATGAAAAACACATTTAGCTAAATTAAGGGGGGATTAGTTGCCCCATTTCCCCTTTTTATACTTAACTAATGAACCTCCAAATATAATCAGTGAAGCGTCTTATAAGAATAAACCGGTATACCAAATTGGGAGCAAATCGGATAATTCTGCATGAAAAACCAATTTATCTAAATTAAAGGGGGATTAGCCCCCGTTCCCCCTTTATACTTCAGGAATGTACGCCCAAAACTCATTAGGGAAGCACCTTATCAAAATGAACCTATTTACAATTTGAAGCAAATTGGATATTTCTGCATGAAAAATCCATTTATTTAAATGAAGGGGGTATTAGTCCCCCTTCCCACCCTTTATACTTAACCAATTAATCCTCAAAACTAATCTGCATTATCTGGTGTTTTTCACTCCTGTTCTTTTATTTTGGTAGAAAGACTTAAGAAATGGCGCTATTATGCAACCTTGAAGAAAGTTTTAGATATTTGTGCTTTAAATTGCGTCGATTTTTTACATGTCATGTACAGATTAAACATAACGTTCTAAACATTGGTTCTCAAAAAAAAAAAAAAAAAATCCAATAATAACTCGAAACTTTCGGGCACATTTTCTGACTAATTTTTAAATATAAAAGCATGCTAGTTGCAGACATAGTTATGGCATTAATTTGTAATCGATCAGTTTTTCCTTTTTCGATAAATGAATCATTTCTTTAGTTATAAACGAATGTAGTCTTTGGAAGCACTTTTTTCCTTTTCTGTATTGTCGTCTTCAAAAATCGGCCAAAGTAGAGATCGAATTAAAATCTCATTTCATGCAGCGATATGTGCATAAGAACGCATTGTACCTAAAAGAGATTATTCTTCATTTATATATTACTAGCAGGCTTTGCCCGTTTCGCTGGTTGGTTTCGCCTAACTAACTTTGAAACAAATGAAAAAATTTAGTGAATTGGACCATCTGTTTAAAAGTAATATGGAACGTTATCTGTCTTTCTGTATTGCTGAAAACGATACGAACGGCATTGTGTTATGTTTTCTAATGCTTTAGGTAAAATTAGGGCTGTTAAGAAGCGACTCCTTTTGTTAATCATTTATTGTAAGATTTGATGTAGAACAATATGCAAAATGCTAAAAATCCCCCCTAAAAATTACTTAATTAATAGTGCAAGTCCCATCAAAATCTATTTAGCAGAATTTACGTTATCAACAGCCGGAACGAAATTTTCAGTTTCATTTTATATATATATATATAGTAGATAGTATAAACCACAAATCCTTCACAGATGCAATGATTTTCTGTCAAGTAAGCTGAGGTTACTCGAAGATGCGATATTTTATCAATTTCTACGCACAGCTCTTTTAGTTACTCGATGATGCCATCTTTTGCGGTGTGTTACGCAGCAATATAAGTTACTCGATGACACGGTATTTTATCAATTACTATACACAACTATCTCAGTTACTCGATAATGCGATCTTCTGTCGATTTATACACACAGCGATCTAAGTTACTTAATGGTACGTTTTTTTTTTTCCAATTCCTACATATTCTCAGTTACTCCATAAAGCTATCTTCTTCCCTCTACACTCACCGCATATTAAGTTACTTAATGATATGGTACTTTATCCCACCATAAAGACCTAGAGATTTTACCTTAAAAAGGTGAGTGAAGGCGGGGGGGGGGGAGGGGGAACTCACTTAAGAGAATTTGGACGAGTATTTTGACAAATCGCTGCATAGTCTGAGTAATTATTTTAAAAAGTTAAGTTTAAAACCCTTAAATATGGAAACCGGTACTTTTATTCTTTTTGCCAAGGAACATGACACAATAATGTTTCAAAAAGGATTAAAATTGATGTTTTATTAGCAATTAATCTTCAAAGTCCTTTCTGTGCAAAACAAAAACTATATATATATATATAAATATGGACTTTCTTAAACTACCAAATCTTGTCGATTCGTGAAACCAACATTCTAAACCATTTAAATATCAACTTTCTCTCCTGACGGGTCAGAAGTAAGTTAATAAACGTTACCGTCAAGCAATTGATGACGGTTGATAAAGGAAAACTGTAATTTCCATAAGCTTTTATTAAGATCTCACCTAATTTAAAAAATCAGCATTTTTAATTATATCTATGTGATGTTTTCTACAAACGCGTTTATATTTCATTAGTTACAATCATCGATTTATTAAAGTAATAATAAATTGGTATTTTATATTAGACTTACAATATCCTTTAATTATTTTGAGCAGTCTGCTTACGTGAAAATACTTTTGTTGTGAGAAAGGAAATATTATTTGCACTGACTTAGAATTGCCAACAATAGTTAAAAATATCATCTCGTAATATGAAATAAAGGTCTCGTGTAAATATATTTTTAATTTTAAACTGCTTGGCAATATTATTATTTGGCCATTTTTAAATATTATGAAGTAATTTCCCCCATTTACTGCGTTTAAATTTACGTATATTAAGGAATTTACTATTTTAAAGTTATCTTTCATTTTTAATATTCATGTGTAAATACAATTTTTATGACATAATTTTCAACATTTTCCTCCCTTTAATATATAATTATTTAATTCTAATTTTAAGGTTACTCGAAGATGCGGCATTTTACTAATTCTTACACACTGTCTATGTTACTCGATAACGCAAACTTCTGCCGCCTGTATCTGTCTGCTGCCGTTCTGCCGCCACGGCAATTTAAGTTACTCGGCTATACGGTATTTTGCAAATTACTACACACAACTACCTCAGTTACTCGATAATGCGACCTTCTGCCCATCTATAACATAAAGACATCTAAGTTTCTCGGTCATATGGTGTTATACCGATTCTTACACTCAACTATTCATTTACTCGATAATGCGATCTTCTGCCTTTCTGATCACACAATAAGCAAAGTTACTCGATGATATTGTATTTTATCTAGTCATAAGAGCACTGTGATAATATCGTAGTCGTGCGTAATCGTAGTCTATTATAATCGATTACAAAAACTGTGTAATCGCACTGTAATCGTAATCATTAATTTCATTTTCGAAATAATCGCAATATAATCATAATCAAAAGATTTTACTCCGATTATAATCATAATCTAATCGTAATCGCAATGTAATGTAATCCCAATGTAATCTGTATCGAAAAGCTCTGTAATCGTTATCCCGCATAAATATATGATTACGTTCTTGATTACATCGTTGTTTTCCTCTTTCTTTCGCGCTTCCAAACCAAAATATACTTGGTCGGTTTGCTAAAAATTGTAGCAGGAAAGAAAGAGCTGTTTCCTGAAAGTTCCTGTTTTCAACTGATTAAATTTACCCTAAAGTTGGAGTGTGAAAGTTCAGAGATCAAGATGGACAGTATTTAGCCTTTAATGGGGTAAAAGTGAAACATAATCTTATACAGCATATATTGTATCTTTACTCTGAGAACAGAATGTATGCCGTGCACAATATATACGAGTATGGACATAAAATAGTATTATTTGATTTGACTTTGTTAAAGATATGAGAATTTGGAAAACAAACTCGGCATGTGGTCAACCCAGGGATCATGTGTCATTGAGTGACAGTGATGATGGATAAAAAAAAAAGGAAAGAAAGTAAAATACTGTATTAATTATTTTATTATGGGAAAGCACTTATATATCCGCTAATTTATTACATTTAAGATTCAGAAAATCAGCATAATTTTTTAGCTTGTATTTCTCCGTTTTTTGTCCAAAAACACTATAATCATTAATGCTATGTACTGCATATTTATAGACACACACAGATGAGACAGGGAATTGTGTTCTACTATGATAATTCACAAATAGAAGAAAATTTAATCTTTCATAATCGTGAATGAGAACGTAAAAATAAAGCCTCAGAACTCTTTACTGAGGCATTTTCTCATTAACATGTACATGAAAAAATGTGTTTTTTATTGACTTTTCCATGGTTCATAAGAATTTATACAGGTAAATGATCAAAACTCAATAAAACAAGGGAGATTTGAAGGGGAAATTTTTTCAAAAAAGCTTAATTGCTTTAGAACTG
This sequence comes from Maratus speciosus, assembly GCA_963932465.1. Classification (NCBI taxonomy): domain Eukaryota; kingdom Metazoa; phylum Arthropoda; class Arachnida; order Araneae; family Salticidae; genus Maratus; species Maratus speciosus. The sequence continues at coordinate 155,615,272 of OZ010787.1, read as the reverse complement.
TGAGCATACTTACATATAAATACTAATGCAGTTCTTGATTCTTAAAAAAATATAAAATTTGAATATTACATATAGATAGTTAAGCAATGAATTTGAAGCAAGAGATGTTTGGAACAGAATCTTGCACAACTCGGGTTATACCTAATCCGAACCCGAAAATATTATTTTAAGTCAACACGAAACCAACATACTTCACCCCGAAACAGAAATGTTTTAAATTAATCCTTAATTAATATAATGCAATTATAGAATATTGGCCTATAATTATATACCTAATATATAATTATTATTTTTTGTAAAAAATAAACACACACATATATATATAATGCCCATTAATATTCAAGTATGCAATTTTTTCGCCTGACAAAATATTTAGGGCTTTTTCTATGAAAGTTTGTAAATCCGAACCCGACTCGCAAATGCGAAAACACAATTCAAAACATTTAATGTTAACCTGACCTGCAGACACAAAAAAGTCAACACAACCCAAACTGCAGTGAAGGAAATTAGCTCCAACCTCCAACCCTACCCGAACTTTGTGTCGGGTCCGGTTTGCTTAAAATCAGGTTAACCGACACGATGCAGGACTCTAGTTTATAACACGCAGATTAAGATTTCAGTGTAATCGAACTGTAATCGTAATCGACTAGTTCGGTAATCGTAATCCAATAAAAAAATATTAATTGTAATCTAAACGTAATCGTAAGCTAGAATTAAAAAAAATAGATAATCAAAAGTATAATCGTAATCTAATTCGCATAAATATAGACATATTCGTAATCGGGTTTTAGAAATTGAAATTAATCGTAATCGTAATCGATTACAGTCCTTTGTAATCGACTCAAAGTCAGATACGCATACCATAGTTTAAAAACCCCTATCTAGAGGGCTAAATTTCAAACATTATTTCATCATTATCTCCATAATTCTGATTTTTTTAATGAAAAAATTGCTAGCATTAAATAAAAAGAAATTGAAATAAGTAATACAGTAGACTCCCTAAAATCTGCAAGAAGTCTGCACATCATTGCAGATGTAAACAATGAAAATTTCAGTTCAGATGTAAGGGCAAAATTACAGAATTTTTTAATTTTATATCATTCCGTTTGTATTTGAATATGTAATTAATTCTCTATAATATGACTGAACTCGTGGTTTTTCAGGAAGGAAGTACAATTTATTTCTGAAAAAAAATCAACATTTTGGTAATCACAATCTTTTTATCAAATCTTTTTATATATTATAATCCAGATTTTTTGGTTATTAAGACTGGCTAAACCTGAAATAAAACTTCCTTACTTTATGATTTTTATGTGAATTAATAGGTACCATTAGGAGGCAAGTTTCATTCAATAATTCAAGGAAAATGTATCTTATCTTTATTATGCAGATTTAATTATACATTATTAATTATTTACTTGATCTTTACTTTTAATAGTTTAATCATTTTTTAAATTATCTTACTTCTTATCCTTTTAGGGGTTTTTTTTGTACTTAGTTATTTTAATATTTTACTATATTGCAAGGATTTTTTTATAATTTTGATTGCATAATTATATTCAAATGACTGTTTAAAAACTGTAAACAAAGCAATGACCAGAAATCTGCAAAATTCTAAAATCTGCACAACCTCTGGTTCCAAGTTGTGCGGATTTGAGGGAGTCTACTGTATAATCATTTTGTCCAGAGATACTGTCTGTTTTCGTAAAGCGAAACTTTCCGCGCTTTTGCGAATGCTTCAGGTCTGTTTTGATTTTATCAGAAAATAGGGATGATCGGAGGCTGTTTAGCTGAGTGACAACATACAACTGGAACTTCGGAAAATACCTATCTCAGCGTTACCACCCCTTTGGATTGTAAAATCGTCTCAGAATGTTAGGCGCGGCTTTCGAAAACAAACTGTATTTTTTATGTGTTTTTAGGGCATCATTTTGTTTACATTTTAAAACTTCATGAAAATAGTTGTAACTTTTCTAATAAATATGTTCAATATAATATATGGCAGTAATAATCAATATATCTGATGAAAATTCAAGTAATTTTTAAAATAAACTATTTATTTAATGATTTTTTTTATCCCTATTACTGTATTTGATTAATAGTATTTCAAGAGCCATAATTTTATATTGTAAAATTATTTAAGCATTCTGCAAGCAGTCATTGTTCAATCACGAAAACCTGCCACTAAAAAATTTTAATACAGAAGATGCATATAATGTTTTTCTCAGATGTAAACAATAAATTTTGCAGTTAAGAAGCACATGAATTTCACAAATATTACTATTTCTGGGAACACTAAATTTGATACATTGTCGTCTTTAACACATTACTTTGGAGTAATAAAAACATTGTTATTACATTAAACTTCTTTGTAAATGTGTGTTATCACAAAAGCCTGCCACTAAGAAAATTTAATACGGAAGATGTATATAATGTATTTCTCAGATGTAAACAATGAATTTTGCAGTTAAAAAGCACACGTATTTCACAAATATTGCTAATTTCTTGGAACACTAAATTTGATATATTGTCTTCTTTAACGCATTATTTTGGAGTAATGAAAACATTATATTATTTTTTTTTTGTAAATAAGTGTTATAATCGGTGGCAGCTCGTGACAGTTTTTTTTTTTTTTTTGAGGCGCTAAATGCATGCCTTCAAAAAGTAATATTTAAAAAAAAAAGAAAATTTTGCCTTATTTAATGTAAGAAACTTCTGCCAAAAATAAGGCAAAGATTTCATTTTTAAAAATAGTGAAAAAGGAATAAATTTGCCAGCCATGCATTTAGTACCTCCAAAACTGTTAGTCACGAGCTACCACTGTTTATAATGATTTTTCCTAGGCATATTTGGATCATGCTTTAAGGTAATTTAATAATGTGTGACATGATCTATGCCTATTATGTATAGGTACAGATTCAATCGCCATGTGACGACTAAATTTTTTGCTTTGGCCACTAACTTCCAATGTCTCAGTCGCCATGCGTTATACAGGTATGCTCCTTTTCTGCAAATGGTGGATTTCTACCTTTGTAAAAAAAAAATGAAATCCGTGTAATCCGTGTATTCTCCTTCATAATTCCTACAGTCCAGAATGATCTGTTTAACACAGAAAACTATTGTATTACATAGAAAAACAAACGTCTGAAGTGTGTTTCGATTTTTATAGCGCTAAATAATTTTACACATTCACAATTTTTTTAATGTAATGTTATACGATAAAATCAAAATTAGAAATATTGTTGTCCTAATATTTCCCGCTACCATAATTGCTTAGCTTTACATTTTTTTAAATGTATCTTGTCCAACTATATCTTCTGAATGAACATAGTTTAACATTTGTATTACACTTAATAATCAAATTTAAAGAATTTTGTGATTAAATTAAACATACTCATTTGATGTAATTAGTCTGTGTTTTCTTGTACATAGACATATGTATATATCAAATAAATTATTTTCCACTTTGAATTTAGTCCCTCTCCCCTTCCCCCCCATAAACACTAAATTCTTTTTATGTGTTTGTTTCAAAATGTGACCGCTCGATTTTTTAGGTTTAGGATCCACTTTCTCCTTCCAGATATTGTGAATTTGTACCTATACTATTATGTAAAATTTTATAATTTTCACTATTTCTGGTCCCAAGGAATGTAATTTAAAGCACGTTTACAAAGTAAATTTAATGATGAATGAAATATGAATCTATGTAATGCAAAATTCTGTAATACGCAGAACGTCTCATCCCAAGGTGTGTGCTATAAAGATCTATCGTATTTATCTTCATATGTAATTCACTCATCGAAAACCCTAAAGATTTAGTATCTGTGAGTGCTCTGAAGAAGGCATTATTACAACTTTATAATTTTTTCATTCTGTGGCACATATTACTCAGCTTAAAATTCATCAATCAAAGTATTGCCATCTTGATTTTTTTCCACATAATTTATTTACCTCAGAAGTGGTTAAGATTTTTGTATATTGTAAATCCTATAGCAAAAAAGCATCTTTGACCCCTTGGGGTCGAGCAACCGGTATACTTGCCAATTAAGGTGTTCAGAATATTTCATTATTATCACCACTTATTTTTAATTGTAAAGTTTACCTTATTTAATCAGAGCATTTTTACGATTGATTCAATTACAAAAAAAATTCTGTTTTGAAAAACCGGTGGTAAAAGATTAAATATTAAGCAAAGGACTCATATTGCAAAGGGGTTGAACATCTTGAATTAAAGTGAACTTTAATAACCTTTCGCTTTAATTGCCAGTCCTCTTCCAATTGAGCTATCTGGACGACAACCCAGCCAACACAATATTCGCTCAGAACAACTACTATGATATCAATTGATTGTGTGAAAAATAATTTAAAGTGTACACATGATTATATATTTTATTTTATTATTATTAAGCAACAGACTTTGCAGATTAGTTTTTCTAAAAAGCTCTAAAGATTCAAATCTCTAGGCTGGAGGGTGAAAGTAGTATTTTTTAGGAATAGGAGGATAATATATATAGAATTTTCTGTATAAAAGTAAAGATTTTTTTTTTTTTTTGGGGGGGGGGGGGGAGGGAGGTGGTGAGGAGTAGTGGGAGGGAGGAGAGGAGAAATTTGGGAAGTTAGGACTTAATTTATTTATTTATGTTAGTGAGCAACAAATGTTGCAGATTTTTTTTTAATTAAGTTTGAAAGATTTTAATTATTTATTAAGCTGGAGAGATGGGTGCAAAGGGTTAAATTAAAGGCCATAAATTAAAATAAAATTTATGTAAATAGTTTTTTGCGTCATTGTATCCAAACTAAATGAAATGTATTCAAATGGATACTATGAGGCAAAATAATTATTTACATAAATTTTAATTTTTAATAGCATGGTACAAAGGATAAAGCAATTTATTCAAATAAATACATTTCAATGCATTATATAAGTTCAGTGAAAGTGACATATTTAACAGTGTATTGCAAATTTAAAAATATTGTTTAGATGTGCGAATATATCTTAACCAAACTAAAAATAATTTAAATTGAATTTTAAAACAAATCGTTTAAAGCCACATCAAGGTGTCTCTTAAATTTTGATATCATATCTTATAAAATTCATGCTTTGAATTTAAGAGAGATATGAATGATAAAGCATTAATGAATAAACTTTTATACATCTTTTTAAATTGAACATAATTTTTGCACATGCAATTATAACAAAATAAAATGATGAAATAAATATATGTAGAGATTATAATTAATAGCATAGCGTCACTCAAAATTTGACATCATTATTTTTAAGTTCCATATTTTAATTCTTAGAGCATAAGATAAAGCGCTGCGTCAAAAACTTTTAACCCGTTAAGTGTTTTTGTATTGATATAAAATACAAGAATTGCAAAAATTACAAATTTTGTACTTTTTTTTTTCTCATTTTATATTTTTTAATTAGTTGTCATAACGCGTGAACATTCACGACAAGCCTTAGACTTTTGGAGACGCTGGGTACAAACACGATTTTGAGCTCCATTCTTATGTTGTGTATTAAGTTGAAATATGTTATAAACGAGTTATATTTTATAGTTTTAATAAGCTGACACAAATTAAACTCGGTACTTTATGGCTTCACGTAGACAATGTTAGACATAAATGCACAAAATTCGAATTTCGTTTTATTGAAATAACAAAAAGTGGAAATGCATTTCCAATTTTTCTATTAAAAAAAGTGTTCTTGAAGTTAGCAATGTTTGTTGTTACAGGGCAGACAGAAAAAGCATGTTTTCGATCAGGAATCAATTTTAATTCAAGATGCTTAAGTCTTCTGACCCTGCAGGCGAAGACACTCACGAGCTAATGCTAATCTTATGGGGATGGATTTTTCTAATATCTCGTTTGCATTTCGACATTTATTTTTTTTCAGTGGATAGCCGAGATCCGTCTCTACATCGCACCTTTTTTACTTTTTCGATTTTGGTTGTAGATATTTTTTAGAATGACACTTTCATTTTCAGAACCGGTTTTGAAATTGAAAGTAACTTTATAAAAAATATCTGCGACCCAAATCGAAAAAGTAAAAACGTGCGATGTAGAGACGGACCTCGGCTATCCAGTGAAAAGAAAGAAAAAAAAAAATTAAAAATGTCGAAATGCAAACGAGATATTAAAAAAATCCCTCCCCATAGGATTAGAATTAGCTCGCGAGTGTCTTCGCCGGCAGGGACAAGAGTCTTAAGTTAATAGGAAAAACACTGTTTGATTCCACAACATCCGAAAAACTAATATAAAAAATTTTTCATTTTTACGCGCAAAAAATGTCTCAGTGAATGTGTAGAAAGATGTGATTTGTTGATTGCAGTGCAAAAATAAAAAGCACGAGAACACGCTTATATAGCTTTCAAATGCATGTATGATTAGACCTTTTTTAGACGTGATTTTTATGATGTAGTATTAACCTGTAATCTGCTTTATCAATATTTTGTTCATTACGAAGTATATAGCATTGAAGTTACTGGGACCCTATTGTACGGTAAAAACTATATAAATAATGAAACTCAACACCTATTATTTTTTGTTCTACCTACTGACCCCCACCTCTCCTACACACACAAGCTTATGCGGACATGGACCTATGCCCCGTGCATCAATCTTTGGCTAATGTCTCTGTCTTGTGAACATTTAAGCACAGTTTAATTGTTTTAGCCCAGGGTCGGCGAACCTTTTTACACCCGCGTACCAATTTTTTGTTCTGAATGAACACGACGTGCAATTAAAATATAAATTTAATGAAAAATAATAAATTAAAATTACTTGAAAATTATTTATTAGTATTAAAATGTTTTTAAGTAATATGCATGTAGGTTTACACTGTAAAAGATATAGAATTAAATACATTTTAGAAATTAATAAAAGATTAATTGCGATTTCTGTAGTGACATCGAGGATGAAAAATAATTAGTATCAGATTCATACTAAGATCATTTCAATAGAAGATAAATTGAACTAGAGATATCTAAGTTTTTATTTGAGTTTTTTTCTTTTTTATCTATATTATTTGTTTGTGAAAATAATAGCAGGCATGAATAGACGGGGAAATTCGTAAACGACAAATAGCTGCTTTTACAAACAGCTCTGTAATTAAGTTGCAAGTTGTCATATTTCAGCATCGGTATTTTTGCTTATAATATTTAATAATTTTTCCTTTTCAATAGTTTTCAAATATTACATTTGTTTGATAATTTTTTCAGTCCATATTGAGCTGCGATTTGACATTAATAAAGCAGAATAAAAAATCCTCCCATTTTCAATCAATTGAATTTAGACAAGATTTGATAATCTAAATTTATGTATTTTGTCTAATGTCATCGTGTCTTGTTTAGAAAATTATTCTGTTAAGTGTCAAAAATGGCACGTGCACGATAAGTTTGACGACCCTGTGTACCATAGGTCTAACCCTGCCGACACAGGCAGGGTTAAAAGTGCAAAAGATAAATAAACTTTTTTTTGCAGCCACATTACATTTATTTGAAAATAGCCTTAAATTTTCACTTAAAATTGACTGAAAATTCTTTAAACAAAATGTAATATTTTAGTAAATTATACTTTGTACTGTACATGTAAAAAGTTTTTAGTACGCTCATTTTCACAGAATAAAAGAATTAATACTTTGAAACTATTAAATAACTTTTTCGGTTGCAAAACATATTGTATATTTCAGGAAAAGACTTAATTTGTTTAATTTCCTTTCATGTGATTTTTTTCCCCTACTCTCTTGAAAACTCCAAAGCTTATATAAAACATTAATGTATTCTTATTTATATCAATTTTCCACATTGTTTATATATTATATATATCTTTGATTATATATATATATATATATATATATATATTTTTTTTTTTTTGACAACTGATTTAAGATATATTTAAATTATTTTTTATGATAGTTAATTACTGTTATAGATAAATATTAATATTAATAAATCTTCAGTTGTGTGGAATCTGAATTAAAATATCTGAAATTTTTATGATTGTGTTGGAAAATTATTTCGTGATTTTAAGTCCAAGTTTAAACGTTCGATACATATTTATACAATATTGTTGATATTGGCTGTTAAATAAATTGGGGATTATTATCTGAATAATTATTGTAAAATTTACATACATTAAAAAAAAAAAAAATACAAGATTATGAATATCATTTTTTTTTCTTTCTTTAAAACAAACCAAAGAATACATTCTGTAAAGTTGAAAATGCACTATCATTTTTGCCAGAACCCTTTTTAACAAGCATGTGTCCCAGCTAAACTAATGGCTTTTACACCGAGCGATTTCTAACCCTCCCCTGTTAGATAATTGACAACAACTGGATAGAGTAACAGTTGTATCTTCAAAAGAAAAGGAAAAAAAAAAAAAAAAACCACACGTTTATCATATTGTTTAACTTCTCATGTCATGTGCAATATGTTTTATTTTCTAATTTATATTATGCTTGAAAATATTTATTAGCAGCAGTAAGTTGACTATTTTGAAAATATCGGATATATATCGAAAATATCGGATATATGTCAAAATATCGGATAATTTTGATATTTTCAAAAATATCGTGATATTTACAAACCCTGAGTATTACATTTTTTAGTAACACATACATTTTTTTTTTCTACAAATAATATTTGAGTTATTACTATGCTTTTTATGGCTGATGTAGCTAAATTTATAGGATAACAAGAGTTTATTTTTGTTATTTTTTAATAAGTTTTATATTAATTTATATGCAAAATGTTTTAGGATTGTCGTTTTTCGGAACATAAACTGTTCCATGGATAGATTACTTTGTTTTCTGCATCCCTCCTCCCTTTTTACTGTATAAATTTACCATTGAAAAAACGAAGGAAAGAGGAAAAAGAAGCACACAGAAATCACTGGTAATCTGCCGTCAAAAAGCGGCGGGGGGGGGGGGGGGGGGTGTATTCTGGATAATATGAAAAGCATTTGTAAGTAGACAGCCAGTGGCAAAAATGTTTAAAAACCTCAGAATAAATCCCAAAATTTTAGGAGAAGATTTTGCGGAAACACGGAAATTATATTATTACGAAATAGTGAATCAAAAGTACCAATCATTGTTTTATTTTTCTACTTTTGATTTACCGTAAAGTACCTAAAATAAGCCCTCTTCCAAATATAAGACCCCCCCCCCCCCTCCTCCAACATATATGATTTTTTTTTTCTTTTTTGAAAAAGTTCCATTTATAAGGCCTCCTCTTGAAGTTTTATATTCTGGCGCTCTGAATCCTGTGTTTTTCAGGAAATTCCTTAAGAATTTTTTTTCCATATCTTCTAAATGAATATATCTTATGCAATTTATTTTTATCTTATCTCTTTACTGATCATTGTATCAGAATGCCATATGTTCAATATAATATACTATTAATGTTTACCTTGATTTTTATGCACTAATAAGATTTAATAGATATTTATATTGAGATAATTTTTTATAATATTTGTTCATATTTCTTTATCTAAATTAACTATTTTATGTAAACTTGCTGCATTAATTTAATATTTTTATTAATGGAAACTACTTAGCTTCTATGGAAGAGAGTTTAATTTGATCTGATTTTATTTTTAAAATTATTCAAATCCTGTGAAATTTCCTAAATTCCAAATACACCCCCCCCCCCCACCCTCCCAATTTCCCTTCCCTTTTCACAAAAGTTCCAATTATAAGCACCCATTCATTAGAATTTCCTGTTTGCTAAAGAGGGGCTTACTTTTGGTACTTTACGGCACTTGATTTAAATTATTTTAGGAGCCTCCTGATTCATTTACTTTTATAATTTAAGAGAAAACTATAATAGCTCTGTCATTTTTTAAATTTTAATTTTTTTATTTCCTATCTTAAGGCGATTCTCTAACTCTCTTCTCAAAAATTGGAAACTTTAACACATTTTCTGACTCATTTTCAAACGTAAAAGCATAAAATTGACAAGCCAGGATATTAACGTAATTTGGAATCGAATGGCGTTTTGAATTTTTTAATAAATAAATTACTTAAGGAGTTATAAGCAATTATTGATACGTGACGGCAGATTTCCTCCTTTCCCGTACTGTCGAGGCCGGCAATTCCGTTCAAATTGCAAACTTACGCAAGATTTTCTGAAAGATCCTCTTTTTTTACCAAAAAGATGAAAAATACATTAGAATACATAATTAAATAATCATAACACTTGCCAATTCCATGTTTTTCCGAACAAAAATTAATTCAGAAAGGTGACATAAAGTCTTTTTCTTTTAATTTCAGAACAACCGTAATGCTATAAAATTAAGGGCTCGTTTGTAAAATAAGTAAATAATAAAATGTAATTTCGAGATGAAGATTCGAGGTTTTTAAAGGAAACTATAACTATCCTCTCGTGAACCATCGTGATTGTTTCCTCTAAAACAGCTAATGTGTTAAAGACTGTATTCTCAACATCCTCATTTGCACTTATGTACCACAAATTTTGAATGATTCATTTTACGTTATCGGATTTATATACAAGAAGTCTTCTTTTCTAAAATTTATATATAAAATTTATGGCATAACTTTTGAAATTCATATATAATATTATGACATATGATTCAAAAAGAAAACTTGTACATTTAAAAAGATGTCAGGATGTAGTTAACGGCTTTACATGTGAATAATAATAATAATAGTAAATCACAGTTACCATTTTTTTACGCCCAAATCCTTCATATATGTTCGTATTTAATCAGTGCATTGAATATTTCTCTGAAGTTATTGCCACTGCTCAGTTCAAAGTAACAAATTTAGAGCTACCAACTTATGTTAGAAGGATTTCGTTAATAAATATGTAAAGTAGCATACGTTACAAGTCTGAATGATGTGTTGCTTGTATCTAGTTTTATTCAGTCTAATATACTTAATTTTTAAAGCTTTTAGGCGGTTTTTTCATAGCTGCCAACTTTTACACTTTTTTCTTCCGCTATTTTTTAAAAAGCATTTTTTGCCTTATCTATCGCCAAATTTCGTGGATTAAATAAGGGGAAGATTGCATTAAAGTAGAGTAGCTGAAAAGCACAAAAGTTGGCAGTTTTATCGCTACCATATCTACTTTATCAAACTACTTTTTCTATGTTAAAGTCGAAACGCATATTAACTTAAAGTATCCAACATTTGAATTACTATTTATTAATATCCGAATAATTAATTATAGGAATATGTTAGAAATTTATAAATGATTTTATTCTGTTACAAAGTAATAGATTTGCTCCAAATCTCTCAGTGTACTCGTAGATTTTTTGAGTATTTTTCGGTTTCTTATTTTCCTGGTGAATATTTTATTACAAAGTATTTGGATTAAGGATGTTTGACAGGGTGTACATCAATTGCGCCTACGGTGGGAGGAGATCATAAATTGCGCCTACAGCTTCGGCCCCTTCTGTATGAACTGCGCTCGAAGGGGGTGAGATAAGCAATCCATCATTTTATTGAGGGTTATTTTTCCCAAAAAAAGTCTTCTGGATGCAAATTCGGCCATGGCAAATCTTGGCGACAATAATCACAATACTTAAGGTCTGTATTCATCTAGCATTGCATTATATCTTATGAGATATTCAACGTAATGAATACAAATAAAATATTACTACAGGATACTTACTAATATTTACTACGAAAGAAGGGGACTTCTCATTTAAATAGCGCGGTGCAAACTGCCGCTACAAATTTTGTTAGCTCTTTCAAGGTATTTCAAGAAATATCTAATGTTAATTTTAAAAAAACACACCATTGTTAAGAAAATTTTTATTTTGACTTGTAACATTTGGATAAAAAGTGTTTTTCCTTTTTCAATGACAAAAAATGCTGAAAATACATAAAATTCAAGTTATCATAACTCGGTAAGTTTTATTTGTACAAAAATGAAACTTTTATTGTTTAATTACTAGTACACGAAGAAAGTTTTACTAAATATATAGTATTTAAATCCTGTAAAAAAAATTAAATTTCTGTAACTTTTAAAAATAACATTTTATATATATATGCAGTAGAAACCCGGTTATCCGAAAATCGGCTTAACCGAAAGCCCTTAAAATTCCTCAAAGTCCTTTTTAAATGTGGAAAATTTTATTGCCAACACTATTTTGACTGATGTCAAATAACAACTTTTAACATATTTTGATTTATGATTAATATTTTATTTGTAAGTTTTAGATCAAACAATTCCGAATCATTTTTAGTACATTGAAGAGTTGTTTCAATACTTATTATCTTTAAAAATTAAAAGGAAAATAAATAAAAATCAAAACTTTGAAACGTGTTATTGGATGTGGGTAGAAACAGTGTTAAAAAAGCATGTTCTTTATGAAAATAATAAACAGAGTCAACTTACTTATTTTGTCAATTGCGTAATTTCGGGCCCTTTATTAGATAGACACGTACGACACTTCATCTTTTTTACAAAATATGTTGTGATTTTCTTTTGTTTTTTAACTTTGCATAGTTTCAATGCTGCTTTATCAAGCCACCTTTTAAACAGGACCGAAACTAGCCTTTTTTGCACCCGGGGCAAACATGGATTTTGCTCCCCCCCCCCCCCCTCTTCCGGAAAGTATATTTACAAAGAGAATTTTACTAATTTTCGAATAGCCGACTTATTTTTAAATTTAAAATATGTAATCATAATATATGTAATACTGAACTATGCAATCTACAATGACGCGTCCAAGGGGGAGGTCACGGGGATCATGACCCCCCCCCCCCCCCTCTGAACACCAACAAAAATATTCTAAGGACCATTTTTTAAATGAAATACTCAGTAGAGTCCCGATTATCCGAGTCCCGCTTAACCAAGTTTCTGCCTTAACCGAGTTGTTTTCTTCTGATGGACTGATAGCTTCCATTATTATGAAACAGCCATTATAAAGGAAGTGTTAGGTGAAGATGAAAGAGTAGCCGTAAAAAGTTAGAACTCTGATTTTCTGGTCAGAATGTGGGGGGAAAATGTCCATATACATTTTTTTTTTAATTATGGCCATTTTTCTTTCCCATTCTGTCCAGAAAATCGGACTTCTAACTTTTTACGACTGCTCTTTCATCTTCACCTAACACTTCATTTATAATGGTTGTTTCATAATAATGGAAGCCATCAGTCCATCAGAAGAAAATGATCCATTCCAAAGACTAACGAAAAGCACAAACATCCATTATATAAATTGAGCATTTATGTGCTTAAGGGCTTAATCTTCAGAAAAGACAGACAGAGAAACAGTAGTAGCAGTAACATTACAACTTTGCTGCTATTGCTGCATTCTTTTTCTTTCTTTAAAAAAATTTTTCTATTATAATAAAGGCTCTCATTATGAAGCCACGAAACAGTTGTATGCTAAAAATTTTGGCTGTTTATACTTTTCTTTACGTTGGTTTTACATATAATGTATTTATTTAACACAATGAGTTCTGTATGCATGTTATTAGTTTATAATCTTCGAGGAATTTGACGTAGAATCCCCTCCTCCCTTACCTTATTTTGCGCTAATGATGTTTAAAACGGAATATTTTATTTATTTTAATCGAAAATCTATTGAATGATTAAATAATAATAAAAAAAGATTAAAAATGTATTCATTTTTGCAAGAACTATAGGTAGTAATATAAAATAAATGTTTATTCTCTGGTGAGAAAATTTTTGGCAAAATATTGGCGTCCGAAATAAATCGCGAGATAACCTGTAACAGATAATCATAACCCTCATTTCAGCAGCAAGAATATTCTTCCATTTAGAATGTTGTTTTTTTTCCTCAGCATCTTTCTTTCAAAATACTACAGAGAATAATATTAAAGTGAAATTTATTTCTAGCATATTAATTGAATTATGAAATATCTGTAAATATCTGTATATAAATGTTAATAATGTTTAAGGTTCTTGAAGAATCTTAGAATGAAACATCTAAAGGCAGAGTAAATGAGATATTAGTTTAAACCTTACGAAAATATTTGTTTCCATGCATAATTGGCCCATGTCAAATATTATATTATTGAACGAAAAATAATATGCTTGGGGGAAAAAATGGCATTATTAGGTAACAAGTTTTATTTCTTCATAAAATTTTCTCTTCTAAAGTAATTAAAAAAAATTCTTCAACGTTTAAATTTCTTGTGTAAATATTTGAAATTGATGATGATTTGTAATGTTCTATCATGGTTATATATATGGATTTTTTTATCATCATACTTCTATTTATTCCCCCCCCCCCCTTTTTTTTTTCAATTCGTGCATATTATATTAGCGGAATATACATTTTTATAGTGTCGATTTTTCTGTGATTTAATAGTTATTATTAAAAAAAAAAAAAAAAAAAAATATACTCATATATAAAATATATGTGTATAAGTTTTTTGCGAGTTTAAGAAAAGCATTATTGATAGCCGAAATTATCGATAAAGCGCCCAATTTAGCGAATCAACGCCAACAGAAAAGAGTCTTTCTAACAAAAAAAAAAAGCTGTCACTTCGTGCCCATAAGTATAAGAGAGGGGGTTGACAATGATATCCGGTCCAACGTGACGCCGAGCGCAGTTCATACAGGGGGAGGCAAAGAAGGGTCGGCATCGGCGCAGTTAGCCGGTCTCCGTTTGACAGCATTCATTTCTTTATCTGACCATGCCATTTTATTTCTTATTTATTTATGTTTTTTGGCGTGAGGGGGGGGGGGATGCTTTTCTTGCTTTTAATTACTTTTTTTTATTCAATGCCAATAGCATGCCGACTCTTGAAGTTGTTTTCAGTCGAAATACCCATACCAATAGCAAAAAAAAAAAAAAAAAAAAAAAAAACATGTGTTCATTGTTTCTGTTATTTCTGTTTCATTGATGAATAGGTTCGTTTTTTATAAATCCTTGAAACATCTGAATGCTAAAGTTTTGCCTACTGGTGTTACTTGTTATGTCGATTTTTACAAGCCAAGTATTTAATAAAAACTACGTTATAAAAATATAAAACTTTTATATAACCCTTTGCAACTGAATATCATTCTTGGGGAATTATTATCCAATGCTTACAATTACTCTTATATTGTCATAGAAAAATACTTTCAAAAGGGTCTGCAGAAAAAGACCTGATTTTTTTCTTCTGCTATTTTTTTTTTTTTTGTGCAGGATAAATGGAAGAAAATCACCATATACATAGAGGGTAACGCTTGTACAAAATGCTGTGAGAATAATACTAATATTGCATTAATATAATGTTGAAAGTTGATTTATACCATAACTAAACTATGTTAAATATAACTAAACTATGTTAAATATAACGTTTGTATCAAAATAAGTCTAATTTTTGCTAAACAAAAGCACTTACGTTATGAATATTAAAGGCATGATTTAACAATGCAATATGAGTTACATTATACAAAAGTGTTAGCTGATTTCCAGCTAATTATATTTTTTCAAGCATGAAACATCGCCGATTTGATTTTGAAAAAAATATTTTTGACATATTAAAATAATTTGATATTGAGTTTAAACGGCAATCCTTAATCTTCAATAAATATGATAGAAATTTGAGGGAAGAATATTGGAGAAAGAGCTAATGAAATGACGAATTGCTGATTTTATTTCTTACGTATTATTTCTTTTACATTCATGAATAAAAAAAAACGCCACTGTATATTTTATGAAAGCGCAGTTTGACACTTCCTAAACTTTAGTTTAAAAAATAAATATGTAATATTGAGAACCAATATATATATTTTAATAACACATGGGTCCACATCTGTAAGTAGAAATATAAAGTTAGGAAAGTTGTATTGATAGCATAACTTTTTCATTCGAGAAGCCTGATTTATTTGAAACAATTGTTGTACGAATCTACTAATCGCTTTACCAATCACGTCTGCCTATAGAGAAAGGAACGAAATATTACTTTGGTCTACAATTTCTTAAATCAATTAGATAAAGAAAAGGCTTTCTTTTTTATAGTTGTAAAGTTATCGAAAGCACCAAGATCTAAAATTTTCTATATCTCGATATTTTCATTGATTACGTTGAGGTTGAAATAAAACCCTGTTTTCTTAAACCCTACAAGTTTTCTTATCTTGGAAGTGGAAAAGAGAAGCATGCTGTTATCTATTATGTTCCGAAACGGGCCGGTAAACATCTGCAAATCATTATGGGGTTCTTTGAAAAGGGGGGGGGGGGGGGTGTATGCGTGTATTTGAAAATTACCGCAGGTTCTACAGAGAGAGAATACTTTATGGTTTGAGATTTTCTGGATTTTTAATTTATGATTGCTTCAAAGAAATGCTTACAATAATATTTGAAACGTATCTCACAGAGTCAATCTAATAATTCCAATTTCGGGTTTTTTGCTTATGTAATCTTTTAATTTTTTTTTTTTTAACAATGACATTTTAATTTCATTACAATTATCTCGCAAGATTTACTCACAGTAAAAAAAAATGTGAAAGTAATTAAAATTATAAAGATAAAGCTATAAATGACTTTTTATTATTATTATTATTATCCTGATATTACTTCAAAATTGAAATTCATGTCATTACAGATAATGTCGCATGATTATAATTCAAACAATGTGTGTAGATTTTATGTGGAATTACTCAATTTATGAATGTATGCTCTTACCATCAAATTAAATTTGTTGAATTCATGAATTTGGTTTGTTAAAGATTAAACTTTTATTTACAATATCTCTGTAATATCGGAAAATAAAATGCGCTAAATGTGTAATTACCTAAATATATAATTGAAAGTAAGCTGTAAATAAATTTGAACATAAACTTTTGATGAAAATAAAATAATTTAATTCAGAATGCTTGACATTCAATAAGGAACTTCTTGAAAACTAACACGAAGTCACTCTTTTAATTTGAGAAAATATTTTCTCTTAGTAAAATATGCATTTGAATTAATATTTCATATTTAATTTTTTTTTTTTTAGTTTTGTTTATTATTTGGATAAGTATCAAATAAAATAAATAAATAAATAAAAGAGAGGGAGAGGAGGACTACAAAGAAAGATAAAAGGAAAGCAAAGGAGAAAAATGAAGTTTTGAATACGTCAATAGATTATATCGTGGCGAAGGTCAAAGAACTTTTTTTTTAAGCCCGAAGGAGGAGGGGGTGGGGGGGGATAATAAAATTTCATTTGTTTCAGCGTACATAAAAATGATTTCATTTAATTTTCCATTTTGATTTTTTTTAAATACTTTACCTTCTAAGAGATTTTCCAAAATAATTTATTTGTTAAGCAAATGATTATCGTGTGATTTCTTTCTATCGCTGTGTGTTTTTATTCAATTTGTGTTTCTTCAAAGAATAAATCAAGGAACATCGTTAACGAGGAAGAATATGCGCACTAGTAAGACAGAAAAGAAATATAACATTTTGCATATCAAAAATGCACATAATTTTGCTGTCCTAAATTTGTCTTGAGTGACACATTACTGTAATGCAAATTAGTTAAAAGGAATGACGAGGTTAGAAAATTACGAAGTTTATAATGTTCATATTTTGTGTGTGTGTGGGGGGGGGGGGGAGGGTTTACCAAAAGTTTATACGCAATTTCTTTTCATCTAATATGACAAAGTTAAGTTAGTCTATAAATGTGTAGAGATTAATAATCAAATACACGTGATTTTAAGTTAAAAAATTACAAAATTTAATAATGTTCAAGTTGTACGAAATTTAAAAAAAAAAAAAAAAAAAGTTTACCAAAAGTTTATACGCGGATTTTTTTTTTTTTTTCACTTCTAATAAGACAAAGCTAAGTTAATCTATAAATGTGTATACATTCATAAACAATTATACGTGATTTTATATTTTTTGTTATTTTAATACAGACTTAGTTAGTAGTTATTTGACAAAGTTACAAAATTTCTAATGTTCATATGCTCCTGAAAAAAAAAATAGGTTTACCAAAAGTTTATATGCAGTTTTTCTTTCTTTCTTTCTTTCTTTTTTTTATTTTAATAATAAGACAAAGTTAATCTCTAAATGTGTATAGATTAATAAACGTACGTGATTTTATCTTTTGTTTTAATACAGATTGAGTTAGGGGTATGCTATTTATACAGATTATTTAGGCTAATGTTCAGTTTTTTTAACAATTTTTAAATTCTGCCTCTCCCATAATTTATATGAGGACGTGAGTTTCAAAACTCGCGTTATCCAAAATTTTAAATATCGCGTTTTCCCTATCAATCTATTCTAATGGTAAATTTGCACCGAAGAAACACTAAAAAGCTGGTTTTATCCTGCATATCCTCTTTTTTTGCTATTGCAAAATCTTGGTTTTAAAAGAAAACCAATGGACATAGTCAGAGTTTTTTCGCGATTTCCTGAAATTTCATTTTCTGGATAAGGCGAATTTTCACTCACCTTCTCTCTCATATATATATATATATATATATAATATATATATATCTTTTTTCTTTTGTTTTATATTTACGATGACCATATTTCATTGAAAAAAAATACGGGTGGCAAATAATAAATGGTGACAACTGAATACCCTCCCTTCATAGAATACATATTAAAACCTTCATAATAGAACCTTTATTTAGCGAACAATCTCTCTTTTTTTTTCTTTTTTTTTTAATCCACAGCACATATTTATGTACATTTTCCTTTTTAGCAGATTTTGAATTTTGAAGTAAATTTGGAATTTATAATTAATATATATATTTGCAATTACAAAGCAAAAAAAAAAAAAAAAAGGAAACCATACCATTAGACCATACCAGGAGACTTTACCATTATTAATTGCTATTTTAATTTATGCATTTTAATGCTATACTTTTTTCAAATTTAAAATCGCTATGTAATTGTGTTACTATTTCACAAATATAATTGGATATTATGTGTTAGCTTCTCAATAATGCTTTCTCTTCATTTAACATTTATGGGGATAAAAAGAAAAATATCAAATTGTGACGAAATTTGCACATTTTGAAAAGGGCATTTATGTTATAAGCAAAGACAAAAACTGCCTAATTTTTATATACTTACATAATACAATTTTATATGATTATTAATAATTATAATACCATACATTTTCAATTGAATTATTACTTTTTTTCAAAAGTGCTTAAAATAAACAACACATTTCTAAGCAATATTTTTGTAGCTCATGAGTAAGAGAAATGTGCATTTAATGAAACAAATTTTATGATTTTCTTTGTGTTGCACACATTTATGATGGTGAAGGGAATAATAAAAATATTGCTATGGAAGTAAAATAAAAATAATAAAATGTATAGCAATATAAAATGTTGCTTTGAGAAGACTTAACACAAGCTTTTTGTATTTTAATTAATGCTAACTGTTTATAATATTCAATGAGCTACTTTTTAAAATTTGCGAATAACTCGCTTTTTCATTTCAATTATCTGTGTAATAAATCTAATTTCAATTGCAATTTTTAAAAGAAGCGTTCTTTGATTATGTAACAAAAATGTGAAATGTGTAATTTCTCACGGAAAGATTTATAGACTAATTATTCATTAATATCAGCTATAGGCAGTAAATTGTTTTCAGCGTACTATTGTGAAAGTCCTTAAAACAGGCGGAAATGCATTTACATTAATTTAACGCTTCTCTTTAATAATAATGATTTTTTTTATTTAATACTGATTTTATATGATTTCTTTATTTAATACTGTTTTTATAACTTTTTAATTTATGATTATAATTATTTAAAGCAAATAAGGATCTAATCGCATTGAAAAGTCCTTTTTTCTGCTCAAATGATGCATTTCTGTTTTGAATGAAATATTTGAAAACTGTACAGAATTAAAAAAGGATCTATCTTTTACGTCTGTATGCTTTCCATTGCAGCAACAACTGAAATTATAAAGCTTACTTCCGTTTAATTTTTAGAGATAAATTCTAGGCATGAAAATCTCCAGAGATTCCTTATTTAAATCCAATTTACACCAATCACGATTTTGCTCAATATTAAATAAGATATTTAAATCAGAGGAATGTATTGTTAAAATCATTTATACGAGTATAAAACAGCAATCAAGGTTCCTTTTAAATGTTTTAATTAACATTTTTTAACCTATGTATTATTTATTTGTACACATCATTATATATACAAAGACCTTCTTTTAAGTAATATTATAAAAGTGGGACATATTAGCTATTACCACTTACTTTGAAGGGAAAGGTGAGGGAGATCTCGGGTTTATCGGGAATTCTGGTGAATAATGTACAGATAACAGTGTTTAAAGGGTAAAAAATACTTTTTAGATATTGCCATTGCGTTTTTTGAACATCGAAATTTCTTTCTTTCTT
This sequence comes from Maratus speciosus, assembly GCA_963932465.1. Classification (NCBI taxonomy): domain Eukaryota; kingdom Metazoa; phylum Arthropoda; class Arachnida; order Araneae; family Salticidae; genus Maratus; species Maratus speciosus. The sequence continues at coordinate 155,594,983 of OZ010787.1, read as the reverse complement.
TCCTTATTATTAGTTTTTATAGCTTTAGCTTTGACTCTAATTTGTATTTTTAAGGTTTAATGAAGTAATATTGTTGTTTTCCACATTTTCATAAAGTAGAAACAAAATCCCAGATTTAAAATATATTTAAGTTAATATTATAAAATCCAAAACAAATTTGCATGCTCTATTCAGAAAGGAAATTATTCTAGACGTTTATTTGTAGAATTTTGAAAAATAGTCTAGTTAGTTTTATTTAAATTTTGTGATATTTACTGTAGGAAATACTATAGTAGCACATGTTTATTATTGAAGGTTGTATAAGCATTTAGTGTTTAATTACTCCCATTTGACAGATGAATAGACGGCTTATAACATAAGAGAGAGACTTGATAAAAATAATAGACCACTTTATCTAAAACTTCCCCCATGGTAAAAGGACTAAATTTGTGTACTGAGAAAATTTTGTAGGAGAAGAATTCCTCACATTTTAAAGTTTATATATATTCTTTTCTTATCAAACCCTTTTTAATTTTTTTTTCAACAAAATAAAGAAAGTATTAGACAACAACATAATTTTTCGAAATTTAATTACAATTATTATTCAGAAACTTCAAATAACATATTCGTACTATTACTTTCACTTAAATGTAAATACAATCAATACATATAGAATATATTAGTCTTAAACAATTTGTATTAATACAGTATCGAAAAAAGCAGAACTCTGTTAGATTGTACTATTTTATAAATGAATAGTACTCCAAAGGCCTGATTATTGTGCATTAAGTGTCGAAAATAGGTATATTAGATGATAGGCTAAACATTGAAGAAAATGCATCAACAACAAACAATTTAACGGACAGCGAGATAACTGACGCTGGGCTAAATAGAACCGCCGATAATGCTAGTAACAGCTTAGAAGACGAGCATGAACAACCGGCAGAAGAAAAGGTGTCACTAGAAAAATGCATACATTTGATTGGAGAATTAATCTATGCTTTAGAAAATCAAGACTGTGTTTCCGAAATAGATATTCTTCATTTGTATAAAATAAAAAAATAAAAACTTATTATAGAACGGCAAAAAAAGTTGAAGCAAACAAAGTTGACATCGATGTTTCTGAAATTACAAGAGAAGAAATAATGTCATTCTTTATTAGATTTTTTTTTTTTCTGTAACATAGAAAATATCAATTAAAGTAAGTTTTTTTTTTATTTAATTTTCTCTTTTTGTTACATAATTATCACTTAATAATGAATTAAAATATGGCTAAAGGCACCATTAAGAATATAGGACTACTTTTGATATTCATAGTTACTACTTTGGATGTTCCTTCAAAAATCCGACATAGTCTCAGTCCCGTTGATGCCAGATTTTTGAAGTTATACTGTATAATGAAATTGATATACGTCGCTGAGGTTTAATATAACTTCTTTCATGTATAATACGAAGTGCATAGCATTTACAGGACACACAAAAGATTTCAGATACTATATTGTATCCGAAGTACTGTACAGTAGCGATGATTGCTGGACATGCATTTTTAATTATGTTATGCGCTTTTATGTTTCACGATATTTATGCATAGTATATGGTGTGTATAAATGCTATAATTCATATGCAGAGCTACACAAAAGAATTCGTAAGGGTTACTGAGTATGAGCGTAAATTGCTTAAAGGTAGGTTTTAAATGAGTTGTGCATTTTTAAGCTGAAATGGATTTAGTTTGCTAAGAAATGTTTGTAGAATATAGAGAAAATGATATACTGGGTCCGCGCAACGAATTGCATATATAGCTATGGATGATAATTTCTGAAATGAGATTTCAGGTAGTTTTAAGAGTGTTTAATTTGAATTAAATTTTAGCTAAATAGTGGCGTGTAATAAAGGTACTATGCAAACTACAGGGCTGTACAAAAGTATTCAAGTATGTTTCCATCTATTATAGCATAAATTGTTGAAAGAGAAATTTCAACCAGTTATGCGTTTTCTTGCTAAACTAAATTGCTAAAATCTTGCCAAACTAGAATATATATGAACCTACAGATAAAATACAGGTCTGTCTAAAAGAATTGGAATACTTATTTGGCTATGGACGGTAACTGCTGAAATCAGTTTTTCAAATGTTTATTCGTTTTATAAAATGTTTACTTAGTTATCTTATTTACCTTATTTCCCTAAATAACAAAGTTTTTTTAAAGCATTCAGGAAGTGTTCGAAAGTGTTTCATAATCTATGCTTAACGCATGATTTTTCTTCTTTTTTTGTTGTTTTGTTTTGAAAAGTGCCCTTGAGATTGATTAAATTCATTATTGTTTTATTCAGCGAAATGTGCATAAAAATGCATTCAGAAATTCTCCTTTTAAAAGTATGAAGTGATTTTTAGGACAGTCAATTTACTATTTGTTAAAATATAACTAGTTAATGTTTTCAAAGTAATTTTAAAGATTTCCCAAATTTTAACATCTGTGGGGGCATAGTTAAAGAATGTAGTACAATCTATCAAGGTTATTAAAGGATACCTTCAATAGACAATATAGCCATCAAAGAAAAAAATAAACCAACGTCAAGTTTGAAGATTGAGTGGTTTATGTTTAATGAATCGGTAGGGGGAGGAACACCTTACTTTCTCCTGGCAGCTCTTTTCTTTTTAAATTGTAACACTACAAACAAATTTGTAAAAATAAATATTTTGTTTAAAGAAGAAAATTAGGAATTTAATACACTTAAATCAATTTTTTTTAGACTGAATTGCTGCGTTAAATAAACAAATTTTAATTCAAATTCTTTTTTGTCAATGATTTCTTTGTTAATGGATGTTAACATCGGACTTCTGGCTGGTAACTTTAAAACTTGGGGGCGATAAAGAAAAAAAAACATACACTTTACATAACGAAATAAAATACTGTTTTATAAAATTCTAATTTAAGTTTCATGCTTTTCAAAACTATCTGATTTTTATTTTATTTATTTATTTATCTATTTTTTTCTGTATAAAAAGTTATATATTATATAAAATTACATAACATTAAAAAACGTATATAAAAACATATTTCAATGGGAAAAAGTTAACCATCACTAAAGGAAATTTTAAGCTACAAATGAAATATATTTCAAGATATTACAGACACTAGATAGACAAATATATAGATAAAATAAAAAATATTTTTCGCTTATATTGAAAAGTATTAAAAAATATGCTGCACAAAGTCGTTTCACTAAGCGCATATATTTTATGTCTATTCATAATTTTTAATGGTAACATTGATATTTTATATCCTTTTCTGTTTGCATTCATTATGAAAGTATAGAAAGCCTGCAGATATTCAAAATATGTTTAGTAATTAGCAACCGAAGTAAACATGGATTTTACTTGCTTAATATGCAATTACTTTCTAACAAGAGAAGTAAATTGTAATTTTTTTCTTGCTTAATGTGTAAATTATTCAAAATATGTTCAGTAATTAGCAACCGAAATAAACAGAGATTTTACTTGCTCAATATGGAAATGGTTAATAATGTACCATTTAAGAGTGTTATCTTTAAGGGGAAAAAAATACTCCACTCAGGTAACAAGAATCTTTCTAACGCATTCACAAAGCAATTTTTACACGTAAGTATTTCATGCTTAGAAATTCAGAGAGTTAAAAATTTGATATAATGTTTTTATATTCCCATAAATTTTTAAATATCTTGAATGATACCTAATGACTATTATGATTTAGTTTTAAGCGTAAAAGCATCACCCTGGAAGGTATATTTTTTTAGACTTGAATTCGAGCAGCTTTTATATTCTTCAATAAATGAGTTACACCTTAAGTTAGGAGCAATCGTTTTCTCATGGCCTCTTTTACTCACAGCTGTCAACCCCCCCCCCCCCCCCCCAAAAAAAAATAAATAAAAAAATAAATAAAAATAAATAAATAAATAAATAAAATATATATATATATATACCTTATATATATAAAATCCTAATGAAACGAATATATGAAACGGCTGAAATGTAACGATTCTTTGAATCGACTGATTAAACAACTGATTATGTTTCACGGCGATTTCTCCTAAAATATGCAATAATTTGCGATGAAATTAACACCAAAAATCAATATTGATCCGCAGATTTCAAAACTGGTATTAGAATTTTTAAATTCGAATTAGTTTTCGAAATATTTTTTTTCTAATTTTATATACATTTTTCTAATGATGGCAACTCAAATTTTAATCAAACAGATATTTTTTTCAGATTTTAGAAAAGGTTACTATTTAAACTAATTTGGCGAGAAGTTTGTCCTCCCTTAAATGTATGCTAAGAAATGTATCATGTTACTTTTATTCATAATTCAATTTGTATTTCATTATCATTTTATTTAATACAAACAGAAACATTTAAAATAAATGGCTTTCACTTCTTTAATTATTTTAAACGAAATGAAAAGAAAAATATTAGGCACAGATGTCATATACGCACCGGGGTACCTAATTGGGGCCATGGTGGAATTATTTTGGTTGACATGGTAACCCGGCTATTGTTGTTTATTTAATAATAAGTGTTTATTTAATTTATTTCCTTTTTTTAAATTACATAAATTGTTTTGTTCTATAGTTAATTATTTTTTTGGTTATTTTCCTTTAAAAATAAAAAATAATAGAAAATAATTAAAAAATACGGTGCTACTTAGTTATTCCATCGACCCATTTCGCCAAATTATATAAATCGCCAATCCACTCGCCAGATTATACAAATTGACATAATTTTTATTTTAAATAACGAAAGAACAAAGAAAATAGTATAACATTAATAAATATACAAATAAAACGTCGAAATAAAAATCACTTGATGACGTAAAGACGTGTAACTTGCTTAAAGTCAAGTGAATGTGACATTTATCAACCATTATTGGCATTTAATCTTATAGTTTGGTGATAGATTTTTGTTCGACGGGATAACTAAGTAGTACCAAAAATACATATGTAACTGGTATTCGAAAACGAGGATTTCGCGAAATTTTCGTTAAGAAAATCACGCCAAACCGGGTGCGTATATGGCATCTGGCCAAATATTAAATGATGTAACAAACGATCACATTTAATTTCAACTTCAAAGCAGTGTTTTAATTTACCACTCGAAAAAAAAAAAAAAAAAATGCTAACTGGCGAGTTGAAAAATAGTTATTGGCGAGATTTGCACCCGGCTAGCGTAATAGTACCAAGAATTCTTTGCGACAATGCTTTTATGTAGTATTATTTTTAAAAAATTTGATTTCTTTTAATCGAAATGGAAAACTTTCGGCACAGATGCTATAACGATTATCTCGTTATATATGTTTACATTCCATCCCCCCCCCCTCCCCCAGACAGTTTCAATTAAAATTCTGTTTAATAACTTATTTATTTTGTGCACTATAGTCAAACAGTGCAGCCCCTAAATTAAATTCAACATTTAAAAATTAAATCGATTGTATTAACAGCCCTTCACATTTAAATTAAATTATTCTTAGTACTCATCTCTTTAATAAAATAAAATCAGTGAATCACTCTCTATTTTCACTTTCTGATTCTTTCACACATACGCTTTAACCTTGTACAAAATTCGTTACGGCTGACTGTTAGTTTCAAACGCATTTTAACTTCGGTCATTTCCTTATTTGGGCATGAATATAACTCATCATTCAAAATCACTTTACATGCAATCTACTTATTAGAATTATTTTTCGCTTCACACCCTTTTGTTCAGATGCATGGCAATTCTACATTTTTGTGGTAAAGCGGTGAATCTTTGATCTAACATCTGGTCTAGAAAAATACAGTCTTATGCTTTTTAGCCTAACGAACTCTGTCTGTTACTATGCCCTTTCCAGATAACACTTTTTATTTTTACATTTAACCGCAGCTGTATCAATGTACAGATGAGGCTCAGTCTATCATGACTCAGGAATGTATGCAGCCCACAATCTGCCCCCCCCTACACAATTAATATGGTAGAAGCCTACCGTACATTTTTGGCGAACATACCAGCCAATGTTTCTATTACCCCCTGTGCATGGCGCAAAAATACTTTTAGATTGGCGATATTGTAGCTCGCCAAGCAAGAAAGTTGTAACTCTATATTCTGATCATTCCTGCTTTCTCGCTAGCCTCGTGATGACGTCTTAAAAGAGGCTCCTTATTGCTTCTCCCCTGTACCTCTCCCTTCGACTTTCATCATGGAAATAAACTAAATCTTCGTTTACTTGAATTGGAGTTTTTTTTAATAGGACCTGGTGTTTTCTAATTCTCGCAATCTTATAAACGCAAACGGCCATCTCTCTTCTAGCAAAAAAGTCAAACTTTTATGTTTTGAAGATATATTTATATGTGTAACTATTTTTTCTTGCTGTTTTGCCCATGCACACGGGTCAACAAAAGTTTTTTTTTTTGCGGTGTCCCAGGTGATATATATAACGATTATCTCGTTATATATGTTTACATTCCATTCCCCCCCCCCTCCCCCAGACAGTTTCAATTAAAATTCTGTTTAATAACTTATTTATTTTGTGCACTATAGTCAAACAGTGCAGCCCCTAAATTAAATTCAACATTTAAAAACTAAATCTGTTGTATTAACAGCCCTTCACATTTAAATTAAATTATTCTTAGTACTCATCTCTTTAATAAAATAAAATCAGTGAATCACTCTCTATTTTCACTTTCTGATTCTTTCACACATACGCTTTAACCTTGTACAAAATTCGTTACGGCTGACTGTTAGTTTCAAACGCATTTTAACTTCGGTCATTTCCTTATTTGGGCATGAATATAACTCATCATTCAAAATCACTTTACATGCAATCTACTTATTAGAATTATTTTTCGCTTCACACCCTTTTGTTCAGATGCATGGCAATTCTACATTTTTGTGGTAAAGCGGTGAATCTTTGATCTAACATCTGGTCTAGAAAAATACAGTCTTATGCTTTTTAGCCTAACGAACTCTGTCTGTTACTATGCCCTTTCCAGATAACACTTTTTATTTTTACATTTAACCGCAGCTGTATCAATGTACAGATGAGGCTCAGTCTATCATGACTCAGGAATGTATGCAGCCCACAATCTGCCCCCCCCCTACACAATTAATATGGTAGAAGCCTACCGTACATTTTTGGCGAACATACCAGCCAATGTTTCTATTACCCCCTGTGCATGGCGCAAAAATACTTTTAGATTGGCGATATTGTAGCTCGCCAAGCAAGAAAGTTGTAACTCTATATTCTGATCATTCCTGCTTTCTCGCTAGCCTCGTGATGACGTCTTAAAAGAGGCTCCTTATTGCTTTTCCCCTGTACCTCTCCCTTCGACTTTCATCATGAAAATAAAATAAGTCTTCGTTTACCGAATTGGAGTTTTTTTTAATAGGACCCGGTGTTTTTTAATCCTCTCAACCTTATAAACGCAAACGGCCATCTCTTCTAGCAAAAAGTCATCATAGATGCCACATATGGTCCCATATTGGCGCTATTTTTGTCTGACGCCAATGTCATATACGCAACGGGTACTTAACTGGCGCCATAGTATCCTTATTTTGCTTGATTTGATAAGTCGGATGTTGTTGTTTATGCTGCTGATCTTTTCCCCAAATTAGTGCCGGAAAAAAAAAAATCGCGCCAATATGGGGCCGTATATGATATCTGGGCCAAACTTTCATATGAAATGCGAAGGGATCAGAGCGTATTTATTTATGGCAGTTACATGACTTGGACTATTATAACATAGATGAAATGATGGCGATAGAATAATATTTGGCGACTTATCACCTGTACCTGGCTAACATTAAAGTACCAAAATGGCACCAGGAATATAAAAAGCGAAGTGGTTCGCCCGGAACTGTTGATGATAGTCACATGACTTAGGCTTTTGTTATAGAAATTGTTTTAAAATACCGGGAGACAAAGACTCTGTACGCTTAATTCCTTTTATTTTTAGCTTCTTTTCAAACGTTTAACTGATCCTCTTAAATCAAACTCGAAAACAACCATTGGATATCTTAACAGCAACTGATTCGGCCTTAAATTTTTCAAATCAAAGGAAATTGAATGGAAACCCGTTTATAAGAAGATCTGCACAGCTTTTTTCAGTATAATTCAATCTTCTATAATATTTTTTAAACCGTCAATTAGCGTGTTTTTAGATTCTGCGGTGTCTGAACGGTGGTTGGCGAGCGTAGCTTGCAGGGGGCAGAGCCCCCTAGTATATATATATTTTTAAAATCCATGCAGAAATTTTGGATTGAATGTCGGTCCGGAATGTTTACATAGGGTTTAAAAATTTATCTTGTTGGTTCGACATTATTTTATATGGGCTGGTGATTTTAGATATTTTATTAAAGCTTAACTATGCCGGTATTAGATTGAGAATTTCAGAAATCTTAAAGGAAATATTTTTTATAGAAAGCTAATGAAACTTTTAAAGGAAACTTTGATAACTAATGCTTAATGAAACCGATCTAGTTCATACTCAGATAAACAAGTGGGGATGGCTTTAATGCATATGTTCCATTCTGATATTCTTTTAACTTCCGAACTTTTTACTGAGAAAATGGTAAAGCTATGCGCTTTCTCTTTTTCGAATGCGCTATTCTATTTTTGATAGCTCTGTCATATTTTTATTTTCTAAGATAAACAAATCCTGCATCTATTCTTAATTTTATTAAAACTTTTATTTCTATTTTCTTTTTTTAATTTCATTCTAATAAATTATTGCACCTATTTATTTGTCTGTTTTGTACACTGAAAAAAAAGTATAGATACATGATTAAAATACGTTTATAAGTCTAATTACATAAAAGGAATGCAAATTATATGAAGCAATTATTAGGGTTCATAAAATTGCACCCCCCCCCCCCCAAAAAAAAAAAAAAAGCTTTCAAACGTGTAAGTTTAATATTTTGTTACTTTCAATATAGTTTTAGTTTATTTTGGCACAAATTCTATTTATCAATAAGAAATATTTATTTACAAACAGCTGAAATAAAAAAGTCCTTTTTAAAAATATCATAGAAATGATACTGAAATATTACAAACTATTTTTAACCAGAAATATATTTATTATCATTTGGCATTTAGAAGAAAGTATTTTTTTCACAATGACATTAAAATTTTTCGAATATTGAAACATTGTTTTTGCATTTTTTATAATTCTTTTAAAATGCATATTTCTGTTTAAATTATATATATATATATGTATGTATTTCATTAATTGTTTAAGATTGAATTGACGAAACATTCTTCTTTGACTTGTGTAAGAGTCCTTTCACACCTAATCCTCTCTCCCTCTATCTGAAAATATGATTAATACATATGAAATATTTTATAACAAGACCTACTGTTTACTGTTTACTTGACCTACGTCGCCGTATATAGGGTAAGAATGCATAATCTACGAACGCATAATATCATTGTATGACCATGTGCATTTAAAAAAGCTTGCAAATATTTCCTGAGAAATGGCGGAAAAGAATAAGAAATTCCCATGCGTAGAACGTTATATTCAGTAACTAATTTAGTAATTTAGGGTTCCAAGAACAAAAACTTCAGTGAGCTCCTCTATGACTTGTTTCTATTGATTGATATATACTTATATAATATATAAATATAATCAGAGAATTATTTCTTGGAGGTTCTCACAATAAACAAATAAATCAAGAAACTACGCACAAGAGTGCCCAATTTATACAGATGTGAATTGTGGATATCCACTAAATCTTCAATCCCTTCTTTTAACATTTCTCGTATTTCATGAATTTCATAGAAATTTTCACACACAGGCACAAACATATGCATATATGAACATACAGTATGCATTTATGAACATTTTCCAATCGTATTTATCCCAATATCTAATGTCAAGAGAAACCACAGGATTTTGAGCGGCTGCAATTTTTATACCCTTCTTTTATTAGATGCGATCGTCATTATATAAATATGTAGCACCTATAGTCGTCCTCTGGTTCGTCCGTCTGCTCGCATATAACAGCGTAGAGACTACACAACCGGCTGGTTAAAAATTTAATATGTATAATCGTAGCAGAATTGTGTCGAGTCATTTCAAATTTTATGGAAACCGAATCAAAAATTAAAAAGGTATTAATAAAAGTTTTCTTCATTCTATTAAATCCTATCATACGTAATTAATTCCATGATATCCCCGATAGGTCATGATTCAATTTTGTCATGGTGAGTACGTCAGGTTTAAGATGACATCATATCTTTTCCGTATTACTGAATTTAATACATAGAATCGTAATAAATTTTATATTCATGGATTTTTGCATAAGAATGCAACAGCTATTGCATCAAAATCTGAATGTTTATAAAACCAGCTATAGTACGTCATTTGCCACATTTGACGTACAATTTCCGACTTTCTTTTCTGCTATTTTTTTAATTCTTTATCGCAATAACGCGTGAACCCTGGGTACAAGTACAATCACTGTTTGGGTCTCCATTCTTATGTTGTGTAGTATGTGAAACTTTTATGGTTCTACTCGAATGGTACAATTTAAACTTTGTACCGGCCTATTCACAAAGTTAATTTTATTCATAAATGCACAAAATTTGCAATTATATTTTACTTAAATGTCAAAAAAATGGAATTTTATTTCAAATTATTCTATTAAAAATATTCCTAAAATTTGTAAAGATTTTCGATACAGAGCAGTGAATAAAAATATGTTTTTGCTTAGGAATTAATTTTAATTAAGGATGTATATGTATAAGTTATAGAAAATAACTGATAAGTTCCATGATAAGAACCATGATAAGAACTGATAAGTTCCATGGCACCCAAAATAGTACTATTTAAAAATTACACACGTTTAGATATAAAAATTTCTTAGTCAAGGTACAAAAAGACGCGAGTTGCCAATTGCAGTGGAAAAAAAAAAAAAATGGAACACGCTTATATAACTTTTAATTGTATGTATGATTGGACATTTTTTAGCTGTGATTTTCATAATTTAGCATTAACCCATAAGTCGCGTTATACTTTTCTTGGGCAGATTTATAAGCATGGGAGTTTCTGGAACACAGTAGCGGTGATTAAGAGTTAACTATCTTGTTATTTACGATATAAAAGTATGTAAACAATGAAACTCAACAGCTAATTTCTTTCAATTCTGCCAACTGACCCCCCCCCCCCCCCCCTCAAGCTTGTGGGATCTTGGACCAATGTCCCGTTTTCCCGTTCATAATACTGACCCTGTGTACGCTTAAATTACAGTTTAATTGTTCTACCTTATGTTGATAGGGCTAAAAGTGCGACATAATAAATTAATACTATTTTACTTTTACATTGCGGTGATTTGAATATAGTAATGAATTTATATTTCGCTTAAATTCTATTCGGAATTCCTTGATCAAATGTAATAATTTTGCAAATTTTACTTTATACTGTACGTGTAAAAAAGTTTTTACGACGCTAATTTTCCACAGAATAATAAAAAAAAAAAAACAGTTGCTAAAAATTGTGTGTTTCAGGAAAATCTTAATTTTTTTTTTTTTTTTCATTTTCTTTCATCTGAAAAAGCTTTTTGCCCCACGTTCTTGAAAACTGCAGTATTAATAGGTATATAGTAAAACATTAATGTATTTTAATTAATATCGATTTTTTCTCCTTGTTTATTTATTAGATATATATCTGATTATATATGTGTGGACAGCGGATTTAAGTGATATTTAACGCGTTTTTTATTATAGATAATTACTGTTATAGATATTATTAATAATAAATCATCAGTTTTATGGAATCTGAATTAAAATGCATGAAACTTTTATGATTGTGGTGAAAATATTTCGAGATTTTAAATGAAAAATAAAATTATAAATGCATATATATGCAAAATTGTTGATGTTGGCTATTAAATATAAAAAAAAAAGATATGTAAAATTATTAATATTATTTTAAAATCTGACTAATTATAGTAAAATTTATATGCATTTTATAAAAAATAAAGGGTTATGATTCCTATTTTATTTTTCTTTCTTTAAAAGAATTTTGAAGAATATCTTCTGTAAAGGAAGAAAAAGGCAAAATATTATTTTCTCCCGACCAAAACCCTTTTCACCGTTTTCTTCGGGCTAAAACTAACCGCTATTGCCTAGAGCGATTGCCAACATCTGGCCGTGGTCACTCACACCTGGGTAGTAAGTGATAAAAAATGCCAGACTTAAAATTTCGTAGAAATTGGGCAGGAAACTCAAATAGCCATGATAACAGTTGTATCCTTACTCTGTGTTTCAGATAGGGGAGTTGTAATAACATTCAATGTATTGTATTATGAATTAATGCATTAATGTTTTTGTTATGTATTAACGTATTTTTCTCTCGCAAAGAATGCACACATTCTATTGCAGTACGTATAATTGATTTCCGAATACCCTTCCTTTTTTCAAAATGTGCACCAATAACAATTATAAATGTTGATTTTGTAACATTCTGTATTAAAATTTAAGCAAATAATTAAAATTAAACTTTCATAATAAGCTTCTGATACACACACACACACACACACATATATATATATATATATATATATATATATATTTATTTATTTATACATATATATATTGTAAAATATTTAACTTTAAAAAACACGATTTTTCTAGTGAAAAAAAATACGAACCTTTTAAATATACTTTTAATTGCAAATTAAAAAATATTTTTAATATAATTTTTTACCTCAAAAATGCCATATGAGTTTGTATTTGGTTGGTAAAAAATCCAATATTAAACTTTTGAAAGCCTCAGTATTTAACCGACGATGTTTATTTAGCCTATACCAGAAAAATAAAATTAAACAATAAAAGGTTTAATTAGCATTTTGTTTTAATAACACATATATGGGTGATATTAAAACATGAAATTCTGAAATACAAATAACTCAAAATTTGATTTTAGGATAGAAGAATTTGATCGTAATTTTATAATATTAATGAATAATGACACAAACGCCTTTAAAATTTAACAATATAGATTGATAAAAAATAAAATAAAATAAGATCTGGCAAACTTTAAGAAATGGTAGGCCACACCACAACAAACTATTTTTTATATAGGAAGCCAAGGTCAAATAACATTTTGTTTTGTCAAAAATACAGGGTGCTTCTCTCCCAGCACCACAGCAACTGGCACCCGGGGTGCAAGAGCTTGTTCTACCATTGGCGCATAAAGATAATAACTGACAAAAAAAAAAAAAAAAAAAAAAGTAATTATTTCGGATCGAACATCGGTCAGGTATGGGTTGAAAATTTATCTTGTTGGTTCTACATTTTTTCTTTTTTTTTTTTTTTGGGGGGGGGGGGGGTCGATATTTTATTAAGGCTCTCAACTCTTCTGCTCAACAAGCGCAAACAGTTTTGACACATTTACAAATTCCTTTTTTAACGGAAAGATATAAAATTGGAAGGCCTGACTATGGAAGGGATTTAGAATCGAACCGTGTTTTCCATTTTTTGATAAATAAATTACCTATTGAGTTATAAGCGATTTTGATCACGTAACAAACACGTTTTTTACCCTTCGCTGACTGGTTTTTATGTTTTCTTCAGGAACTTCGGTTCAAAACATCCACTTTGACTCTATTTTCTGAAAAATCTATTGCGTTTGCAAAAAAAAAAAAAAAAAAAAAAAAAAGGAAAAAACGGTTCGATTACATAGTTTCGGATCACCAAAACTTGCTAGTTTCAATCATTTCCGAACAAAAATAAATTAAAACTTATGTCATAAAGTTACCCTTTTGGATTTGAGAACAACCTTATGACTTAACTATGATGGTATTGCATTCAGCATTTCAAAAATCTTAAAGGTAATATTCCTTATAGAAATCTAAATAAACATTTTAAATAAGCTTTGATAATTAATGCTTAAAGAAACCGATCTCATTCATACTCACATAAACAAGTGGGAGGGCTACTTCAATCACACGAAAAGACCCGCTCGCTACTGCTAATCCAATGGAAGAAATTTATAAAGATACAATTGCATTTCAATATTTTTAAATGTTTTTTTTTTTCGCATTAGATAGCTGAGATTGATCTGCACAAATGCCGTTTTTTACTTTTTCGATTTTGTTTACAGGTATTTTTAATGAGGATGCTTTCATTTTCAAAACCGGTTCCGAAAATGAAAGTGTCCTCATTAAAAATACCTGTAAACAAAATCGAAAAAGTAAAAAACTGTCTTTTGCAGATTGATCTCAGTTATCCAATGAAAAAGAAAAAAAAAATTAATTAATCATTTAAAAATATGCAAACGAGATATCTTTATAAATTTCGCTCATATGATTAGCATTAGCGAGCGGGTCTTTCGCTTGACCGAAGTAGCCTCTTAATGCATCAGTTCCATTTCTGATAATCCTTTTATTTCTAAACTTTTTACTGAGAATATGCTAAAGCTGAAAATATTCTTACATTTTTTTTCAATGAAAATAAATAAACCCTTTAATTGTATTAATAAAAATAATAATAATTTAAAATGTCGTATTCCTTTATCATAATGTTTCGCTTTATCTGTTACACATCTGTTACAACATTCGTTTGATAATCAATGCATCTCGACAAGAACAAGAAAAAACTGTCGATTTTCTAATATTTATTTTTTAAATTGAAATTTATCTGAATATACAATAAAATCATGTATTATTTTAATAAATTGTTTCTTGAAAATATGAATTCTTGTTTTGAATTGCTGTTCTAGTCAGATTCGAAAATCCGCTACAAAAAACAATTTTTGTATTGGAAACAAAGGTCTAAAAACATTTACTTCTGAGAAAAATACAGGGTGTCTCATTCCAGACTAAACACAAATGTTCTCAAAGGTTTAACAGTGAATAAACCATATTACAGTAAAATTTCATAAGACTCGCCTTGCTATTGTGTGAAATGTAAATACACTATGACGCAAAAGTTTAGACAATGAAGAAATTCTTACATACTTTGAAAAATATTTATTCAATTTTCAAATCACTGCTTGAAATTAATGTGCTGTACATATAAACAATATTTATAACAAAGAAAAGTGGAATTGTGCATATTGCAATAAATTAAATAGTAACAAAAATAAACTGCTGTCTCAAAAGTTTAGACACAAATTAAATAAAATCGAAATAAACAATTTTTAAAACCTGGTTGCGCATCCATGCTTATGTATTACGTCATATACACGAGATTGCATGGAAGAAACTAAATCTTGCATAGTTTGTGGATCGATATCGTACCATGCATTCTCAATAGATGTCTTAAGTTCCTTTTCAGAAGAGTATTGTCTAGCGTTGCTATAAACTTTGCGACACATGATGCTCCAAAGGTTTTCTATAGGGTTAAGATCTGGGCTACATGCTGGCCAGTCGAGAACTCTTATATTATGGGAATTAAACCAAGATTTTGAATGTTTTGCAGTGTGAATTGAAGCATTGTCTTGCTGAAATTCCCACTGAGGACCCCCTAGAAGCTCAGCAAATGGCAGTAGGTTTTCTTCTAATGTCTGTGTATAATGCTGTGAAGTTTGACGACCACTGGTGAAGGTCAGAGATACTTGTCCATTATAGCAAAAGGCTGCCCAAACCATCACCGAGCCCCCTCCTTGTCTGCGACTAAAAAAACGTCGAGGTTCCTTCCGCAAGTCATGCCAATACGATAAACAACCATCTGGACCATCCAGATTCCACTTTTTTTCATCGCTAAATATGACTGACTGCCATTTCTCTCCATATGACATATGCTTTCGAGCCCACATAAGTCTTTGTAACTTATGATGTGGTTTCAGAGCTGGTTTCTTCTGCATTTTGCTATAAACGATTGTTCCTTTTTCCAAAATTCGTCTACGAATCGTATCCTTTGATACAGAGAGTCCCGATGAGCTTTGAACTCCACGTACGCTCATTTGTTGAGTACTCGCTAGTCTTTGTATCAGGCGATCCTCTCGTACATTTGTCACACGTGGCCTCGCAGACCGACATTTTGCTTTATATTCGGAACCACTCGATAAAACTCGATAAATAGATTTTTTTGACCTATTAATAATAGCAGAAATTTCAGAAACGCTCTTCCCTTCACCTTTCAACTGCCAAATCCTTGAAACCTCATTCACTTGAATTTCTTTAGCTCTCGGCATGTCGACTATGAAGCGCAATCGTTTGCAGAACTTAAGTACTCCAAATTTGTGACATCATCGATTCTAAATTTGCATATGCCAGCGAATATTCAAAGAAATTTAGAATAGTGTCTAAACTTTTGCGACAAGCACATTTGAATTTTTATGAAAAAAATTAGTATTATAGCAAATAAAACGACTGTCTTTTGTACATAGCATTTTAAATCAGTTTTTGAATATATTTACAGGTTTTTGTAATTCTGACGTCATAATTCTACATTTTAAAGCTGAATGACGTCATTGTCTAAACTTTTGCGTCATAGTGTATAAAACACCAATTTGTGGATGATGTTGTCCTTATCTTCTTATCTACTTCCAGACAGTATTGAACTACATGCTCCGTAATTGGAAATGTAGTTCACATTTCATACCGTATCACTGACCGAATTACAGCTCACTTCCAGAACTTTTTTTAGCGCCATTATATTTCACATATGAAATATAAATCAGACAAAAAATTCTAAAAATCTTTTATTCAGTTTTCCCGTTCCTTCAGGCATAGACACTCGCGAGCTAATATTAAAGCTTTGGAGGTTCCTTTTCAAATATTTCGTGTGCATTTTGACTTATTTATTTATTTATTCATTGGATAATTGAGGTCGATCGCTTTATTCCCCTTTTTTTGATTTTGTGTGCAAACTTTTAAAAATATATAAAGTTAACTTTTACTTTAAGAATGGGTTCCGAAAGAGAATGCGTCATCCTTAAAAAAAAAAAAAAAAAAAAAAAAAAAAAACTGCAGAAGCCAAAATCGAAAAAATAAAAACGGGGGGAATGTAAGCATCAACCACAGCTATTAAATGCAAGAAAAAATATTTTAAAATATGGAAATGTAAATGAGATATTTGAAGAGAATCTTCCAGAGGTTTACATTCGCTCGAGACGGCAGCCTCATTTTATTAAAATATGCAGTTCATTTTTAAATTATAATAGAATCCGACAAAAAAAGCTGGCTGTGGAATATTCTATTGTTAATTGATAATAAATTTTCACGAAAGACATATTAACTGTATTTTTAGTTTCCAATTCAAATTCTATGAATCTAGGTTTTACGGATAAAATGAAGACTGGTTATCCCCTATTTTAGGCAGAGTGAACTAGCGATTTGAATGAAAGACACTTTTTTATAGAAGTTTTACACTTCTTGAATAGCCACATTGCATCCCAGATAAAAATTCTGTTGATTGGATGAATACAGTACATTTTCTGCTGATTTTGAATACTTAATAATCACATTAAACAACCTGAAAAATTTTTTAAAAATCTGGAAAAATGTCTGACAGTTATAATCAATGCTGTTAGAATTTGCAGATAAATTCAGTTTTGTAAAATACTTTATCAATATATCTACTGTACATTTTCATTTCATGCAAAAAATCACTTAACAAAAGAAAGAAAGAATACATATATATTTAATTACTAGAAGATCTAATCCGGACATCGCGGTTACAGAATATTGGTAAAAAATTCTAATATATTTCTTAAAATTTATCTTTATATAGCTTTAGATTACCCACTAGCAACTCCTAAGGCATTTTATATGAAAAATATAAAAAATATATTTAAATAAAATTTGAAATTTATTAAAAGAGATACTTTTGTATTAGTAGCACACCAGACGTTAACAAGCTTATAAGCAATCGACAATTATTTCGCTTCTTACAGCAGCCTTTTTTTATTCTAACAGATTATTTGCGCGTAGTTGTATTTTAAGTCTGTAAAATTTGTGGGTTTTTTTTATATTATTTATAATATTTTACTAATTTATTATTTTACTTATTTAAAAGTTTCATTTTCGTTATCGAATACTAGTCTGAAAGAAATGCTGGAATATTTATATTGTTTCATCTGTAAATGTATACATTGAAAGTAAATATTTATGTGTTTCGTAATCTCAAAAGAACAGCGCAATTTTTTTTAATCTAATTTTCCTATCAATATAACAATATGCTATACATACATTTCCTTCAGTCATTTTTCATTGGGGGAAAAAAAATATATTTGAACCATTTCAGAAACAGTAATTATTCAATTTGAAATCAACCTGTTTATACTCCATATAATGATTAATAAATTTTGCCAAAAGTTACTACACATTTCTGTTAACAGCCAAGCTTAAAAAATACTTGAAAAAAAAAAAAAAACTTTTTTTCATAATTCAACAATTAAAAAAAAATAACAGTTTAGAAAATATTAAGAATGTTTAGTGAGTTTCAGCATTATTTTTAAATAATCAATACATATGTAGTATTGCTGATATTAGATATTAAATAAAAAAAAAATCATAAGCTATTGTTATTATTATTATTATTATTTTATATATATATTAGTAACTGTAGTAAAATTTACATGCAATTTGAAAAATATATAACAGTTTATGATTCCTATTTCATTTTACTTTCTTTAAAAGAAATTTAAAGAACACATTCCGTTAAGGCTCCGCTGCAGTCATTTTTTTTTTTTTCGATTCTCATAAAAGATACATCTTGGTAAATGTTGTGTAGGCATCAACTACGTACAAATGATTGACAGAAAATCCTCCAATCCGAACAAGGGACATTAATAGTAAGGGTAATAAAAATAAAAGGTAATAATTATAAAAAAAGACATGATATTTTTCTTTATTTGAGACGCCCCTTTGAACGAGCATTTTTTGTTCACTACATGAAAATATCGTCAAAGTACAAATAGTAATAGTTTAGTTATTATCAAGTTCTTTGAAAAATATCTCAGAATTTTAATAGATGTGTTTAAACAGATGCTCTTTATTACTCCTCTTTTTAGTTCTTTAGTATCAGTTTAAGTTCTTTCCCTAAGGTGATATTCGCACGTTCCCACACCCCTTTGTCTACGATATCATCAATCATCTGGTGAAATCAGCGGGAGTTGGTAAAAAAATGTGCGATGTTGAAATGAAAAACTCCGTTGAAATGAATAAGATACAGCCATTAGGACACGCGTGTTCTTATTCCGAGTTTAAAATACAGTTTTGTTTTTAACATTATTAAACAATAGAATTTTTAAAATAACATTAAAGTATTTTATTATTAGTTAGATACATTAACGTTCCTCTCGTTCTTAATATCCCATTGCAAAACGTATAACTATTTTTTTTTCTTCAATATGCATCAAAAACAGTTTTAAACTATTATTACAGTTTAAAAATTGCTAAAAGTGACTTAGATTAAAGAAGTGAAAGACTTAGAAAAGCGCCAAGATCCTTGTTGATACAAATATTTTCGCATTTTTTTTTTTTTTGAAAATGTCGCCGTTTGTGCGATGAAACATATGTCGATCTAAATAAAAATGTTATGTCTATTAACTGTATTATTTTTTATCACTTTTAAAAATTTGTAACTTAATTCAGTTGATTATAACTGATTTCAATGCTTGCTTTTATAATAGTTTTAAAGTAGATTTTATAATTTTCTGTATTAAAATTGAAGCAAAAAATTAAGATTAGTCTTAAACTTTTCTAATCAAAAATATGAGAATGCTCATTTTATAAAAGATTGAAGTTCTATACATAATAATAAATATTGCAGCTGAAGATTTATATTATTTTGTGATATTTTAACCACAAGAATTGTTTTATTTGATTGAATTTGTATATCATTATTAATATTGAATTTTTATTATATACATTCAAGCGTGAATTTCCTGAACACATTTTAAAGTATATTCTCTCTGCATACTATTAATAATTTTAGTTATACCCGATTCTCCCAGTTAAAAAAAAAAAAAAAAAAAAAAAATCTAAGAAACGTTTAAAATACATTTTTAATTATAAAAAAATCGTTTTAATATCATTTCATATCTGAGAAATGACCTCTTATATTATGTTGGTATCATCAATAAACCAACGATATTTACATTTCTACACCAGAAAAAACCAATTAAATAATAAAAAGTTTAATAATAATTTGTCTTAAGAGCTTATACAAGTTACACAGAGAAACTCGAACGAAAATGTTAAACCTATGGGAGAATCTGAAGCAGAAATCTTTACAGAAGTCGTTATATATATATAATATATTTAACTTTCTTTTTCTTTTGGGATATCTGAGGTCGATATCTATTTTTGTGCTCCTGTACTTTTTCGATTTTTTTTTTTTTTTTTTTTTTTTTATGAGGACAGTTTAATTTTCACAACCGGTTCTAACCACTTCCAAATGTGAATGTATCCGCATATAAAAAAATCTGTGTCTCAAATTAGAAAAGTACAAAGGCACAACAATGGGATATCATATCAACCTCGGGTTTCCTTAAAAAAAATAAAATAAAATAAATAAATAAATAAAAAATAATAAAATAATAATAAAATAAAATAAAAAAATATTGAAATGCGATTGAGAAATCTGTAATGAACGCTCCGATAAGATTAACATTAGTTTGGGACCTTCTTTTCGTGACTTACGTAAGCTCTTAATCCCATTTTGCAACACATAAATGATTTATATATATATATAAAGAAAATCTGAAAGACAAATAATTTCAAATTTGCTTCTAGTATAGGAAGTTTCGACCGTAATTTTCTGATGTTAATGAATAATGACGTAAACATCTTTAGAAGTTAGCAAGACGCAGTGATAAAAAAATAAATAAAAGTAAAATGCAGAAATATAATTAACAGCGCCGGTGAAGACTACCATAAATGACGGCTCCTGGTGCGGGGACACTGACCTAGCCGCCGCACTTGCAGCAGCATTGCGTCCCTCCAGACAAAACCCAGATTTTACGCATAACTTTAAGTATAAATAATCCATATTATGGTAAAATTTAACCAGGGTTGACTTGCATTGTGTAAAATGAAAATATAAACATTGAAGTAGTGACAGTTCAGGGATATGTTTAGGAAAATTTTAGGTCCTTTAAAGGACCCTTCACAAAATAATTTATCTTAAAACAGGACCCTTCACAAAATAATTTATTACCAAACAGGACCCTTCACAAAATTATTTATTCCCAAACAGGACCCTTCACAAAACATTTTATCCCAAAACAGGACCCTTCACAAAATTATTTGTCTCTTAAATAGACCTTTCACAGAATTTTTTCACTTTCAAATTGAATTCTTCACAAATTTAGTCATTTAAAAATAAAATCTGGCCTGTAAGTAAGCAGTTGAACTCACTAAAGAGCATATTACTTAGCTTTTTACACATGAAGGATAGAACATGAAGACACCGATAATTTAAAATTCACAAAATTATGACTAGAATTTTCACAAAAATAAGATAAACTTTACAATTTCACAAAAACAGGACCCTGTGAGAAAAGTCTGGACAGGCCCCTGCAGTTCTGTTAGTGGACGTCGTGCCAATATATAACTCCCAAAAACATTGAAGTAGTAGCTTTGTGTTGGAAAATGTAATTCGAAATACACATAATGTCACTGACAGAATGACTTTTCACTTCCAGAATGTTTTGGTAACGCCATGACGTTTTCCCCAAAGGAAGATAAATCTTTAAAAATCTCTAAACTCATTACTTTAAAAGTTATGAACAAAAATTTATTTGGGTTAAAGTGATTTTTGTTTATACGACACTAGTTTCCTATAAGACTATTGCTTGTTGTGCGGTACTAAGTTTATCTCATCTTTTTTGAATCAATATTTTCTTTTGAAGTGAAAAGTTTTGATACTGCAAGATATCTGCTAGCAGGACAGCGCACGCGCCCTCCTTCCACCCACCAAAGGTTATGAAATTTTTTTACGCCACATAAGAAGCACACCCTTCTATAATTAACGCATCGAATTAAGCAAATTAAACAAGCAACTGTGAACAAAAGATCTGGCTAAAAAATCATTCTGTTAGAGATAATGACATACATTTTACAAATTTAAAAACAAAAGAATATTTTTTCAAAAGTTACTCTTTTTTTTTTAAATAGGCGACAAAATTTAAATAATATTAATCAGTGGTTAACTACTACAGATTAACATTTGTCAATTATTTACTATTTCTCAATTAAAAATATTCACCAATTACTTACAGTTATCCACGTACCAATAGCGTCAATTAAGTACCATTTTAATCAAATGTAAGCAAATCATTAAGCATGAATATCTTTATATCATAACACTTTCGTCTCCATTGCAAATATTTTATTTTCGAAAAATTTTCATCAACCAGCAAATCCCCCCCCCCACCCCCACCCCCCTCCTGTATCCAACATCCTTTCAAGTCGCATAAAAAAATACATCATTCTACAATTATTGCACCGAATTAAACAAACAACCCTGTTCAAAAGACTTACCTAAAGAATTTATTACAGACAATGACATATGTTTTAATATTTTAAACAAAATTTAATATTTGTTCACAAAATTTATTAAAAAAAGAGTAAATTTTCTTTTAAAGACGACATTCATTAAATAGTATTAATCAATCATTAACTAACCGCTGTCAATTTGTCAATTATTTACTACTTGTCAATAATAATCATCAATTACTATCCATAACTAATAATAACGTCAATTAAGTACTATTTTAATTAACAATAGCAAATGCTTAATCATGAACATATCGAAATCATAACGATTTCTTCCATATTGCTTGAAACATCCTTTCGAAAAATACTCATTGTCCTTCAAAAGCTTCAATAACTTTATACACTTTGTCAGGCAATTCATTGAATAATAGAGTAACCACCCAGGACATCTTAGTTCGAGATTAAGTTACTCGGGTTGAGTGTGTAAAATTTCAAAACGAGTAGCAACCGAGTTACTCTAAATAATGGTACTCTGCTCCCACAAACTTTTCGTTCTAAAAAATGCAAATTTTCTTCGAATAGAAATTTTTTGGTGTTCATATGTATATTTTGTATATCTTAACATTCTATAACAATATTTAAATGATATTAATAAAATTTCGGTGGGTATTCCAAAAGTCGGTAAAAAGTTTAGTTACTGACGAGGGCGGGTAGGACGAGGTGCCTGATATCTACCCCTTGTATATCCGCCCCCATACGTCATTTTGACGTCACAGTAGAAGGGGACACATATCCAGTGCTACACCATTTCACTTTATTCGAGAATTGTATATCCGACCCCTGTATATATGCCCCCATATCAGAAGGGGGCACATATCCAATACAGAGCATTTTATTTTTCTCAAGAGCTGTATATCCACCCCCTGTATATATGCCCCCATACGTCATTTTGAAGTCACAGCTGAAGGGGACACATATCCAGTCCTACAGAATTTTCCTTTCGTCGAAGGGTGTATATCCGACCCCTGTATATATGCCCCCATACTTCATTTTGACGTCATAGCAAAGGGGACACATATCAAGGGGGCAGATATCCAATGCCCCCTTGACTTTTACTTTTGGCGAGAGAGTTGGACAACCGACCCTTGTATATATGCCCCCATACGTCATTTTAACGTCACAGCAGAAAGGGACACATATCAAGGGGGCAGATATCCAATGCTAGGACTTTTACTTTTGGCGAGCGGGTTGTATATCCGACCCCTGTATATATGCCCCCATACGTCATTTTGATGTCACAGTCGAGGGGACACATATACATTGCTAGAACATTTTTACGCTCATCGAGAGTTGGATATATTGCATGTATGTCCCGTTCTACGTATAGATTTTATTGTTGCCGCGAAGGCCTTATTTATCTAGAAATCTGTGAAAGACATTTAAAATGTAACTCAAGAATTATGTAATTATATACGAGGACGGGAGTTTCATAACTCACCTTATCCAAACTTTAAAATATCGAGTGTTTTTTATCAATCTATTCTATAGGTGAACCTGCATAAAAAAAAACACTATAATCTGAAAAAAACCCCTAGTTTTAACGTGTATGTCTGCCATTGTAAAATATTGGTTTACAATTAAAACCAACGGGTTTTATGCGATTTCCCAAAATTAGATTATCTGGACAAGGCGAGGTTTGAAACTCACGTCTTCATATATACATAAAAAAATATATATTGAAAATTTATAAAGTTAAAAAAAAATTAATCATTTTGCTTCCATTTTAAAATGTTATAGACAGTTATGGTTCGAATAAATGCTATAGTCAGAAACTACGATATAGTTACTAACATTGTTTCTTACTACGATAAAGTAAGAAACTATGTTAGAAACTATATATAGTTAGAAAGAAATATTATTGCTGGTTTTCCATCTGAGGTTCATTCTTGCAGATAGCACATGTGAGCAAAATGATAAAGATAAATCATGCCGGTTGTATAGATTATTAAACACTTCCCAACTACTTTTATAATTTACATTTATCCAACTTCAGTTTTTCGAAATACTCTGTACTTTCATGCAATGCTTAACATTACATAAATTTCGTTGAATTTGTCCGAGAAAAACACCATCAAAATGCACTTCAAATAAATTTCTGCTATAGACTCTAATATATCCCAATTCTTTTGTTTGCCCCCTATAACAACTATAATTGTTAGATACACCCTCTTTTCTCTGAGAAACATTCTGCAGTATAGCTGAACACTGCTCTCGCATAAAAGGAAGGTACTTTCTGACACATTTCTGAATTCATTTATGTTCAGAAAATCATGAAATTACCCCGTGTTCTTATTCAGAAACTGTGTAACCGGAAAACTTTTCCGTTTTTTGTTAAAAGCAAAAGACCTTTCTTAAAAATTCTCTCAATGCCGGCTTTTAAACCAAATTACCGACGCGGAAGTGCGAGAAAGGATAAAGACTTTTCATCACTAGACAAAAATCGTTTATAGCTCGATAAGTAATTTATTTGTCAAAAAATAGTAAACTCATTTCGATTCCAAATTGCTTCAATAGCTAGTCTTTCCAGTTTTGCCTCTGCGTTTATAAATGAGCCTGATAATGTGTCAGAAAGTTTCTCGTTTTTGAGAAAGCCATTTTGATAAGCAGTTATAGCTTTTTTACGTTCTCTTTTCTACCCTTTTGTTTCTTTGTGAAACATGCCATTTGAAATTAAATTTACGCGGATTTTTTTTTTTTTTTAATTTAATCACTTAAGGCGACAAGGAACATACAACTCATTTTTTTATTTTACTTTTTTTTTCACTTTAAATACTAATCAAGGGCACACTATATGCATTATGGTATATATTTATCACACAAGAAATACTAAATACTTTTTTTTTTTTTTTTTTTTGAGAAAAATAATGAATTTTCCTGGATGTTTTAAGTGTTAGAAGAACTTTTCAAAATACAACATGAGCATTCCAGATCAATTCAAAACCCCCAATATTTGTATTCAAGTTTGCTTTATATATACAAATAAAACGCTGCCTCGAATTTTATATATTTGAATGTAAAAGTAAGAAAAAAAACTTTCTAAATTTTCTGAAATTCTCAGAATTTTCGGTCATATTGCTGCAATTAACTACCTTTAACTTTTGATCTGTATTTAGTTTTAAAAATTCAAGCATAATAGCAAACAGCTATAGAACATTTCAAAGCATTCAGAGGAAAAATTTTGTGCACATTCAAGAAAAAATGGATAGCGACGAAATTTTCTGAAAAAAAAGGCTAATTTTAAGATTTAGTACAAGCGCAAACATTAAAATATAAAAGTTTATTTCTACGCTGACGATGAAATGAACACTTCTGATGATCGTCTGAATTTGGTCGAAAACATTTTGGAATTCTAATTTGATTTTTAAGGTATTTTAAATAATTTTATATTATATACATACACATAAAAACAATTTTATTACTTTTTATTTATATAACTAAAAATATTTAACTGCCGTACTTTAAATTTTAATACGTCACTTTCTCAAGTTTTCAAGATTTATTTTCGGGATATTGAACCATAAACTGGGGATGTTGTACGATAGGGCGTCGTTACATGCTTGATTGTTTTTACACAGGATTTCTATAGATTCTCTTATAGTGCATGCGTAATAACTGGATGTTGGGAATATGATTTTTGCATGATCAAAATCTATTGCGATATTCTGATTGAAACTTAAACGATTGACGGAATGACACAAAAGAAAAATCAAAGAAAGAATAAAAGAACATAAAGCAGAGATAAAATTTTGTCGTCAACCCACAACTCACTCTTGTTTAAGTTTCTATCAGAATATCACAATAGATTTTGATCATGCAAAAATCATTTTCCCAACATCCAATTATTACGCATCCACTATAAGAGAATCCATAGAAAACCTGTGTAAAAACAATCAAGTATATAACGACGCCCTATCGTACAATATCCCCAGTTTATGCTTCAATATCCTGAAAATAAATACTGAAAACTGGAGCAAAGTTACGGAATAAAATTTAAAGTACGGCAGATAAATATTTTCTTCTACCCATGAAAAGTGACGTATGAGAACAGAGTGATGCCATAAAATAAATGGAACTGTAATTAATAATAATATATATTTCCTTTGCTGCTGCTACTTCTACTTTCAACTCTGGTAATTATTGGTTCTCTCATCTTCAAAACAAAGTGACGTATTTGTATAAATAAACAACATTTAGTTATTAAGATATTCTCTGATGATGAGCTTGGAAAGCTTGAAAGTACTAAGAAGTTTTAAATAAAATGTATATTTTAAACTTGTAAAAACTTTTTCATCACTTTAGTCGCCTTTTAAGTAAGACTGTGGGCTTTTTTAAGTTCACATTATATATTTTATCCATCATCAATTTATAACATTTATAACTAGAAATTAAAAATAGTTTTTCTTTACTTTCTTTTATAAGCATAAAATGTTCATCTTGAAAATTGCGCCTATTCTTTTAATGTATTTCATGTTTTTCCCAAAAATTTCCGTATTAATTTGACATCGAATTCGATTATCAAAAATGTACAGATTTTTTACACTTGGTAGAAAGCGCAAACAAACGAATTTTTTTCAAAAAGACATATTTTTTTGGTCACTTTTTTAAGATAAGGCAACTACAAAGAAAAAAATAAACATTATTTAATTTCTTATTTTAGAATTTAAAATTTTATTTCTCAACGCATAATCGTAAATTAATTAAAATTAAATTACTATTTCATAATAATGTATTTTTTTATACATAAAACTTTTCATCCTTTTTATTTCTAATTTTTTTCTTTTAATTTTTAATTCGGTAATAAAAACTGTTTTCGGAAACAAAAAGTGGAGAAATTATATTTCTAAATTAGATGACGCATGTTTTCATTTCCATAAGTGTTTATCCATCAAATTAAGGTGTTTGTGGTTTAGATGTAAGTAAATTATGTTATTTGGATATTAGAGTAGGTGTCGATTTCAGAGATTTTTAAGGAGTAAGTGGCTTCTTAAAGCGACAGTGGACGTTCAAAATCGCAAAAAACATTAAAAAAATCATTTTTTGTTTTTTCGAAAAAATGTTCCGGCAATCTTCTACTTTCAAATAAAAAAAAATTATTCAAATCTGATAATTTTTTTGCAGAGATACAGCTGTTTTTCTAACATAAACAATCGTTAATCTGCACTTAAAATAAAACTTTAAATCCAGTTTTCTCAAAATGAGAATTTTCGCCGACTGAGTAAGTTCAAAATGCTCCATTCGTCTTAATTTTATACTAATTTTATAATACTTGTTAATATTGCTGTTGATATACTTTATTACAAAACTTGCTATTAATATGTGTAAAAAAAAAAGTAATATTTTATCATTGAATTTTATCCGAAATGAACAATATTATATGTTTATAATTATTTTCTGCCAAATTACTTAGTATAATTTTAAAATGTATACCAATTTTTGATGTAATATCATAAAACTATCACAAAAAAAAAAAAAAAAATTACAAGTTTTTGAAACAAAATTTAATGCGCATGGAGCATTTTTAATTTGTATCACTAATTAGCATATTATTAATTAATTACTCATTTGCATATTAATATTTTTTAATGAAATTAAGAAATTTTCTTAATTATTGCACAAATTATATGTATATTAAATTTCAAAACGATTGAGCAAAAACTGTAGAAAATGTTTTTGAACATCCACTGTCGCCTTAATCTGAAAATTCCAGTTGCTAAACTGCGAAAGAAACGCATAAAAGTAATAACGTTTATGTGTGAAAAAAATTCAGGAATACAAAGTGAAAAATAATTTATTTAATATATACACATGTACAACAAAATACATACAAATTACATCAAAATTGTGTACTGTAATCACATAATTCTTTTAACGTGGATATTAATTAAGTGTAACATTAATATTGAACTATGTAGGGTCAGAAGATTAATCTGAGCAGGATACATGTTACAAAAAATATGTATAAAGTAAGCAATCATGGTAGTGGGGAATATTAGAAAAGCAGTATTTCTTTTTTTCAATTTGTCACACAAGAGTACATATAAAAAATTGTGAATGTGTGATAATTTGATAAATTTTGCATTATAAGAAACAAAATACAGTTTAAACCTTTTTTTTTCAAGAACACACAAGAAAAAATATTTAAAAAAAAATCTTATCACCGTCTAATTATAGAGGTGATTCTATTCCCAATTTTTCGAAAATTTAAGGCTTTCGGTTCCCAAAACTCTCACATTAAAAATGTAACGCAACAATATGGCCAATTTCGACAAACGTCGCCAAAAACTCAATTTCGTCAATTGTTCGCAGAAAAAATCGTCAATTTGGTCAAAGGATCGGGGAAAAATATGAATGTAGCAAAAATATTGAAAGTAAATGCAAATTTCGTCAAGGAATCGCCGGAAAAATGCAAATTTCACCAATTTCGCCTAGGGATCAGGGGAAGGAACGCGGATTTTGTCAAAAAATCCCGAAAGAAGAAACTAATTTCATCAAAGCATCGCGAAAAAAAAAAACTAATTTCGTTAAAGGATCGCAAAAAATCCCTCAAATTTCGTCAAAGGATCGCGAAAAAAACGCGAATTACATCAAAACATCGCAAAAAACCTGAATTTCTTCACAAGAAGAAAAAAACGCGAATTTCGACAAAGTATCGCGAAAAAACTCGAATTTTGTGAAAGGGTCGCAGAAATATGCGAATTTCATCAAAAGGTCATGAAAAAATGCATAATTAGCGCATGTAGGGGATTTTCCCTCTTTGCTGTAATCTTTTTGGAAAATCTGCTGCGGATATCAGATTTTTGCTTCTCTAATTGCATATATATGCAATTTAATGGTTGGTATATTCTTATAAAATAAATAGCATCATTTATAATGAAATAAAAACTTTATCTGCTTACCAAAATGTAGATTTATAAAATTGTATGCTCATAAAAAATATATTTTTATATGTCTTGTTATATACTTTAAAATTTCAATTCAAAACAGAGAGTAAGGAACTCAAGAACTAATAGAAAATGGAAAACTGATAATTAGAACTTGAATTATTAATTATGAAGGTTTGATTTTAAAAAACATACATATAGAAGTTTATCGAGGATCTTATACACTTATAATCAGAGTAAAAATATTTTTATAATTTCTTTCAATATGTGCGTGTGAATTGTTCAAACAATAAAAATGTATTCTCAATAAAATTAATATTTCGTATTTCATTTTTAAAAAATTATATCCATAAAGAGTACACACAAAAATATTGGATTCATAAATGTTTTAAGGAAATTGAGTGAAATTCAATGCGCGCAATATAGACAGTTTCTTTAAACTTATTCAAATTTCAAATTACACTGGAAAATTCCTAAATTTAAAAGAACATGCAAATAAAGAAAATGGATTTTTTTTCCATTTCTTGTTTTTAAAATTTACAATTATTTTTTTTATTTAATTTAATGCAAATTAAAAATAATTGGATACATAGATAAAAGTATTTGTTACACTAATCAGCGTTCTATTCAACTATACCTCAAATCAGTATCATATTCATAGTGAGAACTTTCTCACACACTCAAGAGGTCAAATTTAATCTTAGATACACGAACTTGGCAAGCACCCTTATTCAAAAAATGGGAAATTGAGTAGAGATTTCTATATTTCGATAAATGCAAAAAATATTTTTGTTTTAAATACGAAAAGATGATATTTTGAAACAAATTTTCAGAAGCTCTTACAGAGAAAAGTAAAATGAAAAATAAATCACATAAGATGCAATGAGAAATGTTAATGTCACCACGTTACCGTGAGAAATTAATCTCATAAGATGCAATTCATTTATCGAAAATTGAAAACGTTATTTGATTCCAAATTTTTTACAGCTGATGTCTGCTATTTATTTTTCTTTCTTTCTTTCTTTCTTTTTTTATTTATTTATTTAAAAATTAGTTCACGAATGTTTCTCGTTATCGAGTGGGAAATTTTCTTCCTTTTTTAAAACAAGCTTAAACATATAACCTACTTTTGAACACTTTTGTACAGTGCTGGCCTCCATTTTAAAAAGTGCAAGAATTTTTTTTTTATTAAAGATAAACAAAGGTATTTAGATCACGTTATAGGTGCGGACCCTATAAGAGCAGGCGTCAAATACATTGCATCTGCCACATTTCTCATAGTGGCTGCCCCTCTTTTTGTATCACATAATATGTAAAAATATCCGCATAAAATTATGCGTTTAAAGAAAAAAGTGCGAAATACCTTTTAAAAAACTTTTTTCAGTTAGTATTTAAAATTATTAAAGCTTTTAGAAATTCTTGACTTCAGAGACACTCTATGAAAAAATGAATTAGCACATTAACTTTCAAATTTTTATGCCTATGGAAAATTTATCATAAAATCATCATTGTGTCATCTCTGGAAACACGTAATCTGGTGCAAATAAATATTATACACACATTCAAAATAAAAATTAAATAAAATATACATTTCTGTCAATTTTCTAAGCCCCCTTTTTTTTTTTTTTGCAGTTTTTATGTTGCTGTTATAACTAATAATAAAAAAATATTTATAAAAGAATGGAAATTTTCAGTCGAAAATAAATAAATAAAATAATAATTTTAAAAATTCATAGATGCAATTATTTAAGAAAATGACTTAACATTAGTGACAATATAGTAAATTACTGAAAAGCAAATATAATGAATGACAAAGATAGAGCACAATAATAGAATATAACAGAATGTTTGTTTGTAAGGTCTACATTTGAGTCCTGCGCAAGTAGGATTGTACCAGAACAGAACCAAAACTTCTGCTTCAACTCAACTTGAAATCTGACACACTTCAACCCGAATCGAATCGATCGCGAACCAGGAATGAAAGAAGAATTAATTAATATTTTAATAGAATTATGGAAAAGTAGTCAATAGTTATGTCATCAATTGTATCTTTTTATGTATTAAAATGAACACATATAATTAATTTTCAAACATATAGTTTTTAATTGAAAATATTTTTGAAAAACTGGTTCAGTCTGAACAAAACTCGAAAAAATCAAAACTCAATATGATCATGAATCATTGAAAGTTAACCTGGTCCACAACGAAAAGAAAAAGCATCAAATAGAAACACAAGTATGGTCGGATTAAAATCTGGTTACCCGAAAATAAGATATGTGCGTTTAAATTATATTTAAATTTACCTCCCTCTTTCGTAAATTTTCGGACTCATTTTGAAGCATACATGAATGCCATTCGCAGTACTCTTAACAATTGAATAACGTTTTTCATTTTTCATAAATAGGATACGTTTGGAATTGCAGTTAATCACACCTTGATGATGACTTTTCCAAGACGATCACTTCACGAAAGTTGGCTTTAACTGTCAAATTTGGTAGCATTTTCTGAATACTTTTTAATCATAAATTGTTGTTGATAAGGACATTTTTTGTGTGTTTGCGATTTATAACATGCAGTTATACTTCTAAGGTTTTTAAAATAAAATAAAGCTGATTTTTAGCAAAAAGTTACATAAACATTAAAAAAAAAATCTGTAAAATTTTGAAAT
This sequence comes from Maratus speciosus, assembly GCA_963932465.1. Taxonomy (NCBI): domain Eukaryota; kingdom Metazoa; phylum Arthropoda; class Arachnida; order Araneae; family Salticidae; genus Maratus; species Maratus speciosus. Next base: position 155,562,996 of record OZ010787.1, on the reverse strand, counting down.
GTTATTAAAAAAACAAAAAAAACAAAAAAAAACATGATAGCGCAAGCTGCAACAAGTTGAATAACAAGCCTGTAACGTACCAACCATTAAAATAAATTAAAAGAAATGGAAAAACAGCAAGAGTAAACATATTATTAGTGTAATATTAAACACACATACTACAATATACATTAAAACACACATTAACACATAAATAACGCCTGCGTTCAACAGTTAAAGGTATATATAAATATTTTACAGACATACATACAATAAATACAATAAACCCAACTGGAGTGAAAAATTAGCCAGAGCCAGGAATCGAACCCGGGACCACTGCATTCCAGGCAGTCGCTCTAACCACTGAGCTACTCCGGCCGATGCCTGAGTCTGCAATTTCTCACTAATAAACCATGCAGACTCAGGCATCGGCCGGAGTAGCTCAGTGGTTAGAGCGACTGCCTGGAATGCAGTGGTCCCGGGTTCGATTCCTGGCTCTGGCTAATTTTTCACTCCAGTTGGGTTTATTGTATTTATTGTATGTATGTCTGTAAAATATTTATATATATTATTAGTGTTTTTGCCTAAAGAAAAAAAAATATGCAATTTGAATTTCCATATATCATGTTTTATATAATAAAACATGATATGTGTTATTATGTAAAATAATTATATAGATTTTATTATTTATACACATTCATATACATTTATGTAAAATATAATAAAACGTGCGTAAATAAAATATATGTAAACGGATACCCTGTGGTAATGAAACTTTTATGATTTCTGGTAAATGATGCACTTTCACAGATATAAATCTGTCTAATACAGAATACGTTTCGATTTTTTGTTTCCGTCTTAGCAGGTTTCATTAGATTCTTCTAAACTACTTCAAGTAAATTTCACATATACTACTGGAATTAAACTTTATATTTTCTTTAAATTGCGAGCGGGTTGCAGACCCGTCAGCGCCCCCCCCCCCCCTTCCCTTGCTTAATACCTGCACTTTCTTTTCCAATGGTTCTGTGGTCATCAAGCAAAGAAAGGAGAATCTCAACAAAAGAAAGAAGTGGAGACACGTCAACGACGGCCTGTGAAGTTCTATGTCATCTAGAATTCCGCAGAAGTCAACAAACATGAAAGAGAGCGCCTGACCATATCAAACTTTACGACGAAAAGAAACGCAGTCTATTCGATGCCTTACTTAAAAGTCGGATTCATGCATTTGTAACTTTCCGTAACTAAGCAACAAAGTAAAGTAAATCTGGGCCGTTTTCAAAACTACTGAAGTAAAGCTGGCCCGTTATTATCACAGCAAAGTATCAGATAAGGCAGATAAATTTCAAAAATTAAAAGAGCTCAAGATTAACTATATCTGTTAAGAGAAAAGCAAGGAAAAGAAAAACAGAAATTTCATAAAAAGGGACAATGTAGGTGGAATAAAAAAAAAAAAAAAAAGAAATAGAGAAATTTTGTATCAAGCATAGATTTTGGTATCTAGCAGTAAAAAATTAGAAAATTTTTAATCATAGTTATTTCAAAATAAGCACCACCAAAGAAAAAAATGAAATTTAAAGTTATTTAAAAAGAGTAAGAAAAGAGTAGAAAAGAATAGAAAAACGGAGATTTCTGAAAAAGGTTTAATAATAATAATAATAATAATAATAATAATAATAAAATAGAGAGGGAAATCATGTACCAAGCATCATTGTAAAAAAAAATTATATAATGTTACTCCATAAAATTAGTGGCAACATGCTACCTCCAATTTTATGGAGTAATTTAACTTATATAATAGTGTAATTTGACCTGATATAATTGGCGTAATATTACACATCAGTGAAGAGGTTCTATGGGGGTTCCCCCCCCAACATATGTGAACTTCGGAAATTTGAGCTTAAAGTTGGGAAATTATAGATTTTTAAAATTATAGATTGGAAATTATTATTACTTATTGGAAATTATAAATTTTTTTTAAGTAAAAAAAGAAAAAAAAAAAAAAAAAAAAAAAGATTTTTTATTGTTTTGTTGACTACCTTTCTGAGTTCTGTAATAGCAGAATAGTTAAACTTTCAAAAGAAATACAAAAAGCAGCCAGACTCAATTTCTCATTATGTTTCTCTGTGCTACGAAAATATCATACTTCTACCAGACCTAAATTTCTCTACTGTTATCCATCAACAGTGTCTCCAATACATTTCTTCCAATGCTTTGTTCCTTTCTCAAAAATCTAAAAGTATGAGGCTATTTTCATATGAAGTACGATTATGAGTCTTACACAATTGAAGACAAAAACTTTCATTAAAAGAACCAATAATTATAATTTTTTTGTTTTTAGTTTCAGCATTTTTCTTTGGAAAGAATTTTTTTTTTTTCTTTTGTATAAGTATTATTATTATTATTAAAGACGCATTGAACATATCATTTTAGTTGGAAAATAGAGCAATTTGTTTCACATTGTGAAATTTTTGAATTATAAGTTGGAAAATTTTTGAACTTTCCCCTTCACCCCTCCCCCCCCCCCCCCCGAAAATAAATTTGTAGCTACGCCCCTGTGTAACGCAACATCAGTTATATCCCAATAAAATGCAGGCAGAATAATTGAAAAAAAAATTTATGGAGTAACGTTACATATTCTTTACAGTGATAATTATAAACTACTTTTAACAATTCCAGAAAATTGTCACGAAAAAAATAATAACGATAGAAGCGAAAAAATATATAATAGATAATAGAAGCGAAAAAAATAATAACTAATGAAACAATTTAGAAAATTCATAACATATTAAAAATCTAATTTTAGCAATTTCCGTCCAAAGTTGGAAATATAGTCGATTTATTTTTATGCTGGCTATGATTTACAGATTCGTATATCGTTGAACACTTCTAAAACAGAGTTGTGTTTAATATAACTCAGATGTGTTCAAATAAACATTTCCTACTGCTCCACTAGATGCAGATACAATTTTTCATACCAGTAAGCCAGACAACTAATTTTCTATTATTTATTGATATATGTTACTATTGCTTTGAGTCGACAATATATATTACAGGTATTTTAAAATGCATTTCAGTTAGTTCAAATTCATAAAACATGTGAAAAATCATCTTCAGAATTTTCTGTCATTAAACAGAAATGTACTCGTATTCCCTTATACTGTCTGCATATTATCTACAGATTTTTGTGAACACCCCGAATTAAGCTAAAATTTAAATAATCCAAGTAAAAAATGTTTAACACAACTAAAAACAAACTTCTAGCAATTACTAATCATAGACAGCAATGTATCTTGTTCTTTGCGTAAGCCTGTACAGTAATTTATCTATATTCTACAAACATCATACAGTATACTAAATATATGCATAACAAACTGAAAAACCTTTATTGAACAATTTACATCCTTAACAATTACGCTTACAAATTGTTTTATCTAGCTCTATTTTATGCAGATGTAGAACTATACACATCTCGTATTATGCAAAAATTGTGTGAAAAAAGCATAATAGAACGGAAAAAGTATTTTTACTAATTAGTGCTCATAGCCAGTACTGTAACTTTATTATTTTGCGTGTCCCCGTAAATGACTAATAAATGTTATGCATCCAATAATGTAAAGAAATCATCTTGTACCGAACTTCAGTAATTTATCAATTTAATTATGTTTAATATATAGTAACCGCAGAAAAATGACCCTCGTGCGATTTTTCCCACACGCTGCAATGTGATTGAATTCTTTTGTGTATCCCTGTAACTAAAATATAAATTTCATAAGGGGGAGCGTTGATTTAGAGGGCAATTTATTTAATATTACAAAAAGCAACAAAATAAAAATAAAATAAAGAGTTGAAAAAATATATAACTTCTTGAGATGATAGGCGGGGAAATGGAGAAAAGGCTTTTTTTCTTCTTCTTCTTCTGGCGGGGAAAGAGTTTGATTAAATAAATACTTATTTATCATTACTATATGCTTAAAAATAGGACAGGAAAATAATTAAATAATAATAAGCTTTAACTTTTTTAAAACTTTTGCATACTTGGAATAGGGGGGGGGGGGATGGAAGAAAGTAAAAATTTAGATAGTTGGTTATTTTTTCGTTTCAATAAAGAAACAAACAAAAGAGTTTTAGAGATATAAATTATAAATTTAATGATTTTAATCTTTGGGTAGTGTATGAGAGGGAAGAAAAGGGGAGGAAAGCAAGATTTGGGAAAGGGGGGGGGGTATTTAGACAATAAAAAAAAAATAGAAAGAAAAAGCGTGATATTTAAATTGTTTTAAAGAAAACTGAATTTCAGTAAGATTATATCGATCATGTGTTAGACGCAAATGAATAATTTCCTTACTATTTAAGTAGCATTAAATGTAATTAAATAATTAATTATTATAGAGGTTAAATGGAAAATACAGTCTATTCTGTTATTCAAAAGACATATAAAAGTTACTTGTAATTTCAGAAGATCTTTAAAAAGCCGAATGTTATGAAACTGCGCTTAAAAATGTTTCCTAAATTTTAATTTCAGAAAATTTTAACACACCAGAATTAAAAAGCATTAAGTGCCACTTTAGTCCAAACACTTGGTAGTAATTATGCATGCCTGAAGAAGGATTTATTCCATCAAAACGCGTTGCTTGTTTTATAGTTCAGCATTTATTTATATAGATTAATAGTTTATTTGTCAAGAAACGTGAAACACTAGAATTCGTCTATTATTTTATTATGTTTATTCAAACTCACTGAACAGTCCTCACATATAATAATATATCACATATATCACACAATAATTCTTCATATAAACACGAAATATACCAATGAAAAAGATTATGGGTAATATGAGTCAAAATTATTTTTTATTATCGTATTCAATAATTAACTATTTATAATAACTATTTTGTTTTCTTTTAGAAGGATGATTATTATATCGAGATACATAAATTAATCAAAACAAAATAAAGCAAACTTTAAGTAGAATAGAATTAGTACGGTATTATTGAAATTTTAAGTGTGCTCGAGCAGTGGCGACCGAATTTGTAAAGCCCTGGTCTAGACGGAAAGAAAACAAACAATTATACTTGCTAAGACGGAAACTTTTAATAAACATATTTTCTTTTTCTTGGTCCCTTTCGTTTTCGTTTTCACAGGTTTAAATAAATTGAAATGTTATTATACTTTTGTAAAAATTAACTCACGTACCTTTTCGCACACTCTTCTCGGAAAATTTCGCTGTTCGGTGTAAGATCCGTTTTACATCTATGAAAAATATCCTCACGAAGATTGATTTTTTCTTTATAAAGTAAATCTGGTTTGATGTGTGTGCGGATTTTTCTACAATTTTTTTCTACCCCTCTGGATTCAGCAAGACTTCCCCGACATTTAATATCTTTGCATGCTAGTTTCCATCTACCGGCCCTGGGCTTGCCTTTAATTCTATAAAAAAAATCCATCACCATTGGAAAATAATCATCCATTTTTAGCGCCAGGCACTTCGAAAACTATTTTTTCCGTTTTAAAATTAGAATTATAAGAAGTTTTAGTAACTATAAAATCTGAACTTGAACAAAAAGTCACTCCTTCCTTTAAAGGCTGACAAATGTAAGTGTGTTCTTGATAAGTGTTTGCAAAAAAGAAATACACGAATACGACTTCCACATTTGGCTGACTAATTATTTTAGGAGGTGTCACGTACAGTGAAAAGAACTCCCCATAGCTAGAAGGCGTAAAGAAATCATATAGAAAAGAGACACTCGTGTGAACTTTAAAAAACCCTAAACCCATAGCACATCGGTCACTCTCAATTCATGAAAACATCGTTAAGTGAATTAATTGTCGGAATAAGTATTTGGAAATAAGACTAATGCCACGTTAGAACTAACGAATCGGTCCTTTTTACCTCCCATATTGAGAACATGTGTTACGACATGTACTTAACGAAAGATAATTGTTTCTGGAGACATAAGCCAATTGAGCTATGTCGCTAATTTTCTTGAAATTAATAATAATAAAAAAAGTTAAAACTGATGTTAAGAGGCTACTTCAGTCAAGTGAAAAGACTCGTTCGCTAATGCTAATCCTATGGAAGAAATTTATAACGATATCTCCGTTACATTTCAATATTTTTAAATGACTTTTTTGCATGGGATAGCTGAGATCGATCTGTACAAAAGCCTTTTTTTAATTTTTCGATTTTGTTTACAGATATTTTTAACGAGGACGCTTTCATTTTCGGAACCGGTTTCGAAACTGAAAGCATGCTCATAAAAAAAAATCTGTAATAAAAATCGAACAAGTAAAAAACGGCCTACAGATCAATCTCAGCTATCCAATGCAAAAAAAATCATTTAAAAATATTGAAATGTAATCGAGATATCGTTATAAATTTCTTCCATGGGATTAGAATTAGCGAACGGGTCTTTTCATTTGACTGAAGTAGCCTCTTAAGATGGTTCTCAAATGACCTGCTCGCGAAATTTTCTGACACAGTTCCTGGCTCATTTATAACCCGTTTACTTTAATTTGTTGCTTAGTTACGAGAAGTTTAAAAAGTATGCACCCTCACCCCCTTTTCAGTAAAGGTGATTAACGCGGGTGGTCTATTGGTATATGTCATTAGCAGGCCTGTTTGTGGTTTCCGGAATCTGTCTTCCATTCTTGGTGAATACACACCCCCCTTTCCCCCGAATGAAATCCGAAGAAATCATATGCTGTTTGAAAAATAATAATTATCATTTCAAAGTGTCAAAGCGTACTTGATGGATATTCAAATTGTATTTTTTCATGATGAATATGTTATTGATTTGAGTTAGTGGAATAGAAAGCTTCAATAGTGTAGTCAAAATGAATACTTTCATAAAAATACCGAATTATGTTTAATCTTTATTAAACAATAAATAATAATACTAATAACTGTAAATCCTAAATACTTGAAATGAGTGTAATAAAAAATTCAAAATTTAAAAATTTAAGAATTTAGTTTAAATTCGAGTAAGTTTAACTGTGTACAGCATTGAATTTCATCAAAATTTACTTAAAGCATTTTCAGGTTTAATATTTTTATGTGAATTTTTCATGCATATCTATTTTAAAAGTGAAATTTCAAAAGAGAAATAACAATATTAATTTTAATGTAATACTTTTTTATTGTTTGAACAATTCGTACACACATATGGAAAGATATGAGCTAAAATAGGTTTGCAGTGAATATAAATTTATAAACTCTTTGTTAAATTTCAAAATGTATATTATTCAAAATAAAAACTTTATATAAGATATTTAAATTGTAATTATTTGTTTTAAATTTTAAATTAGTGGTTAAGCTCCTAAAATTTTGTTTCAAACTAAATTTTAAAAGTATATAAAAAACATTAAAAAATATTCATTTTTATGAACAAAAAACATTATTATATCTTTATAAATTATACATTATAATTCACAAGAATATACAAGAGCAACTAAACTGTGGTTTATATACAATTAGAGAATATTTTTACTTGAACGATAGAAAAACGCAATATTTCATCAAATGTGTCCCTTAAAATTTAGGGCTTAGAATAATGCTTACATCGCATAACAAAATAAGAAAAATAATATAAAATAAATAATACAGAGTTTTACGAATACTAATTTCAGGCACATTTCCTTTGAAAGAGACAAAAAAGTTCAAAATTTCGATTGTAAATTTCTATTACCATGCTTTTTTTATATGATAATCTCGGGAATTACACACTAACGTTTATAATTAAGTTATCTCAATAAATATAGGTGAATTTTACAAAATGTTTCAAATAAAAATAAATAAAATGTAAGCAAAATGTTAGTTTCGTGAATCCTCGTTTTTAGTAAAATAAAATAATTAGTAAAATAGGTTTGTGAATTTTATTTATAGAACTACATATAATTGTGTTCGGGCTATTCAAAAATTCATAAATTATTACTTAATTTTTGCAAAATCTCTTTTAACGAATAATTTTACTGAATTAATTTATTTTATCGAAACACAAACACAATAGAAGTAATAGCCTGGCACAAGGTGCCGAAAATGGTAGACACTTTATTTTTAATCATAGGCGGCGTTAGTTAGAGCTACCAATTCAAGACCTTTAGTAGAAAACTTAATAAATGGTTTAACAAGTCGTCAAATAAAAATATAAATAAATAAATAAAATTTATATATACGTGATTTGATAATTTCATTTACATACATTGAAATAAATCTTACTACGTTTCTCTGAAACAAACAAACAAATTTAACATTATATTATTATGAAAGGGTACAATATATGATTTAATAACGATTAACAGTACTCATTCAAAATATAGCCGCTCGTATATCATGTTGTCTCTTTTATTTCAAACTTTTTTTCATTACTTTTAGTATTATTTATTCCATAACGAATGAAAGTATCTGAAAATGCCCATTTAAATTCATCATAAAAAGTAATGCAATTTATTAAAAGTATATTTAAATATACACTTAAACCTACAATTTTAGATACACATGTTTTAATTTCTTTAAGGTTGTTAAACTTAATTCTAGATTTTTCTCAAAAATATATATTAACTAAGACAGATAACACGGAAGATAAATTATCAAAGAAACTGGGAAGCAATAAAGAATATGACATGCTCTTTTGCTTATAGTATCTAAATTTTTTTAACAAATGAAAAGTAGGATTTTCTAGCTTTGTTTGTCTATATCCAATTGATAATATCCTTATAACTACTTTCTTTGTGCTAAAATTTATTTTGTACTAAAATAATTTAAAATGAAATTTTCTGTTTCATCCATTTTTTGATATAGCAAATTAGATTGGATAGCAAGTTAGATTAGACTAGCTGAATGATAAGGAATTGCCCACAAATTGTCAATTTTAATTAATTTTTTTTTTCATTTTTTATTGATGCTTTAGTTCTTCTTGGATAACCACCAGAAAGAGCCTATACCATGATCAAAAGGGTAACCGGAAAAAAAGTGACCGGAAAAAACGTGACAGGAAAAAAGGGGACAAAATAAACAACAGCGGAAAAAACGTGACAAGGAAAATACGTGATCGGAAAAAAAAGGACAAGGAAAAAACGGGACACTGAAAAAACGGGACCGTTTGGTGCTACTTGTACTTTGTCCGGTATGCAACCGTTATAAATAATACAAATATTTTAAGTCAATGTCTACAAATGCGAATTTTGAAAAATGGAGTAGAATATTTGCATACTAGAATGCTTGTTTACAGCTCTACTTGATTTTTGACAATCGCGAACGGGAATACGAATATTTTCCGTCGATGTTTAAGAATGCAAATATTGAGAAAAGTCCCGCATATTCGCATATGAAAATGCATATTTACATCACTACTTGATTTTTGATATATGTAAATTAGGAAACAGGATATTTTAGTCCCGCCGTTTTGGCCTGATGCCATTTCAATTCCTAGCCATTTCGGTCCCTTGCCCATTGTTGGAAGTTGTTGGAAGCAGCTATATTGTTAATAACAAAATCTCAAAAATTAAATTGTTTTTATTGGCGTATTTATTAGTAACAAATCAAAATTATTTTAATTATTAATTGTTTATATAATTAATTTATCAATTACTTGTTTAAAAAATATTACATGAGCTATATAATAATTACAGGGTAATGCAAATATAATTTTTTTTTTTAAATTTTCGTTTACTATAATGTCATTAGATTATATAAAAATGATAATGATTCTGAGGATAAATATGTTGTTTGTTTATTTATTATTTAGTTTATAATATTTTCTTGCTATTTAAATATAATTAATTAATAATATCTAGTTTTTTTTTTTTAATTGCAAACTATAACTGTGCTAAAAAAATAAAAATATAATTCTACATCGGGACAATAACATCACCTAACATCAATTAAAAAATATTTTACATTTTTGTACAATATTACATTTTTATTATTATTAATTAATAATAATACCATCAGTCAACAAAACAATTACTTAGACTTAAATTTTTGACTGATTTTTCATTTTTTTGGGGAGGGGGGTGGGATAATAAATAAAAACTTTTGAATAAAAACTTTAATTGATGAATAATTGCTATTAATTAATTATTAAAATAGTTAGTAATTTTAATATAAAAATTAAATTAATGTTTTATTAAATATATTTTTTAATTCAATTTATTCTTAATTTATTAAATTATTAAAGTTAATATAAATTACAAATTTCTACTTTAAAATAAACTCAATACAAATTATATATTCAGTTTATCATTATATTTAATATTAGCTATAAGCTGAAATTTATCCTTTATCTGCTTTTTTATTTTATATTTAAAGTTACTGAGATTTAAAACTATTAATATAATTAATAATAAAACTAAGATTAAAAAATTATTAAACTTACTTTCTGGGAAAGATGGAAGAAAAAGGTAATTAAAAGAAAATAATAAAAAACAAATGCAAAAAAGCTTAGTTTTCTCAGTTAAAAAATTATTTATTAAGGTATTAATAACATTATCACGTAAAATTAAAAATAATCGTTTTATTAAAAGAAATAGGTCTAATTTTAATAAAATTTGCTCACAAAACTATTCTTCAAGGGTGGGGAGACTTAAAAAAAGTTACAAGCAACAATTATAAAAAGAAAGAGCACAGGGAAGGGGAGATCTATTTTTTTTTTAAACAAAATATTTATTTCAACACGCCCTAGTAAGCAAATCTCTGTTGATTTCCCAATGCATAATGGTAAAGTAACTTATGAAAACAAGTTTATAAGATGCAACATTGTACTGAAAATATCAGACATTTGTTACTTAGTTAGTTTTTAGTAATTGCTTATGAATAAGTTCAATATTTATAAATTCCGTGTCATGTTTTTTCGGGTCACTTTTTTTCCTGGTCACGTTTTTTCCGGTCACGTTTTTCCCTTGTCACCTTTTTTCCGCTCTTGTTTTGTTTTTTCTGTCCCTTTTTTCCCTGTCACGTTTTTTCCGTTCACTTTTTTTCATAGATTCGGTCAAAAGAAGTATCAAAATCGAAGCATTTTTTCCAAATCTACTCGTTGATAGTCACTAATTACTAACTTTTTTTCTAAAAGTCAGTTAATAAAAAATGACATTTTGAGGAAAATCCCTTATCATTCAGCTGCTTTTAGAGAACAACTAAAAATTAGCTCACTCTAACGCCGATATCTTTCTGAATTTTTACGATATTTGACTGAATATTTATAATAAATTGCTCCATAGAGTTGACTATTAAATTATGTAACACCGCAAAAAAAGAAGCACAATTAAATAAACAACCCGAATATAAAACTCTGGAAAATAAATCAACGTAAAATAAAGCACCCGAAAGATAAAGCCGTATATTAGAAGGACTTCAACTCTTGGTTACAATTGCCAAGGTTTAATCAAACTAAAACTGCTACAAAAGCATAAAATGGAAAATGAGCTGAAGTTTTTCCTTCGGGACGGGCCGATGGCAGTCCGAAATCTCCAATAGGGATTATTCTCTTCCCCAAAATGATTGGGTTGCAACCAGGGATGCGGAGTCGGACCAATTTTTGAGAAAAAGAGTCGGAGTCGGAATCGCTAAAAAACAAGCCGACTCCGACACTAGATTTTTTTGTTAGACATCTTAAAAATGAAACAAGTGGGTAAGTGTGATCACAGATCGTACAGAGGGTTTCGTTTAATATTCCTTTCAAAACACTTTATGCTTTTGAAAAATCTGCTAGTTCCACATTTCACAACCAGGGGGCGCACTTGATTCTAAACAAACCTCTATCCGAACGAAAATACGTTTTACATACTATCCGCAGATATATTAGTCAAGGGGATTGGGCCGATAGCACCCGAGATAAGAAGGCGCCCTGGCGGTAAAAAGTGGGACTAAAATATGTAAGGCTATGGTGCATAATATGAAAGAATGGTCAAAGGGGTGTCAGCAAAAGTTGGAAAAGTACTCCCCGGGTGAAAAGGGCGGAGGTTAGAAAAATTGCTTAAAATACCCAAGTCCCGGAGGAGTAAATAACATAAGACTTTTTGAAAATTTTATGATTTGCCGTGTGGTCTGAGGCATTCAGCTATACGTATGCAAAAATTCATGTCTCCAACTTAATTAGGGGCTCTCTTAGAAAGAATTGCTTAAAATACATATGTAGTCGCTCAAAGGGTTAAACGTAAGACTTTTTCAAGATTTCATGATATGTCGCCTGGCTTCAGGTGTTCTGCAATAAGTATGCAAAATTTCAAATCTCCAATTTAATTAAGGTCTCAATTAGAAAGAATTGCTTAAAATACACAAGATGGAGTTGAAAGGGTTAAACATAAAACTTTTTCAAAATTTATTATTTGACGTGTGATCCGAGTTGTTGAGCTATAAGTATGCAAAATTTCACGCCTCCAACATAATTAAGGGCTCACTTAGAAAGAATTGTTTAAAATACACATGTGGGACCCCAAAGGGTTAAACGTACGACATTTTCAAAATTTTATGCTTTGTCGTATGATGTGAGGTATTCAGCTATAAGTACCCAAAATTTCATGTCTCCAATATGTATAGTTTCTGAGAACGGGCTCTGTGACGGACAGACAGATGAGCGAGACGAATAGAGTTTCGTCAGATGAACGAAATCCTAATTAAACTAATTATATGCAATTTGAAATCTATAAAATGAATTGTTATTGTTATTTGTGGACTATATCAGGCTACTCAAGTTACAGATGACCGATTTACTGCAGTGTACAAAGTAGATACAAGGGTAGGTAGGTATTGCCCATATACACAGTAGATGAAAACTGTTTATTTCATAACTGTAGTAGATATTTTACATTTCCTTCTATATATATAAAAAAAGTTTTGATTTGGAAATGGACCAATGAAAATCTGCGTAGATATTCCGGGTAGATCGGCATCCAATTTGAATGCTTAATCGTTAATATTTATAATCGTTATAATAACCTTTCATCGTTAATATTTAAAAAAAAAACTGTTGCATACAAAAATATGAAAATCGGCGGTATTATAGAGAAATGTTTGATAAACACGCTGATGCAGACAGTTTTCAAATCGAAGAATTATTTTAAGATACTTAATGCTAAAGTGGTACAAAATCGTTCTATTAAAAATGTTTTATTGGAGCAAAAGCTATACATCAGAATTTAATCATTTTTAGATCATTTTATACGTTATAAGTTCCCGGTGTGCATATTGCATTTATTTTTCTTATTAGACCCATTTTTGAGGTTTATTTCTATTTTAAATTCAAATTTTCAGCATTTCGAGAGATATTTTTTACAAAATTTAGAAAATGTTATTAATTTAAACTGTTGCCAATTGTATAAAAAGCGCAAACAATAATGTTTACTTCATATTAAAAATTTATTTACACGTGACTATTACAAACAGAAAAAAAACTTTAAAATTAGAATTAAATGATTACATGGTAATAGAAGGAAAATTACGTCATAAGAACCATATTTACACTTGAATTTGAGAAACAAAATCTTAAAATAAAAAAATCATTATTATGCATTAAAACTTGTAAATGGAGGAAATTACGTCATATTTAAAATGCCCCAAAAATATGGCAAAACAGTTTAAATTGAAAAATATATTTGCGTGAGATATTTTGAGATAATCTTTTCAACTATTATCGTGAATTCGAAGACAGCGCAAATAATATTTCCTTCTAACAACAAAAGTATTTTCACGTGAATATTAATAAGAGAAATAAAACTTTGGTGTAAATTACGTCAGATTTGAAATGATACATTTAAAATGAATTATTTAAAAGAACTATCTTATAGCGCAGTTAAAAAATACCGGGAGACAATGACACTGTTTACTTAATTCATTTTACATTAGCTTATTTTCCAATGTTTAACTAATTTTTTTAATTAAATACGAAAACAGCCATTGTGTCTCTTAACAGCAGCAGATTTGGTCTTAAAAGTCCCAATCCAAGGAAAACGAATGGAAACCTGTTTACAGAGAGATCGCTACTGTTTTTTTTTTTTTTATTTTAATTCAATATTTTTAAAGCCGATCAAATTAGAGTGCTTTTTGGATTTTGGTGTGCCTGAACGGGGGTTGGCGAGCGTAGCTCGTAGGGGGCAGAGCCCCCTAGTAGTATATAAATAAGTACTTCCCTCATATTTTTGGGGTTTGAGGATAGAACCAGAGGTACAAAGGTCTGGAAGGACCCAAAGCCCGGAAAATGAAGGGAATTTTTCAAACAGGCCGTGCAAGTAGAAATAAGACAATTTATGTTAGTTGATCATTAATGACTGTTAAAATGTTATTTTAATGACTATTGAAGAGATTTGGAATCGAACAGCGTTTTCCATTTTTTTTAAATAAATTAATAAAATATAAGAGATTCTTGTCACGAGACTGCAGGTTTTTATCCTTTCCCGTGCTATCGCTTCTGAAAATTCGATTAAAAACTTCAATTTTGACAGTATTTTCTCAAAGATATGTTGCCTTTATCAAAAAAATGGATAACGTAATAACGTAAAGTTTCTGAATAAGAACACCGGCACCAATCTTATGCGTTTCAGAAAAGAAATGAATTCAGAAATGTATCAGAAAAAAGCTCCTTTGGTATTTGAGAAAAGCCTTATTAAATGACAAAGAAATATTTTTAGAAATCTGCTTTTTGTTATACAGATTCAAAAGTTATCATGTTTATAACCCACCATTTTTCCCTTTATTCTGAACTACATTATTTTTTTAATGAATCCTTATTTAAATGTTGAAACATCTAATACTCTATAAGTAATCATTAATGTTGCTATTCTGTATTCTCTGTCTTGCGAATACATACTAATTTTAAAATATACTGTAAAATTATCCCATAAATATGCATGCAGTATGCATTCAGATTCTTTAAAAGAATTTTAATTGTATGTTTAGAAAAACCTAGATTTTTTTGTAGAAATTGAGTCATTTAATTGATTTTTCCACGGCCCCGCCGGGCCTGATTTCACTGATTTTGTACGGGCCGGGTCATGAACTGTGAAAATATAAATGAACCGGGCCAGGCTCAGAAATTACGACCCGTGCAGGCCTCTAAAAAAGATAATCAATGCCGAAATAGTGAGATTTGAGCTTTATTTTTCTTATATTCTATCATTATTTAAATCAACAGGCAACATTAGTACCCCAGCCCGAGTACTAGTGCAGTCATCCCGAAGTCGGAATAGGAATCGGAGTCGGAGTCGATAAAATATCCCGGAGTCGAAGGCGTCCATTTTTCGCACCGACTCCACAGCTCTGGTTGCAACATCACGTGTATACACATTCATATACATTTTTAAATCATTCCCCAATGATTATAAAAAAACATGAAAAAAAAAGAAAAAAAGTTTCCACTTTTTAATTATAAATTGTATGAGGTTTTTTTAAATTAAATACATAATAGATTTTTTATTTTTAAATTAATAGAGTGCTTGTCTGAAAATTATAAAAATTTAAATTAAAAATTAAATTTTTCGATATTTTGTCTTTTTCACTTAGTTGAACAATTTTAGAGGTAAATAGAAATAAATGTTAATACTAAGTATAGCAGCCTGCTGCAATAGACCAACAAAAAATTACAAATCCATATAATTTTATACGTTATGGTACATATATTTTTTTTCGAATATTAATTACGGAATACATAAAATATTTTAAAAAATATGATAAAAAATATTATACTATGTAACATTTGAAAAAATTAAGAGAAAAAGCTTATTAGGAGCTTCAAATATCCGAATCCAAAATTGCAGCTCATTTCCTTAAGTGGTTTTCGAGTTAAAATTAAAAGAAACTACAGGAATTACAGTTTTGTTTACAACTATAACAAGTAAGAAAAATCATGCGTTAAGCATAGATTATGAAACACTTTCCAACACTTCCTGAATGTTTTAACAAAACTTCATTATTTAGGGAAATAAGGTATATAAGAGGACTAAGTAAACATTTTAGAAAACGCATAAAACATTTGAAAAACTGATTTCAGCAGTTACCACCCATACCAAATATGTATTCCAATTCTTTTGAACAGCTCTGTATTTGATTTGCAGGTTGATATATATGCTATATAATGGGAAATTTAGTTTAGCAAGAAAACGAATACAGGTTGAAATTTCTCTTTTAGCAATTTATACTAATAGATGGAAACATACTTGTATACTTTTGTACAACCCTATAGTTAACCTAGTACCTTTATTACACGCCACTATTTAGCTAAAGTTTAATTCAAAGTAAAACACTCTTAAAACTACTGGAATCACATTTCCAGAAATTATCATTTATAGACGGTCATGTATCCAATTCTTTGCGTGACCCTGTATATAATTTTATCTATGTTCTACAAACATTTCTTAGTAAACAAAATGCAGTTCAGCGTAAAAATGCATAACCCATTTAAAAACCACCTTTAAGCAATTTACAATCATACTCAGTAACCATTACGAAATATTTTGTGTAGCCCTGTATATGAATTACAGCATTTATACACACCATATACAATGC
This sequence comes from Maratus speciosus, assembly GCA_963932465.1. Taxonomy (NCBI): domain Eukaryota; kingdom Metazoa; phylum Arthropoda; class Arachnida; order Araneae; family Salticidae; genus Maratus; species Maratus speciosus. Next base: position 155,546,525 of record OZ010787.1, on the reverse strand, counting down.
ATAAATATAGTGAAACACAAAAGCACATAACATAATTAAAAATGCATTTCCAGCAATCATTGCTACCGTACAGTACTTCGGATACAATATCGTATCTGAAATCTTTTTTGCGTCCCTGTAAGTGCTATGCACTTCTTATTATACATGAAATAAGTAGTAGTAAACTTCAGCGACGTATATCAATTTCATTACACATGAAATAATTTAACATAATTAAAATATGCCGGAAAAAATTCCCTCCACCCGTATATCATTATGTAACGGAGATATTTTGTGTGGCCCTGTAAATTATTATTATAATTATTCTTTGCACCGCATATTCTGAGGAATGCATATCAATTTTAATATGTTTGAAAGCATGTAACATCATTGAAAATCATTTTAAACGATTTTTCCCCATAGGCCGTAATGTAACGGAAAACTTTTGACTGTCCCTGTAAATGAACTAAACATGCTACAAACTTCACTTGAAATAAGGTTCGTGCTATGGTAGAGGTCACTAACATACAAAAAATTTCAGAACGATCCGAGTATATTTACGGTAGTTAGAGCGCGTACAGACGGACAGACGACCAGACAAACCGAATGCATAAATACTTTTCAACTTTGTTGGAAAGTGTTAAAAATGAATTTAACATTGACTTTGTGTTTGGTATTCTAGGGCAGTTTTTTAATTAATACAAATATAATGTCAATTTTGGGTGTTCATATTAAAAATTTCATTTTTGTATACGTGTGTTATTATTATTATTATTATTATTACTCTTGTATTATGTGTAATTTAAAATTTTGATACAGCCTTCCAAATATGCTCATTTTAAAATAAATAATTTCCCTGAAACTATAGTGCGAATTCCATGAAAATTCGTTTTTAGACTAATTAAGTGGTGTAGAACTTATTTATGGTGTGTCAAAATTATGACTTGCTTAAAAAAAAACAAAACAAAAAACAAACAAAGATTGAGTTTGTTTTCATATACATACATATTGCCCTCTAAGCAAAATTTATATACATTATTTAACAGTAGACTTTATTTCCGATAGTTTGGCACCAACAACTTTCTGCTATGATAATTTATTGCTTAATTTGTGGGGGCTGTTTATTTTATTTTTATTTTTATTTATTTATTTTTTTTTATTTTTTATTTATTTTTTTTTTACGACTGTACATTTATTATAAAGATTAATCCAGAATTTGAAAAAAATAACAAAGTAATTTCATTTTTATATATATATATATAAAATTCATTGCATTTTGCACTTTTTCTCTTAATGGAATTATTTCAAAATTTTCTTTTATTACATAAAAAGTAACATAAGTTAACTTGACAAAGTTAATCAAACTTCATTTCCCCTATAAAATCTTTGTCTTTTTAGTAATTTTTCTTCTTAACTTTTCTTTTTCTGATTAAAATATAACTTATTTACCGATATATATTTTTATATGAAAACCTTAAAAAACTTCAGATACGCCTAACTTTTAGATTTAAATGATTTGACATTAAATTAAAATAAACTTAATAAACAACAATAATAATAAGAAGAATATTGTTTAAAAAATGTCAAAATCATAATTTAAGTGAAATAAATAATCTTAAATAAGTTTTTTTTTTTTTTTTTTTTTTTTTTTTTTTTTTTTTTTTTAGGATTTGCTTAGGCATATCTTCTGAAAATGTGGTGATCCCCTGAATTTAGTCTTTTTTGTGAAGATTTTTTATTTTAAGAAAATATTACAAAGTTTGTAGCCCTTTTTCGAAAAAAAAAAAAAAAAATTTTGTTTCTAACTTTTCTTCTCTTTTGAGTTTTATGTCTCTGAATTATTTATATATATATATATATATATATATGAATTACCGGCGCTAGATTACAGACACTTTATCTTGTAACTCTCTATGTCTCTTAATTGTTGGCAACCTTGGTTTTTGCTATAATCTTTGCTAAACCTTTACTGATCAATAACCAATAGATCAATAAACGTCCCATCAAACCAGTGTGAGGAAATGGAAAATTAATGATGTATACCGAAAAGAAAGCGATAATCAAAACCGTACTTTCCGGATTCTCTGAAAACTTATCAATCAAGTACTCAATCAAGCACTTCCGTTAGGAAAGAACCTGAGCCCGAAAATCATTTAGAGTGGGAAATGTAAAGGATGATATAGGAGTCGCATAGTGCCAATGTTCAGTTCTAAATTTCAGCAAGATAAAAAAAATCTAAATAAATACTATTGGCTATGTTCTCGCTATAAAACCTGCAACGCAAGAATTATATTAAAACTGAACCAAAGTTCGTTTGTAATTCTAGGCACAAAAACAGATAATCTTAATGGGTACAATATTTTCAACAATAATTTTTAAATAGAAATTTTACTAAATTATGTACAAATTAAAATCCAATCTTAAGTTGTAGATATAATATCTAAATTCTTAAAGATTGCATGCAAAAATATTAACTAATCTAAAATGCATCTTTTGTGCGCAATTAACAAAAAAAAAAAATGGTTTTTATCTTTCTGAGAAAAATATCTTTAAAAGTGTCTTTTAAATCATTGTTTGCAGTAAAATGGTGGACGCATTTTTTTAGTCATAACTTACGTAAAACTAGAAATATTTCTATGCAAAATGTTTTAAAATGCAACAAACTACTATAATGTTCTTTCATATATAATTTTTTGAAAAATCAATATTTTGGTGATTAAACAGCTCTAGTCTCTTAAAATTTCAAGATAATAAGATTTTGTTGCTAACAAAAAAATGCTTAATATTCTTTTATAATCAGAAATATTTAAATTACATATACATAGATATCAATCTTTTTGAAATATGAATCTACTCATTTTAAGGTAATATGATCTCTACAATATACAACTCTTTTTTTAAATAGTCTAGTGAATTTTCACGGGAAACAATCAATATATATATATAAAATATATATATGATTATAATCTGTTGATTTTAATCCATGTACAGAAGAGCGCCGATTATCGGAACTCCAATCAACCGAACTTCCAACTATCCGAACAGCCTATTTCTCTCAAAAATGTTTTTAACCGAACTTACAGTCATCCGAACAGCATATAATCGGATGCTACATAGTAGAATTCAGTATCATTGGATACTACATTCCTATTGGTCGAAATCTGATGCGTAGGGGTTTTAAGTTTTGGCGCACGATTGCTTGCCTGGCAATTTGGCGATATATTTTTTAATGCTCTGTCGTTAGCAAAGTGTCTTTCACTGTTTGTTTATGTTTTCTGTGTGTAACAGATCTGCTCCACGTGGTTCACATTCTTTCGATAGAAAAATTAGCATTAGCTAGCATTTTGTATATAACATTATTATTTCTTTAATGTTATAGAAAGTGTAACGTTCTGAGGTGTTGTATGTATAACAGGTGAAGTGGATTTATCACCTGAACACTTATAAAGAATTACTTCCTGACGGGACTTGTTTAATTTTTATTAAAGAAGTGAGAGATTAGCTTTCAGTAAAGGTAAGGCACATTTGATAATATTTAAATTAGATAATTGTATATAAATTAATATATATTAAATATTCAGTATAATTTATTTAGCCATTTAGTACTGAAGAATATGGGGAACTATTCTATTTGATTGATAAATGTTGATAATAAGTTACCATTTATTTACGTTTAAATTTTCTTACCTTCACAAAAAAGCTATTTCATTCATACATTTCAAAAGTTTCATTTATCATCCTATAGGTTAGATGTGCCAATAATGAACACCCTTAAGGAATTATTATTATATTTCAGTTTTTTTTTTTCAATATTACATTAATCTATCAACAATATTTAACCATTCTTATAGTCTCATTTCCCAATATGAATCGAAATTTAATTTTAAATAACAGAAATATATTAAAACACCCAAAAGCCATGTAATTCCCTCTGTTTCAGTAATGGACACCCCATAAAAAGTAATAGCTAAATATAATTGTTTTTGACTGTATTTAGAACCAGAATTTAATGAATACATACTAATGAAACAAAGTAGTTATTTTCAAATAAATTTGACAATTAGGATACCAGTAATTAATCATTTACTGTTTGCATTAATTATTGTAATTATCAGATGATCAATGTTTTAATTATTTTAGATGGGTAGTTTAAAATACTAAATATCAGGCAGTTACAGCTATCAAATTATTGAAACAGTGGGGAGTTTAAAAGATAATTACAGACTTGCCAAGTCTCCTGATTTTCACATCTGTTCCCATACTCTTGATTTTTCACTTTTTTTTTTCACTTTTATTATTTTATCCTCAAATGTATTGCAATTCGGGGATAAAAAATCCAATTGTTCTTTAGTACTACTGATCGGTAGTATTTTATGTGATAAACTACACTATATTCATTATGAATTATGACTCTAAGGCAGGGCCTTTTTTGCAACCGGGACAAACATGGATTTTGGCGCCTCCCCCCCCCCCCTCCTCTCTTCCACAAAGTATATTTACAAAGAGAATTTTACTAATTTTATAATAGACAATTTATTTTAAAATTTAAAATATGTAATACTGAACTACGTAATCTACAGTGGCGGATCCAAGGGGGAGGTTCCTCTGAACATCAACAAAAATATTCTAAAGATCATTTTAAAAATGACATATTCAGTGGAGTCCCGATTATCCGAGTCCCGCCTAACCGAGTTTCTGCTTTCACAGAGTTATTTTCTTCTGATAAACTCATGGCTTACATTATTATGAAATAGACATTATAAATGAAGTGTTAGGTGAAGATGAAAGAGCAGTCATAAAAAGTTAGAACTCTGATTTTCTGGTCCGAATGGGAAAAAAAATGGCCATAATTTTTTTTGCAAAAATCTTATGGCCATTTTTTTCTCATTCGGACTCAGAAAATCAGAGTTCTAATTTTTTACGGCTGCTCTTTCATCTTCACCTAACACTTCATTTATAATGGCTGTTTCATAGTAATGGAAACCATCAGTCCACCGGAAGAAAATGATCCTTTCCAAAGGTATAATCTTCATTTGGCACCCCTTTGTTCTGGCGCCTGGGGCACATGCCCCCCTTTAGTTTCGGCCCTGCTTTTTGACTGCTACCAAGGACATGTTTTGATTAATTATCAATAATTTGTCTTGGGAACTTCACTATAGATTTATGTGTTTATGAAGAAACAAAATTTCTTCCTGTAATATGTAAATCCAATTTTGATAGTGTATTTGCTGCTATTAGTATCTATTTAAATTGAATGAGTTTTTTTTTCTTCTAAAGAAACAAAACCTCTTATAAATAATCACAACTTTAACCATAATTTAGTTATTATTTCATGCTTCATATTTTTCTTGCCACTTTTTAAAATCTCTAAGTATTACAATTAGTACAAAGTAAACATACAGCTGAAAGTTGCATGTTTTGTTTTTACTATGAATTAATTTATCGAGTTAAATTAATTTGTAATAATTTTATTAAAGTACGTAGTTTTAGAACACTATATTGCTTTAATGACAAATGCTACATAAAAAAAATATCACAGTATCCCAAAAAAAAAAAAAAAAAAAAAAAAAATGGTATTTGTTCATTAAGCCTCATAGTATAACTATTTTACCCTGCATAAATTGTTTTGCTCTATAAAAAAATAATTTTACATTATTATCTAATAAAAAACACAGAAAGATAATCTTAAATAAATGGTTTATGCTATATAATTGATAAATAATCTGAGAATATGTTTTTATTTACTTTAAATCCAAGTTTTCTCACCACCAGTCCATATCATCCAAAAATTAAAAATGGCCTCCAAGTATAATAACAGCAACAAATGTTCTGGCATTCACTGAAAAAGATAACCAATACCTGTAACATACTAATTTGGCAAAAAAAATTTCCTAAAATTACAATTTGTATATTTTATGAATTTATTTTTGAAACCTTCCTATTTTATGCCCTATTCAATAAATTTTAGAGTTAAATCTGCATATTTTGTATGCCATGGGGTGATTAATTTTATTATTTATTGAAAAAGTATCGCATACCAAAAAAAATAAGAGTTTTTTTATATTTAAAATAGTACATATGTTTATATCATGATTTAGGAGCATTTCTCTTATAATTATATAACTTTAACTAAGCATAGGTCATATGTTTAAATATATTTATATCTCAGAAAAATGTAGATTCTTTTTTTTTTTTTTTTGATCATTTATTTATTCTATTTTTTAAAAAGTTCCATTACCTAAAACTAGAATGCTCTCTGTGGAAGATTCTTCGATTTAAGCATATAATTCTAAAGTTTTAAATAACAAGTACTGTACATTTTAGGAAAAAAACTATTTTGTAGGGAATATCATTATTATTTTGACGTTACTTCCAGAAACAAATAAAATCTCCATCTACAAAAGTGTACTGATAGAAGATTAGCATCTGGTGGATTCTCCGGCGTCAGGATAACCTTATTTCCAGCTTGATTGCTCTCAGAAAATCACAGGTGTGTAGTTTTATTGTAGAATAATTGACTACCATTAGTGATCTTCTGCAAGCAAGTGGAAATTGTTTGATGGCCTTTGACAACAGACTTGCTTATTACTTTTGGAAGGATTGTGGATTTATTTTTTCCTTGAAGAACATTTAAAGGATATTTTAATATAGTAGGACTCCCACTGCTACGTCAAAAGAGGAGACAGTGAGGTAAGTTTATTGAAGTAACGTCAAAAATAATATTGATGTTCTCTAAAATTTGACAGTTTTTTTTATTACATTACTCACTAAAGCATATTTTCCAAAAAATAGCATGTTATACTACAGACTATGGGGAAAAAAATGTCACACAATAAAAAAAGTAAATACAAAAATTATTTACCTGAAAATATTTTAAATGATAATGTTGTGAAATTAACTTTTTTATGTTTCAGTTTGGGATATAAAATAAAATCTGCTGCTAAGTTTACAAAAAGAAAAGTAGGGGGAAGTGTATGATGTTTTAAGGAAAAAAAGGGGTTTTGTTTATGAAAGTAAAAAGACCATTTTTTTTTTTTAAATAAAAGTATTTTTAAAAAATGGGGACAGAATAATTTGCTCTATTTATAAACAATACAATTACATTCATTATTCATAATTTTTTTCCTAATTTATTTTTAATGTGTGGTTTCACTTCATCTAAATGCAGTATATTGAATTATAACTAAGCTATTCAAGAGGAAAATACACTATTTATTATTATTAGAAAGTCATTCAAGCCAAAATTTTAGTTTTTTAACTTTAACACGTTGGCAGCTAAGCCGTATGAGGTGAAATCATTCCTCATGGCTGAAAGTTTTTTTTTTTGTTGTTGTTGTTGTTGAAATTTAATCTTAATGTAATGCTATAAATGTTCCATAACAAATTTTGCCGATTTTTATATTTTTGCCTAGAAAAAATCCGGTGGCGGGTGGTAGCACATGTATCAAGCAAAACTCTTTAAGAAGGCTAGGGAAAAATTTAAAGATGTTACCAGTTGGCTAGACAGATACAGAATGAATTGAAACAGCATTAACAGGTGTCGAAGGGTCGTCGACGGCCGCCATTTGGAGAGGGGTGCTAGTGTCGAACACCTTTCGACACCCACTGCCTACGTGTTAAAATATTTTTGCAATTGATATGTGGGCAAAGTTGCTTTTACGTTAGTGATTTCTATTATACCTGTAAACAGTTGAATGATAATAATTTTATTATTTTCTTACTTTAGTTTTTACACATGTACTTCTTAACACAGAGAGCTTTGTATACATCTTATAATCTTATTAGTTTAAAACGCTCTGGAAGGGGTTTTAACCATACCCCCCCCCCTTTTTTTTTTTCTTTGCCAGTGGGTACATACAGTCGGTTTTGCATTACAATTCATAAGTGAATCTCTGAAATCATACTTATAGTGTTAATAATATGAAGAAATGAAAATGTGAATTGAAAGCTTCAAATATAAAAATGAAGATGTGATTTGAATAGTGGGTGTTGGGTTGAGGTCCCTGATCTGCAGATTTACATATTATAATCAATACTTGTTCTGCTTCGTTATGTATAGAACTGTTTTTTCAAAGATGAATTATCAAACATTGCAAATAAAAAATCACATCCTTTGGAATAGCATTTGTGACTTTAAAAAAAGTTCCTTCGTTTGCATGAAAAGTGCCCGAGTTTCGTCCTTTTCCTGAGTCATTCCCCCCACCCCTCAAAGATTACTATTTATAAATGGAAATACATGCTCTTATTAAAAAGAAAGAAAAAAAAAAACAACTGTTGACTGAAATTGAACTTATTTAAATCAACTGATTTAAAACATGTCAAGATTGTATTATGTAGTTAAGATTTTAAAAGTAGTTTGATATCCTGCTATTTAATTATGTATAATAAAATTAGTTTTTAGCATTTAATCTAGGTTAGTTTTTTTAGAGATGAGTTTATTCTGTAAAACTTTCTCTGATGTAGAGTAAAACAGTAATAATTAAATGAAAAGTAGCATTTATAATATTTTTTTTTAATCATTACATTAAAAAAAATTTTATTAATTGAAAAACAGCATTCATAATATATATTTTTTTAATATTACTTGTATAAATCTTCACCAGTATTTAATTTTCCTATGTGTGTTTGAATTTCTTTTATCAAAAGAATCATTGTGCAAATTAATTCTTTATGTAGCCAGCCATATTTTAAACCCAAATGTTTCATTATTAACCAATAGATGGCGCCTGTAGAACATAAGTAGGTTTGTTTACAAACAATGAGGTTGTTTACATTTGTTTTCTTCTGTAAAATGGTTAAGATTTAAAGTATGTTTTTGAAAGAAATAAGTTTATTTATTTATTTTGTAGTACAAAAATGGAATCTTTAATTTGTTACTTTTTAATAACAATGTGTTAATTTATCTGTTACTTTCTATGCGTTCAAACATTAACATATTTATTTGCATGAAGATTTTTAGGCCTAAATTAACAAATTTAAATACTATAATTTTTAAGTAACACAAAGTTTTTATTACACATTATGTGTTTGGTAAGTTTTGCATTTTTAGGAATTTATTTAAATTAAATTATTCACAATTTTATAGAATTTCACCTTATGTAGTATTTTTTAAATGCATTCTATTAAAATTGAGTAGTCCTGTTTACTTTGTTTTCAGTGTAATTGAAATAGCGTTTCTTTTGTTAGTTAAGATCAGCAATTGGGAGATTCATTTTTTATTTAATGCTGTTAGTTCAAATCCTGTTAAAATTTCCCAGGTTTGATGTGACAACAGAAAATGTAGAATGTTTAAATCGTCATTAAACAATTACAACAATCTACTAAAATCTATAAAAGTATACATGAATTGTAAATCTGAAAAAGAAACAATTTTTTTTTTTTTTCTCATTTTGTTTGCTTATAGAGATTAGATGAAGGTAGTTCTTGCCTCAGAATTTATCATCAATGAAATAAGGTAATAGGACTATTAAGCAAAGTTTGGTTTAATTTTGGAAAACACTCAGTTTCATTGAAAAAATATATAGTGCATAAGGAATTTGTAGTTGGATCTCATTTCCGTAAGTGCTTACTCATATAAATGAACGCAACACAAAACAGCCCATTGTGCATGCATTGTTTTTCATTTATGCTATCGTTATTTGACACTTCAGACAGCCTAAGCAATATTAGTGGCAAGGCTGCCACAGGCGACTTTTTGTATTTGCTGTTCGCACCAGTACTTTTCTAATCTAGACACCTTGCATTGACGTCACGTCGCTATTAGCAACGGCTGATACTATTGCATCTGGAGCACAGAACTGCCCATTTGCCATTAAAAGCACGTGTTATCTTTGTTTAATTTAAATCTTTCATATTTTTATTATTATAGTGCAAATAAGTGTAATAAGTCAAATGGAGAGCACCACATTCGCCTTATGTTTGGGCGCCATGTGAAGCGATGCCAGACATGTGACGTCATGTGCAACCAGTCTATAAATTTTGAAGTATATTTCTCTTACAAAAGTTCTCAAAGTGAGCAAATTTAAAATTTTCTGATTTGAGTAAGTGGTACCAGTTATAATTATAAAATAGTCGCCAGTGGCAGCCCCGCAGTGGCGACAAAACATTTAGTTGTAACAAGAACTGTTCATACTTTGTAATGATGAAAAAATAAAAGCATGTGTATCATTAAACTAAATTAATGGAAGCTGAAGTTTCACTGGATCTGTATGGCAAATAATTTAAAGATTTTTTGTTGTTTATAATATCTTTGATACTTCTAATTTTTTCTTTGTGAAGAAAGAATATAAATCCCAGTAAGGGATGTATTGAATAGTGATTTTCGCTAAATACTCCCATATTTAAGTATTTAAAAATATTGAAGTTAAATTTAAAAACACTTTACTTCATATTTAATGAAAATATTCCATTTTATGAACAAGATCTTTTTACAAAAATCTATGCTTCAAATTATTTTTTAAGAAAAGGATAGTCCTAAGACATTTTTAATTAATAAAATTTTAAATGTCAGCTTTCTCAGTGAATTAAAATAAATTAGTTTCTTTTCTTTTGCTAATTTAATTATATTTTTCATTAACTTTTTCATAATAGGAATTAGAAGGAAAATTTAACAGTTATTATCAGAAAGAGTCTAAAGTGGAAAAAAAAAAAAAAAAACAATTATATAAATGATGGAATCTTTTTAGAATCGCTGGTTAATCAAATCACTGTTTAATAAATTAAATTCTAATACTGCCTTTTTTTTTGTTTTTTTAAAATCGGAATATTAAACATGATTCATTTAAACAGCATTTACTAGCATAGTTTAAAAACATAAAATATACCAATGAAATAACATAAAGCTGATGTTGCGTTTAAAAAAATTGTTTGTACAAAGATGTGGGAAACATTAACCCTTTTGGGACGAGCGTCTTTTACAGAATTTTTAATCTTTTATCACTGGTTCTTTCTAAACAGAAATGTTTGCCTAACTGAATCGGAAAGTGCTCCGATTAAATAAGGCAAAATTTACAATGAAAATTTACTGGAGAGAATAATCACGAATTCCTTGTGTGGCACGTATACTGGTCGCTCCTCCCCAAGGGGTTAAGGAAGGAAGAACACACTACAAGAAATTATTTTTGTGCATGAAAACCAGGATTGCTATCTATTTGTTCAGTCAAAAATATGGGAAATTTCACTACAAGCAAACACACATTTTTGCTCATAAACTTAACAATAATGAAGCTATTTCAACAAAATTTTCAATAACTTTGTCAAATGTAATGATATCGCAAAAAAATAGTATCATCATTCATGTCCAAACAGTGCTGAACTATACTCTATTTCACCTCAACTTGGCAGCACTGTGAAAGGTAGAAACAATAACATTCTGCCTTAAAAAATAGCTCTCCATTATTTTTTAATCTTAAATGGTCAAAATGCATAGAAATTTATATGGTTATGTTTATAAATTACAAAATTCGGGAATTTGAAGCATATATTTAAAGTAATTCCTCTGTTAAAAGTATTTAATAGAAAAAAAATTGTATTTAACCTCTTGGAATCGGCTTAAGCTGTCTGTTTTTTAAACCAAAATACGGCATTCCGGAGAACTTTCTTCCCCCTTTTTGCTACATGATCAAGTGGAGAGCATCCTTTGTCCTTCTCCTTGGAAAATGTCAATCCATGCCTTCTGATAATGGTTGCCGTGCAATTCCAGGATTACTTGCATTTTTCGACTGAGGTGAGGAATTTTCCCACAGAAATGGTCATTTTGGCGATTTTAGAAAAAATATAGTTTCAGCTGAATATTTCCAAACTAATCTTTTTTTTTTTCTTCTTTTAAATGAGAATATATTTATGAAGAAATAAAGTGTATTGATTTTTACTAATGTTCATTATACAGATCGTTCACGTTCAGCCTCTATTTTAACTGCTTTTATTTTTCACTGAATATGAAAAAATATACACTGTGTCGCAAATTATATTAAATATCATTCATAATCATGGAATAAACGGAATTTAGATCATTTTTTGTTTCTTTGAATTTTCTGGTTTAGCTTTATTGAAACATAAAATACTTGAAATATTTAGACTGACGGAGCTGCAAATTTAATTTAAATTCATAATAGACTGAGAATATTCCTAAGCAATAAAATAATAGGCTTTTTAGAAGATCTGATCTGTTTTCATGTTACTCATTCAGAAAATCTCTTACACATTCCAGCATGTAGAAACAATCTCCATTTTTTTTTTTCAATACAAGATCTCGCTTTTATCGAAATGTAAGTTGCTTTTCTTTTCAAGTAAATTATATATTTGGTTTTTATATTTTTTTTGTTTATTTTAAAATATATAATTTTTTTCCGTTTACCGGTTCAAGGTAAAAAAATATATATTTATATATCAAAAAAGAAAACACAACCAATAATAACTCTGTTCTTTTTGAGCATGTTGCAAAATGATGGGGGAAAAAAACATGTAATTTACATTCCAGTTATAAAATAAGAATTTAGAATTATTACATTTACTACTGCAGAAATATTCTTAAGTGTAAATGAAAATAATATGAACTACTAATTTTTTGCTAATTTTATCAATTAGGCAAATATTCACTGAGAAAGATGTTAAATACACTTTTTTAAAGAACTTTGCAATTTGTTAATTAAAAAGACAAATTATAATATAAATATTCCAAATAAAAAAAATAAAATTTGTAAGTCCCATAAAAATAGTTGCCGTAAAATCCTCATTGTAAGCACCTCCCCCCCCTTTTTTTTTTTAAAAGCTAAAGCAATCATATTTGGGAGTGGGATTATAATCAGGACCCGACATAAACTATGGAGGAACTTGGGGCAAGCATCAGTCTAGGGAGTATTTATCTATAGAATTTTTTTGTGAATAATGTGGAACTGGCTAGTACTAAATTTCATACATATTGTATGTATGCATAAATTTTGTAACCGGGGTACACACTATCACAAAAAGATGGTCATAACTTTAAGAAGAAACATTAGTAGGATAATAGTAGAAAAATGATAGGCTGGCTGACACGAGTATTTGCAAACTTTTACTTTGCTTATCTACGTATGTTATAAGATTTCTAAAAGAAAATGTCCCAAATTGGTCATAATAAGTGGTTTAATTTGCCACGTCATAGGGAAAACAATGATAAAGAACTTCGTTTGAAAACAATAGAATACTAAGTTGTTATAATAAAATTTTAATCATTGGTTTTCTAATTATATAGTTTGTTTTATGTATGGGTAGAGGGGGTACTGGAAGAATATGAATTTTGAGTCATTTTGGCATCCTTTAATGAAAATACTGATTACTGTCATGCCCCCCCCCCCCTAAAAAGGGGGTCATGGGGCAGCTGCCCCTGCATAAGTGGGCCCTGATTATAATCGTGATTTTTAAGTTTTTTAAAAATCTTTTTTATTCTTAGTTTGGAAGTAAAAAGAGTAATTACAAAGGAATCTTCAAATTTCAAAAATTTTCTTTTTTTATAGTGTGTGTGGGGGGGGGGGGGGTGAAGTTTTCATTTAAGGGCAGGGTTTATAATTGCATGCGAGATTGAGCGAATCGCGCACAAATTAGGAAAATCCCTCATTGCATTTTCCCAATTTAATTCTTTCACAGGCATGTGATTCTACTGCAAAATCGTTTGACTTTCAAGAAGGACTGCAATTCTTTTCTTTTGTGGAATTTCGAAAATCAAATTTGAATTTCTTCAAGTGATGGAGAAAAAAAACGTGAATTTCAACAAAGATCTCAGAAACAAATAGGAATTTTCTTCAATTGGTCGCTGTTAAAAAAAAAAAAAAAAAAAAAAAAAAAAAGAGAAAGAAAGAAAATCGCGAATTCTGCCAAGATATCACACAAAAAAATATCAAATTTTGCCAAACGGTTAAGGAAAAGTCACGAATTTCGATAAACGATCAAAGGAAAATGTCGGAAATTAGTAGCCAATATTGTCACTTGGTTACGGAAAATTGTTAATTTTACCATTCAGTCGCAGAAAAAAAATCTCTTTTGTCAATCAATCTAAAAATAAATAGGCCCAGGTAAACTGATGGAATTGAGCTCACAGGTTATTCACAATAATTGTATGTTATACTCTAATTTTAAAGAGTAATGCTCCTCGAAAAATAAATTAAGAGGGATTAGCCCCCCACCCCTGTTTTCCTCCTTTATACTTAACAAATGAACCTCCAAATCTAATCAGGGAAGCGTCTTATCAGAATAAACTGCATACCAAATTTGAAACAAATCAGATAATTATGATGAATAACCCATTAATTAAATTTAGGGGGATTTATCAGCTGTCCCCAACCCCTTTATACTTAACCAAAGAATCTCCAAATCTAATCAGGGAAGCACCTTATCAGCATAAACCGGTATACCAAATTTGAAGCAAATCGGATAATTCTGGATGAAAAACCCACTTATCTAAATTAAGGGGTGGGGATTAGCCCTCGTTCCCACCTTTTATGCTTAACCAATGAACTCCCAAAACTAATCAGGGAAGCGCCTTATCAGAATGAACCTAGAAAAAAAAACATTGAAGCAAATCAGATATTTCTACCAAGAGTTACCTCATTACAAACATACGTACGTACATACAAAAGCTGCGAGCACATTAGCTCTCAGGCTTTGATAGCCCTAAAAACCGAGTATTTCGCCAAATGATCAAGGGGAAAAAATCATAAATTTTGTAAGACGAATCACATTGAGTCAGATAAGCCAATCTTTCCATTGGTCAGGTTTCTTTTTTTCATAAGTGCGCATAGTTGCCAACATCTCGATTTTTTTAATACGAATATTTATATGCAGAAATGCTTGTTTTGTACAATCGCGCAATTTCTGAAATTAAATAAAGTGAGCTATTTTGTAAGAATTTATTGCTATTCAAAAAACCGGGTGGTCGGCAATTATGAGTACATTTGTGATCATCCTAATTTTAATTTATAATTATGCATGAAAGGTATAAAAATTGTTAAAAGTGTAACGGGCCAAGTAACTGGGTTTTACCGAGCATTTTTTTTTTTTTTTTTGGAAGCAGGTGAAGTTAACTATATTTCTGCAATATTGTAAGAGCGTTTGCAACGTTGTTTAGATGAATTTGTTTAGCAAACTTTTTTTTTAGTGTTAGATATGCTAGTTTTTCTTTTAATGCTCTTTTATGTCTTCTGATGCTTTTATGTTCTCCATTGTGCTCTTTTTTATCTGTTCCCTGTTTTTTTTCTTCTCCCCCGCCATGCCGTCCCCCCCCCCCACACACACACATATTACTGGACTTTTTTTCTAGAAAAAACTTTTATATTAACAGTAAATAATCAATCATCTACTCTCACCAAAATTATTGCTGTTCCCTTTGCCCACCACTCTCTTGTACCAAATATGCATAGTTTAACCTTTGTAACACTTTAAATTTTTTGACATATTTAATATTTTACAGTAACAATAAATAATTATTCCTTGAATCATCCCCTCCACCCAAATTCTTTGCATCTCTTTCTTCACTCCCTCTGCCGCCCAATGCAGTTAAAAAATTTTAAATTCTTAATTTTTTTTCTGCTCTATTTGAGAATTTATTGTAAAATTTGTTAAAAAACCATACGAATTATTTCGCCTCCCCTCTCGAAGAAAATCTTCTCTTTTCTCATTAATCCCCTCCTCTCTGAAACGCTAACATTTTTTTTTCTCTCTCTCTTTATGTAACTTTTTTGTAACAATAACTTAACAATTCTTTTAACAGAGCATTATATTTAGTGTCAGTTAAATGAAAAAATATACACTCTGATACAGAAATTTTCACTTCAACCTTGTGTTTATGTTGGTGAAATAAAATGATTACAGTTTTCCCTTTTTTTAAAAAAATTCTGGTAAAAATTGATTACACATTTAAAATAGTATTTTCTTTTTGCAGTGTGTAAATTAAATGGAAAACGATATTTTTCTATACAAAAGTTTTCACTTCAACCTTGTGTTTATGTTGATGAAGTAAATCGATTACTAGCTTTTGCATGTTTTAAGATTCTTGAAAGAATCTTTTGTGCTCTTAGACATTTTTCTTCAGTGTGTCAGTTAAATGAAAAACGGTATCTTCTCATACAGAATTTTTCTTTTCTATCTTGCGTTTATGTTGATGAAATAAAATAATTACACTTTCTTTTTTAATTCTGGGAAAAATAGTCTGTATACTTAAAACAGCATTTTGTTTTTGCAGTGTGTAAATTCATTTGATATCTCATCAATATTTTCGATTTCACAATCTGAATCACTGTCAGCACAGTTTTCTTCATCAAAATCATTCATTAGCAGGGACCCGGAGCCGGGGCGCTCCGGAGCTGTGTTTTCCCTGGAGCTGGAGCTCTAAATTTTCCCCAGCTCCAGGGCTCCTTTAGTTTTTAATATTCTTTTAAATTTTTTTTTTCAGTCTTTTAAATTTCTAGGCTTAAAATATTTTAATTACATCATTATTCAGTATTTTAATTATATCATTTTTTAGGTTTTTATTATTATTAGAGAAGGAAACCTTCTCAAAACATGGTAACACTACTTTACTTCTACTTTCTACTTGAACTGAGTAACAACACTATTTGAAAACAAATATGGTCGCCTGTTGTTTACATGTGTAGTTGTACAATTTTGGCTGTTTGAAAAGTGTAGAAGAAATTTAAGATTTTTGTGTTTAAAATTCCACCAAACTTTCTATTTTAAAAGCAAAAGCTAAAAGATGTCATATTTTCTGAACAAGCATTTCAAGTTTGATGAGAAGAAAAATGCATTTTGTCAGATCTTTAATGAAGGTAGAAAGTATTTGTGAGCAAAAAATTAAACGTGTAAATTAAAATCTGCAATTCAAAAGCGTGAAGTTGGAGCCGGAGCTGGAGCCACAGTATTTTCTCTAGGAGCGGAGCTGGAGCATCAAAAATTGTTCGGCTCCAGGTCACTGTTCATTAGTTTTTCTATTTCTTTTTGCCTCAGACCTTTAAAACGTGGAGCCATTTTTCTCAGAATATAAATTATTATTTAATAATCAAACAATATATCTAGTAATTTTTGGAGCAACCAGCAAGAAATTAATATTACTTAGGAAACATATCTATGATCATAGAATGACAGAAAAAAGCTCTGTCTAAGAAATCAGCAATTCAAAAACCTGTTATTGCATTACCGCACCAAAGCAAAAGATATTTCTCCTTTCACTTTGTTACTTTACATTATTTGAATTATAAAATGTCGGATAAAGCATTATCTCTATCCATGTTTTACATAGAAAAAGATAAACTCCTGTAAGTAAAAGAATAAACAACCAGTACTTTTTTTTTTATCCTTCTGCTTTTTGCAATAATAAATTTATAGCAAATGGGAGCTAGAGAAGAATGAAAGAATGACATTGGCTGATTGTAAAATTATTACTTTTTTCCCCCCTTATTATATCATTACTAAACACATATTGGAACTAGCGTTGTGCCATTTTTTCTTTCAGTAATGAATACTAAATTATTAATTATCATTTTAGTAATTAAAGCATAAAACTGTACATTATGTTCCTAATTAGAGAGTCAATTGTTTAATAATTGTTTAGAGGTTACTTCACTCATGAAAACGCCCACTCGCTAATCTTAATCCTATGGAAGAAACTTTTAAAAATATCTTTCGCATTTCAATATTTTTTTCTGCATTTGATAGCTGAAGTCTATCTTCACAAAGACCATTCTTTACTTTTTTGATTTTATTTAGAGGCTTTTTTTAATAGGATAATTTCACCTTTGAAAGCTGTTCTGAAAATCACCCCCCCCTTCCCCCCCCCCCCAAAAAAAAAATAAATAGAAAAAGTAAAAAAGGTTCTTCGTAGAGATTGACCTCAGCTATCCAATTGCAAAAGAAAAAAAAAACAATTTAAAATACTGAAATACAAAACAGATATTTAAAAAAAATTCTTCCATAGGATTAACATTAGCAAGTGGGTGATTTTGTGCGAGTGAAGTAGCCCCTTAATTTTCAGTAGTGTTAACAGTTTAATATTAAATGCAGTTTTTAATTATTTTAATAAATGTTGTCCCCATGTATATCAGGCCAGAGTTATGGTTACTAAAGGCAGGGCCCATAATCCGTAATGTCCTGGATGAAACACGTTTGCAATAACGAAAAAAGACAATACTTAAAAATAATAAAACCGAAGCAGATATCTGAGAATTTTTTTATAAAAAGTAAATAAAAACTTATCTGAATTACAACAAATTTTAGATAACAAACTTAATTTTTCTGTATGCTTTTTACACTGAACATGTCCGTTGTTTCGCGCTGCATCACCAATTTCAATTTTTTGGCGATAACCTCCTTTATTGTATAAACGAACATCAGTTCCTATCCTGTAACAATATTTCACTGCTGCAATCCTTTGATCATCCGGATTTAATTATCAACGCATTTAACTTATTTATCATAAAATTCTGAAATACGACACCACCCAAATGTAAGCCCTCCCCTCCACAGTTTTCAACAAATTTTATTTTTCGAAAAAATTTCATCAATAATTTTCTAAATTTGTAGATTAAGATATAAACACCTTATTTTGCATGGTATGGTTTTGTATTATTTCTTTTAAATCTTTAGTTTAAAAAAAAAAATATCTATCCATGGTTTCTTTTTGCATAGCAAAACATATTATCCATCTAAAGTTGATGATCTGATAGTGTAAACATTCGACTTCCAATTTCATGGAGCGAGGTGAATAAACAAAAACAAACCGCAGATAGTTTCCTACTTCTTGGCAGTTTCGGTAAAGTGGGCATTTTTGGCAGTTGTTGTACCTTCCTAATAACTGATTATATTTTAATAAAAATTTGTTACACAACCTAATTTACTATTATTTCAACTTGCTGAAAATTTGAAAAAAATCTGTCAACTTACATAAGAGATTTTTTTTTAAACAGTAAGTAAAAGAAAGAGTTTGGTTTTTCATTCTTTTTCTTTGCTTGCAACTGCAATGCAATACTTTTTTTTTCCTTCTGCAACTAAGCAACGCAAATTGAATAGTTCTTTCTCATGCAAAAAATGAAAAAAAAAAAAAAACATTTTTTTCTATTTGGGGGGGGGGGGGGGGGAGGAGGGGTCGACTTATGTGCAGGTTTTGAATTTTTTCTTATTTTTAACAACATAAGTTAGGGGATCGATTTATATGTGAAGTCGACTTAGATGCGAGTACATACGGTATATAAAAGGCACTATGGCACCCACTGTTATTTGCTTGAGAGATATTTTTAAAACATCTGTACGTGTATTTAATGCATCGAAAATGAAAACGTGCTTTAATAATGTGTTCTTGCGTCTCTTCATTAATTTATAATTACTCTTTGTAGAAAAAATGTTATGGAACTTGGTAAAACTTGGCAATAACTTTTTTAATATGTTAAGATGTGAAATGTAGAAAAAATAAGCACTCTCCCTCTCCCCCTTTCTTTGTGCATGAAAGTTCAGCTTTTTTGTTATTATGCTGGTCCACTGTTGTTTTGTAATACAGGTAAAGGGGTGTCATCTTCTCTCCTGGAACTCTATAATGTCACAGAGGGGCCACAGAAATCCCTCCCAGCAGAAAGTATCCGAATTCAACACTGTTTTGGAGTATATACATATACACTATAGGGGCAAAGTTGACTGGTCACTTGCGATTTTAGACGTTTTGTTAAATATCTAGAACAATACATGAGGAATTAACCTGAAACTGCAGGTGTGTAAACAGTATAGTATAGTTCATATGTTTCTGCGAAGATTTTCCCCCCGAAACCCCATAGGGGACTGTCGAAAAATGGAAAAAGAACGAATATCTTTTGGATAACCCTGTAAAAACTAATGCAGCAAAAGCGTTCAAACTCGAGATTATTAATAAGTAGCTTATTGTAATATACTGTGTTCATTTTTATGAGGATAGCATGTATACTCTTAGAAAAATTATGGGTTTTATAAAAACAGTCCCAAATTTTGCCAAGTTTTTTGCTTATAATTTGCAGGGTTCTTAATCTAAAAAAAAGTTCTTTTCACAAAATATGACGAACAATATTGTACACAATACTCTGCAATCAGAATTAAAAAATAATAATATATGGATGAAAAATGAGCAGGTTTACTAAAAAATGTTTCACTGCGCATGCACAAATGCAATCAAAATATAATGTGCATAATGTATTAGCTAAATGTATACAGCAACTTTTGTAAAAGTCTCAAAAACATAGTTTGAAAAGCCTGATAATAATCGTTTATAGGATAAGCTCAAAATCCATTGTTCCCAAAATGAAGCAAAAAGATGAAGTGTTGTATCCATATATCTATTGATTAGTGCCAATATAGCATACACAATATTGCACATACTACTCTATTTGGATACAGCCCCTCATATTTTTGCTTCCTTTTAGGAATAACGGATTTTGAGCTTATTCTATAAACAATTATTATCAGACTTTTCAAAC
The DNA here is from genome assembly GCA_963932465.1 of Maratus speciosus. NCBI lineage: Eukaryota > Metazoa > Arthropoda > Arachnida > Araneae > Salticidae > Maratus > Maratus speciosus. The sequence goes on along the minus strand of OZ010787.1, from coordinate 155,526,087 downwards.
TATGTTTTTGAGACTTTCACAAAAGTTACTCTATACATTTAGCTAACATATTATGCAAATTATATTTGGATTACGTTCGAGCATGCACAGTGAATCATTATTTAGTAAACCTGCTCATTTTTCATACAATTATTATTATTTTTTCATTCTGATTGCAGAGTATTGTGTACAATGTTGTTTGTCATCTTTTCTGAAAAGATCTTTTTTTTAGATTAAGAACTCTGCAAATTATTAAGCAAAAAACTTGGCAAAATTTGGGAGTTTTTATACAAACCTTAATTTTTCTATGAGTATACATGTTATCCTCATAAAAATGAGCACAGTATATTACAATAAGCCACTTATTAATAATATCGAGTTTGAACGCTTTTGCTACATTAGTTTTTACAGTGTTATCCAAAAGATATTCATTCTTTATATGTTGATGGTCCCCTATGGAGTTTTGGGAAAAAATCTTTGCCAAAATATATGACTTATACTATACTGTTTACACACCTGCAGTTTCAGGTTAATTCCTCATGTATTTTTCTAGATATTTGACAAAACGTCTAAAATTGCAAGTGACCGGTCATCTTTGGCCATATAGAGAGTCAGATAATATAGACGAACACGCGAAAACGGCGTTCACAGAAAATTTTCAAAGTTTGCAGACAGTTTTGATGGTTTTTTTTTTTTACAAATTTCTTTATAAAAAAAAATTATTAAGACCCCGGGCGGAGAATTGATGCAATGCACGTCGCAGACTCTTGAGAAGGTCTGCAGACTATTTTTCAACTGGAGAAAAAAAAGTTTTTAAAATTTTTAAGAATGAGTCACAATTTTAAGGAATGGTTTGTCTCAAAAACAGTAGATAAACTGATGAGTAAGAGTTCATCTCTTCCATTCATGGACTAATAACTTTTTTATTTTAACATTCATTTATTCGTATTTCAGTTATTTTATAGATTAATAAAATAACAGTTTTGTTGAGCAATCCTAAATTGATATCTTTATATAAGTTAATGATTAAAATATTTGACATTTTAATAAATATATATATTTTTAAATTTTCATTAGTTTTTCTTTCATTCATTAGTTGTCTGTGTTAAGTATACCATTCAATGCTACATTTCTTGATTGAGTTTTAATAATGCTCGTAAATTAATATTTTTCTTTTAGTGGTGTTGCTTAGTGGCACTCCACTTGCATATAACTGTTCATTTGTGCTGTTAGAGGCGATATACGACTCTGGAGGGACGCAACGTTTGTTTGCAGAAAATTTAAGAAATTATTAGAGTTCGCAGACAGTTTTACATTTTATCTAAGTTTGGCCATATAGCGTATGATGCATATATAAACTTTGTGATGATCTTAGCAAAGCTCTTAGTATGGCATAATCATAATTGTGGGTGCTGTAACAACAAATAAGTCCATATTTTTTATATACAAAGTTGTTTTGTCACAGATGAATAATCAAACAGGCACAGATGTCATATACGCCCCATATTGGCATGATTGTTTTCTGACGCCAATGTCATATACACAATGGGTGCTTAACTGGCACCAAAGTGTCGTTATTTTGATTGATATGGTAACCTGAATGTTGTTGTTTATGATGTTGATGTTTTCGCCAAATTGGCGTCGGAAAAAATCACACCAATATGATGCATATGACACCCGTGCCATCAAACATTAAAGACAAAGACACAAACTAAGAGACTTTTAACAATTCATGTAACTTAATAAATTATCTTTATTTGAATGGGAAGGGCTTGAGCTCCTTCTTTTTCTATGCTTTTAAACACTATTCTCTGTTTCTTAATTGGTTTGATTGAATTTCAGATTATAAAATGTGCAAGGATTATAATAATAATAATTCATTCTAATATTTTAAAAATGCATTAATTACATGAAATAAATTAGAAGCTGTTTATAAAATAGGTGTTGTTACAGTCTGGTAAGCATAACTTAAAGATTAAATTCGATTACTTAACTTAAAGTTAAATCAAAAGATTTTATTCCCTAAGAAAATTAAGGAAATTTCACTTTTAATAAGGTCCACATTATAGGTCAAAATTAACTTTTTTACTCACTGACCAGTACATGGATCAACAAATTTACAAATACTTGATAAAAAAATGTGCTTCATGGAAAAAAAATGGCATTTCATTGAACAGGGAAATATGAACAAGTAATTACTGCAGCCAAATTATACACTATATTTAAAGATATGTTGATGCATGGCATAAAACAGACAAAAAAATTAATTTTTGAAGTTATATTTCAATTTCTAACAAATTTGACATCCATCGCCCTCCCCCCCCTCTTTCGTATGTTTTCCATTCAATCAACGTAATTGTATCCTTTAAGTCTGGCCAGTAGTGTCAATAAAGTCTTTTCAGTCTTACTTGCCGATTGGCAAGTGCTAATTTTATCATATAGCTCACATGGGATTTCCATTCCTGAAAGTTGATTAAGTTTTCTAGTAATGGATACTGGTCCTAAAACTTTAAAAATAAATGAAATTTTGTAAATGATAGCCATTTGTATATATGAAATTCAAAGTTTTCTATTACTATCAAAACAAAAACATGCAAATTTTAGTAAGAAAATAAAGAAGATATAAATTAAATAAAAATGCTTTTAGATACTTTCCTGTTAGCCGAGCGCCAGTGTTATACATATGCGTATATAAAAAATACCTTTGAATAAAAATTTATCTAACAAGTTCATATAACGATGTTAACCAAAATTCTAAATGAAAATGTCATGTAAAAATATTACAGTAAATCTAATCGGCATACAGAACCCACAAAGAAAACTCAAAATATTGAGACTTAAATATTTTAATATTGTAAATCTTATAAAATAGTTGAATAAAACAAAAGTGGAGAGCAATATTTGTTAGAAGATTTTTTTTTTTTTTAATCTATTATAAGCCCCACCCAAATTTAACTGTTTTTACTTTTGAAAAAAAGGGGGGCAGCTTACAGTCGGGATTTCACAATATAAATATATATGCACACATACATATTATGTATATATATATATATAAAATACTGGCACCCAGCTAACAGGAAAGTGCTACCTGTTTTTAAGATAATTGTATTTAAAAAAAAAAACATATCTTAATTGTTCATTGAAGTTTTCACTGAAAAACAGTTGGATAGTGAAGCATTATTTTCTACTTCCTAATTGGTTTGATTAAACTTGTCAACAACAATCCAGATAGTAAAACATGAAATTGAGAGCTATGACAAAAAATAATAAAAACTTGCTATTGGGTATTTATTTTCTATACTAAAATCTTTGGAAGGTGGCCATTACTGACACATTTATCCTATTTTTATTAATTTAAATCAAACACATCATTTTGTCATTTTTATTAATTACTGTCACGTACTAGCATTATGAAATTCTAATGGCTTTAAAATAAGTGTTTTGCAGTGTATGGAGATCAGAGATTGCGCTAAGAAAAAAATCTGAAATTATAGCTGTGCAGGAACAACAATTAATGAGAAAAAAAAAAAAAAAAAAAGAGTTAAATATTCAGATGTTATGCCATTATAGAAAATATACTTATATAGGCAATAATAACATTTTTCACCTAATAAATAATATGTTTATTCCCTGTTTATTATAATTATTTATTTTATAAATGATACTGATTGGAATCTACCCAAAAAATATAAGCATAATGTTATAGTTAGGTAATATCAACATGTAAACAATGTCATATCGATAAACGTGATTTTGTCTGAAATTGAAAACTCGAAGGAAGGCTTTCCTCAAATTCAGAGTACACGTTAGCTGTCAGCGACAACATTAAATAATAACAGCCAAAGTAGAACAGAGCTCAATTTCTAACAAAAAATTGATGACAATCCATAATTCTGCATTCCATTCTGATGAGACGTTTCAAGTTCCTTCCAAAACAACCGGTAAATAATCAACAAAATCCTTTGGCTGTTGGCGAAAAGATGGATCGTACGTTTAGGGTTGTTAACATTGAGCACGTGACAAATTCAGCGAATGAGATTCCAGAATCCACTGCTACGAATTTCTACTATGTAGCATCCGATTATATGCATCCGAACAGCCTATTTCCCCCCCAAAAAAATTGTAACCGAACTCCCACTTATCCATTGGCTTGAAATAAAATTTTAAATGAAGAAAAAGCTGATAGTGGATCAGGAAATGAGGAGTGTAAAACAATAAAGGAGATGGGAAGAAGGTATGAAGAAAATGAAATTAACGAGTGGTTAGATAGTGAAGTAGTACATAACCCTGGATATCAGATTTTAAAAGATGATGAGATTGTGGATGAGATTCATGATGAAAAAGAAATTGTAGATAATGAAAACGAATGCTCTGGAAATAACCAAGGTCCATCACATAATGTAGCATTTGAATATTTAGAAACAGCTATGAAATGGCTCGAACGGCAGAAGAACGTTGATCGTATTCAACTAACGTATTTAAGAAGAATTAGAAATAGGGCAGCATTGAAAAGAATTTCTTCGTTTAAGTAAGCAACAATCAAAAGCTTTTTTGCTTAAATTATAATCTCTGGAGTTGAGAGAAAATGATATGGAAAGAAAAAAATTTAATGGTAAACATATAAAAAAAAAAAAATAAATAAATAAACGTGCCAGCACTAACTTGTGCTGCCAGACTTAAGCTTAGATAAGGTATGAAGGTTTTAGTAAAGTCAGAAACATTCCTTAAATTATCTGTCCATTTATCCAAACTTTTGCTTATCCGAACCAGGGTCGGTCCCAGCTTGTTCGGATAATCGGCGCTCTACTGTATTCAGTTTTAGATTTTATTTTGTGCAAACCGTTACATACAAAACTTTAAAAGGCAAAAATAATTAAAATAATTAAAAAAAAAACTTTAACTTATATGTTCCATTTTTTTAAAACATGTCCTTCTGAAAAATTTGTTGATGCACATTTTCATTAATTACGTAAAAATTTAATGTCTAAACTCATCAATCAGTACAATACTTATGTAAACAATATGCTTTCTGTGAATCTTAATGTGCTAAAGTTCTGTCCATTATGGACATTTTGAGACGAAAATTTTGCTAAATATATAAGATTTCTACACATTTGCTTGTAGTAGCTCCTAAGGTGTCTTTAACGTCTTAATTCTCGCGCCCGTGATATTCACGGGCTGTGTCTTTTATTCAGTTTGTTTAATCCCCACCAGTTTTATAAAACAGTGTAATTGGTTTTATTATGGTATCATTTCACCTACTATTAAATAATGTGAATATTTATTTTTCAAAAAAAAAAAAAAAAAAAAAAAAAAAAAAAAAAAAAAAAAGGTGCCAATAAGCAATTTGAATTTTTAAACTGTAATTTAATGCGACAGTTAAGGGGTTAATCTGAAGACCGTGAGCCGACGCATTACCACTAATTCAATATATAAAAATTGTCTTATTTAATAGCAGAAACTTTGCAATTAAATAAGGCGATAAAGAGTTCATAAATATTACCTTTTGAAATTTGTGGGGAAAACCGACTATATATACACAAATTAAATAAATTCATGAAAATAAAAAACACAGATTTTTCGGGATGCTTTGAAAGATAAAAGTATTCATTATGTAAAATATTTGAAAGATATTTTTTTGTATTTAACTCAGAGTGCAACATTCTAAGACAAAATATTATAAATAATAAAATATATATAAACTCGTATTAAAATATTATTAAATTTAATAAATTTTTAATTTATAAAATACTTATATTTTTATAATACTTTCATACTAGATTAATTTTTTTATATCTGAAAAAAAAAAAACCTCAAATAGAAAAAAAAGTATTTTTTCATAGTGGAAAAGCAACCAGTACAACTAAAAAAATAAAAATAAACTCCAAATTTGATTTTAATACTTTTAATAAGAATGTCAACGATTTTAATCAGACAATTAAAATTAATGATTAAATCGTGTTTAAAAATTAAAGATTTTTAAAACGGTATAAAAAAGCATTGAAATATAAAGTGGTAAAGTTTCTATGGATATTTTGCCTTAATGAATAACCAAAAAATGCTTTAAATACATGTTTTAGCTTAAATGATTACGTTTATAAAAAATTAAATATGATAAGTTTGTAAAAAGCAAGTTCTTATCTGGCGTAAAAATCATTCAATTTAAAAAAGATATTTAAATCTAATGCTGCTATTTTGTGGATTTCAAATATAACTTCAGATATAAAATTGGTCATTCTCATATTTACATTGTGTGCATAATTTAATGGTTTCCACCCATTTTCATAATTTGTTTTGATTAGCAAGCATATACCTGCGTGTAAGTTTTCATTTATGGTGTTAACAGTAATTTTTATAAGTTGAAATGCAAAAATTCTTGCCGTGATATTTGTTTGATTTGTTATTTGTGTTAACTGATGAAATTACTTATGTGAAGTTTTATTTATTTCTGTAATTATATTAATTATAATTTTATTAATCAAAACGTAAAATGTGTAATGTTCTAACCAGAGAAATTATTGTTTAATAACCATTAATTTAAATAGTATTAACAATTTTATATTAAATTAAGTTATTAATAATTTTAATAAATATAAATGTCTGCAGTATTTAATATAGGTTTACATAATTATTACAAAATTTCAACATACATAATGGTATTACTAACTGATAAAATAACTAATTTGGTGATTTAATCTTTTAGTACTAATAATAGTTTTATTAATTAAAGCATAAAAACATAGATTATGACACATGTTTTGGAAAAAATCTGACAACTGTATAACCTCCTGAATGAAATTTTAAGATGCATTACGCAATCTCATTTTTTTTTTTTTTTCGGAATTATAATCAAGATTTTTTTTTTTTTTTACTTGCGTGCTGATACTCAGATCTCAAATTCTTTGACTTTGAAACCCATACCATTAACCAAAATTTATCCCTAGAAGGTCTTGGCTGCATTACAATAGTTTGTTCACAATAGAATGTTTCCAGCTCACATAAATAAACAATATAAGAATCACATTTTTTTTAATTTAAATAATAATAATAATAATACATTATTATTATTATTCAGAAGCAGAGCTAACACAATAACGTTTCCGAAAAACAAAATTATATTGCTTGCAATTTTTATTTGACAACAACAAATATCTGTATCTCACAAATAATACATTTGAATTTCATGATAATTGGATTAATCATATAAATAATAGATTACCGAAGGGGAAAAGAAGGGATTTACATCCCTTCTACAGTGAGTTGCTACAAGAAAATCGAAAATGGTTTGCCTATATTTTAATATTTTATATTTCTATTTAAAATCTTTAGATGAAAAGTATTATAATAAACAGTAATGCTGTAAAAATAATAATAATAATAATAATAATAATAATTGTAAGCAAATTTATAGACGTTAGAAAAAAACTTGCCCACAAATGTATTTTCTAATAGAGTAAAGCCTGTCTGTAACGGAATCTCACTTTAAACGGGAAAAATCATGTTCTTGCCAAAAAATACCATGCAATTATACCACTTCAGACGTAAAAAACCTGTGTAAAACGGAATTCTTTACTGATAAATTAAGTTTTCGTCTTAGCAGATATTTCTTTATCATACTTGTGGTGGCATTCGAATTATTAACGGGGCCGGCTGTCTCTGTCTACGGTCCTGTTTCGGCATAGTATGTCCTTGAAAGCCGAGTATGCAAAATAAGCCAGATATTATTTTTTATATTACACACTAAATCTTTCCTAATATTTCTTCAAGGCCGTATACTAGCAACATCAAAATATGCACGTAAAAAGGGGGGGGGGGGACACATATACAGGAGTCGGATAATCAGCTGTCGACGAACCTAAAAATATTCTTATAGCATCGAATATGTGACCCCTCTGCTGTGACATCAACATGACGTTTGGGGGCATATATACAGGGGTCGGATATCCAACTCTCTCACCAAAAGTAAAAGCCTTAGCATTGGATATCTGACCCCTTGATATGTATCCCCTTTGCTCTGACGTCAAAATGACGTATTGGGGCAGATATACAGGGGTCGGATATCCAAATCTCTCTCCAAAAGTAAAAGTCCTAGCATTGGATATCTGCCCCCTTGATATGTGTCCCCTTCTGCTGTGACGTCAAAATTACGTATGGAGGCATATATACAGGGGTTGGATATACACCCTTCGACGAAAGGAAAATTCTCTAGGACTGGATATGTGTCCCCTTCAGCTGTGACGTCGTATGGGGGCAAATATACAGGGGGTGGATATACAGCTATCGACGAAAATAAAATGCTCTGTATTGGATATGTGCCCCCATCTGCTATGGGGGCATATATACAGGGGTCGGATATACACCCTTCGACGACAGTGAAATTCTGCAGCACTGGATATGTGCCCCCTTCTATCTGTGACGTCAAAATGACGTATGGGGGCAGATATACAGGGGGTAGATATAAGCGTCCCCGGTAGGACGGTATGCGTGTGTGTGTATGTGTGTGTGTGTGTGTGTGTGTGTTGGTGTATATATATGTGTATGTATGTGCGACAGAATTTAGGAATGTAGTGCCTCTCTTGTTAATGAGTAGATGGCAGCACCAAACACTTTCATGGGGTTGTGTAAAATTTCCCAGCATTTTTAATAGTTTGAAAAATTTATCATAACCAGTGATAAATTAAGGAATTATTTTTATGCATTATAATTGTCATAAATTTCACAATGTTTATATTTTTTCAGTAAACGAATAAGTTTGAACGATATTGATCATGATTACATGATTGAAATAAATTTTACATGAGCTTTTCAAGGTTTTTTGAAAAAAAAAGCACCAGCATGAAAAAATTCAGTTTAAAAATTAAAATACATCCCTTTAAAATTGTATTTGGAGTAAAAAATATAAAAACATTTCAACGGAGATTATATTTAATAAATTAATATTTTTATCTTCAATAATTACATTAAAAAAAATTAATTTTTTGCTTATATAAACTTTCTTTATCTATTTTTATAAAAAAAAATGAAATAAAATTTTATATTCAACAATTAAAATTGAAGTAGCAGAAGGTACAAAGTAAAAATACACCTACTTCAAAAACTAGAGATATTACTCTAGATTTTAAACATGTGTTGAACAGAGTCAAAATGACTTTAATTTCTTTTCTAGGTTGTGTTTTCTGCTATATAGATTAGTAGTGCTGTCTGAGAGGATGCAATGTTTGCTATCTATTCTTATAAACTGGAATCTAGTAACAGAGAATGCATTTTTTAGGACAAATGTCATAATAATTGATTGGAGTTATTTTAATTAATCAGAACAGATTTATTATCTATTAAAATTGTTGATTAGCATAAAACAATTAAATTATGTTATTTATGAAGTTTAGCAGCATAGTCTATTTAAAATTGCATCTACAGTTACTACGATAGTTTAATTTTATAGATAAAAAAGAAGAGAATGGTTCCATATTAAGATAAAATTAATAAAATGCGAGTAAAAATTGGTTTAGACTAACTTTTAATTTTTCTTAGAGATGACAGTAATAAAGTGTTATTGGCTCTTATGTGTAATGAAGAAAAAAAGAGCGAGGAAAAAAAAAAAAAAAAAAAAAAAAAAAAGGTAAAGTTGTGGAAATGAACAGCTCAAGTGAAATTGGTTCTACCCACATGTCCTAGATAAGAAGAAAACACTAATTAACGAATTTTAAGAAAAGGGTAATGTATTTCTTTTTTTCATGCCCTCCCCCTCCTCCCCATCAGTAAATCGATGAAGTGTACTGCATTTACTGTCATATTTTTAAAATTAATTATTCAGTTCTGGTAAGGTGTTTTTAAGCGTAATTTGAAGCTGTTGAAATGTATTGTGATGTTTTAATCTATTAATATGGCTTATGGTAGGCACGTTTATGTTGCTCATAGCGTGTAGCCTATGCATTTTCGTAAATATACATTGCGATTTTAGAAATGTACAGTGCGCAAAGTATATAATAAGTAAATCCATCTAAGCGAAACCTTTAACCCCTTGTGACTAAACAACTCCGATTTGAAAAATATTTACTTAGATGTTAGAATAAATCATTTTAAACACGTAAAAAATATTTAAAAAAATTTAGAACATAAAAACAAAAAGTTATTGAGTAAATGTACTTTTTTTCACATCTGTAATAAATCGAAAATTACATACTTCTCACAAATAGTGTCAGTTTTCTAATACAAAATTGCAAAGTGTACGAACATATCTTTGTAAAAAATCTATTTTTGGACATCTCCAGCTTTTTTAATTTTACAAAATTTACTAAGTTCATTTTCGCAATAACGATGTGAAATTACTCTAATGATAAATAAAACTGTGGCATGAAAAATTAACCTAGCATCATTGTCTGTTGAAAATTCTATGAAGAATTTATATTAACTGCTGTGTTGGGAGATAGCAGCAATAAATAAAAACGCTTTTTAAAGCCTAGTGTACAAGGGGGTATCGTAAAGTTTCAATGACAGGCGAATATTTTTTAATGCTACCTCGCACCACTTTTTCAAAACAAAAATCTTTTACATACGCTTTGAGAACATTTGCCAGAGAAATATACTATGAAATATATTTTTTAAAAATAGTGGTGCGAATAGAACATAAAAATAGTCGCCTGTAATTGAAATTTTACGATACACATTCGTATAAAAAATATTGACTTTTGGGTATATTGCAGATATGCGACGCGGTAATACAAAGGTTAATTTTAGTTCTAATTTATACAGAGAAAAAATACCATTTTTATCCGTGAAGTTAAAAAATATATATAAATGTATGAGCTTTATTTTGCTATAACGTGTTACTTACATATAAAACTTTAAAAGCAGTAACATAATTTTATTATAATATTTATTTTCCGCAAATTAAAAAAAGAAAAAAAAGTGGAAATACAAAATTTCTTGAATTTCAAACCAGTGTTTAGTGAAATATAAATTATTGAATCAATTAATGTGAAAGAGACTGACCTAGAGAGATCTATTTAAGCATAAACACCTGAATAATTTAAATATGTTATTTCATTTTTTTTTTCTTGTTTTACAAAATACTTCATGGAATGGAAGCACAATTATAACAGATTCAAATTTTAGGTTAAAGTGTTTTTGGAACATTATTTATTAATTAATAATGCAATTATTATTCATAAATAGAAACATGCTTTTTTGGTCACCATTTTGAATCGGAATTGTGAAAACCCCATCTCCCGCTCCTTATTTCCATTTTCGGCTGTCACATCATTTAAAAGCTGGCATGATAGATAAAAAAGGAAAATCCACTCCCTACCATTTCGGATAGAAATTCAGTTTTCTGACTAAACTACAGATTTTGACCGATACTTGGTGAAAGTGAAATAGGACCATCTATTGAACACCAGTTTTAGATTAAATGATCTCCATTTCTCATAAAAGATGGCAGCACCATAATTTTGACAGTGCAATTTGTGGCAACCAGTCAGGGGCTATGCAAATATAACGTTATCATTTTAGGGGGGAGGGGGGGGTCTGGCATATGATATCGTAGCATATCTCTAGGGGGAGGGGGGTTTGACTTTTGATATCGTTATCATTTCTGATCCAACCAAAATTTTCTTTTTTTATTTGTAACTTGGTAACTTTTATTTGTAACCAGTGGCGTAGCTAGAGCATTTCGTTTGGGGGGGTGTGGAGATCGAATTTACCGAATGTTCATAGTAAATTTTGTATTTTTTTTTTAAATTATTATTTATTTGTATTTTGTATTTTTTCGCATTATTTTCTTTTGGTCGAGAAAGAGGGGGGGGGGAGATTAAACATTTATTTGTTATTTCAGCAATATATAAATAAACAGACAAAACAATTTTAACAAAAAACTAAATAATTTCAACCATTTAAAATTTTACAAACTGGGGAGAGCGAGGAAATTATGAATGAAGAGAGTGAAGTAGATAACTGCTGATTTATTTATCGTATTACACAATTACGAATAAAGCAGAGGAAAAAAGTAATTTTAAAGACTTTAACCCTTAACTGATCAGGTGAGGTGTTTTCCACCCCAGAGAAATTTCAATTATGAAGAAAATTTTTTGTGGTATTTAGATACGTGTATTTATATGTATATGTATGTACACTTACAGTACTTTTTCAGTTGTTTTTATTCAAGTAAATAATGCAAAATTCACAGGAGATTTTCTTATTTTAATTCGCTAGATTTTGTGGAGTGCACAAGACAAGAAATCAAATTTTGGTGTAGCATACACACCATCTCACAACGTTACATATATAAAAAAAAAAATCCCCTCATCACTTAAGGTTTAAGCTTTTCGTGCTCGATACTCCAGTGAGGGGGAGGAGGCAAAGGTAAAAGCAGTAATTTAGAATAAGTGTAAAAAGACAGATTTAGATTGATTATTTCATTATTGACAATTAAAATAAATTCAATAGAAAATATTTAAAAAATAATTCTTTTTTTCTTTTATTTATAACTCAAAGTTTTAAATTTGCAATACTTTTTAAATTTTAAATTAGAAGTCTGTACAGGTAGAAATTTTCAGGTCCGGGCTAGGCCGGCCCATAGAAAAAAATTCGACCCGGCCCATTATAAAAGGTAGGGCTGAACTCGGCCAGGCCTGTCGAAAAAAATTATTGGCCTGGCCCGGCGTTATAGCAGCTAAAAGTTCAGCCTGAGACCATCCTCTGGCCCGGAAAAAAAGGAAAATCTCGACCCGAGCCTGGCACGGCCCGGGTGAATTTTTACAAAACATTGATTTTTACGGCGATTTGGTTAAAAATTTGTGTGTACAAGGAATTCTGCCAATACTTAATCTTAGCTTTTTTCTTTCTTTCTTTCCTTTTTTTTTTTTTTTTGTATTCTTCATATTTATAGAAATGCCGTAGGCTGCGATATTTATTTTTTTTTAAATAAATCTCTATTTGTAATATGCAAATGTTTCGGCTATCATTAATTTTGTTAATCCATATTCCATGTATTGGAGACTTAAAAATCTAAAAAATGCTATACAGTAAAATCTTCTAAGACTGAATCGCACAGTAACGTAAAAAAATGCATTATAGATAAGTTCCCTTTTTAATAGGCGTAAATATATTATATATTCTTTTCTCACATATTATTGTATTAATTTTGCATGGATCAACATATTTTTCCGTTTAAAACAGGATTCCGTCATAGGCAGGTTCTTTTTCACACGTATTACTATATTTTAATTTAGCTGTATTTTGCTACCAGGCCACGCTGAGACAATGATTTTCATACGGGTTGGGTGAAAACCGGGACTGAAAATTTTGGCCTGTGAAGACTTGGAAGAATGAAACCAGTCTCAGCTCGGTACAGAAACATAAATTAGGCCTGGTCAGGCCTAATTTATGTTGCCAAAATGGTTCCAAAGCTGACGTTTGTAACAGATTTTTTTTAAAAGGTGACAATCGGCAAAAGATCATTATGAGGTAGCAATTGAATATAACTTTATATGTAATGCATTTATCAGAAAATTTAAAAAGGCTATTTGATTTCAAAGCACTTCATGCCTCATGCATGCTGATTTAATGCTTCTGGATTAAAAAAAGTCTACTTAAATGTGTCAGAAAATTTAACATTCCTGAGAGGAGTAAAAATATCTTTTAAGAACAAGTGGGTGTTTTTTTTTTTTTTTTTTTTTTTTAACCATTTGGAAAAATGATTATTGTCCTCGTCAGGGTAGGAAATCAATAGCATATCAGAAGCCTTTTTATTGGTTCAATCCGCATTTTATTCGTTTTCTGATTGATCTATACAGTAATGTGCATTTCCCTTTACTTTCAACAGAGATGGATACTTCTGTTGCCACTATGACAAAAAAGTAATAAAAACTACAAAAAAAAAAAAAATTAATAACTCAGAAACAAATTGAGATACAGCTTTCAAACAAATTGCATTTAAAAGTACATTTTTTTTTCTATACGACGGTGTAAAAAGTAATATTGTGGGATGTTTAGATGGATGTTATGAATGAAATTTCATTTAAAATGGGTAGTCAGATTTCTTGGAAATCGGACGATGGAAAAGCCTTTTCCCGATCAGCCAATGAAATGCTTGGATAATACGTAAGTTTCAGGAAATCTTGCAATTTTTACGTGTAATAACACTATTAATGTTTAACTCATGGTGTGCGTAATGTATGATCAACTCCGTGCGATTTTTTATGTCTTAAATTTTAGTTTTTGAAAAAATCATTTTCCAAATGGTAGTTGTAATCTGTTAAATTGCTTTATTTATTTATTTATTTTATTTATTTATTTATTTATTTATTTATTGTTATAAACGCGGCATTTAATTCGAAGTTAGAAAATTGTTTAGTTATTTCAAATCTTAATCCGTGTATGGTATATTTGATAATTTTGATCATATGTGACAGAAAAATGCACAATATCAGAATAGGAGAATTTGGATTTTATTTTTTATTTTATTTTATTTATTTTTCCATAAATATTTATCCAAGTAAAAACATAAGATAAAATACTAAAATTAATAAAAATTAAATAAAAAAATATGAGAGAATTGGTTAATTAGTAGCTTTTATTTTCTCTGGTAATTAGAATAAGGATAATTGTTGCAGATTACTTCAATGAGAAAATTTCAACTGTCTGTCCCCCAAAGCAGATCAAAGGACCAAAACAAACTACAGAGGACGACAGAAACATTTAGTAGACAATGTTGCATAAAGCGGGACAGAAGAATTTTTTTACTTGGAACTTTTTTACAGAATGTTTTTACTTGGATAAATATTTATAGAAAAAAAGAGAAAGAAATAAAATAAAATAAAAAATAAAATCCAAACCCTCCTATTCTTATATTGTGCATTTTTTTTTTTTTTTTTTTTTTTTTTGTGTGTGTGTGTCATATATGATCAAAATTATCAAATACACCGTGCATGGATTCAGATTTGAAGTAACTAAACAGTTTTCTAACTTCGTATTAAATGCCACGTTTATGAAAAAAAAAAAAAAAACACTTGTTCTTAAAAAATATTTTTACTCCTCTCAAGAATGTTAAAATTTCTGACACATTTAAGTAGACATTTTTTTTTATCCAGACGCATGTAACCAGACGCACGAGGCATGGAATGCTTTGAAATTAAATAGCACTTTTAAATTTTCTGATAAATGTATTACATATTAAGTTATAATCAATTGCTACCTCATAATGATCTTTTGCTGATTGTCACGTTTTAAAAAAATCTGTTCCAAACGTCAACTTTGGCACCATTTTCTGGAAGACCAGTTACCTTTATAGGGAAAAAGAGAAACGCTATTCGTTTATGAGTAAGAAAGAATATCTGAAAATTTCGTGCATTTAAAAATAAAAATTTCTTCACGAAAGTGTAAAAAAAAAAAAAAAAATGCAAGTTACGATTTCAGAACAGCTCTAAATAGTTTTTAAAAATCACAAAATGTGGCTAATCAAATTTGCACTTTATTTGTAGGATATTTTTTCTGTTGAATTTTTAAGCTGGAATTCGTAACATAGAAAGTTATCAGAATTGAAATAGTCAAATATCATGTTGAGCAATTGAGCGTAAGTATAAAATAATTAAATATTGTTATTTTAATTTGCAATAATAAAATAAAAAGAGTGTTGAACACAAAAAGATTTTTTTATGATACAGAAGGGAAAGGGGAGAGAGGGTGGACAGTGTGGAAAATTATTTTATTTTCTGCAAAATTACTTTGCTTGCATTTTTTTTGTGAGCTGTAGGGTTGATTCTGTTACATGAATTATCCCGATTCAAGTCAAAGGATTTTTTTTAATTAATTTAAATTAACTTTGAGATCCCTTCATTTCAGAAAACAAAGAAAAAAATTGCTTTCAGTTTTTGCAGCAGAAAGTAATGTATGTCTCAAAACGCCAATTAGAAGAAAGATTAATGCCTATCATCAATGCACTTGTCTTCATATATCAATACAACTGATGATTTTAAAACAAGTTCAAAAACATAAATAAAAAATATCTTTTCGAACTGAATGACAAGGACCAGTGTTGCAGTCGTAAAAAAACAAAGAGTATACGCTAAAGTCATGAACATTCATGGATACAGTATACGCTAATGCTTTATTTGAGAAGCAGAGAGTATGCTGAGCTTCTTAAAAAAATCCAGAGAGAGGGTATACAGCGTATACCCTCCACTACCCCGTGACAAGAACAGATCCAGATCTTAAAACATATCTTCGGTTTATATTGAGTTACAAAGGAAAAAATCCAATATTTTATAGTTCTCTATCTTATTACTATTTTTCTTTAAAGCTGTTCTCGAGCTTCCTACTGAACAACGCAAAATTTTCTGACACATTTTCTGTCCCATTTTTTAAGCAAGTTGGCAGGCCTCACTGTTGAAGCGGAACACAATGGAAACTAGTTTTACATTTTTCGATAAAATTACTTGTTGCGTTATAAGCGATTGTGGTCACATGACGACAAGTTTTTTTCCTTTCTCGAGCTGCCGTGTCTGGAATTCGGTTCAAAACGCCAACTTTGGCATTATTTTCTGAAAAAATCTTTTGCGTTTACCAAAAAATGGAAAACGTCTTTCGACTACATAGTTTCTGAATAACAACACCTGCCAATTTCCGAACAAAAATGAATTCAGAAATGTCTCAGAAAGTAGCTCTTTTGATTTGAAAACACCCTTAAGGATTTTTTCCCACATTTTTTTTAAATAATTTTTTCAAGAAACTTTTAATTTTTCGAAGGTACAATATACCATTATATATAGTAGCTAATACAGATGTATCGCATATTCGGTATCTATTCTGTATTCGGCCTTTTCGGCCATGTTACCGAATATTCGGTTTGGCCAAATATCAAGATATTCGGCCAAACCGAATTCTTAAAGAAACTTTTAAAACATTTTTTTTTTTTAATCTTACACAATTTCTACTTTTAACTGTCAACTTATAAAGATATTCATAATAAAAAGCTAAAATCTTAAACAACGATTTTTACGCACAAATAACGATAAAAAATACCCATACGATCGTTTCGAGGCATTTACAGAATTTTTTGTGAGTGCGGCCTCTCTTACATTGGGCAGACGAAGCGTGCACTTAGAATTAGGCTGAAAGAACACCAGAATTACGTTAGAAAGCAGGAAATTGAGAAATCTACAATAGCGAAACATTGTTGGAATTCCAACCATCAGTTTAATTATCCAGAGGCAAAAATTATTCAAAAATGTAACTCAGTTTTTGATCTAGACTTTTACGAAGCTGACTATATTCATAAACATACTTCCACCTTAGTAAATGATATGACCAGCACCCCTTTTCTTTCACCGGTGTGGAGAGATCCTGCGTAGTGACTCTTTTTCAGTTAGTTCTGTTAAAGAAATTACGTCATTTCTTTGGGATATATAAACTCTTGCTTCTGCCTTTTCAATCAAGCCAGCTCTCGGGGCTACAGCCGAGGGGTTCTTCGAACCCATTTTAATTCCTTTTTTTTTCTCTCTCTCAGTGAGGAAGGGGATCGTGGAATCATCGAAACGATCGTATGGGTATTTTTTATCGTTCTATACGCTATTTGTGTGTAAAAATCGTTGTTTAAGATTTTAGCTTTTTATTACAATTCGCACAAAGTTTAATCTATGCTTATATTCATAATAATTAGAAGCAGAATCATATTTAAGTAAAAGAGAATGTTTTTACATTATTTGTATTTTGTAAAGTATTACTTAAGAAAATTAATCATTAATGGGGATTTTCATAGGAATTAACAATGTAAAAATGCACGTTCCTGAACCTTTTCTAGTAAATAATCTGTTTCTTGCTTTTTCACAAAAAAAAGGGCGCTTCTAATCAAAACAGAAAAACTTTCAGGGTTGATAGTACACATCAAGAAAGACAATTTTTGCTCAGAAAACCATAATCGCAATACACTTATTCAGTTATAAATAAAGTGTATCTCATCTCATTCGAGGTCAAACTTGGATTTTCATTTGTTAACCCTAACGAAGATATCATAGCTATATCTTTAACAAACTTGCTTTGATTTCTGTGAAATATAATATCATGATGGGAAGTGCTGGAAATTGCCAATTTTCATATTTAAACAACTATGAGGTAGACATTCCTTTATTCAGAATGCAATTTATAGTATTTATATTGTGTCACTGGCCAAAATTCACTCATTTTCAATGATATCATCACATTTAATACAAACTAAATTAATATGAAACAAATCTTGCTAAAATATCTTCATTTACTGATAAAGTTGTGAACGAAAATCCAGTTTCGGATTGTAGCTACACACCCAGAATTTTTGACTGAATATATTGTAATTTTGATGGAATAAATGGAGTGAGGTGTTGTTTCTTATTAAATTTTTTTTTGTCTTGACCACATTATCTCTGTTAAAAGTTTGTTTACAATTACAATTTTTTTAGGAACAATGTGTATGTTTACAATCTCTGAAATAATCGCCCATTCGAAACACTGATCTAAGATGCATTTCAAAACTTCCTTGCTAAATCAAAGACAGTAGAAAAGTTATTTTTGCTGAGTTGTTTGTTTTAGAATTAAAAAAAAAATAATATTCACTTGGTTTAATTCACCAGAAGAAGCTATGGAATATCAAATTTTTTTAATTAATAAAATTTTAAAATTCTCTTCTTAAATACCTCAAAGCAGATTTTTTTCATGTATAAAGTTTACTTGTAAAAAGTTCCTGTTTATCAATACGTAAGTTTCTGCATTAAACATTATGTAAAATTATTTTAAAATTTAACATTTTAATGCCTTTAATCTTTGAAACATAAAAGTATTCGACCAGCCGAGTACTTGGTATTTGGCCGAATAGTTACTACTCGGCTGGCCGAATATTCGGTATTTGGCCTAACAGTTAATTCAGCTAGCCAAATATTCGGGATACGGTTCGCCTGTAGGCCGAATATACGGTAGAAAAGTTATTTTTGCTGAGTTGTTTGTTTCAGAATTTAAAAGAAAAATTATTCACTTGGTTTAATTCCCCAGAAGAAACCATGAAATATGAAACTTTTTTAATTAATAAAATTTTAAAATATTCGACCAGCCGAATATTTGGTATCCGGTTCGCCTGTAGGCCGAATATTCGGTATTCGGTCAAAATTACTATTCGGTACATCCTTAGTAGCTGATGTAATTTTATTACACCCTTTTAATTTTCTTTGATAAGAAAAAAATCCCGGTTTTCTCTTATTTTTTGCTTTGAAAAACAAACAATACAACAGTAAACATCTGGCGACATCCTGTCCCCCGAAAAAACCGCAAAATATCCGCCCCCCATAGCTTTCAGAGTCCAGCAAAACAAATTTTAACGAACAAGAAATCTGGCCTTCTAATTTCATTTGCATTGGTCAAGGAGTGTACGCATTTACCCTAAGGCCTTTTTCTCCAGATTCCTTTCTTGAATGAAGCGAAGATATTCTCTACCCTAATCTTTTATAACTTACAGTTATACTGCATAGAAATAGGATCTTCTAAGGGATACTGTATCATGGACCCCCCCCCCCCCCCTCCCCTTCTTACACCCATGGAATAGCTAAAAAGTGAAATTGCTATCGACTCCGAGCCAAAAACAAAAAAAAAAAAAAAAAAAATACATAATGCAAAGAGAAAGGAAGTTTCTAATTAGAAAATGTTTAATAATTTTAAATATGTTTTTACATTGTTTTCTGTTTTGTAATAAATTTTGTAATAGGTTTTTAAAAATTCTTAAAAAAGAAGAAAAAAATCAGAGCCAAATGACGCAGTTTTTGAACCAAAGTGAAATTACCGAATGTTCATGAGTTTACCGAAGTGGGGGGGTGTTGCACCCCCCCACACCCCCCCTGTAGCTACGTCCCTGTTTGTAACATCAAAATAGTATGTTCATTACGACTATCTTTTACAATTGTTATAAACGCACGTTGCAATTATCTGTTTTTAGTCTATTATCTACTTTTATGAAAGTACAAAATTATTACTAAAATCATTAAATGATTATAAAATTATTTATTCCAAAATATGGAAAACCCCAAACTTTGGAATTCCTATTCTTCTGTATGCATGTATAATCCGCTGTTCGAGAAACCATATGCGAAGTATGTTTGAAATGGTACTTGTGTTTACTACTAAATAAAATAGAAAGAATGTTGTCCACCTGTTTTGTGGATAAAAATTTCTGTCTGTACCATCTCCTGCGGGAAAGTTGCTAGAAGGCATTATTACGTTGAATGCATTGTGGTGTAACAAAAAGATATTATTGAATACTTTTAAATAGTTACTTTAAGTATTATTTGATATAAAGTTATTTCATATATAAAGTGACATTTTATTGACTTTTCTTCCTTGGACTCCATAAAGTATGCAAAAAAAATGCAACCATATTTGTATGTCACTCCAAGCAAAAGAAGAAAAAAATTCCTAAAATCAAAAGAATTTTTATACATTGATAACGATATCATTACGGGGGGGGGGGGGGGTTCGAGGAATGATAACGTATGATATCGTAAGGGGGAGAGGGGGTCCAAAATTTCCAAAAAGGTGATAACGTTATATATGCACAGCCCCTCACAAGCAGTTTTGCCAAAATTCCTACAATGAATTTTTAATAGTAATTTTTTTTTATTTAATAAGACATTACGGGAAATACTAAATAGAAAATTTTCGATACCCTATTATTTGATACAAAATAACATGATCCAGATCATGTTATGGCATCCAGGTTTGCAAGAAAATAATGTATGAATGATAGTTAACGTGTTAAGGATTTTATTATCAAATTGGGTGTTGCATCTTTTGTGTTTGGATATATTTGCGCAAACTTCTGTCATTTGTATCTTTAGATACAATGAAACAAGATATTATTGGCGCATGAGTGCTCCGCCGTCCATCGCCGATATCGAAATCTCTCGTTACTCAATGGAAATTTAAACAGGTGATTGCTCATTACTTAATATAATTATCATAATACTGTTGTCACCATCAAAAAGTAGACGTTCGATGGCGTAGTCCGTTTTTAAAAATATGAGGAGAGGTCGGTATCAGTGAAGATTCCCCATTACAGAAAACTCGCATATTAGATGTGCATATAATATTTCTGCATTGTCAGCAAGGATTTATCGTATCTAGATCTTAACTGGGAAATTCAAATTAATTGAGTAATGTTGTCATAAAAAATACAACACACACATTTCTGCAATTTATTTAAATATATCAAGGAACTAGTCTATTATATGCATTTTGATCTTTCAGATCAGGAAGCCAACTCCTGCATGATATACCACATTTATTCGTAAAGTGCCACAGCTGAAAAAATGTCAGTTGGAACGCCTCTTTAAGAATTTTACTGTTCCTAACATCACGCACATTGGAATTTTCGCCAAATGTTTTCGTAAGGTTATGTTGTATAGGTTTAGAAGATCGTGTAAGACTAAATGAAAAATATGGATTTTAGTATTTTTGTTCTTTTATTTTAATCAATCTTATAACGTCGGGATATTCAGCATCAATTTCATAGCTGCCAAACTTTTTTGGGGGGGTCAAATCAAATAAACATATTCTGAACCAGGGAATTTATTTAATAAAATTTATCTCATTTATATTTGATACTTATTTGACTTCATTTATTAAATGAAATTTCTGGTGTTAAGGTGTGATTGTACATATGGCCAGTATCAAATAGGTTACAACGTTTTCACTCGTGGCGTTGTGCTCACGATTATCGGTAAATCCCATTCGAATCTTATTACTGTCCCCTTTAATTACAGCCCAATAATCAATAAAATTTGCATTTAAACTTTAAACTCAACATTTAATTTTCTATTCGTTTTCTCTTCAATTGTTTTAATAAAAAAGTTTTGCTTTTGCATGAGATTAAGAAAAGTTCTAAAAATTTTCTTTTCTTGAAATCATGCATCTGAAATAGAGAGTCAAAATCACTTCTAAAATGTGTCAGAATGATGACTATTCATTGTAAAATTCTAACACATATTTGTTAATATAATTCAGCAAACATATACAAAATTTTAATCAGTATATATTTTTTAAACAGGTATAGTATTTATCATAATTGCATATACATTAAAACAGTCTTACAACAAAACTTCATCGCAGCAATTTTGGATAAATGTTAATGGTCAACCAATGATCTGCCAAAAATTAAATTATTAAACTTCGTGTATGTTATATCTTAAAAGCACAAATTTAGAAATTAACATACACATATCACAAAATATATGGGCCAGCTATAGGAATATGAATTAAATAAAGGGCTTTCGCACCATGATCCTTCATATGTGCTGAGGCTATGTTGGCTCTTGCTTTCAATCGGATCCCACTGGTTCCTGAATAGAGGCTATCCGGAATTCTTGAGCAGTTTGTGGTTTATTTAGCATTTTCTGCTTTTTTTTTTTGAAAAAAAAAAAGAGGTCTCAATCCCTTTTTTTAACCTCTTCAGGGACGATTTTTTTATGGTGAGAAAAAGACATTTTTTTTTACGATTTATTCATTTTATATTAATAAGAATTAAAAAAAAAGGGAAATATTTATTAATTATTAAGACTTAATGTATTTAATATATCTGATAATTTAAAAATCAAATATTAACGATTTGTTCAAATAATCCGACACCACTGACTGCAGAAAAATTACCTCACGCTTTATCTCTAACTGTACATCGGAAATAACATTATCAGTGCAGCCAAACCATAAAATTTTTGCTTTTCTTGTTGAGGGATTCTGTTGTGAATAAGTTATAAAATTTTTGTTCTTTTTATTATTGACAGTAATTATAAAAAAAACTAAACGTCCACATATGTGGCCAAGGGCGTGAAGAGGTTAAAAACCAAACATTAAGTGCGGATCCAAGGTCATGGTTAAGGATAATGGATTAAACTCTTTTTTACCATTCTTCGAAAATACACCTTGGCGAAAATAAAGATGGTGGAGAAATGGGATAGACAAAATAAGTTTGAATTAGTTAAAAGTCCGAATTGCCTGAAATTTTGATTTGTTATACTATGGTCTAAGCTATGTGCTTAATCTTACCCCTTTTTCTCTTTCCGCTAAGTTTTCCCTGGAATAAGTTTTTTTGAGACAAAATCGAAACACCCGTGAAAACGGAAACTTGACTATAAAACCATAGCCAGAATTATTTATGGGAGCGGCGGTGTTCTCATACATTTTAAGCTATAATGCCTTTTTTAAATGAAATTACTTAAAAAAAAAACCGCCCCACCCCCTGGCCCACTCTTCTGGCTATGGCCGTACCTGACCATAACAGAATCCTGTCTGAAAAGGAAACATTTCCATGTCCCGACTGAAGGAACACCATACGATTATACCTGCTAATATGGATATCTTTCTAAAACGGAATTTTCCCCGGTCCGTAGCAATATCGTTTTTACATGCTTTATTGTGGTACGTAATAACCGACGCATTATAAAATAGATTAAGTCTGCTGCCAGACAATGAGCTTGGAACTATTTTACGGCTTTATAAAGGAGCTCTCTCCCTTTGTGATGACAAAAGCCAATGAAAAACAACGGCAGCAAAGCAATCAATGTGCTGCTCTTGTTTCTCAATTTCTTTTGTGTTGTGTTTGGCGTTGAAAGTGTTCCTTGTTATGAACTCTTGAAATACATTCATTCTAAAATGTGTAAGAATGACCCCCGCATGTTTTTTAAGAGAAAAACGGAAAGTGGATTCTCTGACATCATTAACAGTTAGTCCATTGTGATGGAAATCATAGACTGCTTGGAGGGGAGAAAGGTAAAGCAGAGGAGGACGCAAAAGATGTTTGCGAAGTACTAACAAGCTATTATTGGACTATTCCAATGCTATGAATTGACTCCTAAGTGGGCAAAATGATAAATCAAGCAAAAAATCATTCAGTTGAATTTTCAATTGAATGATTTTTTGGGAAGACATAAATTAAAGTTTTTCTCATACATTTAACATTAGCATTATCAAACTTTGATATCTTGTAACTGTATGAAGATTCAAGGAAAAAATGTATAAACTACTTTTTTTCCGGGTTGGTTTGATCCAAGGAACTAAAAAATGTATGAAAGTGTGTGTTACCACGTGAGAAAAATCTGAATGGACTCCACTCAACTTTCTGAACAATTTAGCATATCGTGGAAGTGGATTCAGGTAAATTTCTGACACAATATGATCAGATAGATTCGAACACTCTCCTCCAGTTTTGAAATGGAGATGTTACCTCTGAGCCACTAATGTTTGATTACATGGTTGTAATATTTATCAAGGGTCAGCTAGGTTGGGAGGCCTACCAAATGGCTTAAGCACTCACAAGCCCCACCCACGTAATATTTATCAATTATAACTGTCATTTCCTTGGTCATTTTTCCTATAGAATTGGTCGGAGAATAGTTTGAAAGTAGTTTTAGTGAATAATCCGTCGGCTGATTGGTACAAAAATGTATACAGTTCTTGCGAAAATGTTCCATAACATATTCTGCAAATGGAAGTTCAATCGGGAGGGAGTGATTTTCTAAAGAATCGGCCATATTGCTATAGGCGAGATGCCTTCGGGGACTTGATAACTTTTGAAGGGAAAGCGATCTGAATTATCGTTCTCGTACAATAGACCGGGAGGCGGCAGCACAGACAATCACCTCATCGAGTTCACGGCCGAAATTCCAGAATGAGTTAAAACTCGATTCACATATTAAAACGCAATCGGTCTGCCACGTCATATCTTGGTAAAAAACACCTGAAAACCCGATTTCAGCGGTTGACTCGTTGGTTTATCATTGTGCTTTCCTGCACCCAAAGGTATGAAAACATGGAGGACTGGGAGCAGGAAAACACAATGGCAAACCTACGAGTCAACTGCTAAAATAAGGTTTTCAGGTGTTTTCCACCAAAATATGACTTGTCAGACCAGTCGCGTTTTAATATTCGAATCGAGTTTTAACTAATTCTGGAATATCAGCCGTGAACTCGATGAAGTGATTGTCTGTGCTGCCGCCTCCCGGTCTACAAGGAAAACCCTGAAAACCTTGCACAGTTACCCCGTGTATACCTTGTTTGTATACAGCCTGCGAACATCGGTCCAAGCTTCTCATTCTGTGGCCAGCATGCAAACCACTGGAGTGAGTGGACCCTGGAAACTCAGTCGCAGGTACAATTTGGAAACTATCGTGTTCATTCACGCGCATCGTGATTACACTATGTGTTCAGAAAAGTAAAAATACTCTCGTGCATTTAGAAGTATATGTTATCACTAATGGATTGGTACTGGCCCTGGGGTCGATGCAGGGTTTTTTTTTTTTTTTCTTGGGGCACATTTTGTGAAAAGTAAAAGTTATTTTTGCGAAATTTATTATGTTTTTGTGAAAAATAACATTTTATAGCGAAATATGAAATCGAGTTACTCATATTCGAACCAAACATTTATAAATAACTTCTTGAATTCCTTCTTCTGAAGTTTCCCTTTCTGGTTAACTTGTTTTGTTTGCAAATTACATATTTTAAAATCTAACAAAATATAATTAATGAAGAGTATGTTTTATGAAATGGAATTTTGTGAAGCGGCCTATTTTATTAAGAAGAATTTTGTGAAGGGGCTTGTTTTATTAAGCGGAGTTTTGTAATGGGGCTTGTTTTCTTAAATGAATTTTTGTAAAGGTGCCCTAAATAGGCCTCGAAATTTTGCCTGGATCAACCCCTGCAGCCACATTTTTATAGGATGATTTGCGGCTGAATTAGTCGGGATATCCCCCTTTTTTTTCCACGACTGTAATAACAGAATTGTTTATTTTATTGATGAAATTATTTATCCCCATAAAATCATTTAAAAATATGGAAAAATGGTATTTTATAATATTTAAATTAGAAAGATTGTAAAAATGTGCAGCGAGTCCTCTTAACCCCTTTACTCCCAAGACGTCCCTCTCATTTCAGTAATCAGTGACCATTACGTACACCAATACGCTCACTACACATCTTACGTCATTATAAGGAAGAAAACAAGCTTTCTACCATCACTGTTAAAGATAGCGTGAAAAATTACCCCTGTTTTTAGAGGCTATCTATTTTCTGACTAATGAGAACGCTCCAAGGTCATTTATGTAGTATTCTCATTGGTCAGAAAATGGATAGCCTTTAAAAACAGAGGTAAGTTTTCGCGATATTTTTAACAGTGATTGTCGATAGCAACATTGACAAACAATCTATGCAGTCGCGTAGATAGCAACGTCGATAAACAATATTGACACCAAAAGAGTGGGCGCAAACCGTGCAAACTGTTTAAACTTTCTAACAGTAAGCCGCGAAAGGAGCGGCGAAGAACAAATTAGCATAATCACTTCCAAAATCAAAACGTCGGTAGAGATTCGACTGTTGTGTGTGTTCCAACGTTTTATATTTGTCATATATTATTTGTTTTTGTCATGGATAGTGAAAGTAGTGATGATGAAGATTATATTCAAGGGAGTGAGGACGATTTTGAGACCAGTGACTCAGAATTTGAAGACTTTTCAGATGAAAATGTGGAAGCCAGAGCAGTTGGCGATTGGACCTATGTTGTTGATACTTTTTGTGATAGTCGCGAAACGGCATTGAAAGAATTTGAAAATGGATTTGATATCTACCCAGCCGTGGACATGGCAGAAATAGTAAGTATCCGAAAATGTTTTGAACTATTTTTTTCGAATGTAATACGCCATCTATGTAAATGGACCAATGGACGTGCAAACCAGTACTTTGAAGAAACTATCTCTCCTTGAAAGTACATGGGCTGACATGGCGTGAAGTGACAATACCGGAAAATTATATATTTTTCGCATATATTTTTTTGATGATGATTGTACAGTGGGTGGTCAAATTAATAGTTACACTGCAATTATTCTTAATTTTTTAGATTCTACACTTAAAAATTGGCTTACATTTGCAATTTTTTTTCCCCACGTGTCTTTGGGTTTAAATGCTGGCAATATTGGCTTCATGTTTTAGTACTAACGTAACTGACAGTTGACATTTAACAGGTGTCATTAAGTGGGTAAGTGTTTCTTAGTGTAAAACGTGCATTAGGGATGTTATGGAAAGACGTGGTTCTCATTTTTTTTATGGTGAATTTTGTTCAAATGTGTGCTAATTAGTGCATTGCGGATTCTAATCATTCTAATTCTTAAAATTTTGTAGTGTCAGACTTTAACAATAGTTGTTAGAAATAGGGAAAATAAAGATTTGCCTTCGGTGACAATTTCAGAAATCACTGCATTGTTGAAGTTTTCCCACCATTCACAAAAGCAGATTGCTATTCTTATACATATATCCATTATGACTATAAGCAGAATAAAATCTAAACTTGATAAAATCGCTGTCATAGGGAACCAGAGGAATGGAAATTGTGGGTACCGACGCATCATTATGCCTCGAGATGAACGAAATATCCGTTTCATTTGTCTTGAAAACAGTTGAAAGTGCACAAAAGTATTGACAAGAAACCTAAATTAAGCTGGCATAGCTATTTCTACTAGAACAGCAAGAAGCTGTGTTGCAGAATTGGGGTTTGAAAGCCGCAGACCAGCCAAGAATCCCAAACTGAGTTTAGCTATGAAATTGAAGCGTTTGTCTTGGATCAAACAACATCGACACATGATCGGTGAAGACTGTGTTCTTCACAATGCCCCTCTGAACTAATTGTGAAAGTTTTCAGGTTTGTTTCTCTAACGAGTATCACATCAAAATAATGATGGATTAGTCTTCATTCGTTCGGCAGAGAAAAGTCGAAAATATCAATCGGATTGTATTGCAGAAGCAGTCAAGCACTCACTTAAAGTCATGGTATGGTCTGTAATCAATGTAAGTGGTACAGGCTGTCTTTACAAGGTGGATGGCATGACGAATCAGGTTCAGGGTAAAAAAATATTGCAAGGAAAGTTCATCCCTCAACTAAAGAAATTGTTTCCAGATACCTCCAAATGTATTTTCATGCATAACTCGGCGCCATTTCATAAAGCGAAGACAATAACGGAATTCTTAACCTGATCGCGAACGCTTGGGAGCTTCTAAAGTGTAAAGTACGAAAAGAAAACACGATAAGCAGAAGAAATTTAACAGAGGTCTTCTTTAACCTCGCCAGTTCCGAAGCTAAAACAATAATACAAATGTTTATTCATTGTTTTTTTCCAAACAAAATGACATCGTAAATGACAGAAAATTGATGACAGATTAATGACAGAAAATTGATTCTTTAGGCGCTTAGTAATTTAGGTTCAAAAATATGGATCTAAAACTACAAACCCCCTTAAAAACACCAATTTAATAACCATTAACCTAAATTAACGCAATCACAAATTTAAGAGCTTTAAACAAGTAAATAATGTACCAATCCTCAAAATTTTTTATAGAAAAAGATTTACGTTAAATACTTATGAAATTTCTCACTTTCTTGGTCATACTGTCTTTTGGACATTTTTAGGCATTTTGCAAACTCAGATGAAAATAACATTTATTTTATATGGGAATCAGCTTAGCTGCTGCCATTTATTCGTTTGCTTTCAACGCAACAAACATTCAGCTATTAAGAAGTGATGTGAAAACGTAAAAAAATAGGACATTTTAGTTTTTAAAAGGAAAAGAACAGAGGTCCCCGTATTGGGGACCCAGGAACGGAAGAGGTTATGGTTTGGCACCATGGTGAGGAACGACAGAAAATCTAAAAAAAATGTATACAGAACATGCCAAAAAGAGCACAGGCCGTTATGGACATTAAGGCATGTTCGACTAAGTATTCAAAATACTGTCTGGAAACATTTGCGTAAGTTTTTTCAAAATAAATTTCTATTTTATGAACGAAAGTTTTGTTTTTATTTTTAAACCATATGCATTATATCCAAATATACCTAAAATAGTTAAACAACCCACCAGTAAACAAACATATGTAGCTTTAATTTCATCACCATGTAAATTTTAGGCGTGTAACTAATAATTTGGCCACCCACTGTATGCCTTCCAGATATGAGTGACTATTGATCGTCAGGAACATGTGTTGCGGACCGAAATGTTTTGATGGTAAAATTATGAGTCGAAATCGTGTTTTCAAAGTATTTTTACATTTTTGCGTTTTTCGAGTCCACAAGCAGCGAGAAAAGGGTTCCCAGTCACTCGATTTGCACAGTATTGCGGGAGTTCAGCCAACTAATTTTAGATCCAGTTGAACATATTGCAGTTAGTGAGTGTTTGATGTTGTACAAGGGGCGACTGCATTTACGCCAATTCATAAAAGATTAGATAAAAGATCCCGTTTTGTCTTGAAGCTTTTTTGCTTATGTCCAAGTGATCCCAAATTTCAAGGATACACATGGAATTTTTCATTGTATATTGACAAGAATATTTATGAAATGCCTTTGCTTCCAGATTCAACGGATTTACCAGTATCGGAAAGAATTGTACTGTACTTAGCTCAGGATCTTCTCAATGATGAGAGGCCCATTGTTGTTGATAATTGGTACCTATCTGTGCGTCTTTGTGAGTACTTAATAAACATGACACTTATGTAACTGGAACCATTCGGACTAATCGTGGTGTACCAAAGCAGCTTGTGGAAGAAGTACTTGCTAAGGGAGCATCCTTATTTTTACGAAATGGTGACAGTCTTTTAGTAAGATTCAAAGATAAAAGAGATATATACGTTCTGACATCACGGTATGATGTTGGACTGTGTGAAAAAGTACGCCATTGTTCTGGTAGAAAGAAAGAATTTCTCTATAAACCATTGCATATTGAGAAGTACAATTCTTTGATGGGATCTGTTGATCATATCGATCAGTTACTGCAACCATATAATAAAAATCACAAATCGTACACGTGGTTTAAGAAGTTTGATATTCATATGGCTTCTAGAATGCTTTTGAATGGTCTTGTCATTCATTGAAATGCTGGTGGTGAATATGTTAGGTTCAAAGATTTTATTATAAAATGTTCCGAAGAAATACTTATAGAGTACAGTGACAGTTATAAAGAAATGTTTTGTGCTCGTAGTAATAAAAGAGACGAAACTAAAACTCTCCATAAACTTGTTCAGATTCAAGCACAGATTGAAAGAAAGAAACGTCCCCAAAAGCGATGCCGTATTTGTACAAATAAGCATGTTAGGAAAGATACTCGGCTAATGTGTTCTGGTTGTGAAAATTTTCCAGGACTGTGTAGTAGAAGTCATTTTGATCAATATCATAAATCTTTAAAATGAGTTTTAGGTATATACTTTATGTATGTATATCAGTGAATGTGCAAGTTTTATATACGTATTATGATAATGTTGTAAATCCTTTAACAACCTTAAATTCATTACTATTATATCACGGAAGTTATGAAAAGATTTATGACACAAACATTTCACACCGCGTAACCTGGTATATAGCCCTTCACCAGCGAAATTAAGCCTGGGAGTGAAGTGGTTAAGAAAAAATTTCTGTTTTCTGACAGCTAAATGATTAGTGATTGTCGAAAGTTATTTTACAATGTTAAACTACTACTTTTGTTTTTTCTTTCCATTATATTCTACGAATAAAATAAACTGTTTAAGAAAATAAATGAATAAAAATAATAAAACACCACTGTATCAGTAATATAATTTTTAAATATTGTAGGCTATAAATCTGTCAGTTGTTAATCAAAAGAAGGAAATAAATTTATTAAATCCAAAAATGTACTGTAGACCAGTTCCTCTTTTAAGAAGACAGCACTAACAATTAGCGTCTAAAATTAGTCCGTTGAAATGTATCAACGCATAATCATATCGTAAGATCAGTTTTAGTCAATCAAGCATGAGAAACAAGTTTTGATTCCAGAAAATGGTGAAATGAAAAAGCTTCAAGGAAGATCCTTTTGATTCCCAATTTATTATCATGCACCAGTAAGAATTTAAGAACTATACTTTCTCTTTCGATTTATGAAGTTTTTTTCCAAACACTGAAATCATTCTTCAAATTATCCAACTCATATTCAATAATAAGACTGTTGCCATGAGAAAGAGATTCTTTTATTATCATCTTGGATAACTTTAATCTGCTTAACCTTTAACTACTGAGCGGTCTCACATGCCGCTGCTTTTTTCATTCTCCACAGTTTAACTACAATTACTAGGGAAATTTTGTTTCGTTTAGAGCTCTAGTACTATCGCTACAGACTTCTGAATAGGTGAATTTTAATTATGATAATCCTGTACATGTATACGGATACAGAAACAGTACCATATGCAGGCCTGCCAACCTTTGAAAATCAAAAATCGTAGCACACAAAATTTAAATTAATCTGGAGGTTGGTTGGTTGGTTTTTCGTGTTAAACAGCCACCATTTGACATTCGTAAAAGGAATAAGGTTTCAGTCTTTCAACTCAATATAGAAAATTTTTATACGATTTTTAGAGTTTCTTTCGTTTCGCAGCGTTTTTTTTTTTTTTTTTTAGATTTGTAGAAAGAGCCTGGTTCCATTTTTTTACCCCAGTGCAGTAAATTTTGACGAAATTCCCGATTTTTTTCCTGCGATCATTTCAGGATATTCACAATTTTTCCACAATCGTAATTCACATTTTTCTATCACGATTTTTTGTTGAAATCCGCACTTTTTACCATGAACATTTGATGAAATTCGCATTTTTTACCACGATCCTTTGTCGAATTTTGCGTTTTTTTCCGCGATCCTTTTGACGAAATTAGTGTTTTCTTTCTGCGATCTTTCGGTGAAAATTTGCGTTTTCTTACTGATATTTCGATGAAATTTGCATTTTCTTACTGATCGTTTGACAAATTCGCGTTTTCTTTCTGCGATATTTTGACAAAATTCACGTTTTTACCACGATCTTTGACGAATTTTTTTTTTTCTGTGACCAATTGACGAAATTTTTTTTTTATAAGGTCATTTGTCGAAATTCGCCGTAGTTTATTGCAAATCGTGTGATTTTGCACACTATTTCAAAACTTGCTCCTCAAAGACCCCCCCCCCCCCCTCTCCAGAAATCCTTAAAATGGCACCTCGTTTCAAAGGAAGCGAATTCCTGTGTAAATATTTACAGAAACACCATTCATTCGTGGTTAATATACACAAAGAGAGTATTTTATGTTAAGAAGTTTGTTTTGCAGCCCAGATATTTATTCCCATGAGCATTTTTTAATGTCCGAATTTTCGGACTAATGGCCAATTTTTTAAAACTTTTGGAAATGAATACTTTGAGATTTTAGAAATTTCGCAACAGCATCACTCCTGAAAAATATGCTGTGCGGGATAAAAATCGCAACTAGAAACAAAAAATGCGTTTGTGTTTTTTGCAAAAAACCGTAGTTTAAGACCGATTTTCGTAGCATCGTATGTTTATAGGTCCAAATCGTAGCAACTACGATTTTTTCGTAGCAGTTGGCAGGTCTGCATATGTGTTAATCAATCCTTTTCTTCATTTTTCGACTAAATGGTCTCAGAGACCGCTCACACAGTAGTTAAGCAACAATTTTGTTTTTTAACTTATTACCATTCTTTGATAACTAGAATATAGCCCGTCAGAATGACGTGTTTGCATTTTCAAAAAAATTATATAGCATTGCATTATAAAAAGAATTGTGAAGTAATAAATTTTGTCTTGTCTGACTTATAGGGTCAGGTGGGGTAAAGTAAAAACAGCCCATTTTTCATTGAAATTTAATTGGCAAGAAAATTATTAATTGAATTGGTAAAATACTGATATAAAGTATGCAAATGAACTTCACTCACAAAATTTGAAGAAATATTTCACAAAAACATTCAAATTAGTATTAATAATGCTATTTTAAAACACATTGTCAATTAACTATTTTATCTGATGGCATGGGGTAAAATAAAAGACATTTCCAACAGAAAGTTTATTTGTTTTTATTAATTGCCAAAATATTAATTATATAACTTAAATTTTAAAAAGTTGAACAGAGAAAATCCCGATTTTTTTTTAAAACAAGCATAAAAGAAACCTGTAATAAATTTTGCATTGATATATATACACACACATATATATATACAGGGTGATTCATAAAACATGGGCAGAACTTTAAGGGGTTATAGTACACTTAAAGACAAATAATATTAAATAGGAGACTAAGGGTCCCAGACGTATTCCCAAGGAGATAGGGGGCATTAAAATTTAGGGTCCGAAATTTCAAATGATTATAAAACATGGAAAAATTGATCGATTCGTTTGCGGTTTTTGCAAAAAATTTTCTTTATGCCAGTATTTTCTTGAAATAAAATTTTAAAGTTCAATTTCAAAAAATGCCGATAGGGGGCGCTTTAGACTTTGGAGTAACAAACAACTATTTTTTAACGTTATTTTTTGTATTTCTTTAAATGATTTCGAAAGCTTAGACTTAAACTTAAATTTTGATCTAAAAATCTGAGTCCTAACGAGTAGTTAAGTAGCATAAACTGAAATTTGAAATTTGAAACCCTTCTCCCCCCAGAACAAAAATCAGTTATTCCCGATCTTTGTGTCGTAGATTAGGCTCTAACTACTGCCGCGTTTTGCTAAAATTATTCTTTATGTCAGTATTTTCTTGAAAATAAATTTTAAAGAAAATTTTCAAAAAATTCCGATAGAGGGCGCTTTAGACTTTGGAGTAACGAACAACTATTTTATACCGTTATTTTTTGTGTCTCATTAAATGCTTTCTAAAGCTTAGACTTAAACTTAAATTTTCAGCTCAAAATCTGAATCGCTGAGCGTGGTTCAGTAGCGAGGGGAGGGGGTTCAAATTTCAACTTCTGAACATAGTTCAGTTTGCACTACTTAACCATGCCCAACGATTCTGTGCTGTGATACGAGGCAAAAATACAACTTTCGTCAAGTACTGCATAGTCGGAATTCACTCATAAAGGCACTGGCACAGTTGGAAACGTCGCTCATGCAAACGTTAAAGCTCCATTCCTGACGCTAGTCACCGGGTGAAGAAGGAAACAGAAAGTATGCAAATGTCAAATGGGGAAGAAGAAGAACACGTATGCAAAATTTCGACACGATTCAGGCATAAAAACCACTGAACGCTGAGTCAAGTGTAAGTCGCTGTAGTAATGAATCGGAAGATGGTGCCCTTCACGAATAAGGAAAAGGCTGAGATGCATTTAATTTACGGAGCGGCAGATGGAAATGGTGCAGAGGCACAACGAATGTACGGAGAGCGATTTCCCAACAGGCGGTTGCCTAACTGCAAAACTTTCGAGCGCTTGCACAGACAGTTGTGTGAGACGGGATCATTTCTCGCTTCCCGGTCGAATGCAGGTCGTGCAAAAAAGGACGAATCAGTAGTTGTTGCAGAAGCCATTCTGGATGTAGTAGCGGCGCAGCCAAGTACAAGTACACGAACAGTGGCTAGGCAGGTGGATACCTCACAGTCCATGACTTGGAGGGTACTGAAGGATGAACATTTGCTCCCGTTTCATGTGCAACGAGTCCAGAAACTGTCTCCAGGGGATTATCCAAATCGTATTGAATTCGCCCGCTGGTTTCTGCAGCAGAACGCGCTAAATCCACATTTTGGACGAACTGTGCGTTTCACCGATGAATGTACCTTCACACGTGAAGGTACATTTAACACACATAATGCACATGTATGGGCGGATGTCAGTCCACATGCTACGTATCCACATGCTCATCAGAGACGCTTTTCCATCAATGTTTGGGCAGGAATCCTCGGAGACCACCTAATCGGACCGTACCTTCTTCCTGAACGCCTCAACGGTAAAACATACCTCACATTTCTGCAACATGTGCTGCCAGACCTGTTAAACGTTGTTCCTCCACGCATCCGGCGGGTCATGTGGTTCCAGCACGATAGAACGCCAGCCCATTACGTACGAGACGTCCACAACTATCTGGACATCACATTTCCGAACAGATGGATTGGTCGAGGTGGTCCTGTTGCTTGGCCTGCTCGCTCGCCAGATCTTTCACCCCTCGATTTCTTTTTTTGGGTACGATTGAAGGCTCTTATGTATGAGACACCCATTGAATCCCCCGAGGAACTGGTCGCCAGACTTTCCGCCGCTGTAGGGGAAGTGCTCGAAAAGCCTGATGTTTTCGCGAATGTTCGCCGTTCCATTCTTCGCCGTTGTTCTGCGTGCATAACCTCTGGTGGTCACAATTTTGAACATTTATTGTAATTGCATGTTAATAAATATGCTTTGGTAACATAATCCTAATTTGTGTCTTTTTACCTCGTATCACAGCACACAATGTGTGGACATGGTAAACTGAACTGTGCTCAGGAGTAGAAATTTCAAACCCCTCTCCCCAGAAACTTAACCACGTCTAACGATTCCGATTTTGGGCTGAAAATTTAAGTCTAAGCTTTAGAAAGCATTTAATGAGACACAAAAAATAACGGTATAAAATAGTTGTTCGTTACTCCAAAGTCTAAAGCGCCCTCTATCGGAATTTTTTGAAAATTTTCTTTAAAATTTATTTTCAAGAAAATACTGACATAAAGAATAATTTTAGCAAAACGCGGCAGTAGTTAGAGCCTAATCTACGACACAAAGATCGGGAATAACTGATTTTTGTTCTGGTGGGAGAAGGGTTTCAAATTTCAAATTTCAGTTTACGCTACTTAACTACTCGTTAGGACTCAGATTTTTAGATCAAAATTTAAGTTTAAGTCTAAGCTTTCGAAATCATTTAAAGAAATACAAAAAATAACGTTAAAAAATAGTTGTTTGTTACTCCAAAGTCTAAAGCGCCCCCTATCGGCATTTTTTGAAATTGAACTTTAAAATTTTATTTCAAGAAAATACTGGCATAAAGAAATTTTTTTGCAAAAACCGCAAACGAATCGACCAATTTTTCCATGTTTTATAATCATTTGAAATTTCGGACCCTAAACTTTAATGCCCCCTATCTCCTTGGGAATACGTCTGGGACCCTTAGTCTCCTATTTAATATTATTTGTCTTTAAGTGTACTATAACCCCTTAAAGTTCTGCCCATCTTTTATGAATCACCCTGTATATATATGTAATACACGGCATTACATATTTCTGATATTCTAATTTCATTTTATAAGAAATATTCATTTTTCCCCCAATGTCTTCAGAATTCAAAAAACATTTAAAAAAGAAAATTTCTTTTTTTTAACTACCGACAGATGGCGCAACAGAGCATATAAACGTTTGTTTTAATATTTTAAAAGTTCAAGACGAATGAATCAATTGTTTGCTTACTTTCATATAGGGATAGATAAAGCTACCAATCTAATTTTAACTGAAGTTATCGCCGCAGAATATAAGATAATTGAATGTAATCTCTTAAATGTTAATTTATTTTGAATAATCTGTCTAAAAATGTAACTTTTGCGAATAGTGGAAAAGAAGCACGTTTTACTCAATGTTTTAAGATTGAAAATCAAATCAACATTCACTCGTGATGCCACGTGTACAACACAAATTCCAAATTCAGAAGCAATTGAATGACTCTTTGAACGAATCAATAAAAAATACGGTCGACATCCGATTTTGCTCTTAAAATATTTGTAAAACCATAATAAAGCCTTTAAATAATTTGAAATACGTTTGTTTTTAGAAAGGAAACGTTAATGCGGTTCAAAATAATTCACGGGAATGAATCACAGAATATAGCTATATTCACTGAACACCATGAAGCGTTCTCATTGGTCAGAAAATAGATAGCCTTGAAAAACAGAGGTAATTTTTCGCGATATTTTTAACCGTGTATACTGAATTCAAACTGTAAATAAATGTAAACAAAAGTGAAAAACGTATTTCAAAATATTAATATGCTTTTGCAAAATATTTTAAGAGCATTTAATGAATAGCTGAAAGAGTCATTCATTTGTTTTTGGATTTGTAATTTGTGCTTATGAATGGCAACGGTAATCGCTTGTATACATCGGAACCCTGTTGTTGGTATCTGTTTATTTTTAAATTAGACCTTAAAGCGTTATAATTGTATACTTTTTGAAGGTTTGAGAAAAATTGAAGAAGAATATGTTACACAAAGAATAGATAGACAGATTAAATAAGGCAGTCGTCAAATACGGCATCGGAATGCTTAAGCCTAACGTGGCCGCGTTTGGATTATCAGGAAACGGATGAGTTCAACCCCGGAAGGGTTATACACTTAGTGTCATTCTATGTATAATATCTGAAATCGACAACAACATTACGAAACTTGCATTATTATTTGAGTTATAGTCCGTTTAAAGAAAACTCTACCATTGTACCGTAATACTATTTCAAAAAGTGATTTTTTAGCCCCCGATATTCTATTTCTTTCAGGAAACAATTAAAGTGTCGTCCCTAAAAATAACGTTACGTTTCATAAGCCAGGCATAAAATGAAGCAGATGTATCATTGTGCGGTTAAATATTGATAATCTCTACTGAAAATTTTTAAACTTCTAAGCATCGCACATTTTCAATTTTTACACCTTCGTATAAGGAAAAAAAGGTACTCTTAACTGAAATTTGTTTGAAAACTTCTTCTCAATTTATTTTTCAGATATAATTTTTTTTTGTAGTTTTTAATGCAATTTCTGTAATGATGGCAACTGAACCAACTGAACATTGACCATGTCTGTAGAAAGTAAAGGGAAAATAGTAGATTACGACTTATATCTTTCCGTTGCCATTTTCTCATAACAACTGAAAAAAATTGTAATTAAAATACGTGCTATTTTGAAAAAATATTAATGAATGATTTCTGGTAAAACATGGAGCTATTATAAACTATATTTAATTTTAAGTATCCACATTAATGTTACAAACAAATGAAGGCATATGAATAATTAGATAGGCGATTTTTTTTGTCGAGTTTATGACATCGCTTTTTGCTAGGTTTGTGTATTACAATATTAAAAAAATATATCCTTAATTTTATTTGAGCTGTTAAATTCTTACTCAGATTACTAAGATTTTAACTCATAAAATTATAAATTAAGTGTATATTTTAGAAATATTTTCACACTAAAAGAACATTCTTTAAGAACACAGAAAAAAAAAAATATATTAATTTCCTCGGGAGATATTCAAAAAATACGAATGCATCCCACGCCCATAGGTTTAACATTAGCGAGGGGAATTTGTGATTTCACTAATCAACATCCTTAAGAAGTTTCGTAGTAAAACTGCGCGCAATAGCGGGGAAAATAAAATAAATTTTAAAATAGTAATGTGGTTCGTATGATATCAATTATTATATATTAATTATTCCACTTTACTTTTATTTTAATTCGCAAAATTTCCTCTAAAAAATAATCTCCCTTTAAATTACAATCTCTTTTTAAATTAACTTTGTTTTTATAAAGATATCTCATATGATTTATTTAAATAATTTGATTTTTAGACCCCCCCCCCCCCCCACACACACACCCAAATCAAAAGAAACCACCCTTATTAATACACTTTCACTTGGAAGGAATAATAATAAAAGAATTATATCTTCCAACGGACATGAAATCACGTGTTTAGAAAACTTCATTGTTCCCACTCATTAAAAAAAAAAAAGCATTTCTGCTGGTTAATTCTCAACTTTTTCCGGGGTATAAACAACTCATTAAAATATAATGAAGGATTTCTTCCAATGTTTAGCATCTCCTCATGATTCAAGCTACCAACGGTCAAAATTGTTCAGTAATACGTCTAAATATAAATCACTAATATCGAAACACACTCATTAACCCTTGTCCGTGACGCACCAATTTTGGAATGCCCGACCTGAGTTCCGGCAAGAGAAAAACCGGTGTTTCAATTCCGTGAAGCCCGAACGCAGTTCGTCCAATGCATAATATGTAATTTACCATTTTCCCAATAGATGGCAATATTTTCCCGCGTTAAGTTCGGCAGTTTCGCGCCATTTGTCGGATTTTTGTAATTTTGCAATTCTTCCCAACAAAGGGTCTAGCGGATAAGCATAGCGAAATGGCCCCCACGGCCGATGTTTGAAATAACATGTGTGGTAATAAGGCTCACGCTCACCATGAGAATACAATATAAAGTGTTTTTAGCCCCTGACCTTGAACTGCCCTTGAGATAATCGGCGAAGTATGCGCCGACGCTACAATTTTTCAAATACGTTTTTCTCAGAATGTATAAAGGTTAAAAAAATGAAACCAACGCCAATTATTGAAGAATATACTAGTTCACATTATATATATTTTTCACATTTTTACACAAATTTTAACATAGGAAAATAAACAAAAATCTTTAAAAAATATATTAATGTTGTAATTTTATATTTACACCAACCAAAAAACTACAGAATAATGCTCAAAGTATGTACTTTTAAGAAAACAAATTTCTTTAAAATCGAACATGCGCTTTTTGAGTTATAATAAAAATAACGCTAGCAACTTGCTAAAATATTCGTAACTTTCCCCGTTTGAATTTGAAGAAAAACGCTACTATCAATGAATTGGTCGATTCATGACATTTCCACTCGGGCAGGATGCGCAGTACTCCAATATAAGATAATGTTTCCATTTACACTACTTCCCTATAGGTTTGTTTCGTGTTTGTAAATATTCTGTTATTTTGACGTACTCCGCATCCTTCTCGCGTAATAATATCAAGAATTGACAAATAAAATGATAACATTTGCATATTATGATTTTTACATTGAAGAAGGCTATGGGGCTGTACCCGTATAGTGTACATATATAACGTATCACTTTAAGGGGGAAAGAAGTTCTGTTTAGCCCCGGCAAGGTCGAAGTGCAAGAAGATAATATTACTGTTCAATGCATTATGTAACAAAGAGCTATTATTAAAAACTTTTAAATAATAAGTATTTCTTTAAAATGTTATTTGATATAAAGTTATTTCTTGTATAATAGTGATATTTTATGAATGTCTTCTCATCATTTAAATCAGTAAAATATGCAAATGAAAAATGTACAACCATATCTGCATATCATTGCAAACACATAAAAAGAAAAAAAACGGAAAAAATTGCAAAAATAAAAAGAATTTTTAGACACTGATAACTAGGCCTGGGCCTTAAATCGATTTAACTCTTAAATCGGTTTAAAGCTTACATCGGAAATCCGATTTAACCATTGGTCTTAAATCGATTTAAGCTAAAATCGGAAATCGCGATTTAGCTAATGTCAAATCGCGATTTAGCCAATGTCTTAAATCGCGATTTAGCCATTATCTTAAATCGCGATTTAGCCATTTTCTTAAATCGCGATTTAGCCATTGGCTTTAAATCGATTTAAAACAAAATACTGATTCAGAGCTAACATCGGAAAATCGATTAATCTACTTTGATGTATCTACCACTTATATGCCAAGCTAGTGTTAAATCGATTTAGGTGGATCCGATTTAAGCAAACATCGCAAGCCTCAATGCTTTCCAATTTAAGACAAACAAGGCAAGCTGGTGTTAAATCGATTTAGGTGGATCCGATTTAAGCAAACATCGCAAGCCTCAATGCTTTCCAATTTAAGACAAACAAGGCAAGCTGGTGTTAAATCGATTTAGGACGATCCGATTTAAGCAAACATCGCAAGCCTCCATGCTTTCCGATTTAAGAAAAAGACGATTTAATGAAAACAAGGCAAGCTGGTGTTAAATCGATTTAGCAGGATCCAATTTAAGAAAACGATGATTTAAGTAAGAATTGATATTTATTTATTTTGTAAACAAGATTCAGAGTTTACGAGATTGGAATGTGTATTTTTCAGAAATTAAGAACTTATATAGTGGAAAGTTGAAAGGAAAAAGTAATGTTTAAATCTTAAAATCCAAATTCATCGAATTTCAATTTATGTAGGCTAATGCAATCTTTTGATGATAAATTAAGTTTTCACATATTTGAGTAATATTGCAATATGTATTTTTTATTTTCCAATATGCTGTAATTAATTAAAATGTTTTAAAGTAGAATCCTGCATTGTTTCAAAAGATTGTTTTCCTGAAATTCATTCAGCATTTATATGATTAAAAATAACAATAATAAAGTTTTATATTTAAAATCCAAACTCATCGACTTGCAGTTTATACTTTTATGCATTCTTATAATGAAAAATTCATTTTTTACATGTTTTAGTAATATTTTAACATTTATTTTTTATTTTCTATTATTTTGTAATTAATGAAATTATTTCAAAGGTATAGTCATGCATTGTTTTGTGTATCACTATTTGGCCGTGATCCACATGAAATATATTTCTTTTACTACTAATATTTTTTTTTCCTGAAATTGATTGAGTATTTATGGTTGGAAAGAAAAAAGAATAAAGTTTCATATTTAAAATCCAAATTCATCGAATTTCAGTTTTTATTTTTATGCATTCTTTTAATGAAACATTCATTTTTCACATGTTTGGGTAATATTTTACTACATATTCTTTATTTTCTATTATTCTGTAATTAATTAAAATATTTTAAAATAGTCATGAATCAGATTTGACATCCGATTTCAATACCAGTCACATGGATTGAGTACCTTGCTGAAATTGATTCACTTTTTATATCCAAATTCATCCATTTTTAGTTTATATTTTTATGCATTATTTTCATGAAAAATTAATTTTTATATGTTTAGGAATTATGGGAATATTTTAGTTTTAATTTATTATTATTTTATAATTAATTAAAAATACTTTAATAAAGTTCTGTAATGAATCAAGTAACTTTATTTTTACAGCAGAATGAGGGAGGGCTGGAGGAGGCATTCATTAGCTTTTTCTGCAGATCTGCAATTTTTTGCTTTTTTGACATTTTGTTATCATTAAAAAGAGATATTTTAAGATTATATTTTATTACTAATCTTAAAGGATGGCAACAACCCCGAAAAAAATCAGCAATTTCAGTGATGTGCTCCAAGGGTCACACTTTCAATCCTTCTCCATCCGCTATATAAATGTCAGCATTTATGTTAAACAAATCTTATTTTAATCTAAAAGTTAAAAAGATATAAAATTGCACCTTATTTCTCATCTCTCTCCCCCCCCCTTTTTTTTACTACTTTTCTCATCATGGTAAATGAATAGTTAAATTCATCATTGAAGTCTTTTAATATGCTTCTGTTTTACCTCAGTAACTTTTTAAATCTGTGTCTGTAAAAAAAAAAAAAAAAAAAAAAAAGTGTATGTAGGCTGTTAGCAATGAAGTGCTATTTGAGTGGGCTAGGGGAAGCCCCCCCCCCCCCTCTAAGGAATTTAGATTGTAGCATGCATAACAAGTCAGACAAAAAAAAATCATTTTCTTTTATATTACTTCTTATAGAATGAGTTTATAAAATGTATTACAATAGGTCACTCATTTTTAAAATGGAAAAAAACAACAAAAAAAAAAAAACTAGTGTTTTGGGACATTCAAAGCTTTTTTATGTGTAAAATATACCTCTTTTCAAAATTATTTGACAAATTTAAAGCTAAGTATACTAAATAATACAGGAGGGGGGGGGGGCACTAAAATTAAAAAATAGGCTTCCATATTCTAAAATGTAAAATCGGTGTTAAATCGTGATTCAGCACTAAATCGCGATGTTGGATGGATGATAAATCGATTTAAGAAATTTCTACATCGCCCAGTCCTACTGATAACAATATTATTAGGGACAGGGGGATTCGAGAAATGATAACGTATGATATCGGAAGGTTTGGAGGGGTTTTTGAAATTGCCAAAAAGTTGATAACCTTATATATGAACAGCCCTGTTCAACTTCACCTGCACAATCGACTTGATATTATGCGGGAAGGATGCGCAGTACACCAAAATAACAGAATTGTTTCGTGTTTACAAACACTAAACAAAGCTATAGGGGAGTGGTAGGTATGGAAACATTCTCTTATTTTGGCGTACTGCGCATTCTGCACGAGTGAAAATGTCAAGAATCGACCAATTCATTGATAGTAACGTATTTCTGCAAATTCAAACAGGGAAAGTTACGAATATTTTAGCAATTTTCTAGCAATTTTTTTTTGTTATAACTCAAAAAGCGTATCTTCGATTTTAACGAAATTTTTTTTCTTAAAAATACATACTTTGAGCATTATTCTCTAATTTTCTGGTTGGTGTAAATATAAAATTATTACATTAATAATTTTTTTAAATATTTTTGTTTATTTTTCTATGTTAAAATTTGTTGAAAAATGTGAAAAAAAAATATAATATGGACTAATATATTCTTCAATAATTGGCATTAGTTTCACTTTTTTAACTTTTACACTGTTTGAGAAAAACGTACTTAAAAAATAGTAGCGCCGGCGCATAATTCGCCAATTATCTCAAGGACAGTTCAAGGTCAGGCGCTAAAAACACTCTATATTGTATTTTCATGGTGAGCCTTGTTACCACACATGCTATTTCAAACATCGGCCATGGGGGCCATTTCGCTATGCTTATCCGGCTAGACCCTTTCATTCAGAGAATTTTTTTTTTCCATTTTTGGCACGTTTTTCTCAAATATATTCTTTAAGCCAGGGTGTTAATTCCATTCTTAAAACATCTAACGTTCTTATATATCTTGCAAAAACAGATAATCGTCAGTATTAATCGTGTAAAGAAAGGTCAAAATCTTTCACTTACAAGGAGAGTGTCCGAGGTTGGTTTCACCGAATGCGATGAACATTTGTATTTCGATAGAGTATAGTTAGTATATAAATATATGACCACCATAAAGCGCAACCCCCAGGGGTCTTGAGAAAATAAGTCCCAAAGTTTAAGCTATAGTTTATAACCGGATAAATGTCAGTCTTTCGCAAGCGGCTCCGTGGCATAATTAAGCCCCACCAGTGGCTGAGAGGTTCTGCTCTCGAAGCTGGTAGACGGGAGGTGCTGGGTTCGATCCCAATCGCGCCCATCGGCCTAATCGTTCGGAGTTTTCGTGGTTTTCTTCGAGCCATGGATTTCCATGCGTAAATACGGGTTAAGTTCCCTTAGAAAGACCCCCAAAGGGCACTCCCTCCTCGGGCCTATATCCCTAGTGTAGATAATCGGCCGTCAAAAATCAACCAACCGTGACATAATTTGCATCATGCTGGATTTGAGTTTTTTCTACTTGGGATCAAACCCGGCTCGGACTTGTTTTTTGGAACGAAATTTTTTATCAATCATTTTCGAACCGTAATTGAGAAAATGTCTACATTAATTGAAATTTACGAAAAATATGAATTAAATGTATCTTTTGTGGCATATAAGTGCTTTTTTAACTACGAAATTTTGCATGTTTAAATATATAATGAAAAAAAAAAAAACGCATTTAAAATCTATAGAACCAGAAAATTTTTGTTGTTATTTAAAATTATTTACAGTTATTTCAATGAATATCTACAATTTTTAACAAAGAAATAAATTAAAATAAGTGAACAAATATATTATTTTCATTTTGTTTCCTCATTCAAATATTTCATGGTTTGAAATATATGCTTTTTATATTTTTGATATGATTTTTTAAAGTCTGGGATTGTTGATTTTTAATAAGAATAAGTGTCTACGCCCAGAAGCAGAATTTTCTGCGTCAGTCTGCAGCAAACAAAAATTTATCTGCGACCCAATAAGCCTACTATCATAAGAAATAACAGAAACACTTAAAGTAAGCAAAATTTCCATTTATAAAGAATATATATAATATAAGGATACAACAAATATCATAAATCTAGAGACTTAAAGCAAATTTCAGCTTTTTTTTAAGCTTATCATTTATTTTTAAGTTGGTGGATTAATCTGCAAGGTTTAAAATAATCTGCAGCGCCCGCTTCCGTGCTGCACTGTTTCTGCTACTGGGTGTCTACGTAGTATTTCGAAAATCATTTCTTTTTCTTGTTTAATATTTTTATATAATGCAGTTTAATTATATAAATACAGTTTTAAGTGCGAATCTTTGCATGTTTATATATTTAAT
Source organism: Maratus speciosus (assembly GCA_963932465.1). Classification (NCBI taxonomy): domain Eukaryota; kingdom Metazoa; phylum Arthropoda; class Arachnida; order Araneae; family Salticidae; genus Maratus; species Maratus speciosus. Next base: position 155,481,252 of record OZ010787.1, on the reverse strand, counting down.
GAAAAGTAAAGATAAAACAAATAAGTAATAACAAACTAAAAAAAGTCAATTAGAAATTTTATAGACCATAAAATTAAGTTAATTTTAAAATTTATTTACTGTTATTTACATAAATAAGCTACTACTTTTCACAGTGAAATAAATGTATCATTTTTTATCAACTAGCATTTTAACTTTTGATTTATTTTTTTTTAAATCTTGGATTCTTATGATTATAGTTAGAATAACTGTCTGCTTAAAAATCAATTCTAAAAAGATATTGAGCTGCTGAAAATTGTTATTACGTAGGTAATAAATACAAAATCAAATATCCGAAATAAAAAAAGTCAAATTAAGAATTTTAAAAGGGGTATTAAAAAAATTCATGAAATATTCGAAATTCTTTCATATAAAAACAAAATTAAAGTAATATAATTATTCACGCATTTATATCACGTGTTTTAATTTATTTCTCTGTGAAAAATAGTAGGTTATTCATTGAAATAACTGTAAATAATTTTAAATAACAACAGAAGTTTTCTGGTGTATAAACTAATTTTTTTTTCATTATTATATATTTAAGCATGCAAAATATCGTAGTTAAAAAGCACTTATATGCTACAAAACACACATTTAATTCATGGGTCAATCCATTTCAAGCGGTCCAGAAAATCATCTATTCGTTGCTTGACCATTTTTAAAAAATCTGAAATTTTTTGTACAACAACCCTAACATGATGGAAGTTCAAAATGACTATTATTTTGATTTTATTAATTTTTGTTTGTGCATGGCGGCCATCTTAGTTTCATCGTCTGCAGCAATTTTCCCAAACAAGTGTTTACGGAATTGGAATTAATTCATCGTTTATTTCTCCAATTCAAGTGCAGATTAAAGCAATTTGTACACAATACATTGGGTTAAAAATCTGGTAATAGAGCAGTTTCCGAAAATAAATCCTTATTGGTGAAATTTAAGCATAAAGTTTGTTTTTTTTCCAAAATTTGCCCGTTTACAAAAGGGGCCCCACCAGTGGCTGAGAGGTTCTGCTCTCAAAGCTGGTAGACGGGAGGTGCTGGGTTCGAACCCAATCGCGCCCGTCGGCCTAACCGTTTCGAAATTTTCGTGGTTTTCTTCGAAACCGTGGATTCCCATGCGTAAATACGGGTTAGGTTCCCTTAGAAAGACCCCCACGAAGGGCACCCCCCCCCCAGGGCCTATATCCCACGTGTTGATAATTGGCCGTCATAAACACAAAACAAACCGTTTACAAAAGGAAATTTTTCTAGTAAAGAAAACTGTGAACATGACATAATTTATTTTACAAGTAGGCCGAAAGTACTTGTACTCACGCGTCAAGTTCCAGATCCGGGACTTGCTTTCTCTTCGCTAAAAAAAAATCCCAAACTTTTCAAAAATGTCAAAAATCGCACTTTTGAGGCTTTGATATCTCTGGTGGGGCACAAGATAAAAATTTGAAGCTCTGGTTTCTGACAGTATTGTATGGTAATGTTATGCACAAGAAATTTCAGAATGGAGATTTGACTACAAGCTGAGATATGGCAAGGGCAACGTGTCAAAACAATACTGCCAAACTATTGTTTTGTTATAGCCACAGCTAAGTATTTATCACAGAGTGTCACTTAAATTTATGTTTTTGATTACCTTAAAATAGTAGTAACAGAAAATAAAGCCCTTTGCAAAGCTTAGCAATTAATAAAAAAATAATTATGCCTAAGGCATAATTTTGTATGGTTTCAGTAATTTTTGTTGTAAGCAATGTTAGTAACTAAAAGAAACCTCAGCACGTTTACATAAAGAAAAACAAATATTTTTATACAGGACTTGAGACAAAAACAGAATAGGGAAAGAGAAAAGATATTAATGTTGTCATACTTGTTGAGACGTGATAAAACGTGTCAGCGAAGAGAAAGCAAGTCCCAGACCTGGAACTTGGCGTGTGAGTACAAGAACTTTCTGCCTATTTGTAAAAAAAAAATTATGTCATGTTGACAGTTTTCCTTGCTAGAAAAATTTCCTTTTGTAAACGGACAAAATTTGGGAAAAAAATGAAACTTTATTCCTAAATTTCACCAATAAGCAGTTTGTTTCAGAAACTACTCTATTACCAAATTTTTAGCCCAATGTATTCTGTACAAATTGCTTTAATCCGCACTTGAATTGGAGAAATAAATGATGAATTATTTACAATTCCGTAAACCCATCATGTGAGAAAATTGCTGCAGACGATGAAACAAAGATGGCCGCCAAGCACAAACAAAAATTAATAAAATTAAAATAATAGTCATTTTGAACTTCCATCATGTTAGGGTTGTTGTAAAAAAAATTTCAGATTTTTTAAAAATGTTCGAGCAACCAGTGCTGGACTACTTGAAATGGATTGACCCTCATATTTTTCGTAAATTTCAATTATTATACACATTTTTTCAATTGCGGTTCGAAAATGATTGATAAAAATTTTTGTTCCGAAAAACATGTCCGAGCCGGGTTTGATCCCGGGTAGAAAAAACTCAAATCCAGCATGCTACCGAACATGCCACAGAGCTGCTTGCCAAAGAAGGAAATTTATCCGATTATAAACTATATAGCTTAAACTTAGCGACTTATTTTCTCAAGACCTCCTGGGGGATTGTGCTTTACTGCGGTCATATATTCATATACTAACTATACTCTATCGAAACACAAATGTTCATCGTATTCGGTGAGGGCCAACCTCGGACCATCTCCTTGTTAGTTAAATCAAAGTAAGTCAGGGGCCACGATTATCAATAATATGTCTAAGTTACACCTACATTTTGGCGACCCTTAATTAAGCTACCTGCGATACGGATGCCAAGATGGTCTTTATACACAAGGCAAGTTCAAATTTCCATATGCTTTTTTTCAAAAGAATCCGCTAATGTAACCCTATTTGGCAATTTTCTGAAAACTTTCGTTTAAAACTTCATGATAGTCAGAACTTATAAAATCGTTTCTCATTATGCGGTTTTTTGCACATTATTTAGAAATTATTAAGATATGTGAATAGGTTAAAAACAGAAAATTAGTTTTTACAATGTTTAAAGGTACACTGTAAAAAATTTTGGCCAAAAATTACGGTACATATACTGGCAACTTTGTGACCAGTACATATACCGTAATTTAACTGGACGGTATATGTACCGTAAAATATTTAAAGTATATGTACTGTAAAAAAATTTTCATACAGCATATATACCGTTTGTTAAATATACAGTATATATACCGTAAAAAACATTTATACAGCATATATACCATAGATTAAATATACAGTATATGTACCGTAAAAAATATTTATACAGCATATATATACAGTATATATACCGAAAATTAAATGTGTGGTACATGTACCGTAAAAGTGTTTGTAATCAGTATATGTACCGTGAATGAAATATATGGCATATACACCGTAAAAGTACAGGATGACCCCAAAAAAGCTCCCACAATTGACAGGATAAAAAAAAAGGACTGCAGAGAGAAACTTGTTTGTTCAAAAATATACAATAGGTATGACGAGAGTTTAAAATGACAATCTTTCAGAAATGATGTCTGGTAAGTGTTGTCTATACACAATTCAAGACAATGTCAGAAATCTATCACCACTGATGCCACGTCTTGTGGAATAGCTGCCACTTCTACCTGAATATTAGTCTCTTGGGATCAGAAAGAGTGTAGGTCTTATGCCTCAAGAGTAATTCAAGCAGAGGTAGCAGCTTCCGCAAGACATGATATGTCAGATGTTGATAGATTTCAGACATCGTCTTGAATTGTGTATTGCTCGCAATGGGCAACACTACCAAACATAATTTCTAAAACATAGTCATTTTAAACTCTTGTCATACCCATTGTATATTTTAAAACAAACAAGTTTCTCTCTCCAATCCTTTTTGTTTTATATTATCCTGTCAAATGTGGGAGATTCTTATGGGTTATTCTGTAGTCAGAATCAAATATACAGGGAAAGTACAAAGTCTTACCCTTATTTTTTATCAAACTGTACATTGATGCAGCCAAACCATAAAATTTTTACTTCTCTTTTTGATGGATTCTGTAGTAAATAAGTTATCAAAGTTATTTTTGTCCTTTTTATTATTTGACTAATTATAATTATAAAAACTAAACATCTACATATGTCGCCAAGGGCATGAAGAGGATAAAAATTACATTTTCAACGAATAAAGAAAAATTAGTAATTGACCAAAATTTTATAATTTCTTCTGAGATTCTTGTTATGTACTTAGAAATTAGAATTTTTATTTTTTTTTCTCAACATACAAATCTAAATTTTCTTTCTTTCAGTTAAATGTTTAAAACTGCCACTGTCTAGCAAATCACCACTTATGTAATTTTTTTTTTAAATGGAAAAATGGGTGTTTAATTATTCTTGCAAAACTTAATATACAGTTTAAAACTTAGAATATTAATAATAGGTTTTAGCATAAGTTTTTAGCTGAATGAGTTATTAATATTATTAATATTCAGATTTCTGGTTGATATAGAAAAATACACAAATCATATCAAGGATTTTTTAAACAAAGCTCTATCCGATAAAAAATTTCCAAATATCTACAAATTCAAAATCTCACTTTGTGTTATTTGTTTCTTTTAACAAACAACACATCTGTATAAAAATGAAACAATTTCTAAATATTCACATCTTATTCTATAAATGACACAATTAGTTGTAGCACAACCATCTATTATTTAAAAACTAATCAAATTCTGCTGTTTTTAATAGCTTTTCCCTCCCGAAATTTTGAAATCAATCTACTGAAAATCCTAAAAGTAATGTTACTTTAAATTTAGAAAAGTAATTTGTAAGAAAAAAATGTCGAAAGTGTATTGGATAATATTTCATCCATAGGAAAAGGAAAGATGTAATGAGTATACCATAAATATTTTGGATTTCTATAAGTTGAACTTTAAATATTTATTTGAAAAAATCAATTTTAGAAATTTAAGAAATGTATTTAATTTTTGTTTCTGCATTTTTGTTGAGAATGAAACATTGATGTTCTTTAATGCAGGTGCCCATAACTTCTGCAATATCAATTTATTATCGATCTGAATTTTTTTTTTTAACCCTTTGTACTTCTATGCCAAGTCCGACTCGACATGATTTTTCTTAAGCTAAATAATGCTATAAAGAGTAATAAAATATCTTTATTTAGATTGACGAACATTTCATAGCACAAATGGCAACATTTTCAAAATCATTCATGATAGAAATATTTTCACAAAATTTAAAAACAATAACTTGGTTAACATTGTCATGAGACATCATGCATATGCAAACATAAAATAAAATTAAATAGGATTATTTTATGTTTGCACTGATTTTCAATATGCATGGTGTCTCTTGACATTGTTAACCAAGTTATTGTTTTTAAATTTTGTGAAAATATTTCTATCATGAATGATTTTGAAAATTGAAGGGGGAGGTTTAAAGGTTACAAACTGTTAAATAAAATACAATTTTCTATAGCAAAAATAAAAATTCATATTTCTTAAAATCACCAAAGAATATTTCTTTTAATAAAATAGTTTAAAAAAGGCACTAAAAATATCCTTTCATATCTTATTTAGAGGAAAAAAAAAAAAAACCATTTAAAGCTATCGTTAAATTCAAAGGAGCTAATTTCTGACACCATTTTTTTAAATCAATTTTCATTCAGAAATGGATGAAATTTGCAGTGTATATTTTTTTTAAATTCAGAAACTATAATTGAAAGACATCTTTTTTTTTTTTTTGGGGGGGGGGGTAAATGCATAACATTTTTCAGAAAATACTATTAAAACCTTTCAGTCGAATTCTCCATGCAGGTCAAGAAAAGTGAAGAAAATTGGTTGTCCTGAGCAAAATTGCTTTTAAGTCAAAAAGAAATTTATCAAAAAATGAAAAATTTATTTTCATTCCAAATTACTAAATAGTCAGGGCTGCCAACTTTATACCTTCATGTTTAAAAATGAGTTTAAAATTATGTCAAAGTTTTACGTTGTTAAGCAGGGTATTTGAGAACCATATTAAAGTTCAAGCATAAATATTTTAGAACATTTAGAAAATAAATTAATTTCATTATGATTTACAAATATTTAAAACAAGCAATTAAAATATAGAAAGATATTTATTACAACAATTAAATTACATTAATATACACGGTTCTAATATTTATGTATACAATGTTTTCTTTTCAATTTACTAATATATACAAATTCCAGTAGTTTTGACCATCTTACAGCATTATCTCTGCCATTTGATTTGCTCTGTAGTTCATTCCAAACACAGGGTTGATCAACTTAAGTACCTTAAAGAAAAAGAGTGGTTCATTCAACATGGATATAAGCACTAAAATAAATTTTCGAAGAAAATATAAAAGTGACTTGTAGAAAAGGTTACATAAAATCACCTTAAATGGATATCTCAGCCACACCAAGAAAAAGAAGGTTAATGTCAATCTTACGGGGCATTATTTTCAAATTTCTCACTTTGATTTTAATATTTCTGAATGATTTTTTTTTTTTTTTATTTAGTATAGATGGGGGTGATCTACAACCGTGCTAGCTTTTATTTTTCTGATTTTGGTTATAGTTTTTTTTTAATATTAGGATAATTTCAAATTCAGAAGCGGTTTCAAAAGTAAAAATAATAATAATTAAAAAAAAAAAAAAATCGAAAAAGTAAAAATTAGCCAGTTGTAGATCGTCTTCAGCTATCCTATGCAAAAAAATCATTTAAAAATACTAAAATTCAAACAAGATATTTGAAAATAATGCTCCCATAGACTTAACATTAGCATTTTCGTTTTTCCCTGTGACTAGAGTGGACTCTTAAGAGCATACACTAGTCATGCGGATAAATGCAAACATTAATGTTAAACCTAAAGGAAAAGTCTTTACAGATTTCTCACTTGTATTTGAATATTTTTATATTAGTTTTTTTGCATGCGATACCTGTTGTGTGTATGTACTTTTTTCAACTTTTGTAGCAATTTCTGTATACGAGAATAGTTTCCCTTTCAAAATCACTTCCAAAAGTAGACGTATCAAAAAACTGTAAAAAACATCGAAAAAGTAGAAATGCACAATAAATGTTAACCTCAGGTACCCTGTGTGTCCCCCCCCCCCCCCCAAAAAAAAGAGAGAGAGAATCATTTAAAAATATTAAAATAGGAACAAGAAATCTGTAAAGAACGCTGCCATAGGATTAACATTAGCTTGAACATTTCTTAGTTTAGGCTCTTAAGGCTTAATTATTTTGCATGCGATACCTGAAGCCAATACCTGTTGTTGTGTGTATGTACTTTTTCAAATTTCGTAGCAATTTCTCTATACGAGAATAGTTTCACTTGCAGAACCACTTCCAAAAGTAGAAATATCCACATATAAAAAAAACTAACAAACATCGAAAAAGTAGAAATGCACAATAAATGTTAACCTCGGGTACCCTGTGCCCCCCCCCCCCCCAATACACAAAAAAGAAAAAGAGAATCATTTAAAAGAATTAAAATGGGAACAAGAAATCTGTAAAGAATGCTGCTGTAGCATTAACATTAGCTTGAACATTTCTTTCTGTGCCTAGTTTAAGCTCTTGACTTGAGACTACGTGTTTAAACAAAAATGGAAATGTCAGAGCTGAAATCATTAATTTTATACATTCTCTCAACAAAGCTCACTTATTTTTACTATTTATACAACTTTTACAGAGTAATTTCAAATCATTGCAACAGTTAATGATTTTTTTTTTCACTCACTTCATCTTATAATTTATAAATGGACCTGTTTAAACTGTACATCACCTTCATATTTAATGGAGTTTCTGAAATATGTTAAAGATGGAGAGAGGACCTTTTAATCCCATGCAAGTCTGTTTAGGAATATTAATTGGCCTACATTCTTTGCTAACAGGTGACAATGTGCAGCTTTCAGCATATCTGTTATCAAATTACTTGGAAATAAATATTATTAATTGAATGTATTGTCCATCATACTCACAAGATTAAATGTTACCGAGCTTGTATAGATTACATTTGGTCACAAAAATATAGAATGCTAACTACCCCTGGCTGTCACAAAACATATGCAATAATGGGAATGGGATACAAACTTTGTATATACTTTGAGAAAACAGATTTTTATAAATTATCGATCAGATTTTCTAATAAACTGTAGGTCATTTTATTTACTACGTGGGAATTAGTCTAAACTTTTGTGAATACAAACTTTTATAAGTCAGCCTGTTAAAGGTTTTCTTTCTAGTGAGCTCATTTTATTTACAAATTACACATTTCAAATAATACAGAGAAACAAAAAATAAAGAATTTACTGATTATGGAATATAATTATAAGAGTCTTTAATAAATGGAATCTTGTGAAAGCTCTCTTTTAACTCTTTGAAGGTTGGTGAGATATTTTGCTAAAAAGGTCACTTAAAATTGCATTTACAAATCTATATTGCACATGCAGATCTGAAAATTTGGAAGAAGACCAATGAAAGCAGTTCTGATGCATAAAACTCAGATTTTCATTTTTTTTTTTTTTCAAAATTCGCCGAGATATAAGTTAAAAACCATAATGATTATTAAAAGATAGTACGCTGCATTAGCTGTCTGCTCCAAAACAGCATTTCAGAGTTTCTTTAAGGCTCTTTTCAAATCTAACAGAGCTTATTTCTGATGTATTCTTGTAATTCTTTTTTTTTTTTTTCCAGAAATGCATGAAACTGGCAGGTGTTTTTATTCAAAAGCTATGCGATCAAAAGATGTTTTCCCTTTTCTGGTAAAGGCAGAAAATAATTCAGAAATACTGTCAAAGTTGCCTTTTGAGGAGAATTTCTAGGCTTGGTACTGGGAGAGAGAAAAAAGAAAAAGCAGTTGTCACACAACTAAAATTGCTTATAACTGGATAAGTAATTTGTTTATAACAAAAAAAAAAAATGAAAAACTCAATTCCAAATCACTTCAATAGTCAAGCCTACCAATTTTATACCTTTACACTTAAAAATGAACTACAAAATGTGTCGGAAAGTTTTGTATTGTTGAGCAGGGGCCAAAAGCAAAAGGAAAAGAAGCTCGGGAAACATTCTATATTTTGAAGCAGCCATATCAGATTTTAAAATATACATATAAGGACAAAAATACCCATTTATTTTGGGTACTTTCCTGGTCCTAGTTGGGTTATTTGTTTTAAAAGTATTAATATTTATTATTTCAAAGAAATATATTGTGAATGCTAATTTTGAGGGTCCTTCCGAGAAGACTGCATCCACAATCTCCAATTGAAAATTAAAAAAATTATCCTCTTATTCCTGAAGTGTTTTTCCATTTCCGGTGATATCTAGAGCTAAATATATTTACTATTTAAAAAAAAAAATTATTTTTTTCTAGAACCCCTCTGACAAATTAAACAGATCCCCCCCCCCCCTCCTCCTCAGTACAATTTCAGATATAATTTTGTGCTGAATTACAAACACCTTGAAAACTTTTTATATTTGATTAATTGATGCCCCTGTACCAGAAAGTTCAAGACAGGGGGAGACAATCATCGCAGATTTTTTCTTTCCTTTTTTGCAGATTTTTTTCCACTGAACATTTTGCTTTATATTATGCTTTATTACTTACTACACAAAAACTTAAAATTATTACTAATAAAAATGAATAAGTGCACAAAGACATTACAGTGCAAGTGATTAACACTTCAGTTGTAAAATATTTTACATGCAGATTAATTTCTGCCCTTGAAGTACCTGTTGCAGACATTAATTATTTCAAAACTAACATAAGTATTTTATAAATTGATTGAAGAATAGTTATACCATTAATTTTTCAACTGAGTTGATAAATTAATTTTGAAAAGTAAAAAATATTACAAAAACTTCCAGTTAATATATTTATAGATCTCCAACATTAAAAATTAGTATGAGTGAGAATTAGTCAAAAAATTCTTTAATAGAAGAAATGGCCTATTAGCTTGTTAAATAATCAAGAATTAGCAAAATCCTCAATACATTTTAAAGGAAACGGACTATCGAATTGATTAGCATAAAAGTTATTGGTTTTATGATTACCTAGTAATATTTTAAAATTTTGCACAAATTGGAACAAAAGAAAGGGGGGATGGTATTTTATTTAGTTCAAAGTATCATGTAAATTCTGATTTTTTTAACTGCATCTGCCTGTTGGTTTATACTTTCAGACTCTGATTAAAATACATTAGAAAGAGTTATATTTAACCTAGGCAGTTATCCTTATAGAAGCAGAAACTCTCCCTTTTTACTAATAACTCAAAAATGTGCAACCTAACAGAATTAGATACTTTTTAGCTTAAATTTACCGTTTTTAACTGAGCACATAATTTTAAGATGAAACATTGGAATAAAAAACTTCCCCCTCCCATATAATGCACAGTACTAAAATATACAACTTATTACAACATATTTTGACCTAAATTTTAAACATTTTTTATATATATAAAAAAAATCCGCAAGAACTTTGTAAAAAAAAAAAAAAAAAATCAAGTTATTTAAATCATGTTGCTAAAAACACAAAGCTAAACACACTTTTAGCAAAATTTCAAACGCTAATAAAGTGGAAAATATGCTACAAATTGACAACACTATTGATGAGAAAAAAAAAAAAAGCTATATGTCTCTTGTGAAATTATTTGCCTTCTGATATTCACCTCTTCATCCTGCAGAGAAATGCGGATTTCTCTAAGGAAGGGAACACCACCAAAGGCCTATGAAAAAAGCAATTATATAATTCATTCTCTAATATCTGTATTCAGTTGTACTGGAAATTTATAAATTACTATTAAAAATTAAAAATCCTATGAGGAATATAGGTGCAGATTCCTAAAATCAGTAAGGCGCTAGTGGCTGCTAAACCAAAAAATAATCCAGTGGCCACATTGTGAAACAAACACATACAAATAACAGCATTTATATACAGAAAACTAAACAAAAATCTAAGGAATTAAAAAACTGAAAAATAATTGAACACACGTACAATAACACACAGACTAATTACTTCAAATGTGTATATTTAATTAAGCATAAAATTCTTGAAATTTGTATATTAAGTATAATATAAATCTTAAACTATGTACTGTCAGAAGATAAAGTTGAGCAAGATATGTAGAAAATATGCAAAAATGATAGTGGGACATATCAGGAAAAGAATGTTCCTTAATTTGATTTTGTCATACAAAAAATTGAGAATGTGTCCGATTATTTTACACTATAAAAATCAAAATAGACTTCAGTCATTTGTTTTGCTATAAGGAGAGATTATGTTAAAAAAATAAATATAAATATATATGGTGACTTATAAGTGCAAAATTAACACTAGCCATCAGCCCACTAAATGAGAAAAAAGTGGCTATTAAAAAATTGTTTGTCACTGGCCACCTTATGGTCACTTTCCTACAAGGACCAGACTAAAATTTTTTTGCATTATGTTTATATAAACATATTTATATGGGCTATTTAATTTTAGCTTAATAATAATATAAATTTTAACAAAAGTTTACTGCTTAGTACTTTTACATAAAAAAGTGGCCACTTATAAAACTCGTATTACTGGCCACTAATGAAATTTCAATTTTTCAGTTCTGCCCTTTAGCGACTTACACGGTGAAAGTTAGTGGTCAAAGCAAACAATTTAGTCTTGGCATCTGGTGACCATGAATCTGCACTTACAATGTAGAGCAGGGAACCATGATTTTTTTCTTTATATATATATATATATATATATATATACACATATAAAGGATTATTCATGGGGGAGGGGTTAAAAAGTTTTTTAAAAATTTCTAACTGGAAATAAAAAGTACATTTAATAATGAGCCCCTTATTTTATCTAAATTATATGTGAATTAAATGCATCTACAGATAAAATTATACTATTAGTAATAAGCAAAAGCCATTTATTTTATTATTAGCATTATGGTGTTTGAAATATTACACAGAATATATCAAGCTGTTAATTAAAAAAAAGTGATAAAATATCGATTTTAATTTGTGTTTAATTTTATTTATTTATGAAAAAAAGAAATTATGATCAGTATATGTGTAATTAAAAAAAAAAAAAAAAAATGATATTCAGTGAAATCCACTATTCGTTAAAATCACTATTTATATAACCATGTAGCGGGTTCGGTAGCAAAAAGTTCAAGAATGGAGACTAGCGTCACAGATTTTCTTTTCTCTTTTGCAGTTTATTTTTCCATCAAACCATTATTTTGCTTTGTATTATATTTAACTTAATGCAAAAACTTAAATTTCTCTTTAATAAATGTGAATAAAACACATAAAAACGTTACAGGTAAGTGTTTAATTAATGCTGCAATCGCAAAAAATTTACCTGCAGATTATTTTCTGTCTCTGTAGTAACTCCCGCAGAAACTTTGGGAATTTTCTGCTACTGTGGCAGCGGGTGCATATGATAGTTCAGGTCTACTCCTCCACCATACTTCAAAGATGAAATTGGGTATCCTCCATTCCAATTTTTCTGTTATTGGAAATTAAATACATATTATTCTTAAGAACTGAAATATACCAAATGAAAAAAAAAAGTCTTTATACAAGCACACTTGGACATTTTCAAAAAACTGATTTCAGACAGAAAACCCTGCACCCTTGACTACATTCTGGATATTTTTATTTATTGGATATTTTCCATTAAACCAATGCCATTATCGCCAAGCAATATAGTTGGTACCAATCGGAAAATTTGAAAAAAAAAAACTTAACGTTGTTAAGGTAAAAGTGATCACTTAAACATAACATTTGAAAATTATACACTTTCACAAACTGTTTTATTATATTAATCAAAATTATACACTTTTAAAACAAAAGAACAAATAAACATTAAACAAAAATTAAAAATAAAGCACATTTAAAAATGAAGAATTAAACTATAAATTTCTCTTAACATTGCAGTAAACATTTAATTTTTGGAATAAAAACATCTCCATATTGCAGTGATAAGATTGTAAATAATGATTAATTGTGCTTTTAGTATACACCATTTTGTGATACCCCCATAATCTCTAAACAAACTATCTAACATGATCTCCAGTTTGGGGTCAATAAAATTATACAGTAAAACCTCCACTCAATGATTCCTTTTTTTTAAAAATAATCTGGTATACTGACTCATAACTTACTTCAAAAAATTGTCTGCACAATGTAAATAATTATGTGTATTTTTTTTTTTAATAACCTAATTTTATGATCTGATTTTCTATACTTAGATGCTAAATTTAATTGAAGCTTACTTTTGCATAAAAAAAAAAAAAAAATTCACATAAAAAACAACACTAAATAAATAAATTCATATAAGCAGCATAAAAATCCATCATGTTTGTCAGTACCATGCAGGGTTGGCGTGGTTTAAATCAAATGGTTTTTTTAGAACAAATCTAATGTAATATTTAATGGTGTTTTTTAGTTTGCCTGTGTTTTAAATTATTTATAGAAATAATTTCTACTTTTAATATTTTATCTAAGCAGTCTACATGAGGCATAATGAGTTTAGGTCATGTTTGTGTGCATGCAGGACGAAAATTAGAATGTGTTGATGCACCGAGAGAGTTATCATAAAACGTCAAAATTAACAGAGATAAAACATATTCAGTATTCAGCATAAAATATTATCAATTAAAAAATACAGATTATTTACGGCAGTTAATAACATAATACAATGACCTTTAAGATTTTGGCCAAGTAATAAAAGAAAATTTTCTCAATTCGGGAGATTATCCTTTAAGAATTTAAAAAAGAATTTCAAGATATGAAGTTGAATGAGATGACATGCAAAAATTATATGTCAGTTATAGCATTCAATAATATCAATCTTTTCTGTTACAGAATTTAATGGCCATAAATGTTAAAACAAAATAACCAGAAGTATTCGAATATATATAAAAAAAATTCTTTAGCAGCCACAGATAATTATATAAAAGTTAACCATTTGAAGATACTATCTTCAAAATATTTTTTTATAGTTAAATTAATGATTAGGTCAAGAAGAAAATATTAAAGTGTTCAGTGAACTAGTTTTGACTTCAAAAAGATTTTTAATAGAGTCGAACCTTCTTAATGCGAACACTCAAGGGGAAACTTTTTTTGTTCGTGTTATCGGAACTTGACTACATTACATACAACTGGACGAGGCAATCGGAAACAGTTCCTGCTAAAAGTTAATTCGCGTTAAGCGTGTTAACGAGGTTTGACTGTATCAAGGTCAGGGCTTAATTTCTAAGAAAAGAAGTACCGGAGCCCTAATATTCTGCAGTACTAAAACCGTACCCCGCCACGCCACGCCATCCTTCCGATCCGCTATTTATATTTCATGCCTTATTTGCAAAATTTAAAGCATCTTTTTTTTCTTTAGCAAAATAAGAATTTTAAATATATCTGCCTGCATATACTTAACTGTCAACTATTCCACTTTTTAGCTCATCACTCCTTCGAATAGAAACCTTTGCCTAATTTTAATGTTAATTAATCGCAGAATCCTGCAATTTAATAAGGTAAGGAATATGATTCGGAAATAGTGTTAACACACACACATACACAAAAAGAAAATTGTTCGCAGCTATGCATATATGTAGATAATGAATGAACGACAAGTAAAAACATTTATAAGAAATATGTTCAGAAAATCTTACGCGCCGTTTCCTGTCCATCCCCTACGTGAGCGATACACTACGTAAGCGTTTTGATAGAAAAGAATGCAGAAACATGGAGATCGGAGGGAAAGGAAAGAGTAATTTAGGCCTCGGATTTTCGGAATCGCTATTGCACTGGGCTCCGGAGCCCTGGTATTTATGAGCTCCGGTGAATTCCGAACAATATTTAAACATTTACTTAAAACAGAGAAGTACCGGAGCCGAGCTCCGGTGGGCTCCGGCGCAAATTAAGCCCTGATCAAGGTAGAAAAAAAAGTTCATAAAATATTATATCTATAATTAATCAAAAAAATCGTCTTAAGATTTTCAAGGTATCAAAGTTACACTGTGTAGAGCAGTTTATTTTTTCAACATAAGACATAGGTTACTAATGTTTAAATTAGAAATGAATTCAATTTTCTACATAACAGACTGTAATTATTTAATCAGGATATTTTCAAATGAAGTTATATTACTTAATATATAACAATGTTTATTTGGTACTTGTTAGTTATCCCATCGACCAAATTACTGTCGCCAAATTGTAAGATTAAATGCCAATAATGGTTGATCGTAAATGTCGCATTCGCTTGACATTAAACATGATCACGTGTTTGTTACGTCATCAAGTGGTTTTTAATTCGACGTTTTATTTTTATTTTTATTAAAGGACTAATTTATTTGTTCTTTCGTTATTTTAAATAAAAATTATGTCAATTTGTATAATTTGGTGAGTGGTTTGGCGATTTGTATAATTTGGCGAAATTGGTCGACGGGATAACTAACAAGTACCGTTTATTTTTATCAACAAATGTACATCTACATGTATTAGGAAATAATATTAAAAAAAAAACATATTTTGTGTTTATATATATATATATATATAACTTGGTTTTTTTTGCCAACCCTGCTTATGTGTTGTCCTGGCAAGGTCATATTCACTGCACCAACGATATTAATTACAATAACCTTTTTTTGTGTGTGTGTATGCGAGTGTGTGTGTGTGTGGGGGGGGGGGGGAACGACTTTCTGCATTTTAACCACACAAAGTTAATATTATATAGTTGCCATATTAAAATTAATACCAAAGTATTTTTATAACTATACCTATATAATCAATTTCATGTTATATATTTATCATTTTTTAGCAATATTATGTATTTATAAAATGTATATTATATTACCATTTTGAACATGATTGACAATTGACAACGATAAACAAAAGTGGCAATTGACAATCATTTTTGGCGATCTATCTAGCCAGATAATATGCAGGTAGGGTCAGGTGGGGGAAAGTGGTGGTAATCTAAAAGAATGCACTTTTTTCACAATGAATGTACATATTTTTACTTTTTTTTTTCAATTAATACATAATTGGAGTTTGTGACAAATATTCTATTAAGATTTGTAAATCTGTCAACAAGTTTACTGTTGTTTATCTTCTTGTTTACATATATTCTTAACACATGGCATTGATAAACTTTGTTCTTGATCCTTTCTCACTTGAAAAAATTAGTATATTTTGATACATTTCAGTAGAAGAACTTCTTAAAAACAGATTCATGCATCCAGGTAAGAATTATTTTATTATTTCAATTTTTTATGATTTTTTTTCTGAGGTGGGGGAAAGTGGTGGTATAGTTAGACTTAGCTCAATGTTGTATGATGATTCAATTTTAGGCTGTAGATGTGATTAATTTTTAAAAATGGGCTGTAATAAAAGTATTAATCTAAAAAAAAATAGGCTTTATTTATAAATTTTAATCTTAATATGATCATACAATTAAATTAAAAGTTATTTTTTACATAGGGTCAGGTGGGGGAAAGTGGGCCCATGGGGTAAAGTGGGGGTATATTGAAAAAAACCTATTTTCTCTTTTAAATTAAGATATTTTGTTAATTCTTTTTTAAAGACATATATTGAGATTATGGCAACTATTCTTATTTTAGTTTTAGAAACTGGAAGCAAATTTAATGTTTACAAACTATCTTGTTTATGCTCATTGCATACCGTCAAAAAGTCGATCAGCTAAAATAATCGCCCAAGTGATAAAAATTAATACAGTAGAGGATCTTTATAACGCAAACCTAAAAACGCAAGGTTGTGCGTTATATAGAATTTTGCGTTATATGGATCGCATCATTAAATTCACCTTGTAAACATGGCCAAATAAGTCTGAAACATATCAAAATACATTAGAATATCTTTATACTGCATTCCTTGTTATCAAGAGTTTCCCAAATTATAAATTTTTGCATAATATAGGTCAGACATTGTTAACTACTTTATAAACATGATCCAAATATAACTGACGCAACCATCCCTTATATTAGACATTTTCAAAAATGTTCATTGTGATAATAGCATTTTTTTCAGTGAAAAGGTCTTAAATTAGAAGATAAAGTTGAACTAATGCATCAAATTTAGTCCTCTAGAGAGTAGCAATATTTTACAATGTGAAAATGCAGGTGTTTTTTAACTGCAAAATTCATTGTTTACATCTGAGAAGTTGTGCGTTATACGGAGAATTGCATTATATAGAATTGCGTTATAAAGATCCTCTACTGTACATTATATCACATAAAGCATTTGAATAAGTCACCATTGGGGAACTATTAGACTTTCCTTACTATTTGGTGGTGAAGATTATAGAGTTCAGCAATATATGCTACATACTAAGTGAACCTAATTTTGATAGCCATGGACATTATTTCTTTAATTAAATAATATCTGAAAAATATTTTTTTTGTGCATTTGTACCTTTAAAAATAATTAAGATACATTTATTTCAGTGTATTTTTATTTAAAAAACAATATTTACACATTTTTATTTAAATATACACTAATTTTGAAACTACCCCCACTTTCCCCCACCATGGGGTAAAGTGGTGGTATCAAAACATGCTCTTTTAAATGTATCACTGTCAGAAAACAATCGAATAAAATTGAGTGGTTATGCTTCATGTTTAATCTATATGAATCCAATGTATAGAAAATGCATCAAAAGTTTCATTAAAATAAATTTAATAGTTTGATTTTAGGGCCTTTTCTAAAAAAAGCTTGATTTTACCACCACTTTCCCCCACCTGACCCTATTTATTTATTTTCATAGCTGTTTATAGTTTTTTTCTAAAATGCCGAGGCAATCAATAAGAAGTACAAAAAGCCTTCCATTTAATAAATAGCGAGTCACAATATTTGATACTGAATAAATTCCAATAAAAACCTTTGCATTAAGGTTGAAATAAATCAATGGCACATTAGGATATACATATCAGTATAATGGAAAAATATGACATATTGTGTATGTCTCGTACAATACTTGCCATGCTTTTGCTTGCAACAGTTTCTCTCTACCACTATAATAGACTCGTAGATCTGGCTATAGGTCAAAACTGGGAAATTTCATTAGGGCCACTGGCCGGTAGAACTAGTTTTTTAAGTGGCCACTTTTTTATTTAAAAATACTAAACAGTAAAAATTTTATAAGTAATCATCTAAAAGTGAATAGCCCAAATAAATATGTTAATATAAATATATTGGAACCAAAAAAAGTAGAATCCTTGATGAAATGCAAGAAAATTTTATTCTCCCCTTGTAAAAAAGTGGCCGCCAATAAACAATTCTTCACTAGCCACTGTTTCTCATTTACTGAACCTGTGGCCAGTGGCTAGTGCTAATTTTGACCTTTAGATCTGGCCATAGGTCAAAGAGAAAAATTAAAATATATAATATTTGGCTTTGATATACTCAAATATATTTTGAAGGAAAAAATGTTCTTATATATTATCCATGCCAGCTCATATTCATTGTGGCAAGAATGCCGCAGAAAATATTAATTACAATAACCCTTATTTTATTTTTTGCTTTCTTCATTTAAGTGCACAATATTAACATCATATAGTTGCCATATGATAGCTGCAGAAGTATTTATACGTATATAACTATAAAAACTAATATATAACACAGATATAATTTTCCCTTTACATGAATATATTGTTTTTAAAAAAAGAACATAAAATAAGACAACTTTTAAAAGTTTATCATTTCAACCTCAGAATTTTGACAGTAGCTTAATTTAACAACATTTGCATTTTTTAAATTATCAGTAGAGTTAATTTTAAAAATAACAAAAGAAGCTTAAGTTTCAAGCAATATCACTACAGTTTGAAAGCAATATTAAACTGTATTGTACATCCCATCTACAAAGTACTGTTTTTCAAATACTATATAAATAATGTCAGTTTAAAAGAAACAAACTGTAGTAATTCTAGCATTAAACTGGCATTTTACAATATTACATCTCTCCCATCCCCCTTAAAATTATAATATTCATTTTCTGTGTATTTAGTTTTGGTACAGCTTTCCAGTGTAAACCCAGCTATGTTTAAGATTAATATTGAAAATGGTACTTTTTTTATGAAAGTTTTAAAACAGGTGGATTTTTTCATGAGTTTAAAAATTGTTTTCAACTAAGTTTTTCACAGGAAATTTGCTTACATTTTCTTTGCAAAGTTTGTATGAATTTATATTTTTAAATATACAGTTAGACAACTCTAAGAATCTATAATTTAGGAAAAGAAAGAAAAGAATAAATAATTTCAACTGCATATTATTATGAAAAGAATTTTTCCTAATAATTGCGATAAATTACAGCTATGCGAATAAAAATAAATGTATGTTTCAAATTTTATATTAAATTTCCACCTTACCATTTTTATTAATTGGTATATCTATTGAAATAATTCTGGAATGAATTTTCATTTTTAAGAAGAGAATTTGCATTTAATTATTTTACCAGTGATTTGCTTGGATTTTTTTTTTTTTTTTTTTTTTTTTCGCACGATCCTGATTTTGCGAAATTGTGAATATTTGTAGATACTTGTAAAAAATGCAATCAGAATTTTATGAATTAGAAATGACATTTCAGTTCTTATTTAGGCATTATTGAGAAGGTCTTTTGTACAGTATACAGCTAAATAATAGATTCATTGGTGATTTCAACTATTATGCAGCAGGTTTTTTATATTCTAAAATCATTACATTTGTGAAGGACTCAATTTCTAAATGAAAAATTTTCTGAAATGTCTATTTTTAAGAGAAAGAATTTTGTTAAGGCTGCTCAAATCCAAAAGGGCAACTTTCTGAAATAAGTTTAAATTTATTATTGGTCGGAAATGCATGAAACTAGCTGGCATTGTTGTTTACAAACTATGTAATCGAGCTGTTTTTTTCTTTTTTTGCAAATGCAATAGATCTTTCAGAAAATAGAGTCAAAGTTGACGTTTTGAACTTAAGTTCCTGAAAAAAGCAGAAAAACCGGTCAGCGAAGGGAGAAAACATCTTTGTCACGTGATCAAAATCGCTTATAACACAATGGGTAATTTATGGATTAAAAAATGGAAAACACAGTTCGATTCTAAATTGCTTCCATAGTCAGGCCTTCCAATTTTATATCTTTGTTTTGGTTCAAAATGCCTACTTTGACGCTATTTCCTGAAAGATCTATTGAGTTTGCAAAAAAAAGGAAGAAACAGTTTGATGACCTAGTTTCTGAACAACAACACCTGCTAGTTTCATGCATTTCCAAACAAAAATAAATTAAAACTTATGTCAGAAAGTTGCCTTTTTGGATTTGAGAACAGCCTTAAGGGACTCTAGTTCTTTCTAAACAGATCCCTGTTTACAGATAAGATTTTACACGTTAATGTTTGCATGTCTAGGACATTAAACATGAAAAAGTATAAATAAAAGTATCAGAATGTAGCTATTATAAAATACATTTTATAAATGAAATTTTAATTTTTCCAATTTGGAAAAATAGGCTTTCGGAGGAAAACTGGTTTACTTCCCAAAATTTCCTGATTTTTTCCCAATTGTTCACATACTTGTTACATAATTGTACTAAAATTTTAAAAATAACACTAATGTTACTTCTTGCCACGCAAATATTTAGAAGAAAAATAAATACCTTTGAATAATGCTGGTGACAGAGTAATTGTTCGGTTGGAGTCTCATACTCTTAGTTTCAGATTTCTCTTATGTCCTACCAGGTACTTGGGGCAATGACGAGTTGGTCCTATCTGGGAGACTAGATATCTGTCTCTATCTATAATTTTAAATAAAAATAAGAAATATATAAAACTAAGAAAATTTTGTATAGAATAGAACTTGGTGCCATGTTTAAATTGCGGCAATTGGAAAGTTTCAAAATTTGGCTAATAAATATTTAAAACATTTTTATAGCTGGCAGTTTTTTAAAGACAAAACTAAAAATTCAGTCACCCTGTCAAAATTTTGGCAGTAGATAGTGGAAGTAGAATGATGTAATTCCCCACCCCTGTAACGCATAGGTACCTATATATTGAAAACAAAACATTACTGAAATCATTTGAAGGTTATATTCAAGCAGATTGCACTTTCCGAGCATGTTCCGAGGCAGATCCCCCTTCCCCTTCATCCTAAGTCATATATATCTAATTTGTTGCATATTTTGTCTACTTTCGGAATTTCTAGATACTTTTTCCCTAAAACAATTTAAAAAAATTTGATTTTTTTAATAAAATCCTTTTTTGGGGGCATTTTACCAATTTTTTTTTTTTTTTTGGGGGGGGGGGGTGCCGGGGGAAATTACAAATTCGGATTCAGCGACCCAAAAAACATATAGTAAGCCTTTTTCCAGAACTTCCATTAATTTTGCTAGGTAGAGCCCTTATACGGTCTCTATTGCCTGGACTATATGTGGTGATCACTTTCAAAACTTGAAAGCATTAACATATTCACATTGCATGTGAAATCATTTTTTTTTAAATGTATATTTTTAAAACAAAATATTTGTATATAAAATGTATTAATCATGATGAACAGTGGGCTATGGCATAGAAATTCTTAATTTAAATTTCATCTTTAACATAAAAAGAAAAACAATGATTTTAGAGAGTTGGACGGTTTGAATACCCCTACAATAAACATTTGTTATAGATCTGAGAACTCAAGCATTACTTGCCACATAGCAACTAAATGAAAAAATATTTGTCGTCTGCTAAATAAAATATAACCAGTTTATAGGTAGATGTAGTGATTCAACGAATAGTGGTTTGGCCGAATAACCGAATACCAATTATTCGACTGCCGAATAATGAACTCATTTTTTGTCTAAAAACAAAATATAGTATGCACTATATGCACAATTCTTGTATATTTCACAATTAAAAATTTCCTTTTTAAAAAATTATTTATATGCAATTTTTTCATTTTTTAAAACATTATTTTATTCTGAAAAAATATTCACAGCCTATGTTCGGCCTAAAAATTGCCTCATTAATATAATTCGGCAAAAAAAAAAAAAGCAAAAGTTCCTCATCAGGTAGGTGCAGTCTAATTGCATTTTAGTAGATATTATGTATGTTCTTGTTACATTTAAAAATAATGACAAAATTTTAAAAGTACTGGAAGACAATTTTCAACTTTCAGATGAAAAAAAAAAAAAATAAATAAAAATAAATCTTTTCTTTACATCGTAAGAAAAACCACTGATAAAAAGGAATGTCCTCTAAAATGGTGGAAAGAAACTAGTGTAAGAGTTTATAAAGCTCACAATTAAAACAAAAACATGTAGTGTTTTAGTGTGTCAGCAGACAGCACTATTAAGAAGTGTATAGTGAATTTCAGATTCAGAGAAAGGAAATATCTGTAAGGGAAAGCAAATTAGATATAAATTTCTAAATATTCACTGCGTAGTATCTTAGGTATACTGTATTGTTACAATTTAATAGATATTATGTAGGGTAGATGTGCCAGTAATGGACACCCTTAAGGAATTTCTTTAAAAATTTTTTTTATTAATAGTTAAAATTATTATATTCCAGTTTTTTCAATATTATATTAATCTATCAACAATATTTAACCATTCTTATAGCCTCATTTCCCAATATGAATAGAAATTTAATTTTAAATAACAGAAATATATCAAAACACCCAAAAGCCCAGTAATGGACACCCTCTGGCCCAGTAGTGAACACCCTCTGTTCCAGTAATGGACACCCCATAAAAAGTAATAAATATAATTGTTTTTATGACTATTTAGAACCAGAATTTAATGAATACATATTAATGAAACAAAATAGTTATTTTCAAATAAATTTAACATTTAGGATACCAGTAATTAATAAAGTATTTGTGATAATCATTTATTGTTTGCATCAATTATTGAAATTATCAGAAGATCAGTGTTTTAATTATTTAAGATGGATAGATTAAAATACTAAATATCAGGCAATTACAGCTATCAAATTATTGTAACAGTGGTGGATTTAAGAGGTTAAGTTTTTTATTTTTTTTTAGTTTAGATTCAAGCAAGCAAAATATGCATATCTTGCTTAGACAGTAGTGTGCATGCAAAATAGTAAAGCTTTGTATTCTTGTTACATTGAAGCAGTAGTACTGTGCTGCCGTATCTATATAATTTATTTAAAGGAAAATATTTACACTGTTCAAAGCTGCCCCCAGTTCAAAGGTACCCCCCTCTCCCCTATCATTTAAAAATTAAATTTGATTATTTAGGTTTTCAGTTAAGTCAAAATATTTTATGCACTATAAAATAAACATTACTGAAATCGCATTTTTAGCAATGTCTACATGGGGTGTCCATTACTGGAAAATGACTAATTAACCAATCCCAGTAATGGGCACCCCCCCCCCCCCTCTTATAACCTTAAAAATAAATGAAATTTTGTAAATGGCCGTTAGTATATAAAATTCTAAGATTTCTATTGCTACTCAAGCAAAAACATTGAAATTTTGCAAGAAAATAAATAATATGTAAATTAATTAAACGAAGCCTCTTAGCCACAGCCTCTTTATTAAGATTTTTAGCAGAAAAACAGCGAAACTTTGAAACATTTTCTGTTAGGTTTGATTAAAAGTGTCAACAATAACTCAGTTTTATAAAACATGCAAGGAGAAAATTACAAAATAAAATTGAAAAACTTACCTCTTTTCTGTATATACAATTTATAGTAATCTTGATAGGAGGTATAAAAAAGCACTTGTTGCTACGTTGTTTAGACAATTCAAGTACAAGGTCGTTTATACTCTCAAAAACACACTGCTATTATTCTCGACCTCGGCGCGTCTTGCCTGCCGTTGCAGGCATATTTTTTCTCCCAGCGGAGATTTGCCATCTCGTAACCTGATTGGCCAGAGCTTCCTGTGTCAAAGTGACTTTTTTTTGGCGAGAAGGAATTGTGCTTGCGACTTTGAAAGTAGAGAATTTTGACAGGATGGGCGCGGGGAAAGGGATGCATTTCAATAAACTTCTGATTATTTATTTTTTGTGAAAATTTGTTTAAATTAGAGTTTGATGGCAAAAATGATTTTTAGAGAAAGAAGATAATTTCCATTACCTAATGACAAAGGGGGCAAAACGGAAATTTTCAGATAAATAAAGGAAAATTCACAGAATAACACCTGTTAATTTCAGGACATATTTTTATAGTGTACGAATGTCTTAATTCTTGAATAAAGATTTAAGATCGTTTTGACATAATTCAACATGTTAGACTGAAAGTTCCCAGTGCCTGATTTATGGCAGGGCATTCGAGGCACGGGCCCAGGGCTCCTGAACATCAGGGGGCCCCCAAATGTTGCTGGAGGGTTTAAATTATTGTCCAAAATCTGATGTAGTTTTAGCATCTAATGGAATTTTAGATTTCCTTCTACATTCTATTGTGTTTGTATTGTATTTTTATAACAATGTATATTTTGTCTGAAACAACCATATTTAATTGCTTTATTGTAGTGAATATTTTCTCTTATCTTTATCACTTTAAAAATATATCGCATTTTTAATTCTTATTTAATCCTGTTTTTGTTCTCGTCAGATTATTTAAGGCTTGGTGGGCGTAGGTTGTGTAGGAGGCAGAGCCCCCTAATGCTTTAAAAAATTGTAGCTTGATATTACAGAAAATTTATTATTTGTTGTTGCATACTTTATCATTCCAGATATATAGACTTGCATAGGAAAAGATAATCAGCACCACGCAATCTATTATAGAACGTCTACTCATTTCAATTTCATAATTGTGTAATAATTATTTAAAAGAAAATTTATGATTATCAAATTAAATATTTTCATGGATATTTTAAAGTAATTATTAAAATCATTAGAGTGGTTATCTTATTAAGTACCTTTTTCAATACTATTTTTACTCCATCTCCCTGTAAGAATCGGTGCAAGGGGGCACCCGTACGCATCTGTGCCCTGAGCTCCCAAATTTGTAAATCGGTCCCTGAATGTTCCGACTAGAAAGACGACACATATTCAAGGCCGCCGAGAATCGTGACGGGCCCAGGATCGACCACACAACCCCTCACCCCCCCCCCCACACACACACACACTCTCGAGAACCATAAAAAAGCATGTGAATATTTAATAATACCGACTTTGGCGACCACTTGGTTCATCTCTCATAAATTATATTATTCATTTTCCTGTACTTAAGGCTAATAATTATACATTTATACTGTTTTACAAAAGTAAAATAAATTACAGACTTTTTTTTCTTTCTTTAGGATTATAGTATTACATAGAAAATAAATATAGAAAAAATAAAAACGAAAAGTATCCAGTTAAACTGACAGCATTGAGTTCACAGGCTATTCACATTATTTGTATATTATATTCTTATTTATGTCTATTATTCATAAAACAGAACTCGCTCTTTTTGAGTAAAATGGTAAATAATCAGGGAATGCGCCTTATCATAATAAACCGCTATATCAAATATGAAGCAAATCGGATAATTCTGCATGAAAAATCCATTTATCTAAATTAAGGGGGAATTAGCCCCCATTCCTGTTTCTCCCCTTCATACTTAACCAATGAACCCCCAAATCTAATCAGGGAAGTGCCTTATCAGAATAAACTGGTATGCCAAATTTGAAGCAAATCGGATAATTCTGCATGAAGAATCCATTTATCTATATTAAGGGAGAATTACCCCCCCCCCGTTCCCCCCTTTATACTTAACAAATGAACCTCCAAATCTAATCAGGGAAGCGCCTTATCAGAATAAACCGGTATACCAAATTTGAATAAAATCGGATAATTCTGCATGAAAAACTTATTTATCTAAATTAAGGGGGGATTAGCACCCCGTTCCTCCCCTTTTATACTTAATGAACCTCCAAATCTAATCAGGGAAGCGCCTTATCAGAATAAACGGGTATACCAAATTTGAAAGAAAATCGGATAATTCTGCATGAAAAACACATTTATCTAAATTAAGGGGGAGATAGCCCCCGTTCCTACCCTTTTATACCAAACGAATGAACCTCCAAATCTAATCAGGGAAGCGCCATATCAGAATAAACCGGCATACCAAATTTGAATTAAGTCGGATAATTCTGCATGAAAAATCCATTTATCTAAATTAAGGGAGGAATTAGCCCCCATTCCTCCCCTTGATACTTAACCTTTGAACCTCCAAATCTAATCAGGAAAGCGCCTTATCAGAATAAACGGGTATGCAAATTTGAAGCAAATCGGATAATTCTGCATGAAAAATCGATTTATATATATAAGGGGGATTACCCCTCGTCCTGCCCCTTTATACTTAACCAATGAACCTCCAAATCTAATCAGGGAAGCGCCTTATCAAAATAAACCGGTATACCAAATTTGAAGCAAATCGGATAATTCTGCATGAAAAAACCATTTATCTAAATTAAGGGAGATTAGCCCCCGTTACCCCCCATTTATACTTAACCAATGAAACCCCAAAACTAATCAGGGAAGCGTTTATCGGAATGTACCTAGAAAATTTTTAAAGCAAATCGGATATTTCTATCAAGAGTTATCGTGTTACGCAGGGCTTAATTTGCGCCGGAGCCCACCGGAGCTCGGCTCCGGTACTTCTCTGTTTTAAGTAAATATTTAAATATTGTTCGGAATTCACCGGAGCTCATAAATACCAGGGCTCCGGAGCCCAGTGCAATAGCGATTCCGAAAATCCGAGGCCTAAATTACTCTTTCCTTTCCCTCCGATCTCCATGTTTCTGCATTCTTTTCTATCAAAACGCTTACGTAGTGTATCGCTCACGTAGGGGATGGACAGGAAACGGCGCGTAAGATTTTCTGAACATATTTCTTATAAATGTTTTTACTTGTCGTTCATTCATTATCTACATATATGCATAGCTGCGAACAATTTTCTTTTTGTGTATGTGTGTGTGTTAACACTATTCCCGAATCATATTCCTTACCTTATTAAATTGCAGGATTCTGCGATTAATTAACATTAAAATTAGGCAAAGGTTTCTATTCGAAGGAGTGATGAGCTAAAAAGTGGAATAGTTGACAGTTAAGTATATGCAGGCAGATATATTTAAAATTCTTATTTTGCTAAAGAAAAAAAAGATGCTTTAAATTTTGCAAATAAGGCATGAAATATAAATAGCAGATCGGAAGGATGGCATGGCGTGGCGGGGGGGGGGGGGGGGTACGGTTTTAGTACTGCAGAATATTAGGGCTCCGCTACTTCTTTTCTTAGAAATTAAGCCCTGGTGTTACGTACGTACATACAGAACTTGCGGTCGCATTAGCTCTCAGGCTTTGATAGCCTATAAGCTAACAAATATAATATGCAGTGTGTATTGCAAGAGTTGTGCCCATTTGAGCTCCTTCGGCCTCGAAACAATGTACCGGCTGCACCTCCCCTCTCCTCAGGGCTACACGCATTACGAAACAAGAGCAAGAGCATCAATTCAAGGGTTGCCGTACACCGAGGCCGGGCTACCAGCTTTTTCCTTACTGAAAAAGAATTATTTTACTGTATAAAAACCGAGTTTGTACTGAAAAACTATGATTTTACGGTATAAATACCGTTTATAGTCGAAATGGCACATATACTGTTTTCTTACGCTTAATATACCTTAGAAATATGGTACTTATACCGTAAAGAGTAAAAACGGTACAAGTACCGCAAAATTTACGGTACATCTACTGAAATTTTACGAAAATTTTTTACAGTGTACCCTTAATTAAAATTTTGAACTTTTTTCTGTCATGAAACAGATATAAGAATTGTGCATCGTTGAAAAGATTGATTTCTTCAGCTTTGAAGGTAACTTATATGCTGTTTATGGGCTCTGGAAGACAATAAACACAAGTAACCCATTGTACTACATGATTCATAAGTGGAGTAGCTGTGAAATTATTCAGAATTTTCCTGACATGTGTTAAGAATTTGGGTTATTTCATCTCTGAAATTCCTTTATAATAACATCTTTTCTTGGCAGCAGATCAAATGGTACCCATGAACGATAATTTTACTTTCTTCAAAATGACCTCTATTCATCGTAATTTGTGCCTAAGTATTCTCGACCCATTGAGCGATCTCCGTGCATGGCTTATTATTCTACTACCTAGGTTGACAAAAGAATAAATTTTCTGTGGCTGTGCATGGATATTTAAAACAAGTTTGTTGATTGTTTTTATATTGATGCTTTTGGGTAAAGGTTTAGAAACTAAATAACAAGCATTTTACTGTAGTATAATAATAAAATTATTTTTATTTCTTGCAGGTAAACTTACTTCTTACATATACATTATAACTTAATTTTTGGCAGTCTTCTAGAATAGAGAGTAAAAGTTATCAACGATTACTGCATAAATGAGAAATTTATATTCCAATGAATGCAAAAATTGCAGCTTCGCCCGATGTCTTTTCTAGTTATTAAAGCCTAATAATTACTAATCGTGAAGGTCAGTGGTAGAATTAGTGATGGGCGATTCTGGAAAATTTGAGAATCGATTAAAATCGACACTGTATAAAACAGAATCGATCGCAATAAGAATCGATTCCCATATTCTAGAATCGATACTTGAATCGATATTTCGATGTTGACAGATTCACACAGATAAGCTGAAAAATAGTAATTCCAAAACGTATGGTATCAACAGGGCCGTAACGACTATCTCTCACCCCTCACCTCCATTTATTGGGGCCCTAGACAATGTTAGCGGCCCAGAAATAAGCTACTACAGACCTTTGAGTCAAATAATAAGGTTTTTTAACTTTTAAAATTATTATTTTTAAGATGTAATTTTGATAATAATTTATATTATATTTAAATTTATCTTTAAAAAGGATCTCGGTCATATAAAAAAAAAGAAACATATGATTTTTTTTTTCATCCGGAAAAGATGTACTTTCTACTCTTATTTCCTTCAACCAAACAGATGGGGACTTACTTCCTATAAACTCCCTAACGTGTATAAACTTCTTAAAAATGCGCAGATGAGCGAAATTTTGAAGGCTCTAAATTTATTTAAAAAGTTAAATGTTTTTTCAGTCTTTTTAGGGTCTCCTATAAGCGTGGGGGAAATGCAAATATTGCAAATCTTCTTTTAAAATACCTGTGATGAATGTAATTAACCTGTCATCACATACTAATTATCCCCCCAATTAATAATCAAAATTCTCCTTTTAATAATATATTTAACTAAAATTTCTTTCCCTTTTTAAAATATATATCTCCTTATCTCATTTACAGTTTATAAATATCTTTCTTTTTAATGTTTACCAAATTTTCAGCTGTTAAGAAAAAAAAATGTTCTCATCCTAGAGCCATTAACAATGAAATAACACACTTTTCTCTGGTTAACAAATAAATAAAAGTATATTCCTTGATTATATGTTTCTTTTTTTTTTCCAGCAGTAATCTAAAAACTATAAACAGTTATTGACTCATTCGCTGACATGCAGAGTGCACTCACTGAAACAATAATAAATAAAAAAGAAAAGTATCGAGTTAAACTGATGGCATTGAGCTCACAGTCTATTATACTAAGTGTATTTTATACTCTTACTTCAAAGAATGCCTTTCGAAAAATAAATTAAGGGGGAATCAGCCCCCCCCCTCTCACATCTCTATACTTAAACAATAAGCCTCCAAATCTCACCAGGGAAGCGCTTTATCAGAATAAACTGGTTACCAAATTTGAAGCAAATCAGATAGAAAAACCGATCTATCTAAATTAAGGGGGGTT
Source organism: Maratus speciosus (assembly GCA_963932465.1). Lineage (NCBI taxonomy): Eukaryota > Metazoa > Arthropoda > Arachnida > Araneae > Salticidae > Maratus > Maratus speciosus. Next base: position 155,451,513 of record OZ010787.1, on the reverse strand, counting down.
AGCCCCTGTTGCTCCCTTTATATTTAAACAATGAACCTCCAAATTTAATCAGGGAAGCGTCTTATCAGAATTAACCGGTATACCAAAATTGAAGCAAATCTGATAATTCTGCATGAAAAACCCATTTATCTAAGTGGGGGGGGGGATAGCCCCCGTACCCCCGTCCTTTATGCTTAACCAATGAACCCCCAAAACTAATCAGGGAAGCGCCTTATGAGAATGAACCTAGAAAAAAAAATTGAAGCAAATCGGATATTTCTATCGAGAGTTATCGCGTTACGTATGTACATACATACGGAAACTGCGGGCACATTAGCTCTCAGGCTTTGATAGCCTGTGAGCTCAAAGAAAAGTGCCCAGTTAAACTGATGGCATTGAGCTCACAGGCTATTCACACTAACTGTATATTATGCTCTTATTTCAAAGAATAATGCCCCTCGAAAAATAAACTAAGGGGGATGATTGCCCCTCCCCGTTTCCCCTCTTTGTACTTAACCAATGACCCTCCAAATGTCATCAGGGAAGCGCCTTATCGAAATAAATCGGTATGCCAAATTTGAAGCAAATCGGATAGCAAAACCCACTTATCTAAATTAAGGGGTATTAGCCCCCTGTTCCCTCCTTCATATTTAACCAATGAACTTCCAAATCTAATTAGGGAAGTGCCTTATCAGAATAAACTGGTATACCAAATTTGAAGTGAATCGGATAGCAAAACCCATCTATCTAAATTAGAGAGGGTAATATCCCCTCGTCCACCCTCCTCCCCCCCCCCCCCTTTAGACTATAACAATGAACCTTCAAATATAATCAGAGAAACTCGTTATCAAAATTAACCGGTATACCAAAATTTGAAGAAAATCTGATAATTCTGCATAAAAAACACATTTATCTAAGCTAAGGGGGGGGGGTATTAGCCCCCGTTTCCCCTTTATACTTAACCAATGAGCCCCCAAAACTAATCAGGGAAGCGCCTTAGCAGATTGAACATAGAAAAAAAATTGAAGCAAATCGGATATTTCTGTCAAGAGTTACCGCGTTACGTACGTACAGTCGTGGAAAAAAAAAGTAAACACCCCCTACTAACTCCGCAACAAATTATCATAGAAGAAAGTTACTGGTACCGAACGATTGGAAGTAAAGTCTACTTTTAAATGATGCATATAAAATTTGCTTAGGGGGCCATCTAGATGTTAAAACGAACCATAACTTCATTTATTTCAATAGCAATACCCAATTCTGACAGCATAAATGAACTCTACACCCTTCAATTAGCCTAAAAACAAATTTTTATGCAATTCGTACCATAAGTTTCCGTGAAATTAATTATTCTAAAACGAGCGTATTTTAAGGTCTGTATCCAAATTGAAGTTGGGTACTTGATTGCTAACCGAGAGAGCCCCCTTCTTGATCAAGGCACCTTAAGCAGTCAATGAAGCCTGTTAGATAACAAGGCAGCAGAAGAAATTTCAAAATATCTACTCACTTCTATCATAGACGGCCCCTTAAACCATCATTTTGCCGTTTTTTTTAATTATAATTTGAAAACATAATTTGAATAGCATTTGAACATAATTTGAAAGCATAATTTGAAAACTATTTTGAAGAAAAATGTGAAATTTTGGATTTTCATAAAGTAGGACTTAATAAATCTAAATCCATCAAAAAAATTGTAGGTTGCAATTCATAATTTTTTCGAATATTAATTTCATAATTCATATAATAAAATTATAAAAATTGCAAATTCAGCGTATTTATGTTTGGGCACATTAGTTTCATTGCTACACGAAAAATTAGCACATTAGGAGCATAATTTCAGGAGATATAAATAAAAATATGAAAATGTAATTTAACATTAGAAGCACTAAATTTTGAATGCTTATAATTCAAAAACTTATCATTCAAATGGCTTGAAATTTGGTGTCTAGGCATAGTTTGAACCGAAGTTTAGAAATATCTCGTTAAAATTGGGTATTGCCATTGAAAAAAATGATGTTTGGGTTCGTTTTAATACGTAGATGACCCCCTAAGCAAATTTTATATACATAATTTAAAAGTAGACTTTACGGCAAATCGTTCGGTAACAGTAACTTTCGTCTACGATAATTTGTTGAAGAGTTAGTAGGGGTGTTTACTTTTTTTTTTCCACGACTGTACATACATACATACAAAAGTGACGGGCACATTAGATCTCAGGCTTTGATAGCCTGTGAGCTAAAAAGTGCCAAGAGCGTGTAACTAGTGGGGGGGGGGGGGCAGAAAATAAAAGAGGACATTAAAAGCTTTCCAACAATATGTTACACGAGATGGTTTGGAATAAACAATAAATATGCCCCCCGGGGGACAGGTAAGTCTCAAACGGTGGGAGGGGTGACCTCAAATGTATCTTTGGTCAAGGTTTCAAAATGTAGATTTATAATAAAATAGAACGAGAATTGGGCATTTTTAAAATAGCATGCATATTTTGAATGGCCCTGTAAATTAAGATTGGGGAGGAAAGGGGGGGGGCGGAAAGGATTAGAAGGGACGAACTTGAAAAATACAACATAATAAACTAGTAACCCAAATAACTAGGCTTCTAAACAAAACTATTTAACCTAGTATTGAATTCAGGGGGTGACCCGGGGGAACATTTTAATGTCCCTCCCGAAAGTTTTGAGATTTTATGCTTTTTAATGGAGAAATGTGCATCCCCCCCTTACGGAACTCTAAAATCTCCCCCACCCCCCATCCCGACCGGAGCAGTCTAGAAATCAACCCGCCATTCAACACTGAACCTAGAAAGAAAAAAAAAGGCTCTTATACAAAATTTTACAGTAATTCTGCCACTAAAACAGTAAAATTGGAGGAATCTATTCAAACCGAATCGTGGATCATGCGCGATGCGATTTGAATTGAAGTAAATCAAAAAATAACAATTTCACCCGTATCTAAAAATCGGCTATCGGCATCGAATCTGAACTGAATCGATTCGCCCGAATCTAAAGAATTGAAGTAAATCAAAAAATAGCGATTCTGCCCGCATCTAAAGATCGACATCGGCATCGAATCGAAACTGAATCGATTCGCCATTTCTGATCTTAATTTACGGGCAGAATCGATGCATTAATTTTTTCTTGCTTTCTTTTGTCTTTAGAAAAAGAAAGCGTTGAATTCGTGAAAAATTTCGACTTCCGGTTTTCGAAGGATTTATAGTTTTAGAAGATCTTGTCTGGAATACGATTTGACTATTTTTATACATTGTCTGTCTGCCAGTCTGTCTGTTTGTCTCTGACAAAAAAATTGCGGGCGGTCTATTTCAAGAACTAATGCATGGAATCTGTTGAAACTTTAGATTCAATTAGAATTTCATATAAATTGGTGCTGATTACTTTTTGATGTAAATCTACCGGCAGGTGGCGCTGCTATGCTGCATTTTTCCCGATTTTCGCAATAGCTCTATCTCAAGAACTAATGCACGGACTTTCATCAAACTTCACATTAGAATCCTGCGCAGGTCGGGGTCTACCCGACCCGAGCCCGCAAATTCCATTTTAAGTCAACCCGCAACCCGACCCGAACCCCCAAAAATAATTTTCGGCAACCCGCAACCCGACCCGAACCCGCAAAAATAATTTCAGGCAACCCGCAACCCGACCCGAACCCGAGGTATATCAACCCGCACCCGACCCGAACCCGCAATATTTCAACCCGCAACCCGACCCGAACCCGCAATGTAAGGCAAGCAAATTATGTTTTAATACCATTATGAAAAATAATCTACAATTGTATCTGCTAATAGAGGTTTGCACCGGTCCGGCCCGCGGACCACGGCGGGGCGGCAAAATTCCAAACTTGCCAGGCCGCTTTATTAGGACAGTTTTTTCAACGCGCCGGGCCGATAAAAATATTGAACGGCACTGCCAGGCCGGCCGATAACTACAATTAAGCGGGTCTACCGACCTGATATAGTAAATGTTTAGACGAAGCCAATAAAATTATAAACGGGCCGTGCTGGGCTAGTGCCGAACTTTTAAGTTTTACAGGCGGCGGGACGGTGCGGGCCGTTTCCGGACCTGGAAGTTCCTTCCCCATACAGACCTCTAATTCTCCAATACCATTTTTATATTTTACATGAATGAACAAATCTATATTCTTTAAAATTCAACTATAGTAAAACCTTTGATCCGACCCGATAAAAACTTAAAATGGTATAAAACTAAAAATCTAATCTTTAAATATGCTTTAAAATTATTTGCGGTTTCAAAAGTTCCACTTATAACGATACACCTTGTTTTACACAAGTGGACCTTGTTTACACAAGTGCCTTTAGTTTATCAGTTGTTATTATTTTGAAAATTTTCATGTCTAACATAGCGCATCGCGTATGACCACGATTAAATTATTCACTTGATATATTAGACAGGAAGGACCATTTAGCGTTTTGCTGGGTATTGTATTTTTAAAATACGGTAAACATATAATGCAGTTTGTTATTTCGAAGACTCGTGAAAGGATGAACAAAATCAAAACAGACAGGCATACATTTTGCTTTTGTGAAACTTTGACCTGCAGTTTATATAGGCTTTTAACGGGAAAAAATATTTTCCACATTCTTTTAAAAAAGCGGGTCAACCCGAACCCGAACCGCAAGAGTAAAAAAGCCAACCCGAAATCGACCCGAACCCGAAACAATAAAAGCCGCCGAAAAGAAAAAAAAGGCAGCAAGACGCAAATGCGCCATATCTGTCCCTTCAACTTTCACACCCCACCCCTCTTGACCTTTGGGGAGGAAAAGGTAATTAAAGCGTGCAGAGCGAGATTACCCCGAATTGGGACAATTTTCTCCGGGAGGGATTTCTGCGGATCCAGAGAGGGGGGGGGGGTAATCTCGCTCTGCACGCTTTAATTACCTTTTCCTCACCAAAGGTCAAGAGGGGTGGGGTGTGAAAGTTGAAGGGACAGATATGGCGAATTTGTGTCTTGCTGCCTTTTTTTTCTTTGGCGGTCAGCGAACGGGGCTTCGCCAAAGCACTGAACTTTCCAAAGGCCGTAAAGCAGAATTAGAACAATTTTTTAAACGAGCCGGGCCGACATAAAAATTTAAACGAAACCGATAAAATATGCATTGCCCGACTAAGAGTATAGAAGACCCCGGGACCCCCATCATTCTGCTGGTGTTGGTGGTCGGGGGGGGGGGGGGGGGCGTCTATCTATCTATAGAATTTTCTTGTGAATAATGTGGAAGTGGCTAGTACTAAACTTCATACATATATGTATGCATAAATTTTGTACCCGGTACTGCTCACACCTACATACAGGGTATCACAAAAAGATGGTCACAACTTTAAGGCTGTTCTCAACTGTTCTGCTCAACAAGCGCAAAACGTTTTGACACATTTATAGATTCATTTTTTAACGGAAAGATATAAAATTGGAAGACCTGACTATGGAAGCGGTTTAGAATCGAACTGTGTTTTCGATTTCTTGATAAATAAAATTACCTATTGAATTGTAAGCGATTTTGATCACGTGACAAACACGCTTTTCATCCTTTCATGGGTGATTATTCTTCTTTTGCGCGGAAATTCGGTTCAAAACGCTCACTGGCGCACTTTGACACTACTTTCTGAAAGATCTATTGCGTTTGCAAAAAAAAAAAACGGACAAAACAGCTTAATTACATAGTTTCTGAGCAACAATATCTGCTCGATTCATGCTTTTCCGAACAAAAATAAGTTAAAACTTATGTCAATGTTGTCCTTTTGGATTTGAGAACAGCCTTAAGAAAAAATACTAGTCGGACATTAGTAGAAAAAATGATAACTTGGTTGACACGAATATTTGTTTGCAAACTTTCAATTTGTATGTTATAAGATGTCTAAAATAGAATGCCACAAATTACTCATCATTAATGATTTAACATGCCACAGTACGAGGAAAACGTTAAGAATGTTCTCAAATCCGAAATGGCAACTTTCTGACATAAGTTTTAATTTATCTTTGTTCGAAAATGCATGAAACTAGCTGGTGCTGTTGTTCAGAAACTATGTAATCGAGCTGTTTTTTCTTTTTCTTTTTTTTTTTTTTTTGGAAACGCAATACATTTTTCAGAAAATAGAGTCAAAGTGGCCGCTTTGAACCGAATTTCCGCGCAAAAGGCGAAAAAACACTCAAAAGCGGCCAAAAATGGGTTTGTCACGTGATCAAAATAGCTTATAACTCAATAGGTAATTTATTGATTAAAAAAAATGGAAAACACAGTTCAATTCCAAATCGCTTCCATGGTCAGTCTTTCCGTTAAAAAATGAATTTGTAAATGTGTTAAACGTTTTGCGCTTGGTTGAGCAGAGCAGTTAAGAACAGCCTTAATGTAGAATTTCTTTTGAAAACGATGACATACTAATAAATTTTAATCATTAGTTTTCTAATGATGTAGTTTGTTTTCTGCATGGGTGTTGTGTGTGTGTGTTTGGGGGGGGGGGGCGTGTACTGGAAACAGAAGGGGGACCACACTCCCTTCCTAAATGTTTGAAATATATGAATTTTGGTCACTTTTGGCTAATTTATATAATTTGACACCTTTTAATGAAAATCCTGATTACTCTCATGGGCCCCTTGGCGGCAGCCCCGCATGCCCCTGCATAAGTCGGAAAATATGAAACTGAACATATGAATATACTGACAATACTGAAAATGTGAAACTTTTGTCATGGATATGACTTGGATATCATATGACTGATATGACATGGATATGATATGACATGACATGGATATGACTGTTCTCAAATCTAAAAGGGGCAACTTTATGACACAAGTTTCGATTCATTTTTGTTCAGAAAGGTATAAAAATATGCATGTAGAATATAATTAATATAACTTTTATTATAATATTTTTATTTCATCAAAACTTTACAAACAATAATTATTAAATACAATATGCAATTATTTGCCGCTGGATGTAATTGAAATTTTAAGTGAAAATTTCCTGTTAACTTTACATAATATTTTATAAATATAGATTTATGTTTATTGTACAAAAAAAAAAGTTCTTTTCATGCAATATAATATATTCGTTTATCATACATTGCATATATATAAGGTAAGTTAACTTTTATTATTTAAATGTTAATAATGCATTGTAATTTAAATAACGATTTTTAAAGCAGTAGTCTATTAGTTTATTTTATGTTACTAAATTACTATTCTCATTAAATTATTAATGCAAATTGATTATATAACATAATATTTTAAAATTAAATTAATTTTTAATTATATAAAAGTTACTCGCGTATTCTGCCATATTGGAACTTTTTATACCTCCTCAATCCTCCCTTTTTTGTTTGTTTGCTTCCTTAATTTCTTTATGTTTATTATTTCTGACTTACTAATCTGAAATTAATTCAAAGATAATTTAAATGAAGATGAATGTCTTATATGATGAAAAACAATTCAAAGCTATTTTATTAAAATAAGTATTAATTTAATTTCTATATATTTTTTATGAAAAAAAGTTTTCATGATTCAGCCATCAATAATTTTTATCATTTCATTTAGGAAAAAGAAGTATTACATATATCTAGAATAAGGCCCAGAACATAGAGTAAAGCTGATTTTTCATTACAAACATATCTAAAAAATTAGTTTTAAACATCCATTTTCTTAGAATTTTTAAAGATTACTTGCAACCTCAATAAAATTATTTCCATGAATAGTTTACAAGTTTTTTAAAACTGCAATATTTTATTTCAGTAATAGTTGTTACTTTTTAACCTGATGAAATAAATAAAAATTATGTTCTGTTTTTCTAAACTCTAAAAAAGAGGGGGTCCTTATAAAATATATTCCTATACGTCTGATAAAAAGAATATATTTATATAAATTGATATGTTGAACAATCAATAATACGGAACAGACATAATACAGTACACACAGTACACGTAAATTTGCTGCAGCCTCCCCCCTCCCCAGACACACACATTTTTTTATTAATCAATATTTTTGTAATGGCATAAGACATACCAAGGTTTAAAAAAATGTGCATTTTCTTTAAATCCAAATTTCTACTAAATAACCATCCCTAATATGTCAAATATAAATAAAAAATATTATAAACAGTCATCTCCACAAGCCGTACTCCCAGAGTAAAACCTGCATTGCTGCAATGTAACTTTTCAACTGTTTTATTATAGATCACAGTACTTTGTTTCCTTGATGTAAAGCATATTTTAAAAATATTTCAAAACAAAAATTCTCAATGATAAATTCAGGAGATGGCTTTGGTGTGTGCATGTGCGTGTTTTTTTTTTTGGGGGGGGGGGATTTTTTGGAAGTTTTGCTTGCGTTTAATGCTTATTAATGTTTAAGTGCAAACCCTCCCTGCAACCACAGGAGCTTTAAAAATTCCTCCTGGAGAAAAATGCCTGATTTTAACCCTAGACATATTAATGTTTCTAAATTACTTAACGCACTTAGTTTTTACTTATTCTCGTACTAAATGTGGCAAAAAGGGTATACATATAACATATTAAATGAGTTAAAGGAAATATTAAAAAAAAATTGCTAAAAAATTATTAAAATTTACAAATTACTTAACGCATTTAGTTTTTACTTATTCTCTTACTAAATGTGGAGTAAGGGGAAAATAAAGGGGATTCATATAGCGCATTATAAAACATATTAAATGAGTTAAAAGAAAATTTTAAAAACGAAATTGCTAAAAAAGTTATTAAAATGTACAAATTATTTGATATATTCAAATTTTATGAATAATTCTCTTTGAATTATTTACAAAAAATCTATATAACTATATGTTACAAAAAACAGACGTTGAAATTTTTTTCTCAAAAACAAAACTAATAAAAAGTTATGTTTTCTAAATAATTTAAGCATATTTTTTTATTCTCTGGACAATTGTAAACACACACATACACACACACACACACACGCATATATATATACACACATATTATTAATTTGAGATGCATCAAATTTTCAAAATAGAAAATTCTAATATTCATTTTAATAAAATCATAATCAAAATACTTGCATTTTACTTATTGCATACAATTCTATATCATGTAACCCAAGCACATCTAAACAATAATATTTTTTTAATTGCAGATTATCTTAAAAAAATCTTTTTTTGGAACTTGTTCTTGCCCAGTATATTAATAAACATGAAATATTTATTAATAGAGAGAAGGTACAATTTTAAAAATAAATATTTATTTTGTACGCGATTTTCTTTTCTAAATCGTTTTCTGGCGGGACCAATCCTATATGTTGATTATTTTCTATATAATAAATAATATTCAGTTAGCCAAACGAGGGATAAACTGCTTAATACAGTAACCCTACTCGTGCGCCGTAGCTTAGAGGGCATTTAAAGCTGGGGAGAATTCTATTGTTCGTGTGACCCGTGCCCATTCAGAGGGCGTGGAAACCCACGCTGCTCGCTCTCTCCCCTCAAAGGTCAAGATGGGCGGTGTCGGGCTGTCGAGTGAAGGAACGGGGAGCTTTCCTCTTTGGATTAACGCATTCGATTAATCTGCAGGGATATATCAGGGCATCCATTTTGTAGCCTGGTGAAGTATTTTTTTTTCTCTTTTTTGTTGAGAACTTTTATCAAATACTACTTTTATCAAATACTACATTTCTTTAAAAATACTACATTATAATGGAATACAATAATTTAAAAAAGTTCTTGAAGAAAAGTTCTGTGTCTGTAATGTTTCGCTCTTTTTTAAACATATATTTTAGCCTTTTTTTTTCGTTTCATTAAAACTCTGCCACAATGTTTTTACAGAAATTACGAAAAGAAGCTCCCATAGGTTTAACATTAGCTATCACTCCTTGCTGTAGTGTTTCTTAAAAAAAAAAAAAAAACGATATTTTAGCTTTTTGTTCCGTTTCATTTAAACTCTGCCACAAAGTTTTTGCAAAAATTACGATCCGTGAAGTTTTTTTTTTTTTTTTAACTATTTTGAAAAATGGTTATTGTCCTCGTCAGGGTAGGAAATCAAAAGCACATCTGGAGTTTTTTATTGGTTGAATCAGCATTTTATTCGTTTTCTGATTGGTCTATACAGTAATCTGTAATTTGCCTTTACTTTCAACAGAGATGGATACTTCTGTTGCTACTATGACAAAAAAGTAATAAAAACTAGAAAAAAAAATTAATAACTCAGAAACAAATTGAGATACAGCTTCCAAACAAATTACACTTAAAAGTACATTTTTTTCTCTATACGACGGTGTAAAAAGTAATATTGTGGGATGTTTAGAAGTTTAAGAATGAAATTTCATTTAAAATGGGTCGTCAGATTTCTTGGAAATCGGACGATGGAAAAGCCTTTTCCCGAACATCCAATGAAATGCTTGGATAATACGTAAGTTTCAGGTGGATAATACATAAGTTTCACGAAATCTGACGAGTCGCAGGCGATTTTTGTCGCTTGCAATTTTTATGTGTAATAGCACTATTAATGTTTAATTCATGGCGTACGTAATGTATGACCAGCTCCGTAGAAGTTTAAACATTTACAGTACTGAAAATTGTAAAATTGAAATTTCTTTTAAAATTTGTTCATGATGGGTCTAGGAATGTGAATGTTTAATTCATGGCGTACGTAATGTATGATCAACTCCGTGCGATTTTTTATGTCTTAAATTTTAGTCTTCGAAAAAATCATTTTCCAAACGGTCGTTGTAATTTGTTAAATTGCTTTTTTTTTTTTTCTTTTTGAGAGGTTTTATCAAGTACATTTCTTTAAAAAGACTTCGTTATAATGGAATATGAAAATTATACAATACAATTTTAATTAAAATATTGTTCTAAACAATCTGTGCTGATGTACATTTTTTTTTTTTTTTTTTTTTTTTTTTTTTTTTTTTTTTGGGATGAAAAGGCATTTTTTTTTTTTTTTGAATTTATGTCATTTTCACCAACAGAATTGTCTGTGCGTTTAAGATTAGTGCATCATATCCATCAATTATTTTTAAATGTTTCAGATTTTAGTTTTATTGCTTAATTTTGATTTCAAGGGATAGAAGAAAAGAAATTTAGAAATAAACTAATAAATTTTGGGAACTTTAAATGCAAGCTAAAGTTTATTGAATATGACATTATACTGACGCAATCACACAGTCATATCATGACTTGTTCCATATATGAAAATGATCTTTTCTTTTGAAAATGGTGTCAGTTTCATCATCCGAACTAATCTGAAATCTAAGATTATGTCACCTTTTAAGGACTTTATCAAAGAAATATGTCCCTCCGACAACCTGGAGTTTTTAAATATTTATGGACACATTTTTAAATGCAAAAGCGTGATGTTTGCAGGCATGACTACTGAAGCGATTTGGCATCGAATAGTGTTTACTAATCGTTGATCAATGTGTTACTTATGTATTTATAAGCGATTTTTTCCACGTGACGACAGGTTTTCCTTTGACAGTATTTTATGAATGATCTTTTGCTTTTATTAAAAAATGGAAAACACTCGATCGCATAGTATCTGCATGAAAACACCTGCCAATTTCATGTGTTACAATATTCCTTTAAATATGAGTACATTTTCATTTGTGGAATATCCTTCAATCTACTATAATCAGATTTTAATTTTTGAAACAACTCAAATTACCATGTTTAACAATCCGGCGAGATTTGGACAGGGTTTTGAGGACTTAGCTCGTAACGGGCACAGCCTCTGGTACATAAAAAAAAAAACTTTGAATTATTATTTAAGAGAAAAACTTTTTTAAAACTTGTTCAATTAATAAAACTTTAAATTTTGTATTTTTGTCGGTGAATTAAAATAAATAAAGAAAATTTTCTTTTATTCGAATATATATATATATATATATATATATATATATAAAAGTTCCCTTAGATTTAATATATATATATATATATATATATATATTTTAAATCTAAGGGAACTTTTATTTTTCTAAAACCATCATTGATTTTTAAGAATTAATTCCTTCTTAGCTTTTCAAGGAGCTTATTAGAATTGGCTGGAAGGAATTACAGTTAACATTTGACAATTATTTAGTTATTTATTAGGAAGGGACCGAACCGATAGATACGCACACATGTTCAAATAACAACAATTGAAAAAGATATATATATATTTTTACATTTTACTCCAGTCGGTTTTTAGAGGTCTGCACGGGTCGGAATTTCTAGGCCCGACCCGAACGAAAGCTATCTTTTCCCGGCTCGGTATAAAAATTGGAAGTTTGGCCCGACTCAGTTTCTACAAAAAAGTCCGTTTTTCTCGACATACAATTAAGATTCTTTTAATGAATACTACATAATATTTATAGGAACATTTTACAGTATATTTTAGATTACTATGTGTTCGCAAAACAGAAAACACATAACAGTAAACATTAACGATTACTTACAGTGTTTTAGTCATCGTCTCTACTGACATTTCAAAATTCAAATAAGGATTCATTAAAAGATTAATGTAGTTCAGAATAAAGGATTAAAAACATGATAATTTTTGAAGCTGTATAATAAAAAGTAGATTTGTGTAAACATTTCTCTCATTTTTAAGGCTTTTCTCAAATCCGAAGGAGCTACATTTCGACACATTTATGAATTCATTTCTTTTTGGAAACGCGTAAGATTGTCAGGTATTCTTATTCAGAAACTATGTAAATGTCGTTTTTTTTTTATAAATAAAAGCAATATATCTTTCTGAAAATACTGCCAAAATTAGCGTTTTGAATCGAATTTCCGCAAGCGATAGCACAGGAAAAGAGAAAAACGTGACAGTCACGTGACAAGAATCTCCTTTATCTCTATAATTTATCAAGTATGGAGAAAGCTATTCGTTTCCAAATGCCTTCAATAATCAGGCTTGTCAATTTTATGCCTTTATAGTTAAAAATGAGTCAGAAAATGTGTCTAAAAGTTTCGCATTGTTGAGCAGTGACTATGAGAACCACCTTAAGGTATATTTCCAAAGATACTGTTAAGGCTATTCTTAACTGCTCTCCTCAACAAGCGCAAAACGTTTTGACATATTTACAATTTCATTTTTTAACGGAAAGATATAAAATTGGAAAGCCTGGCCATGAAAGCGATTTGGAATTGAACTGTTTTTTCCATTTTTTGATCAATCAATTACCTATTGAGCTATAAGCGAATTCGATCACGTGACAAACACGTTTTTCGCCCGCTCTTGAGTGCTCTTTCTCCCTTCGCGCGGAAATTTGGTTCAAAACGCCCACTTTGACACTCTTTTCTGAAAGATCTATTGCGTTTGCAAAAAAATGGAAAAACCAGCTCAATTACTTAGTTTCTGAACAACAACACCAGCTTGTTTCATGCATTTTCGAGCAAAAATAAATTAAAACTTATGTCAGAAAGTTGTCCTTTTGGATTTAAGAACACCCTTAACAGAAGTTCATTATCACTATTAATAATCTTACAAAACATAATGCGTATCCTACACATCCTGAGATCGATTAAGACCAGTTTCGTCCCGGCCCGAGTCTGCTGAGAAAAATTAAACCCGGAGTCAGACATCTAGTAACTGTACAATGCCGATCTCAACGATGGACATGTTATATTTCTATATTGATGTTGTTAAACTCGCATCGGCTCGTGATGCACATTTATACTTCTCGAGAAAATCATATTCATTGAAAATGGCTCGTATTTTATCTGCTTCACTTGAATTCTTATATCGGGCCGATAGGCCCGATTAATTTTTTTTATCGACCCGGCCCGACCCTGCAAGCCCGTTCAATTTTTTTGCCGGCCTGGCCCGGCCCGTTTATTTTGTCTGCCGGCCCGGCTCGGCCCGTTGAAAAAATTGTCCTAATTCTGCCGGCCCGGCCCGTTTGAAAATTCGCCTTCATTCCGCCGGGCAGGTTACGGGCCTCGGGCCAAGCCCGGGCAGACCTCTAGTCGGTTTATAAAGGACGTTTTAAAATGCGCAGGCAAGCAATATCTACATTTTGCTTTTACTTTTAAGAATCAAGGTGTTTTTAAACTAATGGTTTTCCGGCACATTCACAGACTTTCTTTTAACGTAAAAACGTGAAACTGGGCCAGGAATGCAAGTGATTTGGAATCGAATTTTATTTTTCATTTTTCAAAAAATATACTTAATCGAGTTACAGGTGTTTACTCTCTTATAACAACTTTTTTGGTAACTTCCGTTCAAATCGCCAACTGTGACACCCTTTTCTGTCACTTTGTTTGCCTTTATAAGAAAAAGAAAAACGCTATTAGATTTCGTAATTTTTTTTTTATAAAAACGCGCTTGCCAGTTTTGTGTTGTTAATAATAAAAACGTATTTATGACTGTCTCAGCAAGTATCCAATTTGAATTTTATACATATTAGTTGAAATTAAGGATTGACCGAAACGAGTTTTTAAGACCGAAACAAAAACTGAAACCGAACTTTGGTAATCTTACTATTTTCGGCCGAAAACGAAAATGTCCTATTTTTTTTAAAGTAATTAATACATACATAATTATTGATTAATTATATGTGTAATTAAATAAATTGAAGGATTATTATGTTTTGAAATTAACGCACAAATATAATTAAAAAGATTTATTAAAAGACGTATAATACACTTAAAAGTTAACACTTTCAAAACATTAAATACAATTCTAAAAGTCTAAAACCTACAAGTTTCAAAAGTAAACTTTTGAATTCTACAAACTAATAAGTATTTTTCTCTTTTTAACTGAAGTAAGACCCTGATGATGGCCACAGGGTAGCTGAAACTTGTAAGTTTTAGACTTTTAGAATTTTATTTAGTGTTTTGAAAGTGTTAACTTTTAAGTGTAATATACGTGTAATTATTATACGTGTGGCCATAGTTGGCTCTCTGTGCCTCTGGCCAAAACTTTTTATTTTCATATAAAATAAAATATAATTAAACCAGTCTCTAATTATATGAATTTCATCTAATTAAAAAATGTTTTAGGTATACATACCTCGATTTACCTTTTACAAAGATTTTTGTAAATGATAATCTGTTATACTGTAATATAGTAATATTATTCCGTTATACTATATTCAACGGGTATTCGAAACACTTCTGCGGTTTCAAATCTATTACTGTTAAGTCTGCAGCTTTTAATGAGCTTGTGAAAAGCGTCTTCAAAGTTTAGTCATGCATGTATTACTTGCTTTATAATTTATTTCACATGTTGAGTCAGTCATGACTGATAATTATAAACAGTGAAATACACAGCAATAAATAAAGAGTGTCTCATTTGAGCCGATACAGCTCAAGTCAATGAGTTATATTGAAAATTTCCAAAGGAAGAAACGAGACTTTTTGGAATAAAAATAATTTCGGACGAGTTTCGGTGAGGCCGAATTTTTGGCAACATTTTCGCCGAAAACGAAACTCCGATTTTGAGCCAAAAACGAGAACGAAACCGAATTTTCGGTCGATCTCTAGTTGAAATGTTTGGTTTACACACTGAATTGTTGATTTAATCTATGAGTTTTTTCGTTTCAAAATTTTAAGTTCTAAACTGAGTTTGAAAAAAATGCTTCGTTTTCACTTTTATCAGTTTTCGCTTGTGCTCTTAATTATTTTCATACTAATTATTTAGCATATAATGCTAAGTACTGCATTATTATGAAAATAATAAAACTTTACGTTATAGTTTATGTTATATTTATATGATACAGATTATTTTAGCATTACAGTTTGATATATTTATATGATACAGAATATTCAATTAAACTATATTCGACTAAAACGTGCTTAATCAATATATATGTTTTATTATCGCATGCTTAACAGAAGATTGCATCTGCATTGAAAAAAAAAATCGCATATTTTTAGTTTTTTAAAGACGTACTTACGGTGACTAAAAAATACGTGACAAATGAATGTTTTTAATGTAGAAGAATACATGATTTATACAGATTTGTACGTGTGTAAATTTATGTACAGATAACTGAATCAAAAATCAACTGAATCAATTTTTTTTTATCTAAAAAATATTTCATGTATATATAGAGAAAATTAACTTCGTTTCACCCTTCCTTATTATATTTGGCAAATCATGCCACATTACTGTTTTGAAGTACATTTTAAAGAAATGTATTGCTTTTTTAATTAGCCTTTTTTTTTTTCTTGGGGTATTTAGGTTATAGATTTAAGAATTTACAGCCGGAAGTGAAATTTTGTTTTTGCTATATTCTCCAAGAAAAGCATTTGAAACCCTTTGTAAGCTTATAAGTCGCTATTTATTAATCGCGTGTCAATAAACTAACGACAGCAATATTTGCCACATTGAGAGGTTCTCGGAATAATCCGATGAATGACATGAAGTTGACATTTGCTTAAAAGTGCTTCCAGATTATTCCACTTTCAACTGAAATGCATTTTGGAAAAGAGCAAACAGCCTTTGTGCTTTTAAAAGCTTATATAGTAACAAATAATCGACTATTGTATGATTAAAGATCTGACACCAATGACGTCGGTGTTGTTTAAAGAATCGGAACTAGAAAACTGCCTATTCCTTTTTTTTTTATTGTACAATGGGGTGATTAAAATGTATCTCTTTCCTTCTTTCTTTCTTTTGTTCGACTGCACTTTAATATCTTCAGATTTACTTGATAGTGTACCATTTATTTATGAAATTTGTCACCATATGAAAATAGATAGCACTTAGTTAACGCATATAGTTATTTACAAAGAAAAAGTATCAGAAAAGAAAAAAAAAATCTCTCAGAAAGATTACAGAATGAGTCCCTTTTATTAGAGAAGCATATGTAGTACTAACACATTAGCTGAATTGGCGCATATTTCTTGAACATGTGCGTGCCCATAAGTGTACCTGATACATAAATTAAAAAACCCAATTCCACTCCATCCAGGCAACAAAATGGATGCTTATATGGATCATCCCGAGGCAAATCCACTATTTCAAAGAAAGGATTAGTTTTTCTCCCGATGCGAGGTGGGGGAGAATGATTAATGGTTTTCTTATTGTTTGATTTGAACCGGGCCCTTTGGGCCGGAACCTTCAGAGGGGAAGGGGATTGGACTTTTGTACATTAAGCATGAAATCTGAAACCTTCTGGGGGGACATTTGAATGTTGCACTGGGGGGGGGGGTGCATGTCCCTCCGGGTTACCCCCGGAATTCAACACGTTTTTCTGGATTTAAACGATTTTAGGGATCATATCTCAAGAACTAATGAACGGAATTTCATCAAACTTAATATTCTGACATAAGTTGTTCATGATTAGGTTTTCGTGTAAATGATATAACAGGTTGTGCTGCCATGCTTCTTTTTTTTTTAGCAGTGTTGAATTCAGGCATTTTTCACCGGGAGGGATTTCTATGGTTCTGGAGAGGGACATTCTAGAGTTTCGGGAGGGGGGGGGGAGAACTGGACTTTTGTCCATTAAGCATAAAATCTCAAATCTTCATGAGAGACATTTCAATGTTCCGGGGGGGGGGGGGGGTTGTCCACCCGTACCAGCCCCTGAATTTAACACTGTTTTTCAGAATTTACACGATATTAGCGATAATATCTCAAGAAGTAATGACCGGAATTTCATCAAACTTAATATTATGTGTCATTGACATAAGTTGTTCCTGAGTTTTTCGTGTTAATCATGTAACAGCCGTTTTTTTTGCATGATATTCGTGATAGCCATATCTCAAAACTAATGCACGGAATTTAATCAAACTTCATATTCTGTTACACTTTCAGATAACTAGATCCTTATTAGGCTTGGGTGTATACTGCCCAACAGCTGCCGCTTTTATGCTCTTTGAATTGGGATTTTCCGTTGCGGACATCTAGGCTAATATCAGACGAACGTCTTTTTGCACGCTTTTTTTTCGCTCTTACACCGTCCCTACACATGCTAGCGAATGTGTAGGGATGGCATAAGAGCGAAAAAAGCGTGCAAAAAGACGTTTGTCTGACATTAGCCTAAGAGGGTGTGGGCCGAAATTCAATGATTTGTTAGGAAAATGCAATGCTTATATTTTCTTTTAAAATGCACATACTTCAACGAACCTATCCTTTTTAAATCCTCATGATGCGCATAGGTTATCATTTAAATTTGACTTTGTGATAGCGAATTTTGAAGTTTTAGCATTTATGAGGCAGATGAAAGTTTTGGGATTGGCACATCCAACTACTTTATCTTCAATTTTTGAAGGAAAATGAAAATGATATTACCTTATTTTGTCTTAGAGACATCGATTAAAAAATTCATAGTATCGATTAAATCGAGTTGGCCATAGTATCGATTAAATCGATTAAAAAAATCGAAATCGCCCATCACTAGGTAGAAACCTGGCCAGACTTTGGAAATTCATTGTAGTTTGGAATCCACTTTAAGCTAAAATCTTATTTAATCTTTATGTATAAAATATAATTTTAGCACCTTCAAACAAATCGATCATCCTCATAATGTATTGGCTACATGAAAGAGCAGAACTCATCTAGTGATTTAATTAATTTCATTTATTTTTGTAGCTCAAAGTCATTATCCGAAATTCCGGAAACTTGAGTATTTCTTGAATTTCATATTAGGGACCATTGTCGATTTAATTCTTAGGGAAAGTGATCGATTTTATGAATTTTTTAAATGTATTTGGAAAGTAGGGAGGAGTAAGATATATTTTGCTTTCAGCTGTCGTCTAAAAGTAGACATGACTTCTTACATGTGAGTGTAATTATGAGGTTATAAATGTTCTCACAATGACCGACAGATCGGCTTCCTCGAGCTTTTAACTAGAGCTTTGTTGGCTTAAGTCTCTGATGTTTAATAATACAGTGTATAAGCGGTCGGTTGACACGTTAATATGTGAAATTGTAAGTAATCGTACTAAAAAGATTATTTTTGAAGAAACATCGACCCTAATAATTGTTTTTATACAAGGCTAGATCTTTTCCACAGTACACTGGTCGGGCCTGCGACATCAAACTTGGGAACTTCGGCTACAATCTTTCCGAAGTTTGGTAAATTAGATTATGAATTATATTGTCAAATGAATATTTTAAAATATATTTGATTAAAAGAAACGGTGAAAAATATTTTCTCTCTCGAAAAATCTTATATACGTGGGTTGTAAATAAAGAAGTGGTAACATAGATATAAAACAATTTTTAATGCACTTACAAGAAAATTTGCGTTACATTCCTTTTATACAATCACCAGCAAAGTTTAGTACATTTTGCCAAAATGTCGGGAAGTCGTAGGATACCGTTGGCAAGGTGTTTGTTGGTGATGACAGCGACGGAGTGCCCAACTGCTCGACTGAGACCAAATTCTACAGGTAATTTCCGGATGGTCCATCAACGGTCTATGGAAAGGAGAACACTCAAGATGTCAATCTGATCTTGAGGAATGGACGGCAGACCTGCGCTGTACAAATCTACAGTCTCATTCCGACCTGCACAAAACGCTTTGACCTATCGTGCAACCGTCCTATACGATAACGCAATCTCGCCACATGTTTCAAATAATCCTCGATAGTAGGGCTCCTTATAATACAGGCTGGATTGTCAAGCATTTTGTTTCCCACTTAGGCCAATGAGCGATTGTTGCCCATGCGGCGTGGCCATTCGTTCTTCTCCTAGCGGTAATTAAATGGCGGCGTGAGTCAGCCCGGATTATAGGAGCCTTACTCGATAGCATTCAGATGCATTTTTGCCCCGAGAAACCTCGATTTTAATCTACAACCGCTGATCACCTGTTGTAAACAGGCTTTAGAGTGGTAAAAATGACACTGTCCACTTCAATGCCACACAGCAATTACCCTTTCGAACTGGATCGACTGTTTAATGTACTCCACACATCGACAACAGCGCCACCTCACTGTTACCATATCTTGTTTGCGCATGCGCGAGCTTCTGCGACTTTCTGAACTATGTTGCCGCTACTTTATTTACAACCCTCGTAGTAACTAAAAAGATATATTTAAAATATCTCCTGAGATTCCTCAACTTTGATTTTAATGAATTATATATTGGTTTTTTATTTAAAGATATTAATTATAATTTTGCAAAGAATGGAATGAATTTTTCTATAGTGAATATTTTTGCAATTTTGTTTTATATTTCCCGTTGTGTATAGGGATGTTTGATTGCTTTTATGATAGGATTTCTCTGACATTGTTATTACCGTGAATAATTTAATAATTTCAAATTGTGTTTAATATGCAATGCAAAGAGTTTTGCAAGTATGCGAGAAATAGGAATCTCTGGAGTATATATAGATAATGCAAACTTTAGAAATATATCTTGGAGGTCATTGTCTCCCTTGTAATTCTGGTAAGTACTGAATCTGAAGTCAAATACGGCTATTCAAGGGAATGCAAGAAACAATGACAAACTGAAGCAAAATTGACCTTTTTGTAGAAGTAAAATCCACATTTCTGTCATATTTGAATTTTAATTTTCTCGTCAATCAATTGGATATCGCATTTGGTCACTACAATAGTCGCAGGTGAATGTAGAGCACTTCAGAAAGTCAATTTTGTCAATGTGACCCCAATCTAATACAAATTTAAAGAGAGTAGTGTTTTCATAAGTGTTTATTCATTCTTTGTTGTCATAAAACTGTTGAATTACGATTCATCGGATGGTAAGCCCCACCCTGGAGTCACACACCACTGCAATCAGAAACCAGGGCGTCATATTAGAACAGAAACGGGGTCACTGACATTTACATAACAGAAAAATAAATTTCGGGACATTTTTGAGAAAGAGAGTGAATTTTTACTGTTTGTATGATAAGTTTGGGAACTTTATGAATGTGATATTTCAAGGTAATGGATTTTACGGAAGATTACTTTTTTATCTTAAAGATATGATTTCACAATTGATAAGAAATCAATGAAGCATATATAATGCACTTTGATTTACAACTTACTAAGAAATGGTAAAAAAAAAAGTAATAGACAAAATAACATTTGCATCATTGTTAAAAACTAAGTTAAATTGTAATCGGAATTGTTAAGGCGACAGATGACTTTAAAATAGGCAAAAATCGAAGAAAAATACTAACTTTTGTTTTTGTGTTATATATATATATATATCAATGTATTGACATGTACTTAACAGAAACTGCGTTTTCCTACTTCTTAAAAGTAAGTAATGAAAATAGCATGTCATAATGTATTTCAAATGCATTTTTCCCAAATAATTTTTTTTTTCATTCTGTATACGACTTAAAAATGCGCCACGCATTTAAAGTTTTGTTCAAAATTCTTAATATTTCTAACGGGAAAATCTTGATACATAGTGTAGGTGGGGGCAAACACACGCACGGGCAAAAACACGCACCGGCTGATTTAATATGAACGCAAAGTTTTTTCAATGTTGTCGACAATTAGGCTTCAATCGAAATTTAATATGAACGCAACGTTTTTTCAATGTTGTCGACAGTTAGGCTTCAATCGAATCAACCAGTTGTGTGTTGATAACATGGAAAGAAAGTTGCATTCCGTGCTGAGAAAATTAGTAAGTTTCAATTTTTCATTTTTGATGTAATATTAAAAAAAAAAAAAATGTGATTGTTGATAATACTGCTGTGCTAATGTTTACAAATCCAAAAATTCAGTGAAGAACAGAAACTCTTTACTTTCTAAATGCCGTGTAGTTTACCTCGATTGCATTTCTGTAAACTTTCAATTGGCCGGTTAAACATAACGGGGCTTCGCCCCCTTCACTGCGGATTTTTACCCCAATTAATGGGGCAAAGGGACGCAGAGCAATGCTTTTAAAAAATTGCAATTTTTTTGAAATTATAATTTGACAGAATCTAGGCTGATGGTGATACTGAGTGAGGTTCTAATATAATATTTTATTCAGCCATAAACAACTTTAGACCAGCGTGTTCATTCAAAATAAAAATTTTAGGAAAGTGCGTGTCTTTACTCCCACCTACCCTAATATAATAACTGTGCATTCGCTTTTGAATATTGATTTATTAAAATATAATCCTCAAATCAGTAATGAAGTCTATTAACATGTAAATTTTCAATGAAAACTCAGTTTCGTGTCAGTTTTTCATTTTAAATAAGTATCTGATTAAAAAATGGATGCACGCTTTTTAAAAAAAAAAGTTCCTTTGATTAATAAAATGAAATAATGGATAAGTTATTTTGAAAATTGGAACGCATGTAGCAATTAAAGAAACTTAGTTGCTTAAAAAGTTTTAATTTTCAGTAAATTGAACTATTTTTCGAATATTTATTGAATTTATCGGACAGAACGCTTCCTCGAAGAATTTCTTCTTGGAAGAGCATTAATAGTGAAACAAAACTTTTTTTTATAGTTCTCGGATGGAAGGATTAATTAGGACCCGAATTTTCCAAATATCCCACGAGGCAAATTCAATCCTTTAAGCCAGGCCTGGCTAAGAGATTTTTGTACCCAGAGCATTTTTCAATTTTTATGAACCTGTAAGTTTGTTGGATAATTGTATAATTGTAGGAAGCGCAACAATTACCAAATAAGATAGTGGGCTTCCTGCTTATTGGTATTTTTTGTATAAGACATTTTCATGTCAGAACAGATTATGAACGAAATTTTATGGTACTCTTAAAAAAAAATAGTTTTATTGTAATAAATTATGTATATTTTTTGTT
Source organism: Maratus speciosus (assembly GCA_963932465.1). Taxonomy (NCBI): domain Eukaryota; kingdom Metazoa; phylum Arthropoda; class Arachnida; order Araneae; family Salticidae; genus Maratus; species Maratus speciosus. The sequence goes on along the minus strand of OZ010787.1, from coordinate 155,428,907 downwards.
GTTCATCAAATTGTAGAAAAATATTTATTAATATACCACGAAATATGAAATATTTTACGTATAATAGGTAGCTTCAATGATTTGGCATTTAAAAATGGACGTTTGTAGAATAAAATAGGAAGAAGTGACTCTAAAGTTACCGCGTGATTTTGTTAAGTTCATTTAAAATTTTCAAATGAGATTGAAAGTCTGGTTGCGCTGAAATGAACAAAAAATTATGAAAGAGGAATATAAGAAAAAAAAGCATTACTAAATTAACTGGATATGTTGCATAAGACGTAGAAGTGCTGACCATATACAGTAAACTCTCTGTAAGGCGGACTCTGTGTAAGTCGGAAATCTGTCTAACTCGGAAAGATTTTCAAGTTCCTGTGAATCCATAGACATAGAGTAAAATTTGTATAAGATGGAATATTGTCTACTACGGAAAATTTTCTCGGTCCTGATCGATTCCGCCTTAGGCAGAATTTACTATATATATATATATACACAATAGTAAATTACATTCATAAATACAGAGAGTCACGCAAATAGAGGTACAAACTTTGAGGGAGGTAGAGTACACTACAGCAAAGAATTTTTGTATAGAAAACGAGGTTACATTAGGATACATTTATACTCTTATTCAGTCAAAAATCCAATCACTTCAATCCTTCTCAAAATTTGATTCATAGCTTTAACAATAATGAAGGTATCGAACGACTCGAACCCAGAAACTTTGGCTTCAATCAACAACGTTCTTCTAATTGAGCTATCTGGACGACAACCCAATCTACACAATATTCGCCCAGGTGATTATTTGGTAATGTCATCTGGTCTGTTACTTGAAACAGCTCGACAAACTAAACCACAGGTAAAGGAACTCCAATAAACGATGCATGAGGATACTCTAATTATTTTTAAAACAATTAAATGATTGGTAAATAATTAATAAGAATAGTAATTATTTACCAGTAACGAGTAGTAATGCAGTCCAGATAGTTCAATTGGAAGGGCACTGGTAGTTGAAGCCAAATATTCTCCCAGTGGCAGAAACACCGCGACATGGCGACATAGTCGCGGACACAAAAAATCTTTATTAGACAATTATTGTCTGCACTAATGAAGTCAATTTAAAAAATTGTCCGCAACCTTCGGACAATTTCTCCCGCGTAAAAAGCTCGAATTTCAGCAAAAAATCGCGTAAAAAGTGCGAATTTCGGCAAAAGATCGCGTTAAAAGCATTAATTTCGATAAAAGATCGGATAAAAATCGTGAATTTTGGCAAAAGATCTCGTAAAAAGATCGCGTAAAAAGCGTGAATTTTGGCAAAAGATCGCGTAAAAAGCGCAAATTTCGGCAAAAGATCGTGTTAATGGCGTGAATTTCGGCAAAAGATCGCGTAAAAAGTGCGAATTTCAGCAAAAGATCGCGTTAAAAGCTTTAATTTAAGCAAAAGATCGGGTGAAAGGCGTGAATTTTGGCAAAAGATCGGCTGAAAGGCGTGAATTTTGGCAAAAGATCGGGTAAAGAACGTGAATTTTGGCAAAAAATCGCGTAAAAAGCGCGAATTTCGGCAAAAAATCGCATAAAAAGCGCAAATTTCGGCAAAAAATCGCATAAAAAGCGCGAATTTCGGCAAAAAATTGCATAAAAAGCGCGAATTTCGGTAAAAATTTGAGTAAAAGCACAAATTTCGGCTAAAGATCGTGTTATTGGCGTGAATTTCGGCAAAAGATTGTGTGAAAGGCGTGAATTTTTGCAAAAGATTGTGTGAAAGGCGTGAATTTTGGCAAAAGATTGTGTGAAAGGCGTGAATTTTGGCAAAAGATCGTGTTAATGACGTGAATTTCGGCAAAAGATCGGGTAAAAAACGTGAATTTTGGCAAAGATCGCGTAAAAAGCGTGAATTTCGTCAAAGGATCGTGAAACAAATGCAAATTTCGTCAAAGGATCGTGAAACAAACGCAAATTTCGTCAAAGGATCGTGAAATAAACGCAAATTTCGCCAAAGGATCGCGGTCACAATGCAAATTTCATCAAAAGATCGCGGAAAATGCAAATTACGTCAGAGGATCATGAAAAAACGCAAATTTCATCAAAGGATCGCGGAAAAGCATACCTGCCAACTGCTACGAAAAAATCGTAGTTGCTACGATTTGAACCTGTAAACTACGATGCTACGAAAATCGGCCTTAAACTACGATTTTTTTTTTTTTTCAAAAAATACAAACGCATTTTTTGTTTCTAGTTGCAATTTTTATCCCGCGCAGCATATTTTTCAGGAGTGATTCTGTTCAGAAATTTTCTAAATTTCAAAGTATTCATTTCTGAAAGTTTTAAAAAATTGGTCATTAGTCCGAAAATTCGGACATTAAAAAATGCTCATGGGGGGGGGGGGGGGGAAATCTGGGCTGCAAAACAAACTTCTTAACATAAAACCCTCTTTATGTACCTTAACCACCAGTGAATCGTGTTTCTGTAAATATTTATACAGGAATTCCCTTTCTCAGAAACAAAGGTGCCATTTTAAGAATTTCTGGAGAGAGGGGGTGGGGAGGGGGGTGGAGGTGGTTCTTTGAGAGTCACGGTATGAAATAGTGTGCAAAATCGCACGATATGCACACGGAAAAGGAAAGTCCTGCATAATGAAAAATGCTGTCCAGTATTTCCCACTGCAAATTTTTCCACAGACCTATGACTCTTTTGCGAATTTTGAATTTCTTGGAAGACCACAATTTTTTTTATTTTTTATTTTATGGAATTTCCCCAAATTAATTCGTGAATCGATCGCGAAAAAAAAATGAGATTTTCTTCAAATGATCGTGTTAAAATATCGGGTATTTCGTCAAAGATCTCAGAAACAAATAGTGATTATCTTCAATTGCTCGCTGGATAAAATCGCTAATTTCGTTAAGAGTTCAGAAAGAAATTGCGAATTTCGTCAAAAGATATCGCAAAAAATCACTAATTTCGATAAACTATCGACGGAAAAATATTGCAAATTTCTTCTAAAGGTCACGGAAACGAGTGGTGAATTTTGTTAGTTGGTAGCGAAAAGATATAAAAAATTTTGCCGATCGGTTGCGATAAACTATCACGAATTTTGACAAATGAGCATGTAAAAAAAATCAATTTCGTCAATTGGTCGCAGAAGAAAATAAATTTCGTCAAAGGATCGTGGTAAAAACGTGAATTTTGTCAAAATATCGCTGAAAAAAACCGCGAATTTCGTCAAAAGATTAGTAAGAAAATGCAAATTTTACCGAAAGATCGCGGAAAGAAAACACTAATTTCGCCAAAGGATCGTGGTAAAAAACGCAAAACTTTTTCAAAGGATCATGGTAAAAAATGCGAATTTCTTCAAAAGTTCGTGGTAAAAACTGCGGATTTCAACAAAGAATAGTGATAGAAAAATGTGAATTACGATTGTGGGGGAAAGAAATTGAATATCCTGAAATGATTGCGGGAAAAAAAAGTGCTAATTTCGTCAAAATTTACTGCACTGGTCTAAAAAACTGGAACCAGGCTAAAAAAAAAAAAACGCTTCGAAACGAGAAGAAATTCAAAATTCTAAAAATCATACAAAAATTTTCAGAGGAAAAAATTTACTGTATTGAGTTCAAAGACTGAAACCTTATTTATTCCTTTTACGAATGTCAAAAGATGGCTGCGAAACCTGAAAAACCAACCAACCAACCTCCAGATTAATTTAAATTTTGTGTGCTACGATTTCTCATTTTCAAAGTTTGGCAGGTCTGGAAAAGTACGAATTTCATCAAAGGATCGCGGAACAAATGCGAATTTCGTCATAGGATTGTGGAAAAAACGCAAATATTGTCAAAAGGCCACACACACACACACACACAAAAAAAAAGGAAAATTTCATCCAAAAATTGCGAGAAAAATGCGAAATTTGTCAAAAAGCCATGGAGAAAACGTGAATTTCATTGAAGAATTAATGAGAATGCATCATGCTTACCATGTTTGAAATAGAATGATGAAAAATTCCTAGTTTAATTTATTATTTATTCATTAAAATGACAAGCAAAATTTGCAGACAGATTATGAAATCTTAAAAGCTTGTCGCAGACAGCTACAAAACTTTCTGCCACTGGGAATATTCTGGGTTCGAGCACCAGCTTGGGCACATTTTAACACAGATGGAAACATTACAACTCGTATGAAATATTTACCAATCATTTGATTGTGTTAAAAGTAATTAAAGTTAATTATTCATTCATAATTTATTGGATTTCCTTTACCTGCGGTTTATTCTATCGAGCTGTTTCGAATAACAGATCAGATGCCATTACCAAATGGTTACCTGAATTGGCAGACCATTGGCAATTGAAGCCAAAGGTTCTGGATTCGAGCCCCAGCCTGGATACATTTTCACAAAGATGGAAAAATTACTACCCGTATGAATTACATACCGATCGTTTGATTGTGTTAAAAGTATAATTAAAAAAAAATAACGAAGGTATTTTAACGAAATTTTCGACAGATTTGCATTGTTTTTTGTGTAACGCGATGATATTACGAAAACGGTTGGAATAGCGTTGTAATTTGATCAGTGATGCCGTATGTAATATGAAATATATTCTGCAATATGGTGCATCTATAGTTTAGTATTGTTTGGATGTGGATTGGGGCCTCTTCTATTCTTGTGATGTATTACATTTTGCACAAAAGAAGATAAGTTTGCTGCAAATGGCGTTAAAATATCGTCATTATTTTTGAAGCTATCTCCGGATTTGTACTGAAGTGAGATTTTATTTTCGCCTGAAAAAATGAACTGCGACCCTAGTTTCCAATACAAAAATTATTTATTGTGTTGTACCTTAACCTACCGTGAAAGTTTGTACTTATATTTTTGAGAAATCCTGTATATAATTTTGAGTTGATAGATACGCCAACCTATCGGGTTTATGAGATTTTAATTGTTTTACAAGTTGTCATGTAATTCGAATCATTACAGAAATGGTGGGGATTCCCCGGTTTCGAACCTCTCTTCTTCCTACCAGCCTCGTAGTGAGATGATTAATATCCATAGAATTGATTTTACGTATAGGCACATGGCATCCGAACAAAACCCAGCAGCATGCAATGTTCCTAGGTAGTGTCACCCTCTCAATCGCGCTCCATGCTACTTCATTTAGTATTCGGTTGGGAACTGGTATTTTACAGCATGGCTGGCCGTTGACCTCATAAAATTATAAAAAATATTAAATGACATTATGGAAAATTACAGTGCCTCATGAAAATTCCATACCCAGGGCAAAGAAATTGAAGCGTTTACAGGGTACAAGCTTCACCGGCCCATTCGATATAATTGGACCCTGTCTGGCAAGTGAAAAGGCTTGTTTTAGGAAGATATTTTGAAAATTTATTTGTCTAAAATCCAATTTTCTCTTATATTTTTGAACTAGTATTACGTATATTATCAACTCTTTTCGACAAAATTTGATGTGATATTTTATTATAGAAACGATTAAATAAATATTTTTCACAAGTAATTAACACCTTTGGTTAGCGAAATTTCAAAACATGTACAAATGCAATAAAAATATGCACATGACAAAAAAAAAATTATTTTGAAAAAATTATGAAAATTTTCACATTTCACCTACAAATCACTGAATAATCAGTGATATAGAATATTAATCAGACAGTAAGTGACCTTCTATTTCAATCACAAGAGCAACGACGTCGGATGTTTGCTGGCTAGTGACCTTCTGCGCAACAACCTTCACTCCAAGATTATTTACATTCTGCGGTCATTCATACAGATTATAAGGTTCTTTAACAAGCTTTTTTAAACTTTTCAGATAGATGCATTTAGTGATTTTTTTGCTGGTGTAGATTTTTCAAATAACTGAAACAATACACGTGTTGATGTTCTCACGAAGAAGGGGATCCAGAATTCTAAATAAATTCCTTGATTTAATATTTTAAAACGTGATAAGAATCGGCTTATAAAGATTTAGCAAAGTGTTAAAAACAGCTAAGTACATGATGTTCAGTCCTCTAAAAACTTTTTTATCAACTTGCTTTTAAGCAAGTATTAAATGAATGTTTTTTGATAAGATTGGGTGCTTTAAAAGTCTAAGTTAAATACATTATTAAAATTTCAATGTGACACATACTAAATGTAAAAGTAAAGAAAAAGTGACTAATTTGATATTTTCCTTAATCAAATTATAAATTAACCCTTCATCCGTGAGAAACGGACATATATATATATATTTTTTTTTGTACCGACTGGTACTTCCGTTCATGGCCATTACTTTAACATAAGAAAGTAGGTGCCATAATAAAGTCCCTTTTATACCGAAATAACTTATGAGCGAAGATAGTTGTGAGATAATAATAAATAAAAGAAATTACACCGCGTTTGATGCAACAGATGTTGCCCTGCTTGCGATGAAAATTGGAAGAGAGCCATTGAACATTAAAAACATAAAGAACATTTCCAAAGTTGCAAAAATGTAAGTTAATTAATAAAAAGTAACGTTTGGTTCTATCGTATAAAATATTAATATTTTTGAACATTTTAAATTCTCATTGGCTTTTTAGTTTAGTTTGCTTAAATATTAAAGAACTTGATATCAAATTTATAATAACATTAAGATAAAGGTAAAGAGAACAAGGTTTTTTTAATGTTTTCCTCAAATGAATTATAAATTTATTCTTTTTCTGCGAGTCAAGGCAGATATCCTTTTTTCCAACTGTACATTCATAAGTTATCAGTATACTATTCTTGAGTTTTCAACCTTGTAAATGCGTTTCAAGTAACTTTAAGATGATGATGCTGTTCATAAAAAAGTTTTGAAAGCATATTCTCATAAATGACGGTCTTCAATTGCAGTGTGCCAGCTACAAACATTAAGAAAAATTAAAGAAAATGTGACGCTTTTTTTTTATATTTTTCTTAGTTGAAATATAAATTTACCATTTGCCTGTGATACACGGGCAGATACCTTTTTGCCACGTCAGTTATCAACATGCTATTCGTGACTTATCAACCTTGCAAATTTCTAGATGATGTTAATAGAAAGTAACTTATTTAACCATACCTCATAAATGACGGTCTTCAACGTAGTTCAACAATTCCTTCGACACTACGTAGGAGGTTACGAGGTTAATGTGGTAGTTACAAATATCGAAAACTTGTAGTTAAAATTTGTAATTTCGATCCTGCGTGGTTCGAGAAAATTGACTTTGAGTAAGTCTTTAGGATTTTCTTTCACGAAAATGAAAATTAGGTTTGATTTCTCTCTGAGAGATTTCCTTGAAGGTAATCTTTCGGCAATGTGACCAATGATCGACTTTTAATGAATTTCCTTCTTCCACTATTCCGCAACGCAATCACTCTTGCTCTTTTAAACACTTTACAATAAACTTATCGAACTTAAACCAAACTGACAAATTCGTCGTGTTCTAGCATTTTAGCTCTACACCATTGTTGAAGTATTATTTTATAAGAGGAATTTAATTACATTTAACCCCTTCAAGGGCGGTCGTTCATTTTTAGATCACCTAATTTTAATTCCTAAAAACTACATTGGTACCAGAATATTGGTATGAAAATTTCCCTTTTATTAAGTACGTGAACAATCCTATGCCATTCGAATCCTATGCTACGTCATCCTATGCCATTCTTTGGTTGGTGCTCCGGTCGGGTGATCAAGTACGTGAACAAACATTGTTATGTATTTTTGGTAAGCTCCTTGAACGGTTAATTAAAATTAGGATTATGCCGAAGCTGGAAAAAGAAGAATTTTGGGATAATGGTCAACATGGATTCAGAGAAAGAAGGAGCACTATCACAGCTTTGGAAGATCTAAGAGAAAGAATTCGCATAAATCTGTATAATTATAAATATTTTGCAATGACGTCGGTTGATATACAGGCAGCATTTGCTGCGGTGGATTGGCAGATATTGGCTATGTTGATAGATAGGTTACCAATAGCTCAATACTTAAAGAATATTCTGAAAAATTATATATCACGTAGAAGAATAGGATTTAGTTTCACGTATGGAATTATCTGGTATATATTATTTAAAGGCTGTCCCCAGGGAAGTTGCCTTGGTCCACTTCTCTGGTTGATCGTTGCAGACTACCTATTGAAGAGATATAGATTAAGACATGGCGATATATTATCCTACGCTGACGATTTCGTAGTTTTTGCAGGTGCAGACACAAGAAAAGAATTAGAAGAAGAAATGAACAAACGCATAGCATGGTTTGCAGAGATCTGCGAGAATTTACATTTAACAATAAGCAAAGAAAAATGCGAAAGTATTTTATTTGGCAGGTATTTGTTAGAAAACAGGCATCCTATTTTCAAGATTGGAACATCATCGATATCCGTAAAAGACTCAGTTGTATACCTCGGTGTAACTATTGACAGTAAATTAAATTGGATTAGACACCTTGAGAAAGTAAGAGAGGGGGTGAGAAATTTTACTTCAAACATAAAGAAAACAGTGCAGAGAGATAGGGGATTACAAGCATCATATAGAAAGATTTGGTATAATTCTGTGATAGAAAAACAGATAACATATGGTGCGGAAATTTGGTTTCCAGATTTGAAAGTGGATGCACTTAATAAATTAAGTTCATGCCAGAGGCTTGGATTATTATCAATTATCACATCATATAAAACTGTCTCTACGGACGCTTTGTGTGTATTGGCTGGTGTTGCTCCATTACACATTTCACTCAAACATTCTGTGGTGAAATATAGAACTATTCATGGGAATGCCAGTATCATAGAGAATGGAACAGAGATCAAGAAAGATAATATTATGATCAACTTAGTGACAATGGACTACCCAGATTATGGAGCTCTCAGTAACATTCATATCACAGATAAGGATAGTCGTGAATATCAGGGAATTAACATGCCATTAATATATACAGATGGGTGAAAAATGGCCTGTGGAGTAGGCGCCGCATACACAATTTTTGTAAATGGTGAATGTATCTTGGATTATAAGATCTCTTTAAATATTTTAAATAGCATATATCAAGCTGAACTGACTGCGATAAAGTATGCAGTAGATTGGGTAATAAACTCGAATTATAACAGTGCTGTCATTTTTACTGACAATAGAGCATCAACTTTGGTTATACAGAGAAACTTTCCTGCAAACGCCATTGTTAAAGAAATCTATGATAATATGAAAAGTCATCCGGAAAAAATGGTCACTATTGGATGGACCAGAGCACACGTTGGAAATGTGGGGAATGAAAGAGCAGATCGTTTGGCGAAAGAGGCAACAGATTCATCAATGGCTGACATAACTGCTGATGTATTATTTCCAATTTCTTTAGTTAAGAGAATCTGTAGTGAGAATACCATTAGACAATGGCAGGAAGAATGGACATCAAGTATCAAGGGTAGGGACACCTATAAGGTTATCAGGAAAGTAAATACCGATTATGTGTGTACGAGTCAAGTTATGCAGTATTTTATAACAGCACATGGTATTTCCAACTGAGCGAAAAAATGCCCAGGCCGGGAATCGAACCCAGATCCTTGGCTTACAATATGCTGGTTGGTTGTCGGCCCAGTTAGCTTAAACGGAAAAGCACATGGTAGTTTCCCAGAGTTCCTTTTTAGGATTGGAAAGAGAAGAAATGCACTTTGTGACTGTGGCACAGTGGGTAATGTACTGCATTATTTGTATGGACGCTGTCCTTTTGTCCCACATTTCTTCAACTTTGACAACTCGTTAAGCATCAGGCAAAATCTCAGGAGAGTAATCTTTGACAAAGACAATTATAAGAAACTTTGCAATATATACAATTCTTTAAATGAATTATATTCGTTTATTAGGTATAAATTCTGAGGCTGTAATTAGCTAGAATTGCGTTAGAAATTGAGAACATTGTCTTTTGATTCAATGTAGCATGTGCAATTGAACACTGAGCAATTCAATTGAACACTGAGCTTGATTTTCAATAACTTTGATACAAATATATATCTTGTTGAGGAACATTTTGGAAAAGTCAACATATTTAATGTCTGAGAAGTACCAGCATTTCAAGTGACTTTAATTTACAATGTGTCTCTCTCTCTGTTCTGTGGTGCTTTGGGCATTTCATATACTTAATCCCATTGTGATATGGACCTTGAACATTGATGCTTGCCTTACAGTATGTTGTCATTTCAGTGTACTTCAGTGTTCTTTTTATGAAGTTCTTCATAAGTTGTAGGTTACCTATAAACATTTCAGGCCGTGTTGGCAATCCTGTTTTAATGTTATTTGGTCTATATTTTAGTTGATGATCGTAACCTGTAAACCATCTGTAACCATTCCTGTAAACCATCATTTTTGTTATTTTGTTGCATGGCTACCTTAAACATGCGTATTTTGTATTTTGTATTTTTTTTTTTTTTTTTTTTTGTAACATAGCGAGTTTTTATTTATTAGCATATTTGAATATGCCATTGCTTCACTTTAGTAAGTTCTATTGTTGCCGTTGTTAGGGTCCGTTCGGGCTGTGGTAGAGCTGGATAGTGGTGCGTTCTTTTTTCCCGCCAGGACATTAATTCCATTAACCTCGCGGTTGGCGTCCTGGTTGGGTGTCCCAAGTACGTGAACAAAAGCTTTTGCTTACTTTGGAATAAATTTGTTTTTAAATTCTGATGTCGTTCACTCATTTCAACATTTTACGAATAGAAGTACCTTGGCTTAGAAAGGGTTAAAGAAGCCTTGTTCAGATTTATATAGTGTGTAGTCTTATTTAATATACATGATGCAAAAAATTAGAATAATCAAAAATTTACACTACTGAAATTATTTAGCTTTCAGAATTAAAAGTCTTATTTTAGTAAATGAATTTTCATAAATAAGCTCGTCAAAAAAGAATTTCATCAGTAACATTTAAATTTTTCAGTAATTAATTTTCAAAATGTTTCGAGAAATATTTGTTGGCTACACAAAAATCATAGTGCTTAACTCAGTATAAAATGTCATATAAAGCACACATATATCTGTGTTCTCTTAAATGCCATTTGATTATTCCTAGTTGATAATGAATTGTATTCTTGGCGAAAGTCGTGTGTCTGGTTTTGCAGTGTATTTTAAATTTGCTATTTTATATTCAGTTAACATGCATATTTTTAAAATTTATTATAATATTTTCTTAAATTTCTACCAATTAGTTGATTAATTCTAGTCTTTGAGGAATTTGAAATACTTTAAAAATAACGTTTATAAAGGGAAAAGGAGTTTTGAGATTTGCTAATATACGCATATTTAAGTTTTAATATTGTAACTCTAAACGTTGTGTTTTTAAGTATATTGCGGAACGAACTTTTGACTATTTTATTACGCTATCTGTTTAAATATTGTACAACGCTGCATATATGGAGTCATTATTAAAAAAAAAAGTGTGTTTCAAGTTTATGATTAAAACAAGGGAATTTTAGATGTTTACATACTGATCACCGCATTTCAATATTTGTTTGAAATAAAAATATCTTATTATTAAATATATCGGTAAAAAACTGGAAATCAGCTGACACTTTAGATTTTAGGTATTTTGTCGAATATCTAGAGAAATATTTGACAAATTCTTCTGAAACTTCAAGAATATAAAAAAAAACATATTTAACCTCATATTTATCAGGGAAGGTTTCACGAAGCAATCACGATGAAAATTAGGGAACCAACAGCAAATTGAATAAAAAAATATTCGTGATCACCCTGTAAAATGTCAAGTATTTTCCACAAGCTTTTTTGTTTATAGCATGAGGGGTTTTCCACCAAATTTAACGCCACTTTCAAGAAACTTGCCAAAGTACGGTAGAAATAAAATATCAAAATTAGAAAACAAATATATTAAATATTCGATGAAAAATGAGCATTTGTATGAAATACATTTTAACTTCGCGTGCGTCAATGATGCAGTATTTTTTTTTCTCAATTTAGTAGTCAAATATATAGATCCAACTATGAAAAGCCAATTGAATATCGTGAAAAAATTCAGTAACGTATCCGCAATATAAAGTGGGGTGATGATAAGGGGTTTTCTACAAATTGTATTTTTTCACTTATTTATTTTTTATGATTTAGTTCTCATTGAAAGAATAATCAGCACGAGCCCGTTCCAACAGAATTATCAGAATCGAAGCATTCGTTCTAAAGTTTTGTATGGATTCTTAAACACAAACTCCCTTTGTTGGAAGTCAGTTAAAAAAATTACAATTTGTGAAAAATCCTTTATCCAGCTACTATTAGAAAGCAACTGAAATTCAGCTCAGCTTACATTGCTGATACCTTTCGGAATTTTCACGTTAATCGAATGACCTTTTTATATGAGTTGTCCTAAATAGCTGACTGCTAAATTATACAAAATAAATAAATAAATAAATATCACTCACGTATTCACAGTTAAACATTATTTCATACGAATGCTCATATTTCATCAAGTTATGCAATATATTATTTTCTATTTGTAATATCTACTGTACTCTGTCAAGTTATTTGAAAATGATGTTAAACTTAATGTAAAACACTGCATGCTATAAAGAAAAAAAAACATGAGGAAATATTTTGAAATATTTAAAGAAATCTTTATATCTTCATGAATATATGTGCTATGCTCACACAAATGTTGTACAATACCCATACATGTTATTTCGAGTATTTTGTTTTACAAGGTGATCCCGAAGTTCCAGAAGAATTCATCATATTTGTGGAAATATCGACTAACGCTCGTATTCATGAATAACTTCGACCGAGTGTTAAACCGCGGCTTCAGTAACCCCAGGTTGGTATTTTCAACCGGGAGTTGAAAACTCGTATTCACCGTTTACTTCGGATGAAAAGTTACCCAACTCGGGGTTTCTCGACCTAGGTTGAACGAAATGTGTTTATTGGTCAAAAAAATCACATGCCTTGTTCGGTTTCGCGTCGAGACTTCGTTTGTTTATGTTTTGAAAGAAAAATGCCGATTAAAAAAAAAAAGAAAGAAAGAAAGAAATGAACGATTCAGTGTAGTTTTTTTTTTTTATCCCCACAAAATGTATGGACAAAATAAAAACATGTAATCACTAAATATGGATCAACTTAATTTAATTTCTTGAAAGTTTTAATATTTTTTAAACAATTATTTTTTTCTAATTTATTAATGAGTTAGGTTAATGATATGAAACGTGTCAACTGCTAAAATAAATGTTAAAAGGTTCTTTTCCAAAATAAATTTTCGCATAGTTGCTAAAAAATGGAACTTGATTTGGGCCAAAATTAATGAAATTGATTTGAATAAAAACTAAAATTTTATTTCAACAGCAATTATAATGATTTCTATTATTAATAGCTCTAATTAGCAATTAAACAATTTCTGATAATGAAAATATTAAAATGGAGAAAAGGGGAAAAAATTAAGAAAGTAGTCTGTTGTACTTTATATATACTATTTCTTTTATTAGTATAGATGGTATCCCAGATGTATTAATTTTATTGTTTGGATTTTCAGCGAGCTAATTAAAATGTTTAATTCTAATTAAATTAGATAGTAATTAATATTCCAGGTTGACAGGAAAAAGTAGTGAAATAATATTAACAGAACTGCAGAAAAAACGGAACAGGTGATCCTAGCGGTGCCCTGGCACCAGGTATTAAGCCGCAGAGGCGCTCCATAGGCGCATATATTTATCACTTCCGAGCGATTGATAAACATTTTTCATTTAACTAGTCGCTAAATAAAACTCTATACTTCCTTTAAGTTTAAACTGTGTGCAGTGGAGATATTTTATAAGATATTATTTTAAGGAACACAAATATTTTAAACTTTTTAAGACTACTAGTGTATATTGTATGAATTTCCATTCAACACATATAATCGAATAAGGCCTTTCCTAAATCATGATAAATGTATTCTGAATACTATCTGGACAAATAAATGTGAAATATTACAGACAGTTGAATTTTTATCGACCAGTTTTTAGGACCTATCCCCACCTCTTCCCCTCCAGCCATTTGTATGAGAATTTTTCTATTATCACATTTACAAGATCAAAGCTTATTACACATTTACAAGATCACTTGATTATCTTTGACTATTTTTTGATAAATTAGCCTAATAATTACGAAATATTATTACATGCACGAAGACACTTGTTTTTGGTTGCAGTGTTGCATTTGAAAAAATGTATTTATTTAGAAAATGTTATTTTATTTTCTATATTTTTTCCAGCTTCTTAATTTCATATTTTTAACTCATTTAGATATCACTTCATGAGATGTAATAAGAATCTCATTTAGAATAGAAATTAAAAGTGGGATTTTTTTTTTTTTTTTTTGATGAGTGATTAATGATAGATTTCTAGACTAAATAGGCGGAATAATGATAGTTTGTAATCTAACAAAACAACTCAAATTAATTACTAATAATTTCATATAATTTTAATTATCTAATAAATAAAATAGCTGTCTGTTGTTTGTAAATCAGTGGAGAAAAACAAGTTGACATTTGTACCACCCTACCCATTCCCTCTATTTTTTTCTCTTTTTTGGTGTCATTCTTTAATTTAAGTAAATTAAACGTTTCTCAAGATTCTGTGTAAGATATAGAAATAAAAAGAAAGTTTAAAGTACATATTACCAAAAATAGAAGAATATATGTAATCTCATACATACACATATATAAATATTATCTATACATTTTTTGACTGGTTTGTTTATATTTATACATTATATCTCCTTCATTTCATCTTGGATTGTTTGCTTTTATAAATACTCATGATCACGAAGAATTTATTTACCTTAAAAATAGTCATCATAATAGTCATAATGCAAGGGCTGATAAAAATATTTTTGGTGTGGGGTTATTTAAAAAAAAAAAAAAGGAAAGTTTTTTTTTTTTTTTTTTTTTTTTTTTTTTTTTTACCAGCGTATTTCAACCCTTTAGTAATTTATTTTAATTTAGCTGTCAATTAAGAAGCAAAAATTATAAGTGATCTCTAAAAAAAGTCGCAATTTCAGGAGGTAACATTGAAAAGTTATTCATTTTAGGATTTATTATTACTATTATTATTTTCGTATAAAATAGTACTAATGCAATATTTTATATTATGTTTAATTTTGAAATTAAAATACAGTTGAAAAATAAATGCAATAAAAATAAATATTTCAAATTCCACAAAAATTGGGAAACATACGTAGAAGCTTACAAACAATCGTAAAAAAAAAAAAATCAATAAAGAAATAAAACTCAAATTGTTTAAATTTTAAGTTAAAATATCTAATTTATAGATCTGATTTATATTTATCTCAGTTTGTACACAAACAATAATATATCTTTTACACAATAGACCCAAAATTTAATTTTAAAACATTCTATAAGTACTGATCAAAAATCTACAGAGAATCTATGGATATTCTAAGATAATCTGTGTATTTCTTTACTTAAACAAAAATGCAAATTAGCCTGAGTCTCACATTTTAATTAGAACTTATGCAAGTATGGCGTTTATTTCGGTCCTGTTAAAATACATTTGTGAATTTTTTAACATCAAAATTGCAAAAAATAAATGACCTTAAACGCGACAGTTGTTACTTTAGAAGCAATTATTCGGCTGTTTAAGTAATATTGGCTATTTTTAAGGCAAATAAATTTTTCGCGACACACGCGTACTTATGTAAACAAACAATTCAACATGTATTCAATATATAAGAGGCTATATACATAAATATAAACAAATCAGATAAAAATATTGAAGATAATTACATATATATGAGATTACATACCTTTGCATAATGTTATTTCGTTTTATTTAATAGTAGAACTTCTATATTTTACACAGCACATTCTATCAGCCATTGTAAAATGGCGGTCCTCTCCCTCTCCTTCCTCACTCTCACCGCTTGCTTTTCGTTAAATACGCATGCTTGGTTGAAAAATCCTGGGTTGAACCACCTGTAGACCAAGGTTGGGTTACTGAACCCGGCGTTAGATTTCAACCTCGAACCGGTTCAGTGGGGTTGACGGTGAATGCCATTTGAGTATTCAACCCGGGTTTTCTGCATAACTCCGGGTCGAATTTATTCGTGAATACGAGCGTAAACGTCTAAAATCGAAATTGTCCAGTGACTTTTGGCCATATCTTATACTATAATGCGAGCAAAAACTGTGTGTGTGTATGTAAATTTTATCTTAAAAACGGCTCTAACGATTTTGACGAAATTTTGTATTTTACCATTTTCGGGCATGATAAGACCATTGGGCTAGTGTTCGAGAAAATTCGATTAGTGGGTCATTTTGGGTCGTAATGGGTCAAGGTCAAGCTAATTATATCTAAAAAACGGCTCAATCGATTTTGACCAAATTTCACATCCAACCGTTTTTCGACACGAGGAAACTTTTGGGCTAGGTCACATGTTCAAGAAACTTCTATTAGTGGGTCACTATGGGTCAAGCCAATTTTATCTAAAAAACGGCTCTAACGATTTTCACTAAACTCTATATTCTGTTTTGGATTACGAGAAAACTATTGCGCTAAGTCACATGTTCGAGAAAATTCGTTTAGTGGGTCATTTTTGGGTCACCGTGGGTCAAGCTAACTTTATCTAGATAACTTCTTTGACGAAATTTTGTACCCTGTTTTCGGGCACGAAAAGACCATTGAGATGGGTCTCGTGTTCGAGAAAATTCCATTAGTGGGTCATTTTGGGTCATAATGGGTCAGGGTCAAGTTAATTATATCTAGAGAAGAGCTCGATCGATTTTGACTAAATTTTGTATTTAACCATTTTCGGGCACGAAAAGATCATTGGGATGGGTCTCGTCTTCGAGAAAATTCCATTAGTTGGTCATAATGGTTCAGAGTCAAACTTATTATATCTAAAGAACGGCTCAATCGATTTTGACGAAATTTTGTATTTTACCATTTTCGGGCATTATAAGACCATTGGGCTAGGTCACGTGTTCAAGAAAATTCGATTAGTGGGTCATTTTGGGTCGTAATGGGTCAAGGTCAAGCTAATTATATCTAAAAAACGGCTCAATCGATTTTGACCAAATTTCACATCCAACCGTTTTTCGACACGAAGAAACTATTGGGCTAGGTCACATGTTCGAGAAACTTTGATTAGTGGTTCATTTTTGGGTCACTATGGGTCACGCCAATTTTATCTAACAAACGGCTCTAACGATTTTCACTAAACTCTATATTCTACAGTTTTGGAATACGAGAGAACTACTGGGCTAAGTCACATGTTCGAGAAAATTCGATTAGTAGGTCATTTTTGGGTCAACGTAGGTCAAGCTAAGTTTATCTAGATAATTTCTTTAACGATTTTGACGAAATTTTGCACTCTACTGTTTTCGGGCACGAAAAGACCATTGGGATGGGTCTCGTGTTCGAGAAAATTCTATTAGTGGGTCATTTTGGGTCATACTGGGTCAGGGTCAAGCTAATTATATCTAGAGAACGGGTCAATCGATTTTGACTAAATTTTGTATCTAACCATTTTCGGGCACGAAAAAACCATTGGGATGGGTAACGTGTTCAAGAAAATTCGATTAGTGGGTCATTTTTGGGTCACCGTGGTTCCAACTAAGTTTATCTAGATAACGGCACTACGATTTGACGAAATTCTGTAATCTATCGTTTTCGGGCACGAAAAGACCATTGGGATGGGTCACGTGTTCGAGAAAATTCGATTAGTGGGTCATTGTGGGTCAGGGTCAAGCTAATTATATCAAAAAAAGGCTCAAGACGTTTTCACGAAATTTTTTAATATACGGCTGTTTCTGGCCATGAGAGGACCATTGGGCTAAGTCGCATGTTCGAGAAAATTCAATTAGTGTGTCATTTTGGGTCACAATGGGCCGGGGTCAAGCTAATTGAATCTAAAAACATGCTCAAAACATTTTGATCAAATTTGATATTATGTATACCATTTCTGGGCATGAGAAGAGAATTGGGCTAAGTTGCATGTTCGAGAAAATTCGATTAGTGGGTCATTTTGGCTCACAATGGGTCAGGGTCCAGCTAATTGTATCTAAAAAACGGCTTAAACGATTTCGACTAAATTTTGTATTCTATCGTTTTCGGGCTCGAGAAGACCATTGGGCTAGGTCGCATGTTCAAGAAAATTCGATTAGTGGGTCATTTAGGATCACAATGGATCAGGGTCAAGCTAATTGTATTTAAAAAGCGCTTCAAAACATTTTGACATAATTTTGTATAATACCGTTTCCGGGCATGATAAGAGCATTGTGCAGGGTCGCATGTTCAAGAAAATTCAATCAATGGGTCATTTTGAGTCCTAATGGATCAGGATCAAGCTAACTGTATCTAAAAAACCGCTCAAAATATTTTGACAAAACTTTGTACTAACCCGTTTCTGAACAAGATAAAAACATTGGGCTGGGTCGCATGCTCAAGAAAATTCTATTAGTGGGTCATTTTGGTGATAATGGGTCGGGGTCAAGCTAACGGCATCTCAAAAAGCTTCAAACAATTTTGGCAATTCTTATTGTTATACCGTTTCACAGTACAAAAATACCATTGAAATAGCTCACATCTGTCGATGAATTTCGGTTAGTGGTTTTTTGAATCAACGTGGATCAAGCTTATTTTACCTAGAAAACGACTAACGATTTTCGCTAAATTTTGTATCCCATCGTTTTCAGGCTCGAGAAGAGCATTGTGATAGGTCGGATGTTCGAAAGAACTCGATAAGTGGGTCATTTTGGGTCACTATGTTTCATGGTCAAGCTAATTGCATCTAAAACAGCAAGAATGATTCAGTGGGGAAAATATATCGAGATAAACAGAAAGCTAATTTTGACCGAGCTTAGCTCGGCCATTCCTGCTAGTAGTATATTATGGCCGATTTTTCCAATAAGTGGGTAATTTCACTCTGCGATTTAGTGAAAAATAAAAGTTAAATTTTAAACAATATATATTTTTTTAGAAATAGATAAGACATAAGTTAAGTAATGTACAGTCGTGGGAAAAAAAAGAAACACCCCTACTAACCCTGCAATTAATTATAATAGAAAAAGTTACTGTTACCAAACGATTGAAAATATAATCTACTTATGTCCTGCTTTATGCGAATTCTCAATTTCAAATTTTTCTTCAGAGTAGTTTTCGAATTATGATTAAAAAATGCTAAAATGATGGTTTATGATGTGCGTCTATTATGCTCAGAAAAGCATAATTTGGAAAAAAAATATATTTTTTACTCATTTTGTTGAAACATTTGGACTGGCAATAGTCGAAACATATTAAGCGAGTGAAATGGTGATATTGGCAAAAAATAATACATTAATGGAAGTGACGTAGTCCAATATATTAATATAGTCATTCTCTAGCATTTCAACAATCGAGTACCGAAGTTCAATTTGGATACAGCCCCTAAAATATGCACATTTTAAAATAATTAATTTCTCTGAAACTAATCGTACGAATTTCGTGAAAATTTGTTTTTAGGCTAATTGAAGGGTGTAGAATTTATTTATGGTGTCAAACTTGGGTATTGCTATTGAAAAAACAAAACAAAGTTTGGGTTAGGCTATGTAGATGGCTCCTTAAGCATGTTTTATATACATCATTTAAAAGTAGACTTTATTGCCAATCGTTTGTTACCGGTAACTTTCTTCTAAAATAATTTATTGCAGAGTTAGTAGGGGGTGTTTACTTTTTTTTCACAGGACTGCACATCATTCCGGCATAAACTTTAAACAGTATTTTTCTTTAACCTAACCTACCTCAAATCGACCGTTTCTATAATTTATCGAATTCGATTCGAACAAGAAATTTCTTCCTGAAGTTATTTAAATAAAAGCCAGATAGAACTAAGTTCAATAAATATGTTGTATAGTTTTAAATAAAAATTCTGGGTATATGTTTAAATCTAGGTTGAGTAAAATTTCAACAGAGTAGTGGGCTGATGCAATTTCATTGAAAGGTAACAGAAGTCACAGGAACAATAGTGACAAAATTAAGAAAATTGCTTGTGTGCTCATAGTACTCATAGTAAGTTAATCCGAAGCTAACGAAAAAGACAGGCTACCGCGGTGCCTCCCAAGTGTCTTTTTTTAGAGACCGCTAGAGTGACGTGTTGCTCTTTTTGCACACCTTCATTGGTGCATTCGAGCATCACGTGACTCCAGCGGTTTGTAAAAAAAAAGATACGTGGAATGCACCTTATCGTTAGCCTCGAAGTTAATCTCAATGAAACTGCAATGTGATATTTTGAATTAAGCAAAAGTATGGTACATCATGACAAAATCATAAATAAATAAAAATAATAATAAGGAAAAATTAAGTATGGGACAGTAGTGTCAAGTAATAAACATATTCTTATCTTTCTATCTATTTTGCTGCTTGTAACTTTTTTGAAGTTCAGCTAATTAAACCATGTGACTTTCTCATGAATCAAGATTGTTGCTTCTACTAGATGTAACTGTCCTCCAAATTTTATCTGACCTTTTGATGGTCACGTGAGCAGTTTTATACAAAGGGACAGTAGAGACATAAAAACTAGGGGACAACATTTCTCTGGCCAGGATAAATATAAAACTATTTATAATTTACAATAAAAAATCTTTATTTTATACTTTAGAATGTAAACTTTTATTTTGTATAGTAAAATGCCCAAAAATAGTTTGTCATTACACTTAATTTTTTTTCCAGAAGATCAGTACATGAAATGGGAGATAAGAGACAAAAGTGACAATTTGAATATTTAAAATCTTATTGGAGGAAAATTTAGATTTATTTTCTTGAAAATTATTTTTGAAATTGTAGAAAGGTATTACAGAATACATTTTATGCTAACGAAAATTATATAAATGATAAAATGTAGCATATAACCCTAAGTGACACAAATTACCCATTTATTGGAAAGTCGCCCATATATTAAATGCCGCAAATCATTATATAAAAATGTGACTGGTACTAATCAATTTGTAATAACGTCTACTAATTAAAGAGCTCAGATGATAAATGTAGCATGTGACAAAACGAAAAAAAAAATGATTTATTCATATGATTGAAGATAACCAGTGGTTTACTGCCATCTGTTAAATTACTATTTTGAAAAAAAAAAACAAAACAAAACAACAAAAAAAAACAACAACAACAACAAAAAAAAACCAATGCTCACAGAGATTTTAATTGATAAAGGAGGCATTTATCAATAAATTCAAATAAAGATTTGGAACTTTACAGCTCATTTATTCAAAATGTGTGTCACTTATCACCTTTATCATCTGATCTTTTCAATTAAAGCCATACTTAAGTTTTGCTTAGGGGATTGTTTAAATATAAAAAATTGTATAAACATTAAAATTTTCAATGCCAACATCTAATTTTTACATTATGTTTGGATACCAAACGAGAAGTCATTCAGTCAAGTAGTTTAGGAATTATGCAGATTTAAAGTTTGGAAACCTAACGTTAAATTAATTTTTAATCGCTGTGAAACAGATTGTATAGCGGATATTTTGATAAACATAACTCAAAAACTGATGAGATATAATTTCAGACTAACATATTTGAAGCTTATAAATATTGAGTTCTGTTAAAAAACACGGGTACACTATGTTACACTTCATATTTTCTTCGAAAATTAATTTCGAATACGTTTTGAAATTGTTCAAATTTTTATTATTTTTTTAAATAACTGTCAATACAGTAAACCCTCGATTTAACGGACCTCGGTTCAACGGACTTCGGATTCAACGGACTAATTTAAAAAAAAAAAATAAAAATTAAACAAAAATTAAAGTAAAACAAGTGGGTAAGTGTGATCGCAGATCGCGCAGAGGGTTTCGTTTAATTTCCCTTTTAAAACACTTTATCCTTAAATTAACAAATCAAAATCGTTAATTTAAAATTATTCCCCTCTCCCTAACTTCAAATTCAACGCCCGTATTTCAAATTTTTATATTTGACAAATGTCAAATATTTATTTATCACTATTAGGGTAAACGCACCGGTAGTGGGCCACTTAAGGACATTTATCTTATTATTATTAAAATATTTATGTATTCTAAATGATATATATATTTTTTAACGTAGTCCTAACCTTCATGTATCGGAATAAACATTCAAAGTTTCAAAATATATTATTTGGAAAAATGAAAAATAAAAAAAGTTACCTTCCTCGATGCTCCAGTAGTGGGCATAGTAAATTTTTGATGCACCAGTAGTGCCCCCCCCCCCCCCCCCCAGAAGTGGGCCAATCCAGTTTTGAGTTTAGTGCAGTGAAAATACTGAAGTTATACTTTTTTTTACAGTTCTAGATTAGGATGTTCACAATAATGAAATCATTCATAGAATTTAGATGATTACGTAAAATAATCTCACTAGCAGATCAGGGGCCTCAACTTCAGTTCTGTAAATCAATTTTAATTTTATCTCACTTTACATAAAAGTTAATGTCCTACAAGCTGCAAAGTAATTATTTAGATTATATACAGGGTGTCCTTTCGTATCGTTTAAATATAGCTAATTCCCAAGAAGCTTAGTTTTAGAGGTATAATTTTAATTGCTGAACTATTTCACATGTTTTTCATCATGTGAAAATCCATTTCCATCAAAATAGTTGCATTTTCTTAATGTTACGAAATTTAATTTTTGTACAGTTTTTGTGATCTATAAGTTATATTTAGAAAACCTGCTTATATGCTTTCACTTGTTAAACAGTAAATATTCCCATATTCTATGATCAAGACTTTCTGAATTGTGCTACAATGAATTTTATGAATTTTCAGCGATTTCTGACATTAAAATTCATTTTCTGTGTTTTGTACCAGAATGATACAAATGGTAGGAAAAAAATTATCAGTTTTTATCCACAATAATAGTAGACAATTTAGCAACTTTTTTTTTAATCGAAATGCATAGTTTTGTTTTCTCTAAATAACAGTCTGTTGTATTTTGTAACTTAAAAAAAAAAAAAAAAAAAAAAAAAAAAACCGCCCAATTTGTTATTTCGCAGTGGTGATAAATAATAAGACAAATATAATAAACAGGATAATTAAAAGCTGAAATGACTGCAAAAAAAAAAAAAAAAAAAAAAAAAAAAAAAGGAAAAAAAAATGATTTATCCAAAATCGAAAAAGATCTCAAAATGTGAGAGGGGTTTATAGTCAATTTATTACAAAGAGTACTTTAGGTTGAAACCTACAATGAAAGAGAGGCATCAGACTGGGGCGATAATTTCCTGACTCCCCTTTTTTTTCCATCGGCTATTTTTTTAACTCTTCCTTTTGAATTTTTCTTTTTTCTCTTAGTTTTTTTTCTGTATCTTTAGCATTTTTAAGGCCTCCTATATTCTTATAATATTGAAGCATTTAAGGAGAAGCCACAACTGCAGGAATTTTCGATTTATTCCAAATCCGCCGAAAAATCTCCCCAGAACCCCCTGCAGTTTCTTGGTAGGTCCTGTTAACGAACGGCGATGACACGCATGAAGCGAAAAAAGAAAGTTAAAAACACAACACAAAAAACACAAATGCTGATCTTCACAAATGCGACATTTCGATCCTTTTTCAGAAAAATGCCCTCCCCCAAACATCTTCAAGCGAGATCCAGGTGGTCGCTAATTACAAATACTCAACGAGGTTCTGGGTGATGGTTATTCTCACGATGGCACTTCTGAAAACCATTAATCGTTTCCCGTTGATTATCTTTCTTAACAGTTCAACTTGAAATATTCCATCAAATTTTATTTTTTTCAGCTAGAAACAAATATGGTTATTATGTATAAGTACTAAATTATTATATTTTAATACTTGTATTTTATATGCTTCGTCTGAAATACAAGTGATAAATTCGTATGGTTTTCAGACAATTAAAAATGAATTTGTAATAATCTTCTTTGCTAAAAATAATTAAGAAATGTCTTTATCGCGAATATTTAATGCATGGATGATAATAATAGTAATAAAAATAATTAGTAACTTCATAATTTCTTTATCTTAATTGCATGTTAATTGTAACGTATATAAATAAAGTTTAATGCCTCAATAATTATAAAAGTTGAAGTTAACACTAGAATGATGGTGAGGGGCCATTTTGGCCCCTACCAAATGAATATATTTTGTTCCGATTCAGAAATTTATTTGGGAATTAAGTTTAAATGATATAAAGAAAGAAAGGGTTAATAAATAACTCAAACAGTTTTAAATAAAAATTCTGGTATTAAATATTTTTATGAAACTGGAGTAAAAATTCCGGTCTTTCTATGTTAAACTTTAGTTTAAAATAATATTTGTTTTAAGAGTTAGGTTAGCCAATATAATATTGATTAATTATTGTAATTATTTTTCTTAGCTTTTTATAAATTCAGTCAATCACTGTCTTTTAAACATTTTCATTCGTCGAATCCGCCAAGTTATTAGTGTGTCGACTCGCAATAATAGTAATATATAATAATTATTATTTAATAATAAAATTATATAATAATAATTATTATTACATTATTATTATTATTATTATTATTAGTAGTAGTAGTAGTAATAGTATTTTCTACAAATTAAACAAATATTGAAAAAAATTGTACTTAGTTTTTGTTACTAGAATAAAAATAAAAGGGGGAAAAAAGACCTTTCTGTCAGATTTCTCTCTATTCTAAAAAAAATATACACCACCGCCGCCGGTGTAAATGAATTTTTTTGTGACCGGAGGTCTTTCTTCGCTAATATTAAGAAAACTACTACACACAAAAATATGAAAATTGGTAGTATTATAGAGAAATCTTATATAAACACGCTAAAGTAGCCAATTTTTAAATCGAAGAACTATTTAAAGTGATTTTCAATGTTAAAGTCGGTCAAAATAGGTCCATTAAAAAAGTTTTTTAGGAACAAAGCTATGCATAGATTGGTTGATTTTTGACGGCCGATTATCTACACGAGGGATACAGGCCCAAGGGGATGTGCCCTCCGTGGGGGTCTTTCTAAGGGAACCTAACCCGTATTTACGCATGGAAATCCAAGGTTTCGAAGAAAACCACGAAAACGCCGAAACTGTTAGACCGACGGGCGCGATTGGGTTCGAAGCCAGCACCTCCCGTCTACCAGCTTCGAGAGCAGAACCTCTCAGCCACGCTATGCATAGGAGTTTAATATATGTTTCTAGGGATATACTTCTCAAGCTAGTGGTGTGAAAACTGCGCTTATTTATTTTTTTTTTCTTTTAATTTTACTAATTTTATGAAGGGTTTTTTTTCAATCTTTTATTCGAATTTTCATTATTTCAAGAGAATTCTTTTCACATTTAGAAAGGGTAATTTTTTATGTTGATGCTAATTTGTTAAACAGCAGAAATAATTATATTTCCTTTCAAATTAAAAATGTATTTACACGTTACTGTTAAAAACAGAAATGAAACTTAAAAAAAATAATAAAATGATCAATTGTTAAAAGCAGAAAATATGGAAGTTATGTCATACAAATTGTATTTACACGTGAATATTAAAAAAGTAAGAAAATCTTAAAATAATTAAATTATTACTCGCGAACCGCATTTAATGGGGACAAATACGTCATATGTAAAATTTATGTTGTCATATGAAAGATGCCTAAAATAATTAAATTGTGGAGCAAACATGCAAACCATGCTTTCTCCTTTAGATACAAATTTTCAAAAAACACAAAAAACTGATAAATAAGAAAATGACTTGTATTTAATTCTCATTTTTATTGTGTATTTTTATTACTGTTTATTAGAAAGAATTGCAAGCATACCTAAGATATTAAACATAAAACAAACTAATGAAATGCATTTAATATTTGGAGAAATCACGTTTTGACCGAATTCAGAGGAGGAAACATGTTTTGATTGTTTGACAAGTGGATAAAACGCTTTTTGAATGAAATAAGTTCTAACTCACAAATAATACAATAGCATTATTTTATTTATATAAATACCGAATTTCAGTTGATTGTTGTTAAAATAAAATGACAGATTATGGTACCTAGTAGTATTCATTAAATATTTACTAAATAAATACTCGTTTGCCAGAAATTCACTTCAAATTTTAAAACCAATATCTTCATCTAGATAGTTATGCACAGCCCCCTCTTCTTTATTGCAGGCTTATCAATCATGGATAATGTGGTTGTACCATTTGAATATATCATCAGGTTGATTTTGCCACTGTTCACTATACATTACCTTCAAAAGTTTTTTAACATCTTTGTTCTTTTCAACTGGTATGGCGTGGCTAAGAGGAAGATATTCTAAAACAACTCTTTGAACAAGGTAACAGCAACTCCCTTTTTAAGAAGATTTACATCATATTCTTCATTTAGATCTGGAAATCTATAATTCTGGAAGACTTTAACTTTAACAGTTCTCTTATTTTTTTCTAAAACAATTCGTTTCAATTTTGATATGTATGGTAGGTTTCGAAAGTACACATTAAAGGACAACTGTGATTGGCAGACTGGAGAAATCACTGCTTGATTGAATGCAGGCTTTGGAGGAAACACTCTTTGATTGAAACGTCAAGTTTTAAAATTGATTTATAATCGGAGAAAAAATTTTTTTAGTAAAAAATACCATTTATTTCTGTGCAATTTAACACAGAGTTCATAACAATAACAATAACTCATTTTTTATTTTTTTGTGAGAAAACACGGTTTGAATGTTTGCTCCACAATTATTATGCGTGAAAAACTTTTAATAGGGAAAATTAGGTCATATATTTAAAAAGTTCAAATACTGATATTCCCAAACACTTTTAAATGGAATAATATATTTACACGTGAATATTAAAATGGTGGAGAAATAAAAGCTGTAATTAAATTTTTGCACACAAAACGCATTTAACCCTTTCAGGGGCGGTGGTATGTTTATGTAACCACTTAATTTTAATTCTCAAATGCGATAATGGCACCAAGATTTTTGCATTATTATTTTTTTTTTCATTTATTACATATGTGAAAAATCGCTTTTTGTTATTTGCAAATAAATTTGTACGTAAATTATGGTGCCAATCATTCATTTCAACATTTTAGCAATGGAAGTGCTTTGCCCCTAAAAGGGTGAAAATTACATCATACATTTAAAATTATTTTCTTGTGGACAATATTAATAGGATCTCACATTGCAAATCACATGGTGTACAAGTAGTGCGGCTAGCAAATAGCAAATTTGTTTATAGATTTCATCACTTGATGCAGCATAAATAAAGGTAAATGCATGCACAAAATACTTTCGATTTATTTTATACCAATTGCTATTCGATAAATACATACTAGAAAATTCATATCTACTTATTAATTAAAATAAATGATTTACATTTTAATAATATCATGGAAATGTGCATGATGATGCAATAAAATAGAGAAAAGAATTCATGCATAAGCTGTACTTGTTCCTGAAAATATTTAAAACTCGATCAAAACATGAAATATAAGCGTAAAATTTCAAAACGCAGCGCTTTTCAACCCCGTGGTTCTGAATGCTATTCCGAAGCAGACGAAAGAAAAGGAAAAAAAATTGACACTGTATTAACTATTTCATCAGGTGATGGTGGTACGGGGGGGTGGGGAGGGGTCAAAATTAGCAAAATGTTGATAAAGTTATGTATGTACATCCCCCCCCCCTCTTCCCGAAAGTGGTTACCTTCTGTCACGATTGCTCAATTGATTTGCAATCTTAAACTGAAAATATCTTCAGGTATTGACATTCACAAACTGGGAAATCGTGGGGTGGTTTCCAATCTTTGGTAAAAGCAAAGGAAATTTCATAAAATCCGTTAAATTTGGCGATTAGAAGAAAATTTCTGAACAATACTAACCAAGAGAGGTAAGTGTGCATGACCGCTTATAACTTAAGCAATCACTTATAACTTAAGATGCAATACATTTATAGAAAAATGAAATATTTCATTCGATTTTTAATCCCTTTTAGTCGTGTCTCCATATTTACTACTTTTTTGTAATCGCAGAGTGGTTTTTTACTCAAAAATAAGAAATTTAGATACATTACTGTTCGAGTAATTATAAATCGATCGATAATTCTGAGATCGCAACTTTTTAAAACAATGTGCGCAATATCGATAAAAAAAAAGGGGGGGGGGGGCTTAAAAATATTGTTTGAGTGCAGCATCAAATGAAACTCCGAAATTTTAATTGATAGTTTTTATTTCTAATAAAAATGATAGTAATAATAAGAAGATTCTTACTGAAATGAATTTTTTTTCAAGGATGGCGTTTTTAAGCTTAACTATAAATTTTAGTATTTTACGTAGTTTAAATAGCCGTCTATGGACGTGAATAGTTTAAAAGAGCATTTCCAACTGTGTTATTTATTTTCCAAATGAAACATATTAGATTATATTCAGGGCCGGCGCCGGGATGGTTTTTTCTAGAAAAAAGCAGGCTGTAAACAAAAGCATGCTTGAAATAACTGGTATGCGAGCAGGCACGGGCGCATCACAAACTTCAGGATCATTTTGGACGCTTTGGGCTAGGCTCGAAATCGTCCTCGCTATCCACACCGGGGAGAGAACTTGGAACCTCCTGGTCCTTCCAATGGGAACAGCCAGGCTTAGGAGATTCAGGACGAACACATGGCTCTGATTCATTATCTGCTTGTTCCATCACCTCTTCCCACCTCCACCTTTTAACAGAGATATATAATGCAGGCATTTTGAAATAGTGTAACATCACTGATTTTGTGTATGCGAGATCAGTTGTTTCATATGTTAGACCATCAGTGGGGTAGTGTATGGAAGGTTAATAGTAGAGTATGTTAAAACATCAGTTGGTTTTGTATGCGAGAATCAGAATATTTAATAATTGCATATCAAAATTTTCAGCAGGCTGAGTATTGATTCTGAAAATTATGCAGATAATGTAACAAGTTATAAAAAATCAGAACCACTAATGAATTAAATTTAATAATAAATTTAAGTTCTGATTAAAATTTACAATATTCTTTAAATTAACTGCATGAATTTAAAAATTTATGTCGTTTTCAAGCTAAAGACATTCTACTAAAGTAGTCAGACAACTCGTCATCATTTGTCGCAGGTATGGATTTTTGTTCCACGAAGACTCGGTCTTTTTTGATCATTCGAGTATAAAAATCGCTCGAGTTGCAGGCTTTGTCAAAAACTGCTTCGGGATACTATGCTTATGCAGTCAGAAATGGCTTGTAATTACTTAAATATTACAAATCCAGTTATAAAACATGTTCCCATTTCAGTGTAATCGTAGGAATAAATTATGTACGAATGCTTTGCAGGGATAAATATAGGCTCCGAGGGATTAACCTGAGAAGAGAAAACCCAGCGGGAAGACAAAATCATGTATACTCAAAAAGCACAAAAGTAGAATGATTTTGGCTGCTTTTGATACTCCTTTATATACAGGGTGTTATCAAAACACGCAGTCTAACATTTGCGCTCAGCAGTTTTTATGCAAGCGAAACAAACATACTAATTCTAGAGGTTCGATTACGCCTGACTAGGCTGAACTTTATTCCAGAAACACTCGAAACACGCACCATTTACGACTCTCAAGTGCGAGATCTAGTTTCAGACGAAGCAGGACTGATGAGGCAGATGGGGGTCAGATGAGGCAGCCACCTCAGGGCGCACCGTAGAGGGCGGTATTTGACTCGCATATTAGTACAAATAAAATAGATCAAAATTTGAGTAAAATACAACATGGCCAATGACGAAAATTTGGGAAAAACTTCGTTTAGACACTAGAAATGAAGGTCCGATGAATTCTTTTTTTTTTTTTTTTTTTTTTTAAGTTGTTTTACTGTGTTTTGTGGGGAGAAAGAGGGCGACTCGAGATTCAATTTTTTTTTAATTAGGTCAAATGAGACATCGTTTGTTATGCATTTTAATAATTTTGAATCGAAAGACATCTTCCGCAAGTCGGTGCCATTCGATTCAGAATTTAAAATACATAAGAAATGACACCCACGTGACCGATTTGAAAATTTTTGAATTTCCAAATTTCAAAAAAGAAGCAAAAGGGGGTGAATTTTGAAAATTCACTCCTCCCTCTTTTGCTCCCCCCCCCCAAAAAAAAAAATGGTAAAACAACTTTATTTTGGAGGGACTCATCGGAACTTGCGCCAAAACGAAGATTTCAAATTTTGGTGAATGACCGTCAGTTGTTTAATAAAAAAAACCCTATTTTATCTGTATATATTGAACATACAATCCATTATATGTGTGTGGAAACTTAAGAAAAAATAAAGAGAAAAAATTTTCTTCTTCTTTTAGAATAAAACTATGGAGTACATTACGTATAATTCCAGACATATAGAAGTTACAACATATAATTACAGAGGTAGAAATTGTATATAAACAGAGTGAAACAATTCCGGTTATTATATTTTTGTACACCATCGAAAGTTTTTTTCTCTGCGATATTTGAATTTTTAGCTTTTTTCGCGTACCGTGGCTATTTTTCGGCATTCGTAAAAGAAATTAGGTTTTAAACTTTTAGACTAATATAGTAAACTTTATTCTCCACGTTTTTAAAATTTTTACCGACTTTTAATAAGATTTTCCATGCGATTCTTAGCGGGATTTTTTCCATTCTGCTGAGGTCTTTTACATTCGAAAAAAAAGAAAAAAAAATAAGTTTCAAACTTTTAACCTAATATAACAAATTTTCTACTACGCGATTTTCAAAGTTTTGCGATTTTTAATGCGGTTTTCAATCCGATTTTCAACGTAATTTATATCTTTCTTTTACATTCCGCGGCGTTTTTTTTGCATCCATAACAGGTATTTGGTTTCAAACATTTATACTAAACCCACGATTTTCAATGTGATTTTTAGCGGTTTTTTTTCATGATTTTTAATGCGATTTTCAACACAATTTTTTGACATTCGTAAAAGGAATTTTGTTTCGAATTTCAACCGCGACATCATTTGGAAAAGAATTCCTCTTAGAATTGTTTAACCCATTGTGTTAGTAAATTTTGCCCCCCTGCGATTTTTGAATCTTTAGCGATTTTTAGTGGTGCTTTTTTTTTTTTTTTTTTTTTTTTTTTTTTCGAGGTAATTTTTCCACATTAGTAAAAGAAATCTGGTTTTAATCTTTTAACCTAATATACTATTCTTTTCCCTCTTTTCAATAAAATTTATTCGGAATTATTAATTTTCGAAATTTTGTGAATTTTTTTGCGATTTTTATTTTTGTTTGTGCTTTGCGTCTTTTTTTTCGACTTTCATAAAAGAAATCATGTTTTAATCTTAAATAAATTCTTTCCTCAGCAATTTTTGAAATGTTAGCGATTCTTTACATACGACTTTTAGATTTTTTTTTCCACGATTTGCTCCGATTTTTCCTCATTCGTAAAATGAATTCTTTCCAATCTTCTTGACCAATATAGTAAATTTTGTTTTCTTTGCAATAAAGTTTATTCAGAATTTATGGAATGATTTTTAACGTTTTCGCTATGTTTATTGCGATTTCGTGTTATGTGCTATCTTTTAAAGAGGCCGGGCAACGTTGCGCCGGTCGGGTCAGCTGCAGCTAAATTAAATTATTTTTGCAAATGAAAATGTAATTATTTTTATATTGATTAGGGCAATATAAAAAGTGGCGCTGACGAGGGAAATTCAAGGCGAATTTATTATCGAGTTAACTATTTCATTGTTGATAGTTGTATTTTTGAAAATAGTAGTAGAATATGAAGATATTTTTATTCATTTAATTCCAAGTTAGCTCTTATCTGTTTTTAAAAGATGCATAATATCTTACCTTATCTTAAATATCTAGTTTGATTAATTTAAATTTAAATGTGAATAGATTTTATATACATTTGATTTCTTCTAAATACATTATAATTATATTAAATTACTTTTTTTTTTTTTAAGTTTGAGTTGTAGTGAAATACAACATCAAGAAAAATGCAGGAAGAATGCAGTAAATCAGTGTTAAAAAGTAATAGCAAGCATATTCAATGTGCAGTGCATGTTCTTGTTGTTTGAGCGCGAAAAGTGAAAATTTCTGGAACTTGTCTTGATCTTATTTCATTTCTCATAAAGCAAGATCAATCTCTTCCAAACTTTATTGCAATATTTTCACTTTTCTAAGGTTATTAAAAGAAAGGAGAGAGAGTAAACATATTTTATGGGGAAAAAATATTTAAAAAATGAAAAAATACTGAAACATTGTAATCCAAACTGGCTGCTTTCTGACATATTCACAAAGTTATTGTTAATGCAACAAATGCATTAGTGATTATTAGTATTAGTGTAAACAAGTGTATTAGTGTGTAGTTTATGTTAATGCAAAAATTGTTCTTCATGCACTGCAAATAGAGGCGTCTTAAATTCAGACACATATGTGACTGAAAAAGAAATTCAGACACTTAAGTGTCTGAATATGAAATTTCAGACATCATAAGTGTCTGAATTTAAGACCCTTAAGTGTCTTACTGTGATCATGGTATAAATGAACTGAGAGAAATGTCTGAATAATGATCATGTGTCTGAAATTAAGACATGTAGAAATTCAGACACTTATATGTCTGAATGTAATACAATTGTATCATATGTATGATGAAACGACGATTGTATATGAGGACCCTGCGGCCAAAGGATATAAGTGAAAAAATTTAGATTTGGAATAAATTGAATTTAAAGATTAACATCAATAGTAAGTGACTGACTTAAAATATGAAGCTGTTGCTAATTTCATAGCGGTCTATCAATTCTTATTTCAATAACTGTGGAAGGAAAGTGAAGTACAATATATTTTTTAAATTTTAAGTACAGATTAAAGAGGTTTAGTTTATAGAGCTTAAGTAGTTGACCTCCAGAATGCAACACATAATTAGGAAATCTCTTATATTTTGCGTTTTAGTTTAGCAAACAAGGCAGGGGACTTCAGGCACATCTGTCCAACGTTTCCCCTCCCTATATTTTTCTTCTGAGAGCAATCATAAAAGAAATAGCCTTATTTCCAGATAGCCTGTATACTGATCTCAGTTTTTTCAATTTTGTCACTTATAGCCTTTCGCTTCTGGTGTCCTCATATGCAATTGTATCGCAATATATCTGGCAGCACCGTCAGAAAACGTTTTCGAATGGATGAAATGCTTTGCCATCCACTAAATTTGGTATTAGTGTATAAAATAAGCAACTTAATTTGACAATGGGGACGTCTGCCAAAATTGTAAATGCCCGTTTACTAACTTTCGAACTAAATTATTTTTAGTGTAAAAGTACAAGCTAAAGAAACTTTTCCCAAAATATAAATTTCTCAAAAACTACTTCCACTCACAGGTATGCTCATGGCTCACTCATAGGCCGTTCCCTAAATACAAAGAGATATGATTGTTCTTAGAAAAAAATGTAGAAAGGGGAGAGGATGGACAGATGTGTCTGGAGTCCCCTACCTAGTTCGCCTAACTAAAACGCAAAATATAAATATGAAATAAGCTAAACCAAGAATCTTTTGTGAGAACACCTTGTACAAGATAATTTTTATATAAAAGGAATATAAAAAAATTAACAAGTAAGAAGTATTAAATATTAAATAGATATATAAAAATAAATTTCTAACAATATTTTTCAAAATGCAGAACATTTCTTTCCCTCTAGTAGAAGGTTTTGCCCTTGTGAACACCCCTTATCTAAGATAAATTTTAAATATACGAACGTCAAAAGGAAATATTTAAAAATTGATTTCTATTAGCGGTTTAGGAAGAGAGGGGGGGGGGGGGGCGGTGCTCCTCTTACGAAAATTTCTTAGTTCTTTTTTCTCTTAGTGTTCAATTATGTAATCATTTCGAAGAATAAATGTTATTTTTTTAACTAGCGTTACGACGATTTTTTTAATTTATAATATGTTTTTTACCCTCTTACTGAAATAATAAAAACTGTAATAATTATATTCATATAATTTATAAGTGTAAACATTGCGAAAAACGCCAAATAAAGAAAATAAAATGCTTCTGATTTCTTCTTATACAACGTTCCACTTTTCCCGCTGATAAAAAAAAAAATTAACAACTTATCATACTGTAACCCGTAGACTGACGTAATGAATAAAGCCATCTGTTTCCAATGGAAATGCTGACTCGCAGCTTTTTTTTTCTTTGAGAAGCGAATCTGTGTTGTGAGTCCGGAGTCCGTTGTCGTATTCAAATTTAAACGTTCTTCAACAGTTCGCGTCTTTGACCGGTCCGGATTTTTTACTGTGAAAAATGTTGTCATTATGTTATTACTGCGGCTGCGTTATTAGTGGAAGCGTTATATTTAGAAGTTTCTTGCATTCTGGATGGCTGGAGGGATCTT
The DNA here is from genome assembly GCA_963932465.1 of Maratus speciosus. Classification (NCBI taxonomy): domain Eukaryota; kingdom Metazoa; phylum Arthropoda; class Arachnida; order Araneae; family Salticidae; genus Maratus; species Maratus speciosus. The sequence continues at coordinate 155,394,649 of OZ010787.1, read as the reverse complement.
ATGTGCTTCATATATGGACATAACGACTGAAATTACATCCGGATAACTCTACAAATAGTTCCTAACAGACACAGTATTACTTTTCATTGCTTTTCGTCAAGAATATAGTTACTCATCTCGTTAAACAAGAAAACTAACCCCAGACCTATAAATTAGTCCCGCGGGCTCTGTTTTCAGAATGGAAAATTTCCATTATTTTAACAGGGCTAGCAGGATATAGGAAGGGGTTTTCTTCAAAAAAGAAGCAAGTTTTTGTCTCTTATTCACTATGACAGTTATTTTAAATCAAGTCATATCGATATCAGTAAGTGTTTTTGATATTTTGTTTATAGTACCACATAAAATGTTGCATGAAATATAACTTGGGTTTGAATTTGTTTGCGAAAAAAAAAAACAGCTAATTCTAGAAATATATATTTTTACATACTTGTAATTCTAGAACTGCAGGTCCAGAATTATATATTATATTTTTTTTGTGTGTGTAGGCTAATTTGATTATGTAAAAACATCAGTAATATTATGTAAAAAATTGGTTAACTTAGAATGTCTATAAAAATAAAACAAAAACGTAAAATTGTCGAAACTTTTGTTGAAGAAGAAATACCTTTTTGGATTTAAAAGAAGTAAAAGAAAAAAAGGTTGTTTTTTAAAAGATTAATTTAGCGTTTTGATGAACATGTTGAATTCCTTGTAACGTTTTCTATCGCAGTTATAACCACATTTTATTTTAAACTTACTTTTAAATTAATTGTTTGTTCGCTATGAAGGATATGCAATTCACTCGAAGTTTAATATTTGATAAAAATTGGAAAATTAACAAACATCTATCGTGATTTATTTTTTATATAATTAGAGATGTATAATTTTCGAGGAAAACCTTTTTAGCCAAAAATCTGTTTTTGGCAAAATTGATTTGTGTTTTGAAATCCGATTTGTCAAAACTTTTTTGTGTCACCTTAAATATATATATATATATATATTCTGCATGATATTATTTGGTTTCAAAGCAATTTTTAATTATATGGCACACCCGTATATTCTCTAAACTATACAGTTGAAAGGAAAAAAATACTGCAATTTTGTGATTATTATATGTAAAATCAGTTTTCGAAACTTTAATTTTTTAATAGCGCATTGTATAGAATATAAATTATTTACAGCTATAATTCCATTTCCTCAACAAAAAAAAAAAATCATTATTTACTTTGATTTTTTTGTTCAAAATTTTAAATTTTGGATTTGCAAAACATGAGAAATTGAAAACTAAGCTTATTTTATTTTAAGGCTGTTCTCAAATCCAAAAGGGCAACTTTATGACGCAAGTTTTAATTTATTTTTGTTGGGAAATGAATGAAACTGGCTGGTGTTGTTGTTCAGAAACTATGTTATCGAACTGTTTTCTCCGTTTTTTTTTTTTTTTTTTTTTTTTTCTTCAAACGCAACAGGTCTTTCAGAAAATAGTGTCCAAGTGGGCGTTTTGAATCGAATTTCTGCGTGAAAGAAGAATAACCACTCAAGAAAGGGCGAAAAACGTGTTTGTCATGTGATCAAAATCGCTTATAACTCAGTAGGTAATTTATGGATCAAAAAATGGAAAACACAGTTCGATTCCATGCTCAGGCTTTCCAATTTTGTACCTTTCCGTTAAAAAATGAATTTGCAAATGTGTCAAAACGTTTTGTGCTTGTTGAGCAGAGCAGTTGAGAACAGTTTTAAGTTAAAAGGTTATTACAAGTTTAAAATGGAAATTAGAAAACAGCTAGGGTTTTGTATATTTCCATGCATAACTACATTTCGCACAAAAAATTGCGGTTTTCCTCAAAGTTCATTTATACAAACAAGGCCAAAAAAAATGTATATTTAGGCAAAATAGGTTTTGAAACTAGAAGTGACTTTTCCTGTATGTTATTATATATGTGTGTGTGTGTGAACATGAAAACAAATCATAGAAGCATTAAAATCAAGCTATCGTGAAATTCTGAATATTTTATAATTAAATTCTCAACTTTTCTTATGGTAAATAAACCCCTCTTTAAAAAAAAAAAAAAAAAAAAAAAAAAAAAAAAATCGAATTTACTCCTTAAATGAAGAGTATCATACTCAATTTTTTTAAATATTGGGTTCTCATATACTGCAAATTTTGGGGAATCTAGTATTAGATTTTATTTAACACGGAAATAAAAATGCAAAAAATGCTTAAACTGGGAATTGCACTGGGAATATGTTATTTAAATAGGAAAAAATTGAACTACAAAGCAGGGATGGAATTCTTTCTGAAGGAGTGAATTCTTTTTATAAATGGGAATAATTTGTTACCATAAAGCGGAGCTGATTACAGCATGGGCAAACTGGGCTGTTTCTATGGGCCTTTAGCTTTACGGGCCCCTAAATTCTGTATAAAATTTCCATAAAGCTGATATTTTAAGTTTGTTTTGATCTTATGCTTATTTTAATAAATATTTTGTACTTTTAGAACATGATTAGGTTAAAGAAAATGATATATTTATCCAAATATGTATTTGACGGCATCGAATAGGCTTCATTTTTTTTTTTTTTTTTTTGTAACAGTATACGAAGGCAGTGGGGGAAGGGGGCGAATGAATACTAGGTCTTCGGACTAGAATTTATCTGAAGTTCACTAAAAGTAATAAACATTTTTGATGCCGTAGGGCATATATATCACATAAATACATATTTATATATATATACATATAATTATCCTATTCTAAAACTACAAAATACTGATTACAATCCTCATAAGGTCAAAACTGATTTAAAATATCAGCTTTATGAAAATTTCATATCCAATTTGGGGTACCCTAAAATCAGGGGGTAGAGAAGTACCCCATTTTTCCCACGCTGCAATCAGCTCTGCTTTATGGTAACAAAGTATTCCCATTTATAAAAAATGATTCAATGTGGTCAAACATGGTTGCGTATATGGCTTAGAAAGAAAAGTGGTCAAAGATGGCTTCATATTGGTCAAAAAAAAGGGGGGAGGGTTCAAAGATGGCCGCAATTAAGACATTTGAAATGTCTGAAATTCAGACGTAAGAAGTGTCTGAAAAATTTAAGACATTTTAAAACGTCTTAAAATTGAACACTCTTGTTTCAGACACTTAAGTGTCTGAAATTCAGACACAAGAAGTGTCTGAAAATTTTAAGACATTTTAAAACGTCTGAAAATTGAACACTGCGTTTCAGACACTTAAATGTCTGAATTTCAGACATTTCAGTTTACAGTGTGAACTAAGAAATCGAACAGCATTTTTCATCTTTTTATAAAGACAAAAATATTGCGAAATATGCCGTCCAAGTTTGTGTTTTAAGCCGATAATCGGGATTCTACAGCCCGGGAAAGCTTGTTTTTAGAAAACAATTAATTAGAACTCAATATGATATACAATCATCGAAAATGCAAAATGTTGTTTGATTTTAAATTATCTCAATAGTAATGACTGATATTTCCATGCATTTATGCATAAAATGAGTCGGTGAATGCATCAGTTTTGAGTTGCTGAGTTGTGGGAAATATTTAAAACAAAACAAAAACAAAACAAAAAACAACAACACAAAAAAACCGCCTTAAGTGTTATAGTCGTGCATAAGATTTCTAATTCTAAAGTAACGCATTTCAGAGGTGAGGGGAGGGGGTGAATTAGCAAGTATGGAACATTTTTATTTTAATCATATGTTTTATTTCAAGGAATTATTACATGATAATATCTTGAAAATTAATTACTTTACTATTTCGATTCCTTCAAACGTATAAATTATCGTCAAAATAAGAGAATTTTCATCTTTTATTAACAGATTACCGATATTTCACTGCAAGAATATGTATTATCAAATCGTTTCACCCACAATAATAGTATTGCAAAGAGTAATTTTTAATAGAATTATAATCCATCATAACATTTGTAAGTTTAAATCACATGCTGCTAATTATTAGAAAGTACCTCGTAAATTATGCGCCATATAAGTATTGTGTTAAATCAACTGTTTTTTTCCCTCAATCCCCTCCCCACCCCCCTTCTTTTTTAAGGACAACTCTAATGCAACATTTCTCCCTTTTTTGTAATTTAATGTTCCAAATTTTAGGATAAAAATAATTTCTACTTTTAATGCAGGCTGTTTTCTACAACCAATAACATATATAGTGAGTCTAAAGTCAGGCTTGTATGCATATAGTATGAAAATTAGCAAAAATTAATGAACAGAACATATCTGGTTCCCTGAAGAGTTTTCTTAAAATATTTTTTAACGCGAATAAACACTATGCAGACTACATGATACAACTATGAGAACAGAAAATAGATAAAAAAATATTCAACATTTAGCCTAAAATAGTTTCATTTTTTTTTTTTAATGGGCATATTTATAACAATATCGTAAGATGATTTTAAAGGATTTGATCATGTTATAAAAGAAAATCAACTCGATTTATTTTTTAAGAGCTCTTACTAATTATGTTTAAATTATAAATAATTTAAATTTTCTACAAAATTGACTGTAATTATTTAATTTAAATTATTTTCGGATGAAGTACTATTACTTTTGTAATGGTTGTTCCTATCAAAAAATATGCATGTATTTGTAATAGGAGGCATTTAAAAAAACAAATACACAAGGTTTAAATAAAAGAAAAACTCGTTCTTGCTTAACACACATTTTACTTGCAATTAATTTCAACGTGTCTTTTAAATCTATGAAAATATGCAACAAACCGATATAAAAGTTGTATAATCTTGCATTACACTGTACAGTACATTTCCTTTCTTAATTTGTATGATGCAGCTGTAATATGCGTTTATGGAAATAATTTGATGAATTAGGGGATTACGATTGGGAAGCAAAGAGATCCTGCGATATCAACAATTATCTTGCATTTACCGTCTAATAAAAGTGTACTAGTATGCACATATTTATGCAAATATTAGAGAATTTTTGAACTGAAAAATAGCAATAAAAATCTTGAACATTTCACACACCATTACAGACAACGTAGAACGCGTTAGTGTAAGATATGTTTCAATTTCATCAGACTTCGGTGCATATGATTTATTTGACAGAAAATTAAAGTCATAAAAATTTAATAAGCAGATCGTGAAAATTCTTATGTTCAATACTTCGCAAAAACTAACATCCAAATACATGAAACAGTGCAGTGCAACTGAGACGTATTTGTGGTTCGCAGTTTCGCAGTAGCACCTAAACTAAAGTCCTGGGTGGGGCCGGTCATACCCGATCTGAAACCACCAAAATAATTTTCATCAACCCGCAACCCGACCCGAACCCGAAATGAAATGAAAGTAAATCATGTTTACTTTCCTAAATCTAGAATTTATCTCCTATACCAATCTTAAGTTTTATTATAAAAAAAAGGAACAAATCTATATTTTTACTATTTAAGTATAGTAAAACTTCTAAATATTGGACACTCCGGGATTGTTGAATAAAAGTCCTACATCGGATCGGGCCGGGTTGTCCCTAATTTTCTTTTAGGTAGATTTTTTATGAAACACTACCTATTACATTATCCCCTACGTAGGAATTTCTGAAAAAATTTTGCATATCTACACCGATCATGACCCCTAGAAACCAAAACCAACCTCAGTAAAAAAAAAAAAAAAAAATATATATATATATATATATATGTGGAGCAAACATTCAAACCGTGTTTTCTCACAAAAAAATAAAAAATGAGTTATTGTTATTTTTATGAACTCTGTGTTAAATTGCACAGAAATAAATGGTATTTTTTACTAAAAAAAATTTTTCTCCGATTATAAATCAATTTTAAAACTTGACGTTTCAATCAAAGAGTGTTTCCTCCAAAGCCTGCATTCAATCAAGCAGTGATTTCTCCAGTCTGCCAATCACAGTTGTCACTTAATGTGTACTTTCGAAACCTACCATACATATCACAATTGAAACGGATTGTTTTAGAAAAAAAATAAGAGAACTGTTAAAGTTAAAGGCTTCCAGAATTATAGATTTCAAGATCTAAATGAAGAATATGATGTAAATCTTCTTAAAAAGGGAGTTACTGTTGCCTTGTTCAAAGGGTTGTTTTAGAATATCTTCCTCTTAGCCACGCCATACCAGTTGAAAAGAACAAAGATGTTAAAAAACTTTTGAAGGTAATGTATAGTGAACAGTGGCAAAATCAACCTGGTGATATATTCAAATGATACAACCACATTATCCATGATTCATAAGCCTGCAATAAAGAAGAGGGATATGTGTATAACTGTCTAGATGAAGATATTGGTTTTAAAATTTGGAGTGGATTTCTGGCAAACGAGTATTTATTTAGTAAATATTTAATGAATACTACTAGGTACCATAATCTGTCATTTTATTTTAACAGTAATCAACTGAAATTCGGTATTTATTCAAATAAAATAATGCTATTGTATTATTTGTGAGTTAGAACTTATTTCATTCAAAAAGCGTTTTATCCACTTGTCAAACAATCAAAACATGTTTCCTCCTCTGAATTCGGTCAAAACGTGATTTCTCCAAATATTAAATGCATTTTATTAATTTGCTTTATGCTTAATATCTTAGGTATGCTTGCAATTCTTTCTAATAAACAGTAATAAAAATACACAATAAAAATGAGAATTAAATACAAGTTATTTTCTTATTTATCAGTTTTTTGTGTTTTTTGAAAATTTGTATCTGAAGGAGAAAGCATGGTTTGCATGTTTGCTCCACATATATATAATATCACTTTTTTATGGACACGATAACTTCCGTAATTCTACACAAATTTCTTCCAAACTGATGCATAAAATCAAGGGGCATAAAATCTCGGTCAATTTCGTTAATGGGCAAAATCGGACCAATGGGATTGAAAGTTTTGTGAAAACCGGAAAAACGCCATAATTTCTTAATTTTTGTACATATCAAATTAGTTTAAAGTTTTTATTACTTCTAAAAATAAGGCCAAAATTTTATATATCACAGATTACTGATAAAATTAAAAATGGGCTCAAGGGGCGCAAAAAGATTTTCCGCCACTTGATTTTATGTATCAGTTTAGAAAAGATTTGTGCAGAATTACGAAAGTTATCGTGTTCATAAATAAGTGATATATAGTTTTTTTGGGGGTGGGGTGGTTTTGGGTTCTAGGGGTCATGATCGATGTAGATCTGCAAAAAAATTTCAGAAATTCCAACATAGGAACGATCCCAATAGGTAGTATTTCATACGAAATCTACCTAAAATCATCGTTTGAAGGGTGTATTCAAATCCAAACTGCTTATTTTCTGACTCATTTTTGAATTCATTTTTGCTCTCAAACGCATCCAATTGGTAGATTCACTTATTCAGATACTATATAATGTATCGTAATGGTCAATTTTTTGACAGAGGTAGAATATATTTCAAAAAATGATGTCAAATCGGGCATTTTGAATCGAATTTCCCGAAGCGATTGTGTTGGAAACGAAAAATATTGCCCTACTGTGAAAATAATTGTTTATAAATCAAGTTTTAATTAATTGAAAGAAAATTGAAAACACAGGTCACTTATAAATATCTTCAAAAATCACGTCAGCAAGTTTCATATTTTTTCTTTTAAAAATGAATTTGAAAATGTGCCAGAAAATTCAGAGTTGTTGAGCATGGGAAAGTATTTTTTTTTAATACCGCCTTAACATGATTCTGATAAAACCAGCTCTTATACAAAAATGAACTAAAAACTCGTCAACAGCGGCCAGATAAAATTGTTAAAGTGGGTTTATCTCTAATCATGATTTAGTTTTTGTTGTTGACGTTAGCACTTAACTTCGAAATCTACCTGCGTCTGTAGGCCGAGCCAAAAGGGATTTTTTCCAGGTTGGGGTGATTCTTATTTTCTTTCTGCGAGTCGGGTTCAACTTAGAATAATTCTTGCGTGTCATATTAATATTTCTTGCAAGTAGTCAGGTTGTTAGAATTTCCACAAAAAGTTTAAGCAGAACTATGCTTCAGATGAAAATGAATTTTTAATATGCACTACTTTTATTGTCAGTACCGAATTAAGGCGGCACACGTTGGTTGTGTTTATGACTGCCAATTATTAGCACGAGGGTATAGGCCCTAAGGTGCAGAGTGCCCGTATTGGGGGTCTTTCTAAGGGAATCTAACCCGCATTTACGCTTGGAAAACCAACGTTCAAAGAAAACCACGAAAACTCCGAAGGATTAGGCCGACGGGCGTGATTGGGATCGAACCCAGCATCTCCCGTCTACCAGCTTCGAGAGCAGAACCTATCGGCCACTGGTGGGGCTAACGGGGCACAGTACTTTTGAGTTTGTCGAAACGATAAAAAACATCGCCTTTTTCATGTATCAAAACACAAATAATATGGAATTAAGATCCCTTTCTGCCTAAAGCATATATCCTTGGCTATATTATCCAGAAAAATAAATGTTGCATATACAAAATTGATATTTAAATTTAAAAATTTAACTCACTGATGCGTGAATTAAAATTATTAATTGGTGCAGGCGTGATAAAACTCTAAATTATGCATATAGAAAACAATTTTTGAACAAAATAGAATCACAACACACCTACTTCTGAAGTAAAACCATAATATATGCAAAAAGGTTTAAAATTTAATTTTTGCACAAAAGAAAGAAAAAAAAAGTTTTTCAATTGCCAAAAAAACTAAATAAATAAATAACCAAAATAGGTGAATTTTTTTGGTTTTAGCATGAAGACATGCACATTTGGCTAATTTTCTAAAGCTGTAGTTTGCATAGTTTGAAAGTAATAATAAAGTAAAAATAATACAGTTAATGAATTCATATATTTATTATGCGGAACTCTCTGAGCGCGAGTAATACTCGCTCTTGGTCGTTTATTTTGAAGAGGCATGAAAGAGTTCCTCCTAAAGGAGGAATTCCACCTTTTTAAAAGCAAATTTGGACATTCTCTGGATTGATGCAAAAATACAAAGAAAATATTAGAAGCATTTGGGGCGGGGGGGGGGGTCTAGAAAACTTAATAAATAGACATTTTGTCTACTCAAACCCTTGGAGTTTGTTTCCGAATTGCTGTACTATCAGATCGAAGATCAGCTTTTATTATAAGCATCAGAAAGTCATGTTAATTAAGTTCTTTAACTAGGGAAAGGAAGTTTCTATAAGGTTCTTTTGGAATAGAATATTTTATTCTATTTATAAAACACTTCTGGGTAATTTCAATGATGCATTTTTTGAAATGTATTTTTGGAGTAAAGATCAATTTGGCGTGCATATACATAGATTTTTTTAAAAGTTTTAAACAGTAAAATCATTCAAAATAATACATTTATTTTGAAAAATTAATCTATGTACTTCACATAAGTTAATCAGATACATTCTATTGGATGGATTTATACTTTAAGCAAGCTGTTTTTAATTTTCTTTTTTGGTTTAATGAATTTATACATTTATTGTTACTTTTTTTTCTGTTAATACTTTCTAAGTTAAAAAAAGAAAATAACAATCATATGTACAGTTATAATTCATTTTATTTTATGAATAACTGTTAAAATGTGTCTAAATTATACGAGTTTGGCCTTATTGTATAGATGGAAAAATTTTTCCACCTTTTTTCCCATTTCCCACTTTCATGCCTGTTTGAAGACGTTTCCTTTTTTTTTTTCAATTCTCCAAAAAGAATAAATTATTTGTAAACTGCCTTAAATTAAGATTCAAGGTGTAATAAGCCACTCAAAAAACCTCTTGAATCTAGTTAGAAAGCTGTTCTCAAATACACACTTGCTGCTTTGTAATACAATCAAAGAATTTATGATTATTTGTATAATTTACGAAATTTGCAGAAATTTTTATTTGGATATCAAGAAATCCCAATACATTTTTTTTCTATAAAGACAAATTACCTTTCATAAAATAGTTTCAAAGTCGATTTTCAATCAATTATAACTCAATATGTAATAAATTTATCAATAACTGAAATCCACTGTTTGTTTCCAAATCATTTGCATAGTTTGGCTCCAAATTTTATGCTTTTAATAAAATAAATAAATGAACAGTCCGTTAACGATATTGAAAGATTTTAAATTATTGAGCGTTATTTTTTAAAATCAGCATCCATGGTTCAGCATTAAGAATTATATTTTAATTCAAAAACGATTAAAAAAAAAAAAAAACAATTTTTTCTTTATTTCGATTCGCTATATAAATAGTTAAACAAAAATATGTTTACGAAATCTTTTTAACAGGAAAAGGTAAGCACGAAGATACGCGGAAGAAAGATGGATTGGCGTTTTGGTGATTTGAAACATTATACTTATTGTGTAGGGTTACTCCCTAATGACATTCACTAATGGATTTCTGGTTTTGGGGGAGATTTGAAATAGTTAAGTTTGCAGGAGAAACAAAATGGCTGGCTTGGTAATTTTTTTTTAATCCTAAAGTAAATCTAAGGCAACTTTAGTCCTTTCCTAACGGAAGTACTTGATCGATCACTTGATTGACAGTGATGGATCTAAATTCGGCCGGTTCGGAAAACACAGGAATTTTCTATCTTTTTCTTTGTGTTATCTCCCCCTTCTGGCCAAAATAGAACTCTTTTGAAGGGAGATGGTGCATTTCTAGATGGCCCACCATTTGAAAGCACTGAATGGCTCTCAGTCTCAGTTGATCCTTCTTGAATGAAAAGGTTCACCTCAGCATCTTCAAAAATTGCTCTTTTCTTCTGATCAATAGTTTCAGTATCAACAGTGTCAATAGGCTATTCAGTGTACGCCGCCTCCACAGATATGACTGGTGTACCTTATAACAAGTAAAATGTAAAAATGGAATAAATAATAGTAAAAAATATATACTCAAGTGTTTTATACCCAAATTGTTTTGCGATAGATTACCTGAGAAATTGGATCCATGTTCAAAGTCTCCTTCATCTCCCACCATAAGTAGTAAAGATCTGTTTGCTCCACAAAACCATTCAATTTGCCTTTATTTTCTGAGAAAGATTTTATTTTTCTTCTCCAAACTTTCAAGAAAGAAGCCATTTCTCTCTCTTTTATTGGTGATATTATCACATTCTTTGATGTTAGTGTGGATTCAACGTTTACTTTCTTTAGATCCCATGGAACTAGCCCACTTGCTTTGAATCCATTCACAATGGTTGCAGGAGTTAAACGATCTAGTGCTGTTTTAAGACTGGTGGAAACTCATGTTTCTGCATCTGTTTGCCTTCATGAGTTATTCTGATGTGCACTACTTCCTGTTGCCAAGCACTTTTAAGAGTATGGAAAACAGAAATGTTCATTGGTTGCATTAGGTATGTGGAATTTGGGGGAAAAGCTACCATTTCAACTCCATGAGCCGAACAGAAGATTCTTAGATTCAAAGACATGTGAGAAGTATCTCCATCCATAAATAACACTACGGGTTTTTCTATGCAATGCTTATTTAATTATGGCTCAAAAATTTGAACCTTTATTGAGTATTGAACCTTTGAAGTATAAATTATTTTAGATATTAATTTCTTTTAATAATCATATGTCTGATAGCTTAGTGAAGTTGCATTTTTGCTGCTCCAGAAGTGGGCCACTTGTGCACCAGTAGTGGGCCCCTGGCCCACTACTGGTTCTGATGAACAAAATACTAAATAAATTATATACAAAGTCTTAGAACCTCAAAAAATACTTAATTAAAATAATTTAAACATAAAATTTTTTTTGGCATGTGCTCCAGTAGTGGGCCACCATGCCCACTATTGGTACAATTTAAAAATTGTGACCCAGAAGTGGGCCACCCCTTAAAATCAATATAATTTTAAAATTTTAAGTCTTTAGCTAATCTAACAAATTATTTACAATGTAGTCGAGTATATCAACGGCACTTTAATTCAAAATAAAACATAATATTAAAGAAATAACGCTTTAGATAAAACCTTATCTCTTAATGAAATCACTAAGAATTTGCCAAAAAATCGGAGTTTGAAGACATTTCAGAAGATAAACAAATATATATACAGGAAAATAGCAATTATTCCAAACTGTTTATGGAAAGTTAACATTTAAGGACTTTAACTAATCAGATTTCTTTCAGTCGTTTTTCTGAAATGGATTGTGAGCTTGTTTTTAAACTTTGAAAGTTAGTGGCCCACTACAGGTACGTGGCCCACTACCGGTGCGTTTACCCTATTTACTGGAAGCCTCCATGATAAAACGGCTTCGAAAACGATGAAACACGCTTCGAAAAAAAAAGTATTACTGCCCCCCTCCCCTACTTGAGAATCAACACGCAACCCTCTTTTAAGCTTTTATATGTAAAAAATCAAGCAATGAACAACGACAAAGCATTTCTTTTTACTATTTTTAAAAAGCGATTTATCGGTAAAATAAAAAAAATATTTATTATATCTGTGGCGACACAATGTCTCGTGATCAAATGAACGAAACCTTAAAAAAAGGGAAAGAACACGAAACGCCGAAAGCGCGTACTTTGATTCTCACTGCAGCGTGGTTTTCGTTCTAAGCATGCGCAATGGTGCTGGCGACCTATGCGGCCATGTGATATGCTTTTCGTTCTATGCATGCATAAAAGTTGCATATGCGTTAATTCGTTTGTATTTCATTACCAATATTGTATTATTAAAAGTAATGTATTGTGTTTATATATATATATGTATATACAATATATATTTATGTATATACATATATTGTATATATACAATACATGTATATACACTGTATATATTGTATATATATTATATATATATATATATATATATATATATATGTAATTTGCACTGTAATAATATATGTAATTACAAGTACGTAATAATATATATATGTACTATAATTATAACAAAATAATATTATAAATAGTACTTTGCGATTTAACGGACTTTCGATTTATCGGACACATCTTAGTCCCAATTAGTCCGTTAAATCGAGGGTTTACTGTATATTAAAAAACTGTCAAAAATGGATGCAGCAATAGGTAATAAAGTCTTTTTACAATAAAATGAAAAATGGAGAAACGAGGTGGTTTGAAAATTTGACTGGATGGGGCATTTAATTTAACTATTTAATAGCTTTAATTTTGGTTTTCAAAATTTAAGTAAATTGTGTTTTTTCAAATATTTATTGTATTTATGGTACAGAACAACTTTCTGAAGAATTTCTTGTTGGTTATAAATAATGAAAAACGATTTTTAAGCCCACCGTTTCTTTAACACATTAAGGACTGAATTATTTTTTTCTATTTCATATCACTATTTTCTAATAATAATATCACCGTATTTTAGAATTTCAGTCAGTAATTAAAGCGAATGTTTTATTTGAAAATAATGGTACTCAAAAACAAGAGGGTTGGCAGATATACTGGGACCAGCCATGCGGTACCACTTAGATTTGAATGGATTAATATATGGAAAAAAAATTACACAAAACATATTGAATCTATAGTTTATGTGGAAAAGCATATAACCTGATAATCATGTAGAATTGGATTTAACTCTGGATTTTCTTTTCTTTTTTTAATTGTCTCTTATAAAGTGTAACGTTTTTCAAATTATAGGTGCTCAAAACCAATACTTTTTGCATTTTTTAAAACAAAAATATTGAAATTTTCTTTATTTTGTAAATAACTTTACAGATTCCGTCCTTATTTTAGCATATTATAAATTATGATAACCTCTAAAACTGATAGTAATTTTATGAAGCTACATGAATTTTTACACGTTTCTTTAAAGAAAATTCACTATTACTGAAGAAGAAAATACTTTATTAAAATATTGATTTACAACTAGATTCTCCCCCCTTCCCCCCTTATAAACACCTTAAAATAAAGCTTATGTCATCAAAAATGAAGTGACAAGAAGTCGAGAATAATATTTTATAAGAGAACTGGTAAAAAAATGTAGTATATTGTTTCACTGATTAATACGAATAGGCACTTATAAAATATAAATTTCAAAATATAAATTATAAATATTTTTTATTTCTGCTATGAATAGCAACGTGAAAATTTGGAAATAGGAAGTGAAAATTGCAAGTCAGCAAACGCTTAACTCTGTGGATGATAATATCACGCAATACGCATCAAGTAGGGACTATAAGTAGGGGAGAAAGGACAGTTCAGCGTCAGCAGGTGGTGGTGGTGTGAGGAGGTGTGAGTGGGAGGGAGTAATCCACCTTGTGGATGGAGGAGGAGAGTGGAATCCACCTGTGAGTGAAAAGGGAGTCTTATCCTATAGTAGGAGGGGCTGGAGGAGGGCTTAATTTTTGAGAGGGGATTAATTTTTTTTTTAAGTAGAGAATCGCTCCCTTGAGAATAAAAATCAGGAAAACGGTTAGAGGGTCGTCCCCCCCCCCCCCCAGAAAATGTTTGGTGCTGCCATCTGTAGGATTTCGTTCTAAACTATTTTTAGAAAATGGAATTTTATTTTTCAAAAGTTTTGAGGAAGGTTCGAACCTGCAAAATAGTTTCTTGACTTGATAATTCGGAATAGGTTTAACCGATCAAGCCAAGAAACTATGCCTATGAGTTGAGATTTTAAATGTTTAAAGGGAGTTGTCTTGTGCGAGATACGTCATTTTTCAGAATGACTTCGCGAGAGGAAGTGATGAGTGTGGTGTGTCTCTATGTAACGGTGTGTGTTATTTTTTCTCTGATATATGTATTTACCGGAAGTGAAAAATTTAAGATTGATTTTATACTCAATTTAAATGAAACCGGGAATTTATCTTTTTCAGTATGATGCGATTGAATATTAACATATCGCGCAATAAAATTACATGCTGCAATGAAGGAGATTTATCAGAATCCAAGTCGCGTGGGAAGTTACGGTGGTGTCAATGTTTTACATTCGGCTGTCAAAGGAAAAGTATCCAAGAAGACTGTTCAGAAATGGTTAAGCGGAGTCGATTCGTACACGCTTCACAAACCTGTTCGAAGAAAGTTTCCGACCAACCGTGTGATTGTGCATTCTATCGATCAACAATGGCAAACCGATTTAGTAGATATGATCAGTCTGCAAAAGCACAATCGGGGATATCGCTACATTCTAACCTGCATCGACATTCTGTCTAAATATGCGTGGGCGATACCACTCAAAACGAAACGCGGTGAGGAAATCGTGAAAGCCTTTCAGACTATTTTTGCGACGCGAAAACCCAAGTCTTTGCAATCGGATTCTGGAAGAGAATATAAAAACAAACACTTCCAGAGATTTTTAAAACAGCAAGGTGGGCGATTTTTTACTACTTTTAATAACACGAAAGCATCGGTGATTGAACTTTTTAATCGCACTTTGAAAACTAAAATGTGGAAATATTTTACGTATAATCAAACATATAATTTTATCGATGTGTTAGACTCACTATTACAAAGTTATAACCATACCCACCATTCCAGCATTAAGAGAGCGCCCGTGGAAGTGACGCCCGAGAACGAAAGCGATGTTGTGATTACTTTATTCCGGAAAATGCAGGATGTGGAAAGAAAACCGTGTGTGTTTAAAGCGGGGAAAATAGTGCGCGTTTCGAAACAAAAATTAACTTTTGAAAAAGGTTATGAAACGAATTGGACCGAAGACCTGTTTGTGATAACGGAATGCATACCGAGAGACCCTCCGGTATATCGAATTAAAGATTTGATGAACGAACCCATACAAGGAACCTTCTATGCGCAAGAACTTCAAAGAGTTCAACCGAAAGAAGACTATACTATCGAAAAGGTTTTAGAAAAACTCACACGAAAAGGTCATGTGGAATACAAAGTGAAATTTAAAGGCTACCCTGACAAGTTTAATCAATGGATACCCTCCTCTGATTTATTTTCACTATAAAATCTATGTTTTAGAGATTGCATTGTCCTTTCGAATCATGTCTTTCTACGTGACGCTGCCTTCAGACAGTTCGTTGAATTATTTTCCCGAGAATAAAATTTCTCATTTTGTGACGAGATTACCTTCTGCTTTGGACTTGAAAGGCGAGTGGGAAGTAGGCTTAACGGAACTTATTTACCCGCACACGTGGAATAATATAACAGAATATACTAACGGATATGAATATGTAATAGGGGAGAATATTGAATGGACGAATGGAAGACCTAGAAATGAAGCCGAATTCGAAGTCGGTGAATTTGAAGTGAAAAAAGTTAGAATCCCCCCTGGGTTTTATGAATCCCCTAACGATATTATTAAAGTAATCAACTATCAAAAATTTCATGATAGAATTTCGCTCAACTATAATAAAAATTAAAAAAAAGTGAGAGTGACTTTGAGAAAAAATGCACAAATCAACTTCGATGCAGGATTAGCGGAAAGTTTAGGATTTCCACCTGGTAATGTAGGTGAACCTTTTGATGGTTATTCAATGTCTTTTGATAGCCCCTTCGCAGCCGATCCTCATGCTGATTTTAAATTGTTATACATTTACAGTGATCTCGTAGAACCGCAGATTGTGGGGGATACGGTAGCCCCACTTCTAGGTGTGCTCCCCGTGAAAGGGCAAGACGGTGATACGATTCATGAAGTGTTTGATAGACCTCACTACATCCCACTCTCTCGAAAGAATTTTCAAACGATTGAAACCGTTATAAGGACGCATACTGGTCGATTAATGTCATTCGAGCGTGGGAAGTTGATCGTGAAACTTCATTTTCGTCAAAAGTACCTCTCATAATGTTAGTTCCTTACCAGTGCTGTGCTAAATCTTTTGAAGATTATTATACCCATCAATCGGGTAGTGGTTTAAACTATTATCACGGTACTACTTTTCAAAAAGGTTATGGTTTCGGTGGGTTGTTTCGTTCGTTGTTTAGGGCTGCAGTGCCTCTTTTTAAATCAGGAGCTAAAGCCGTAGGCAAACAACTGTTTTCAACGGGAGTCGATTTGTTGAATAACGTGTCACGTGGTCAAAATGTCAAAGTGGCTGCCAAGCGGAGATTGAAAGAAGCTGGACATACTTTAACAGATAAAGCCGCAACAAAGGTTAAATCCATGCTAGGTTCCGGGCGAAGACATAAAAAGAGGAAGCTCCCTAAAAAAACCGTCAGTCGACGCAAAGTCAAGAAAGTGAAAACAAGTGATATTTTCGCTTAAAGATGTCCGGACTTATTCATAAAGACTCTGCCGCTTGCGCTAAAACGGAATTGGACCTTTTTTTAATTCCTCCTACTCAAACGGCTATCGAAAAAGGGTATTTTGTAGAATACCACCCCCTCGCCAATATTCGTGATGGAGTCCCTGTGGAATTTAACATTTCTGGAAACGGAGAAGACTATATTGATTTATCCTCATCATACCTGTATACGAAAGTGAAAATCATTAATCCGGATGGATCAGCCTTAACGGAGGAGAACCATGTCGCTCCCGTGAATTTATTTTCCCAGGCCTTGTTTTCTCAAGTCGACATAAGTCTAAACGAAAGAATAATTTCCTCTTCCAGTAACACCTACCCCTATCGAGCATATATCGAAACCCTTTTGAATTTCGGTGAAGACGCTAAGAAAAGTTTATTACAATGCCAATGTTTCTACAAAGATCAGAAATTAGGTACTGCCGATCCTACATCAGATGATAACCCTGGATTGAAAAAACAATTTGAACTCACTAAAAATAGTAATACTTAGGATATGATATCTCCCTTGCATTGTGATATTTTTCAACAAAATAGATTGTTACTGAACATGGTCGATTTGAAAATTAAATTGGTTCGCAGTAAACCCGACTTTTGTTTGATGGCTGCAAAACCCTCTGATACAACAAAACCTGATCCTGATTATAAAGTAATATTAGAACATGCCTCTTTGTTTATTCGTAAAGTAAAGGTTAGTGCCGGTGTCTTACTGGGGCACGCAAAAGCCCTTGAAAAAACTTCTGCGAAATATCCTATTGATCGCGTACTGTGCAAGACCTATTCCATTTCAACTGGAAGTCGTTCTTTTATGCAAGATAATGTGTTTTTGGGGTCAATGCCAAAACGCATTATTATTGGATTGTTGGAAAATGCCTCCATTAATGGACAGTATGATTTAAATCCCTTTCACTTTCATCATCACAAGGTCAACGTCTTAAGTGTTTATGTGAATGGACAACCTATACCTTCAAAAGGTTTAGAATTAAATTTTTCGAATAATAATTATATACGAGCCTATCATCGCTTGTTCGCCGGATTTCATCATGACACAGGTATTTATTTAACACGTGAAGAATTTGCAGACGGACATACCCTGTATGCCTTCGATCTTAGCCCAGACTTGTGTGATGGACCCCACCTCAACCTACAACAGCAAGGAAATTTACGAATTGAAATTAAATTTGCTGAAGATTTAAGAACAACCCTTTCCGTGTTGGTGTATGCGGAATTTGAAAACATTATAGAAATTAGTAAATCAAGACACGTTTTGTGTGACTTTGCAAACTAGATGAATTCTTTACAAATTGAGAAGATTTTATCACGAGACCCAAGAACCCGAAAATATTTTCTAGGTGTTTTTGCCAGCGATCAACTACCTAGGAGAATCCTGCAGTATCCTACCTGTTTTGTATGCAATTTGGATAAGTCATCGGAACCTGGAAGCCATTGGCTCGCATTCTTTCTACCTTCGCCTGATGAAGTGGAATTCTTCGATTCGTATGGAAACGACCCTACCTTTTTTCAAGGACCTGTTTCAAACTTTACATCTCATTTTTCTCGAGTGATGTTTAATCCGCTCACCTTACAAAGTAATAAGACGGCCGTTTGCGGCCAATATTGTATATTTTATCTGTATTCTCGATGTCGCGGTAAAACTTTAAAACATATTTTATCACATTTTGTAAACGAAAATTTATGTAACGACCAACGAGTCTATAACTTTGTAGCGAAACGATTTCGCGTCTTTGTGAATTTTTTTCAATAAATCGATATTTAAACTGTATTTCTTAGTGTCTGTGTTTATTTCGATTTTAACCTTCCTTGTGTTTGTTTGATGGAGTTTCCTCGCTTTCAACACCCGTGTACGATGCTTCTCGCAGGCCCTACGAGAGTAGGTAAAAGCTGGTTCCTGCGTGATTTATTGAAGGATAGAAACGAGATGTTTAATCCTCCTCCTGACAAAGTGGTTTGGTTTTACGGGATCTATCAAAAATTATATGACGAAATTCCTGATGTTACTTTTGTGGAGGGATTTCCTCCGAATTATACTGAATATTTAGGAACAAATACTTTAATTATCTTAGACGACCTCATGATTGAGGTCGGAGCAGATGAACGTATGACATTTCTCTTTACAAAAGGAAGTCATCATTTAAACATTAGTGTGATTTTTATTACACAAAATTTATTTCATAAAGGAAAAGAAATGAGGGGTGTTTCTCTAAACAGTCAATATTTGATTTTATTTAAAAATCGTCGCGATATGAGTCAAATTATTTATTTGGGTCGTCAATTATATCCCACTAAAACTAAATTTTTTCAAGAAGTGTTTGAAGACGCGACTCAAAAGCCTTTCTCCTATTTACTCGTGGATTTAAGAAATGAAACGGTAGAACGCTTACGTTTGAGAACACAGATTTTACCAGGGCAAACACAATTTATCTATGTCCCGAAACAAGGTTTAAAAAGAAAGTCACCTGGTTTTTAACTCATTTGTGACTATGGCACTGACGAAGAAACAGCTTCGTGATTTAGAATTGATTAAAACGTGTCCTAAAGCATTGCGTAAACAATTATTAAAAAAATTACCCTCTCGTTCTGTGAAAGCCATCTGCGAATGTAGTTTGAACTTGTTAAAAGGAAATATTCCCATATCTTCACGACAGAAAAAGTCTTTAAGTAAATATAAGACGACTTTGCGAAAAATCGGTACAAAAAAAGGTGCCCTTTTTCAAAAGAAAAGACTTATTATTCAACGTGGGGGATTTTTAAATATTTTAATTCCAGCCGCTTTGAGTGTGTTAACAGGTTTAATTCATGGAACTCGCTAAAAAATATGCGTTGGTACCGGAAGAGAGTCTCCCCAAACACATACCAACAAAACAACAAATGAGTGAATTTGATACTGCTATGTCAAAAATATTAAATAGCACTATTCCTGATCATGAAAAAGTGATGCAATATTTCAAATTACTCAAACGAAAAATGGACTTGCAAGAATTCAACATGCCCTGGATGTCGAAACCGCCTGAACAACCCTCTGTGAAAAAGGAAATTATTAAACCCAAAACTGAACCTGAACCCAAACCTGAACAAGATTCCTCTCTGATTTTATCATCGGTTCCATCTACTATGAAAAGACAAGCTAAGACCCTGCTGGACTTTTTAAGAAATAATCCAAGAAAATTCGAATGGGACGACAATTTAACTGTTCATTTTGAAGGAAAACCCATCCCAGATTCAAACATGGCTGATTTGTTTCATCGTCTGTTTTCTGTGAATAAAAGAACCCCTATTAAGGCTCAGAACGAACTGTTAAAGACTCTTCGTGAAATGCATATACCCGAAAGCTTCATCAAGAATCGATACCTGCCATTGAACAAGAATCATGAATCTTTTGTAGAATACCCCGCTAAAAAATTAAAAGCGGATTCTCATGTAATAAAATGGGAAAATTTTAAATAAAATTTATTTTGTTTTTTAAAAAATATGTGTCTTTCATAACTACATTCCACAACACACAACAATTTAAACACTACATAACAAATTTAAATGAAATACTATTCCTTACCACTTTCCACATCTGTTTTCAACAAGTGGGTATCGAGAAATGTGGTGGGTTCGCGTAGAGGGCGCTACCGATAATCAGATTGTGACGACACACATCTGATATATGATAAGAATTCACTATATAAGAGCCACACAAATCCTTCACTTGTTAACGTTTTTGCCTTGCTGTGTGCTGATACTTCTTATCTGTTGTTGTCTTGGAGATTTTCTCTCGAACATTCTATCACCTTCTCGTGACTTGCTGATGATGCTTTGACTGACTGATTTCCACGAATCTTGCTGACGTGTAGTGCTGACTCATCAACTCGTGCTTTGGTGACCTAAATCTTGTTGATTCATCGACTTGTGTCTTTCTGATCACATTCTGCTAGATTGACCTCTACGTGCCTTGCTGACGTATCGTGGTGACTCATCGACTCGTGTGTTTACGACCTTTTGTGCTGACTGTTCTACCCCAAGAGATGACTGCTGTACATTTCATTGAAAACGGCTTAAATGTCGAATACATTTCGGACTTTTTACAGAAAGATGTGGCCAATCGTTACTTTGAGAATCTAAAAACCTTACCATTTTTTACACCCACGTTGAAAATACGAGGGAGAGATGTAAGACCTAAAAGACAAGCCCTAGCCTTTAGTGATCCAGGTCTGAGTTATAGCTTCAGCGGAACCACCATTCATGGAAACCCGTGGACTCCACTAATCCTTGAGCTTCGAGATCTTGTGGAAAAGCAATGCGGATGTACGTATAATTATGTTCTATTAAACTTATACCGTGATGGTGGCAGCTATATTTCGCACCATAAAGACGACGAGTGTGAATTAGATAGCACTTTTCCAATTTCGGTTTTAAGCTTCGGGGCTAAACGGAAAATTGAATTTAAAAACGCACTCGCACCTATGACTTGCATAAATTTGAATCATGGTTCCTTTTATTCAATGCATGCACCAACAAATCAATTGTTTACGCATGGAATTCCCCCCGACCCAACCATTACACAGATGAGAATTAGTTTAACCATTTCGCCATATTATCCCTAAATCTACCCATTTGAAAAAACAAAAAATGAATTTAGATCATTTTTCAGTTTCACCTGATCAATCCAACACAAATGTTGAATCTAATTTAGTTATTCCCGAAAATGATTGGTTTAATAGTCATTTTCAAAATTTTTCTTCATGCTATCCCTCTAGAAATGGAATTCGATTTAAACTGGTTAACATTTTTTCAAGTTAGATTGGAAAATCAGATTTACTTGAGACTCCACATTAGAAATTTTAAGGAATCTAACACGCTACAAAAATATCCTTCAAAAGAAGGGGTCGTTTTAAATTTACCAACGTGGCAAAAATTTAGCGAAAAAATTCAACATTTCAATTTTTATTCAATTGACGAGTCTTTTGTAGGAAATAATCAAATTCTAGTTTGTTTCATCGACTCTGATTATTGTTACTTGCAACAATTATTTAATCTCGAGAAATCAGGATTTTACTTAAAAAATTCCGGTATTAAAATGTCGAAAGATCAAATTTTGAAATTAATTGAATTAATCCCACAAATTAATGATTCATTAGTTGAAATAATATTAACCCGTGTTATTCCAAGTGTGATAATGAATAGAATCCCTGTATGTAGCTCGCATGTAAATCAGGATTCAGCGAAAGATAATTTTTTAACCTGTTTTGAAAAAGCAGTTGAATCTTCTGTGAATAAAATTTTTAAGTGTGAAGGCTGTCGTTACGAAAAAAGCTCTGTTTTCCGACATGAATGCATTAATACACCAATGAAAGAGAAATTTGAACTTTTGAAACAATCTGCATTATTGAATTTAAACACATTTCAGCTAGCGAAAAATGTGACTCTTTTATGTTCTTGTTTTTACACAAAAGACTTTTTCGAAAAATTTAATATTGATTTTTATAATGATTTATTCGAGAAACTGTTTCAGTAAATTGTTGTGTACATATTTTAGTAATGAATAAACTCTTTGTTATTTTAATTTGTGTGTTTTTATTTCCATTTTGTGTCGAATTATTTGAAATCTATTAAATTAGAATTCTTTTTGATCTAAGGGGGAAAAAAAGCAATTTCTTATTATTTCAAGAAGAAAACTGTGGAAAAACAATTATTTCTTCAATTTTTATTTTTCAGCTGGATTGATAAAAATATCTTCAGAAATTTAACATAGTAAAATTGTTGTATCAGTAGCTGATAATCTCATAAGTCATTGGGATCCATTTGAACTAGGGGTGAATATCTTGTTTATTTTATCTAATTGTTTTTAGGATAGTCAAAGGTTTTCCCATAGACACTTATCATTCGAACTTCTAGAATCAGCAGTTTGTTTAACAAACAGAAGTAAACTATACTGATTAACGAATATACACAATACGAAAAAGGTTTCTTGAAAGTCATTAGATACTTAATCAGTATAGTTTACTTCTGTTTGTTAAACAAACTGCTGATTCTAGAAGTTCGAATGATAAGTGTCTATGGGAAAACCTTTGACTATCCTAAAAACAATTAGATAAAATAAACAAGATATTCACCCCTAGTTCAAATGGATCCCAATGACTTATGAGATTATCAGCTACTGATACAACAATTTTACTATGTTAAATTTCTGAAGATATTTTTATCAATCCAGCTGAAAAATAAAAATTGAAGAAATAATTTTTTTTCCACAGTTTTCTTCTTGAAATAATAAGAAATTGCTTTTTTTCCCCCTTAGATCAAAAAGAATTCTAATTTAATAGATTTCAAATAATTCGACACAAAATGGAAATAAAAACACACAAATTAAAATAACAAAGAGTTTATTCATTACTAAAATATGTACACAACAATTTACTGAAACAGTTTCTCGAATAAATCATTATAAAAATCAATATTAAATTTTTCGAAAAAGTCTTTTGTGTAAAAACAAGAACATAAAAGAGTCACATTTTTCGCTAGCTGAAATGTGTTTAAATTCAATAATGCAGATTGTTTCAAAAGTTCAAATTTCTCTTTCATTGGTGTATTAATGCATTCATGTCGGAAAACAGAGCTTTTTTCGTAACGACAGCCTTCACACTTAAAAATTTTATTCACAGAAGATTCAACTGCTTTTTCAAAACAGGTTAAAAAATTATCTTTCGCTGAATCCTGATTTACATGCGAGCTACATACAGGGATTCTATTCATTATCACACTTGGAATAACACGGGTTAATATTATTTCAACTAATGAATCATTAATTTGTGGGATTAATTCAATTAATTTCAAAATTTGATCTTTCGACATTTTAATACCGGAATTTTTTAAGTAAAATCCTGATTTCTCGAGATTAAATAATTGTTGCAAGTAACAATAATCAGAGTCGATGAAACAAACTAGAATTTGATTATTTCCTACAAAAGACTCGTCAATTGAATAAAAATTGAAATGTTGAATTTTTTCGCTAAATTTTTGCCACGTTGGTAAATTTAAAACGACCCCTTCTTTTGAAGGATATTTTTGTAGCGTGTTAGATTCCTTAAAATTTCTAATGTGGAGTCTCAAGTAAATCTGATTTTCCAATCTAACTTGAAAAAATGTTAACCAGTTTAAATCGAATTCCATTTCTAGAGGGATAGCATGAAGAAAAATTTTGAAAATGACTATTAAACCAATCATTTTCGGGAATAACTAAATTAGATTCAACATTTGTGTTGGATTGATCAGGTGAAACTGAAAAATGATCTAAATTCATTTTTTGTTTTTTCAAATGGGTAGATTTAGGGATAATATGGCGAAATGGTTAAACTAATTCTCATCTGTGTAATGGTTGGGTCGGGGGGAATTCCATGCGTAAACAATTGATTTGTTGGTGCATGCATTGAATAAAAGGAACCATGATTCAAATTTATGCAAGTCATAGGTGCGAGTGCGTTTTTAAATTCAATTTTCCGTTTAGCCCCGAAGCTTAAAACCGAAATTGGAAAAGTGCTATCTAATTCACACTCGTCGTCTTTATGGTGCGAAATATAGCTGCCACCATCACGGTATAAGTTTAATAGAACATAATTATACGTACACCCGCATTGCTTTTCCACAAGATCTCGAAGCTCAAGGATTAGTGGAGTCCACGGGTTTCCATGAATGGTGGTTCCGCTGAAGCTATAACTCAGACCTGGATCACTAAAGGCTAGGGCTTGTCTTTTAGGTCTTACATCTCTCCCTCGTATTTTCAACGTGGGTGTAAAAAATGGTAAGGTTTTTAGATTCTCAAAGTAACGATCGGCCACATCTTTCTGTAAAAAGTCCGAAATGTATTCGACATTTAAGCCGTTTTCAGTGAAATGTACAGCAGTCATCTCTTGGGGTAGAACAGTCAGCACAAAAGGTCGTAAACACACGAGTCGATGAGTCACCACGATACGTCAGCAAGGCACGTAGAGGTCAATCTAGCAGAATGTGATCAGAAAGACACAAGTCGATGAATCAACAAGATTTAGGTCACCAAAGCACGAGTTGATGAGTCAGCACTACACGTCAGCAAGATTCGTGGAAATCAGTCAGTCAAAGCATCATCAGCAAGTCACGAGAAGGTGATAGAATGTTCGAGAGAAAATCTCCAAGACAACAACAGATAAGAAGTATCAGCACACAGCAAGGCAAAAACGTTAACAAGTGAAGGATTTGTGTGGCTCTTATATAGTGAATTCTTATCATATATCAGATGTGTGTCGTCACAATCTGATTATCGGTAGCGCCCTCTACGCGAACCCACCACATTTCTCGATACCCACTTGTTGAAAACAGATGTGGAAAGTGGTAAGGAATAGTATTTCATTTAAATTTGTTATGGAACGTTTAAAATGTTGGGTGTTGTGGAATGTAGTTATGAAAGACACATATTAAAAAAAAATAATTATTTATAATTTTCCCATTTTATTACATGAGAATCCGCTTTTAATTTTTTAGCGGGGTATTCTACAAAAGATTCATGATTCTTATTGAATGACAGGTATCGATTCTTGATGAAGCTTTCGGGTACATGTATTTCACAAAGAGTCTTTAACAGTTCGTTCTGAGCCTTAAAAGGAGTTATTTTATTCACAGAAAACAGAAGATGAAACAAATCAGCCATGTTTGAATCTGGGATGGGTTTCCCTTCAAAATGAACAGTTAAATTGTCGTCCCATTCGAATTTTCTTGGATTATTTTTTTAAAACTCCAGCAGGGTCTTAGCTTGTCTTTTCATAGTAGATGGAACCGATGATAAAAACAAAGACGAATCTTGTTCAGGTTTGGGTTCAGGTTTAGTTTTTGGTTTAATAATTTCCTTTTTCACAGATGGTTGTTCAGGCGGTTTCGACATCCAGGGCATGTTGAATTCTTGCAAGTCCATTTTTCGTTTGAGTAATTCGAAATATTGCATCACTTTTTCATGATCAGGAATAGTGCTATTTAATATTTTTGACATAGCAGTATCAAATTCACTCATTTGTTGTTTTGTTGGTATATGTTTGGAGAGACTCTCTTCTGGTACCAACGCATATTTTTTAGCGTGTTCCATGAATTAAACCTGTTAACACACTCAAAGCGGCTGGAATTAAAATATTTAAAAATCCCCCACGTTGAATAATAAGTCTTTTCTTTTGAAAAAGGGCACCTTTTTTTGTACCGATTTTTCGCAAAGTCGTCTTATATTTACTTAAAGACTTTTTATGTCGTGAAGATATGGGAATATTTCCTTTTAACAAGTTCAAACTACATTCGCAGATGGCTTTCACAGAACGAGAGGGTAATTTTTTTAATAATTGTTTACGCAATGCTTTAGGACACGTTTTAATCAATTCTAAATCACGAAGCTGTTTCTTCGTCAGTGCCATGGTCACAAATGAGTTAAAAACCAGGTGACTTTCTTTTTAAACCTTGTTTCGGGACATAGATAAATTGTGTTTGCCCTGGTAAAATCTGTGTTCTCAAACGTAAGCGTTCTACCGTTTCATTTCTTAAATCCACGAGTAAATAGGAGAAAGGCTTTTGAGTCGCGTCTTCAAACACTTCTTGAAAAAATTTAGTTTTAGTGGGATATAATTGACGACCCAAATAAATAATTTGACTCATATCGCGACGATTTTTTAAATAAAATCAAATATTGACTGTTTAGAGAAACACCCCTCATTTCTTTTCCTTTATGAAATAAATTTTGTGTAATAAAAATCACACTAATGTTTAAATGATGACTTCCTTTTGTAAAGAGAAATGTCATACGTTCATCTGCTCCGACCTCAATCATGAGGTCGTCTAAGATAATTAAAGTATTTGTTCCTAAATATTCAGTATAATTCGGAGGAAATCCCTCCACAAAAGTAACATCAGGAATTTCGTCATATAATTTTTGATAGATCCCGTAAAACCAAACCACTTTGTCAGGAGGAGGATTAAACATCTCGTTTCTATCCTTCAATAAATCACGCAGGAACCAGCTTTTACCTACTCTCGTAGGGCCTGCGAGAAGCATCGTACACGGGTGTTGAAAGCGAGGAAACTCCATCAAACAAACACAAGGAAGGTTAAAATCGAAATAAACACAGACACTAAGAAATACAGTTTAAATATCGATTTATTGAAAAAAATTCACAAAGACGCGAAATCGTTTCGCTACAAAGTTATAGACTCGTTGGTCGTTACATAAATTTTCGTTTACAAAATGTGATAAAATATGTTTTAAAGTTTTACCGCGACATCGAGAATACAGATAAAATATACAATATTGGCCGCAAACGGCCGTCTTATTACTTTGTAAGGTGAGCGGATTAAACATCACTCGAGAAAAATGAGATGTAAAGTTTGAAACAGGTCCTTGAAAAAAGGTAGGGTCGTTTCCATACGAATCGAAGAATTCCACTTCATCAGGCGAAGGTAGAAAGAATGCGAGCCAATGGCTTCCAGGTTCCGATGACTTATCCAAATTGCATACAAAACAGGTAGGATACTGCAGGATTCTCCTAGGTAGTTGATCGCTGGCAAAAACACCTAGAAAATATTTTCGGGTTCTTGGGTCTCGTGATAAAATCTTCTCAATTTGTAAAGAATTCATCTAGTTTGCAAAGTCACACAAAACGTGTCTTGATTTACTAATTTCTATAATGTTTTCAAATTCCGCATACACCAACACGGAAAGGGTTGTTCTTAAATCTTCAGCAAATTTAATTTCAATTCGTAAATTTCCTTGCTGTTGTAGGTTGAGGTGGGGTCCATCACACAAGTCTGGGCTAAGATCGAAGGCATACAGGGTATGTCCGTCTGCAAATTCTTCACGTGTTAAATAAATACCTGTGTCATGATGAAATCCGGCGAACAAGCGATGATAGGCTCGTATATAATTATTATTCGAAAAATTTAATTCTAAACCTTTTGAAGGTATAGGTTGTCCATTCACATAAACACTTAAGACGTTGACCTTGTGATGATGAAAGTGAAAGGGATTTAAATCATACTGTCCATTAATGGAGGCATTTTCCAACAATCCAATAATAATGCGTTTTGGCATTGACCCCAAAAACACATTATCTTGCATAAAAGAACGACTTCCAGTGGAAATGGAATAGGTCTTGCACAGTACGCGATCAATAGGATATTTCGCAGAAGTTTTTTCAAGGGCTTTTGCGTGCCCCAGTAAGACACCGGCACTAACCTTTACTTTACGAATAAACAAAGAGGCATGTTCTAATATTACTTTATAATCAGGATCAGGTTTTGTTGTATCAGAGGGTTTTGCAGCCATCAAACAAAAGTCGGGTTTACTGCGAACCAATTTAATTTTCAAATCGACCATGTTCAGTAACAATCTATTTTGTTGAAAAATATCACAATGCAAGGGAGATATCATATCCTAAGTATTACTATTTTTAGTGAGTTCAAATTGTTTTTTCAATCCAGGGTTATCATCTGATGTAGGATCGGCAGTACCTAATTTCTGATCTTTGTAGAAACATTGGCATTGTAATAAACTTTTCTTAGCGTCTTCACCGAAATTCAAAAGGGTTTCGATATATGCTCGATAGGGGTAGGTGTTACTGGAAGAGGAAATTATTCTTTCGTTTAGACTTATGTCGACTTGAGAAAACAAGGCCTGGGAAAATAAATTCACGGGAGCGACATGGTTCTCCTCCGTTAAGGCTGATCCATCCGGATTAATGATTTTCACTTTCGTATACAGGTATGATGAGGATAAATCAATATAGTCTTCTCCGTTTCCAGAAATGTTAAATTCTACAGGGACTCCATCACGAATATTGGCGAGGGGGTGGTATTCTACAAAATACCCTTTTTCGATAGCCGTTTGAGTAGGAGGAATTAAAAAAAGGTCCAATTCCGTTTTAGCGCAAGCGGCAGAGTCTTTATGAATAAGTCCGGACATCTTTAAGCAAAAATATCACTTGTTTTCACTTTCTTGACTTTGCGTCGACTGACGGTTTTTTTTAGGGAGCTTCCTCTTTTTATGTCTTCGCCCGGAACCTAGCATGGATTTAACCTTTGTTGCGGCTTTATCTGTTAAAGTATGTCCAGCTTCTTTCAATCTCCGCTTGGCAGCCACTTTGATATTTTGACCACGTGACACGTCATTCAACAAATCGACTCCCGTTGAAAACAGTTGTTTGCCTACGGCTTTAGCTCCTGATTTAAAAAGAGGCACTGCAGCCCTAAACAACGAACGAAACAACCCACCGAAACCATAACCTTTTTGAAAAGTAGTACCGTGATAATAGTTTAAACCACTACCCGATTGATGGGTATAATAATCTTCAAAAGATTTAGCACAGCACTGGTAAGGAACTAACATTATGAGAGGTACTTTTGACGAAAATGAAGTTTCACGATCAACTTCCCACGCTCGAATGACATTAATCGACCAGTATGCGTCCTTATAACGGTTTCAATCGTTTGAAAATTCTTTCGAGAGAGTGGGATGTAGTGAGGTCTATCAAACACTTCATGAATCGTATCACCGTCTTGCCCTTTCACGGGGAGCACACCTAGAAGTGGGGCTACCGTATCCCCCACAATCTGCGGTTCTACGAGATCACTGTAAATGTATAACAATTTAAAATCAGCATGAGGATCGGCTGCGAAGGGGCTATCAAAAGACATTGAATAACCAGCAAAAGGTTCACCTACATTACCAGGTGGAAATCCTAAACTTTCCGCTAATCCTGCATCGAAGTTGATTTGTGCATTTTTTCTCAAAGTCACTCTCACTTTTTTTTAATTTTTATTATAGTTGAGCGAAATTCTATCATGAAATTTTTGATAGTTGATTACTTTAATAATATCGTTAGGGGATTCATAAAACCCAGGGGGGATTCTAACTTTTTTCACTTCAAATTCACCGACTTCGAATTCGGCTTCATTTCTAGGTCTTCCATTCGTCCATTCAATATTCTCCCCTATTACATATTCATATCCGTTAGTATATTCTGTTATATTATTCCACGTGTGCGGGTAAATAAGTTCCGTTAAGCCTACTTCCCACTCGCCTTTCAAGTCCAAAGCAGAAGGTAATCTCGTCACAAAATGAGAAATTTTATTCTCGGGAAAATAATTCAACGAACTGTCTGAAGGCAGCGTCACGTAGAAAGACATGATTCGAAAGGACAATGCAATCTCTAAAACATAGATTTTATAGTGAAAATAAATCAGAGGAGGGTATCCATTGATTAAACTTGTCAGGGTAGCCTTTAAATTTCACTTTGTATTCCACATGACCTTTTCGTGTGAGTTTTTCTAAAACCTTTTCGATAGTATAGTCTTCTTTCGGTTGAACTCTTTGAAGTTCTTGCGCATAGAAGGTTCCTTGTATGGGTTCGTTCATCAAATCTTTAATTCGATATACCGGAGGGTCTCTCGGTATGCATTCCGTTATCACAAACAGGTCTTCGGTCCAATTCGTTTCATAACCTTTTTCAAAAGTTAATTTTTGTTTCGAAACGCGCACTATTTCCCCCGCTTTAAACACACACGGTTTTCTTTCCACATCCTGCATTTTCCGGAATAAAGTAATCACAACATCGCTTTCGTTCTCGGGCGTCACTTCCACGGGCGCTCTCTTAATGCTGGAATGGTGGGTATGGTTATAACTTTGTAATAGTGAGTCTAACACATCGATAAAATTATATGTGTGATTATACGTAAAATATTTCCACATTTTAGTTTTCAAAGTGCGATTAAAAAGTTCAATCACCGATGCTTTCGTGTTATTAAAAATAGTAAAAAATCGCACACCTTGCTGTTTTAAAAATCTCTGGAAGTGTTTGTTTTTATATTCTCTTCCAGAATCCGATTGCAAAGACTTGGGTTTTCGCGTCGCAAAAATAGTCTGAAAGGCTTTCACGATTTCCTCACCGCGTTTCGTTTTGAGTGGTATCGCCCACGCATATTTAGACAGAATGTCGATGCAGGTTAGAATGTAGCGATATCCCCGATTGTGCTTTTGCAGACTGATCATATCTACTAAATCGGTTTGCCATTGTTGATCGATAGAATGCACAATCACACGGTTGGTCGGAAACTTTCTTCGAACAGGTTTGTGAAGCGTGTACGAATCGACTCCGCTTAACCATTTCTGAACAGTCTTCTTGGATACTTTTCCTTTGACAGCCGAATGTAAAACATTGACACCACCGTAACTTCCCACGCGACTTGGATTCTGATAAATCTCCTTCATTGCAGCATGTAATTTTATTGCGCGATATGTTAATATTCAATCGCATCATACTGAAAAAGATAAATTCCCGGTTTCATTTAAATTGAGTATAAAATCAATCTTAAATTTTTCGCTTCCGGTAAATACATATATCAGCGAAAAAATAACACACACCGTTACATAGAGACACACCACACTCATCACTTCCTCTCGCGAAGTCATTCTGAAAAATGACGTATCTCGCACAAGACAACTCCCTTTAAACATTTAAAATCTCAACTCATAGGCATAGTTTCTTGGCTTGATCGGTTAAACCTATTCCGAATTATCAAGTCAAGAAACTATTTTGCAGGTTCGAACCTTCCTCAAAACTTTTGAAAAATAAAATTCCATTTTCTAAAAATAGTTTAGAACGAAATCCTACAGATGGCAGCACCAAACATTTTCTGGGGGGGGGGGACGACGACCCTCTAACCGTTTTCCTGATTTTTATTCTCAAGGGAACGATTCTCTACTTAAAAAAAAAAATTAATCCCCTCTCAAAAATTAAGCCCCCCTCAAAAATTAAGCCCTCCTCCAGCCCCTCCTACTATAGGATAAGACTCCCTTTTCACTCACAGGTGGATCCCACTCTCCTCCTCCATCCACAAGGTGGATTACTCCCTCCCACTCACACCTCCTCACACCACCACCACCTGCTGACGCTGAACTGTCCTTTCTCTCCTACTACTGTAATCCAAAACCTAATTTTTATTTCGGAATTGTAGGATTGCTTAGGCTCGATCCTGGAACTTCAGAATTTTTGTTACATCACATTTTTTCATTAGCTATACCAGGGTGTCATCAATTACATTCTCGACGGCGCGCTTGTGCCCCCCCCCCCCCCCTTATCTTTATTTTACCCGGTGGGTATGTTAAATACTATCGAGATTATATTTATCTATGGAACTATATAAATTGTTATTTGAAAACTTTTTTTAAATGGTTTTACCCAGCGATTATGTTAAATAATATCGAGAATATATTTTTCTGTGATATACATATGTATTGAAATGATACCATTGATATTTAAAAGTGTTTTTAAATGCATCGGAATTTAAAATAGATTGAAAGATATAAGTTGAATCTATAAAGTTTAATTTTTTCCCTACCTTAATTATCGAAATATTACTATTAATATTTAACCTTTTAAGCTCTGGTGGGCTAATTTCTTCAAAATACCCATATGTCACATTGATACCAGTATTTTGCAAACAAAAAATTCGGTACATACACGAAAATATGCATTAATTTATTTTCAAATAAATTTGTTCGAATATCCCGGTGCTTTTGTGACATTTGGAGATTAATATTAAGTGGGAAGAAATTCACCCACCAGAACTCAAAGGGTTAAAAGAGTTTTAAATGCATTCAATTCAGCGGATTTTAAAATAGATTGAAAAAGACAGGATGAAGCTATAAAGTGTTGTTTTTGCTATATAAGTAGAATCTATTTTCTTAAAATATTCATTGTTTTATTTTAATTTTTATATTTTGCGTAGCTAATTGATTTTTAGTAGAATTGCTTTAATGATAAAGATTAATTAGTGAAGTGCATTTTCTATAAATCATGATTTTAAACATAAAATTTCCTTGTTGTTAAATTTCTCAATCCTTATAAAATATATATATTAATGATTTTAAACATATTATCATTTTTTTTTTTTTTTTTTTTTTTTTTTTACAATATTTTGTAAAGTAACTTTAATATTAGCAAATTGATATTAACTTTATTATTAACAAAAACAATAAATTAAGAAGATTAATCATTCTTATTTAAACTGGAAAAGTTTAGTTTGTTACATAAACAAATGGATAAATTCTCTCTTCTTTTTCCAGTGGAATATGGATTACTCACAACTAAACTCTCACTTTACTCTTCAATTAAACTAGTGAAGGCTTTAGAAGAGGTCAGGTCTGTTTACTACGCCAGAAATACAATCTTCCAAGGTAGGAACTTTTTTTAAAAATTTATCATAAATATGTTCTACAGGAAAAAAATAACAGAAATTTAAAATCATTGTTTTTTGTAAAACATAAATCAGTAGAAGAAAAATTAACTACAATGTTTTAATTTTAACTAAACGTTTTTTCTAAATATTTTTAAAATTTAAATAAAGTAGGCATTTTTAACTAAACATTTTTTAATTAAACGTTTTTAAAATTGAACTAAAGTTAGAATAAATTGGAATTAATTATAGGGTCAACATGTTTGTAAGATTTGTCGCAAAACATTTAGCCGAAAGTTCAACTTAAATCGTTATAAACTGAGCCATACAAAAACGGGAGCAATCACCCCAGCAGCACCAGCCACCACAGCAAGACTATCAACAGATCTTATATCCACAGCAGGTCTATCTACCACATCATAGATAGATTCTTCCAAGGTATGTGTTTTTTCCAGGGCTGCGGAGTCAGAGTCAGGCCCATTTTTGAGCGAAAGAGTCGGATCTGTTAAAATTCCCGGAATCGGAGTCGTTCATTTACCCACCGACTCCGCAGCCCTGGTTTTTTCTATAAATGTATTGTATATTTATGTTTTAAATTTAGGTTTTTTAAACATTTTTTAAACGTTTTTTACAAGAAATGTTTTCCGTGATATAAATTAAATAATTGGAAGAAAAGGGTTAAAGTTTTTCGAAATGTAGATCAAATATTTAGAAAGAAGGGTTAAAAAAGTTTTAGTAAAATTGTGTAAATTTCCATTTGTGTTTTAGAGGGTATAAACAAAAAAAAAAAGGGGGGGAGTATGCTTTCAAAACCTAAAAATAAATTTACATAAAAATTTATTAATAAGCTGTGTGTTTCTTTTTTTTTCCGGGCTCTCACTTTTGTGATATTTGTAATAATCTTTTAGCTGAGTGGATAATTTTTTGTGTTATAAAAATAACCAAACAGAAAAGGAAGTGTAGAAAACAAATAGATTCACTGAATATTTTTCGCAATATCTTTTTAGAAGCCGGAGAGGATGAGATCATGCTTGGTATTAGAGTATTTTTTAACACCAAAAGAAGAGAAGTTAAGAAGCTGTAGAAGAAGCAACCTAAGGAAAGAAATCCATTAAGTGGCATCTAATCATAAAAATAGATTTAGAGAAAAGTTCTGGTGACGCAGAGAAGGAAACTAACAACATACATTCATTCTGCCACTTACGAAGAATTCACGAATAATTATGTAGAAGAGCATATCGATGAAGCAATAAGAAAATTGTAAATGCATTTGAAAAATTTCTTCAAAGGGGCTTTTGTCGGGTGTTCAAACAATTGGGACATCTCGAATTGAAAATAGTTAACTATCCTCCATTGAAGAGAAGTGGTTATATGCAATTATCGCAATATTTGAAAGGGAATGAAGCTATTCTGAATGCAAAAAAAAATGAGGATCATATGTCTTTTATAGTGCTTCCTTGTGCACAGAATGAACCTATATTTTAATGACAATCTAAACAAAGTATCTAAATACAGACGCTTCGAGAATACCATCAATATGACAGGAGTCACCTACCCAGTGCCCTATCAAACAATTTCAGCGCAGAATGATTTAAGAATAAATGTATATGGTTGCTAGGAGGGTGAAAAATACATATTATATGTATCGAACTACACCAACGAAGATTTAATCAATCTGCTTTTGATTAGTGACGGAGAAAACCCGTTATACTATCACCCGGGATTTCTCCCGTTTCATGTCGCACAGAAAACAAGCATGAGCATGCAGCTTATTACTGTTTCAGGTGTCAGCATGGGTTCATTCATCCAAGTCTTTTAGAAGTTAATTCTTCTTATTGCTGCAAGCAAGCATCTGAAGTGATTAACATGCCAAAATAGGGGGGAAATACCCTTACATTTACTCATTTGCAGACACTTGTTCCCTTCACAACTTACGTTGACTTCGAATCCCCCCCCCCCCCTTTGTACCGATAAATACAATCAAACCCTCCACCTCAACATTTTTCCAAACGGAAACTGCTCACCACATAGCATGTGGATATGCGTACGTTATTGTGGTTTTGACAGATGCACCTACAAACACGTTACGGTTTACCGTGGGGAAAATGCCGTCACTCATTTCATCGATGTCTTACTTGAAGAAAAACTAAAAGATAAAGTTATGACGATAGCGCCCATGAATCTATCTGATGAAGAAGAGCAAATTTTCCTGGAAGCCATCGAATGCTGCATTTGTCGGAAGACTCTAGGTGGCAAGAGTTCGTGATCATTGTCACAGTTCATCAAAGAGTCTGCTCATTTCTTCTGTAATATTAATTTTATGCAGTCAAAAGTCATTACAATGGTCTTCCACATTCTGAAAAGGTATGGCACTCATCGCATTATGCGTAGGTTAGTTTTTACAAAAATGTCTACATAGACGTAATCGCTGTCACCTTAGAAGATTATATAAATAAACATAAAAGAAATCAACATAAAAGAGAAGACCTCATCAATCCAGTTTTCTTTCCTGACCTCTCTCCAATTATTACCTTCTTCACTCGAGAAGATAACATCTAATCCCCAACAAGAGGACTTTAAAATATTAAAACAGAACTTCTCAAAAGGCAACGACTGAAGCAAGATCTCAAGAAAAGGGGTATATTCTTAGAAGTATTTTTCATCATTTGCAAAATTTAAAGAGATGCAGCTTCCACCACCAGCAGCTTTCGATAATGATTTCACCAAAGATGAAATAGATTCAGATGACTACGAAAATACCCTAAAGATCTGGTCAACCTTCTACATGCAAATATTAGGGGATTATTACAACCCCTACATAAAAACCGTCGTGTTAATCTTGGCAGACGTGTTCGAAAAATTTCAGGCCTAGTACAGGCAGTTTTATGATGTTGATGCAGCTCACCTTATCACTTCACTAGGCTTGTATTGGCAGGCTTGTTTGAAAATGATGGAGGAGAGTTAAAATTACTTATTGATGTCAAAAAGCTGTTTAAAAATTAAAAACATATATTTCTTTATTTAAAAGGTTATAAAATATACTTATCACCTTTT
The DNA here is from genome assembly GCA_963932465.1 of Maratus speciosus. Taxonomy (NCBI): domain Eukaryota; kingdom Metazoa; phylum Arthropoda; class Arachnida; order Araneae; family Salticidae; genus Maratus; species Maratus speciosus. The sequence goes on along the minus strand of OZ010787.1, from coordinate 155,358,255 downwards.
AACCCCTTCAGGGTCAAAGTATTTCTGTTGCTAAAATGCTAAAATAATTTAATTACACCGGTATTTATGAACAAATTGATATGAAAGTAAGTAACAACGTTTCTTCGCGTACATTATATAAAGAAAAATTTAATTTTTATATTCTGATGCCAAAGTGGCATTTGGGAATTAAAATTAAGTGGTATATATAATATACAGGTGCCCTTCAAAAGGTTAAGTAAATAAACTTAATCACTTTTAAGTAAATAAATATGCGTGTTTAATACGGGTCAAGGTGAACGTTCCTCATAGCACTATTTTATTGCAATGTTTTGATTTTATTGAATAAGCTGTTTGTAGAGCACGGCATCCGTGGAGGCATGCTGCAGATCTCCCAAATATTTGCGACCTCCAACAATCGACAAATTCCGAACTAAAAGCTAAATGAAGAAACATATTATGTACTGGAACGCCAACAACTCGTATGTTTATGTCATGTCCCAGTACTTACCTCGTGGAGGGTTTTGGTGGTCTCGCAATAATTTCACAGAAGAAGGCATTCTGAATATCAGTGATGAATAAAATACTGGCTACATCTTTGAAGTGGATTTGGAGTACCTAGAATATCTTCATGATCGCCATAACGACTACCCGCTCGCCCCCGAGAGTTTAAACGAAGAAGAGATGTTGTCTTCGTTCGCCAAAAGTTTGCTTGAGAGGGGATCAAGGGTGTTTTCAAGCTGGTTCTAAATTTGAAGAATAAAGAGAATTTGCCATTATCACAATCTTAAACTGTATCCCAAATTTGACTTCAAGTTAATTTAAACCCACAAAGCTTTGCAGTTCAGTTAATCCCCTTGGCTTAAAGAGTACATCTTATTCAATATGGAGAAGAGGAAGATGGAGAACCGGTGCATTTCAGAAAGATTTCTTCAAATTACTCAACAACTCATTATACGGCAAATGCATAAGAAATGTCGAACATTGTAATGAATCATGAAGATCGAAAAAATTGGTTCCCTCTCCGTTTTACAAATATTTCAAGATGTTCAACGAGGGTCTCGAGGCGGTTCGGAGACAGAAGCCTAGTATTCCAATTAACCGGCCCATTTGAGGCATTCTCATATAATTTTAACTTTCAGGAATAAAAATCTGGTGACATTAAACTAAATAAAATAACATTTTAAACTTATAGAAGAATGCCTTAATGATTCAAAATAAAGAAAAAGTGGTCAGCAGCGATGATTTTTAATAATATTTTATTTAACTGAAGAACAAAGTTATACTTGCGTGTTTAATTTTCCTTACCACCCCCTTGATATTTTATTTCTCCAACTTTTTATTTTCTTCTAAATTTTTACTTATAATGAATTTACATAGTACCCATAGAACATTTAAATAAGAAATAATAACACTGTAGTATTTTTAGTACAAAATTTTTGTATAACATTGTCTTAAAGTCTAAAATTTTTCAGTTTACATTATTTTATGTTGAATTATTTTATTTTATTATTATTTACCTGTAACATACATGCTCCAGACATGCTAACTTTCTATATGTACCTACCACATTTAAAAAAAAAAAAAAAAAAAAATTGTTATTTAAAATCTTTTACTAAAAATTTCATGGTTGCAAACAGAAATATAAGTGTAGGGACTAGAGATCTGCACGGGCCGGCCCGTGGCCCGAAACCCCAGCCCGGCCTGGCCCGCGGGCCAGGCTCGGGCCTATTTTCATTCACGGCACTCGAGCCGGGCCGGGCCTTACTTTTTTCTGAAGTCTCTGGCCGGGCCGGGCCTAGCCACTATTCTTTACGGGCCGGGCCGAACTTATTTTTTCTGCACACACCCGGGTACTGGTTTCATTCCTAACCTTCATGGCTCAAAATTTTCGTTCCTAGTTTTCATCCATCCCGTATGAAAATCATTGTCTCGGAATGGCCTGGTCCATTCAAAGGTCAGTAAAATTAGGCTTGGCACAAATTTTTTGTCAAAAAATGCATACATTTTTAAATCGCCATTATTCATTCTACAGTTAAACATTCAAATTCATTCTTTTTAAAGAGTAGTAGATTTCTACAATTATTAAAATATTGTTAAATTAAAATATAGTAAAACGTGTGAAAAAGAACCTGTCTATGACGGAATCTTGTTTTAAACTGAAAAACGTGTTGATCCATGCAAAATTAATATACTACTTAATACTACGTAAGAAAATTATAAAAATTAATAAAAAACAAAATTAATATACTACGTAAGAAAATAATATATAATACATTTACACTTGCTAAGAAGGGAACTTGTCTATAACGCATTTTTTTTTTTTTTTTTTCTATGCAATTCAGTTTTAGTTTTTACTGTATAGTATTTTTCAGATATTTAACACTTCAATACATGGAATATGGATTAACAATATTAAAGATAACTGAAACATTTACATACAAGAAATAGAGATTCATTAAAAAAATAAATATCGCACACTGCAGCGCTTCTATAAAATTGAAGATTATAAACATGAAAAAAAAAAATTAAGATAAATATTTTTGGCTTGATCTCCTCGTACGAGAAAAACTTTTAACCAAATCGACATAAAAATCAATGTTTTGTAGAAATTCACTCGTTCCGTGCCGGTCTCGGGCCGAACTTTTAATTTTTTTACCGTTCCGGGCCGGGCTCGGGCCGAACTTTCAACTTTTTTACCGGGCCGGGCCCGGGCTTGGAAATGCCGGCCCGTGCAGACCTCTAGTAGGGACGGTAAGAATATCACGGGGACGGTAAGGACTCTAGCAAGTAATTAAAATTAAATATTTAGAATATTGTTTCTACAACTTTGGTCGCGAACAGGTAACGTGAGACTGCAGTCAATCCAAAAAATAAATAAATAAATAAATAAATAGAATGTTTATGTACAAGAAATATATCTGCTATTAAATAATAATAATAATCAAATATTACATAACACTGTACAACAGTGGTTTTGTCCTAGAACTAAAATTAGTTGATTCTAGATCAGTTTTTGGCTCTGATTCCGAATTTGCTTTCAGTTTATCTCTAGGTGGTCCAGGTTTTGAGAAATTTGCATATTTAAATTTATGCAAATTTAAGCTTTTTTTGTGCCATTTTATGCAAATTTTAATACAATATATGTCATATCTAATTACGTTTTCTAGATAATGACTACTTGACTATTTGCTTCAGATAAATGTCACGATTTGCATATTTCTAACATTTATTTATCAGTTATTAAGCCTAATTTGCATATTTTTCGATGGTGTAATGTTTACATCACTATCAACTTTAAAATAGTTGCCACATAATTGACGTAATGTTTTTCTAGACTAGATTTTTTATGCTGATTTCAAATCTGCAGTCTGTTTTCTTATGTCATGTCTAGTTTTCGAATAAGATGAATTTCTACTTTTGCACGGCATTAACACAGGCTTTATATAAGATGCTCTTTAGGGGTGTGTAATTCATTATCAAGAAGGTGAACAGGGTCAGATTCATATCAGACATAAACAAAAATTTATATAATCGAAAAAAAAAAATAAGTAGTAGAATCTATCCTAACTAGTTGAAGTTTATCATACAAAGTATCATAAAAAGCTATTTCTGGCTTTTTTGACCAAAAAATAAAATTTCACTTTTTTCAAAAACTAGATGTGATAGAAGAAAACAAATACAAGATTTGAAATCAGCTCAAAAAACTGGTTTAGAAACATATTAGCATACTCGTGTGGCAGAAATATTTGAACGCCAAGAAACATTATTAGAAAAACATGAAAAATATGAAAATTAGGTACAATATTTCACAGTCACATGTCAGTATAATATCAGAAACAACGTTTTTGTGAAGTAAATTAGGTAGTAATTATAACATAAAACAAAAAACCCTGTCAGATATTGCTTTATACCTTAAATTTGCAAATAATTGTATAAAATTTACTAAATTTGCATAAATTGAAATATGCAAATATCTCTCAAACTCGACGTGCTAGAGTAAATCTAAAACTAGATTCGGAATCAGCACAAAAAAAGAAACGCATAGAAAACAACTAATTTCTGTTTTAGGACAGAGCAAAAGTTCAAATTTGTTGACCAGTGTAATTGGTATTTATGCCAGTGTAGGCTGATAAGTAAGCGTAAACATGTATTAATACACGGCTGCATTTATTTATCGCTTGAAAGTTTTACTACATGTTGATTTAGATTTGAAGCACACAGAACTATATTATTTTCAAATAATTTATTTTTTGATGCTACTATTGAAGAAAAATGCTTTTCACACAGTAAGAAATAAAAAATATATAAGGACCATTGTTTTGAAAGAGTCCGTTAGTAATATTTCATTAAAACAGTATAATAAAATAGGCTATTTACTTTTTATGAGTGTTTAGGGGGCTCAATACTTAAATTTTTTTAAAATGATGATTTATTACAAGTACATGTGAGCCATTTTCCGATAATTTTAATTTTCATGCAGATGAAACATGTGAAATTCAACTTTAAAAAAAAAATAGCATTTTCAAACTTCCAGTTTTAAACTTTCATGTTCTTGTTGCTATAATTAGAAAATGTTCTTATTCAGCATTAATGTTTAATACTGTACTATCCCAGTGAGACCCTTGCCATCCATTTAATAGTGAAATAGAACAGGCAACAGGGATGGTAAGGAAGGGACGGTAAGGAAAATTACCACCTATTTTTAGGCAAGTCATCTCAAGCCTAAGTGATAGCCACAATGTCCATTGATTTTTAGCAACAGTTATTTACATTGAACTAAAATAAAAATAATTTACCTCTAAAAGTGCAGGACTAAATCTTGGGGATGGTAAGACTACCAATAAAGCCACAATCCTTGAAATTGATATTTATATGCTGATTTAAATTCTACAGTAAATTTTCTGTCAAAGCCATTTTTCCTCTAGCATACTTCTGCATGAGAAAAACGTTGAAAAAAATTCTGTGGCTGCATCTAGAGTGATATTCTGCATAATTTTAGCAAGAGGGACTGCAAGGAATCTAAAATTCAGGGACAGAGTTAAAAAAATAATAACAGTAAAAATGTGTGCAGGGTTTTTTTTGCTACATATTTATATAAAACAATAGTCCAAGTTTCGGAAAAAAAAATTACTTCGAATTACGTTTATTGAAACCATTTTATACAGACAGCTCCAAACTTAAAAATCAGCATCAGGGACACGGGACGGTAAGGAATTTCATGGTACATTTTTACCCCCAACATTGCCCAAAACTTATTTATCTCGTTAATATTGTTAAACAATCATGCAATGGCATATTTTTCAAAATAAGAAATCCCTCCCCCCCCCCCAAGAATATGTACTAAAATAAAAATTATTATTCAGGGACTTAAATGTCAAATTTATGTCAGAATGTCTCATATGCGTCGGGTTCTCAATATTTGAAGTGACTAAGGTACTTATGGATGATTTTCATTACAAATTTGTAAAAAAAAGTATTGTGGGAATCGTGCTTTTCATCGACAAAAATTCTCTGACATATCTTATTAAGACGAAGAAGGGATTTGGAGCTCATCAGCTCAAAATTTGATTTTTTAGACTATCCCCAAGATCACACCCTTTATTCTGCAGTAAAATAAAAAGTCTTGGAAAAGTTCAAAGACGAGTTGAATGGAGAAGCTGTCCATCAATTTGTAGCTTTGAAGTCCAAGATGACTTCCAATGAAGAAAAGAAGAGAGACAAGGGTATCTCTACAAGAATGGTACGAAAGAAACTTAAACATGATGACAACGTGAACTGACTGAAAAATCAATTAACAACATTCGAAATCTAGACAAGAATAGGGCAGCGATTACATAATCTATACACCATGCAACAGAATAAAAAAATTTTGTCGCTTTTCGACGACAAACGCTATCTATTAAAAGATGATTCTAGCAGCCTAGCTTACGGGCACTACAAAATACCAAAAACGTGATGTGGCAAGTATGCAAATCGAAGATTTCTGTAAAAAAATTAGATATCAAAATCGTTTTTGAAAAATAGAAAAAAAAGTAAAAAAAAAAAAAAAAAAAAAAAAAAAAAAAAAAAAAAAAAAAATGAAGATGACAAAATCGTTTGAAAAATTTAAGAAAAGAGTATAAAAATTAAAGTTTTCAATCTTTTGGAAAAATTGAAAAAAAAAAGCATAAAAACTGACGATGTAAAAGTCTTTTTAAAATTGGAAAGAAAAAACCCAATAAAAATTGACGGTATCAAAATCTTCAAAGGGGAAAAAAAAGTTTAACCCCTTTGAAGAGCGGCGGTTTATTATATATACCACTTAATTTTAATTCGCACTGGCACCAGAATTATAAAACTAAATTTAGTTTTATACTATATACTCGAAAAAACGCTTTTACTTACTTTCAAATAAATTTTATTGTAAATCCTGGTGTAAATCAAACATTTTAACATTTTAATAACAGAAGAACTTTGCTCCTGAAAGGGTTAAGCTGTAAAGGCTGAACATTAGTGACTGTTGGGGGCTGGGGAGAGATGGGGCGCAAGTGGTCACCTCCGAGCCTTAAGCCAGGCGCACCCCGGGCAATGAAAGTTTTGAAATTATTTTCACTTTCAGCGAAAGACCACACATTGAGGTAAAAATTTAATTTTTCAGTCTAATTTTTTTGAACTTGAAAAAACTATTCACTTTTCTTTCAGATAAATGTACGAGCTCATTCAGAAAATAACAGGCACTACTTCATAATGAAGTAGTAGGGAGAAAATGATTGGTAAAAAAAAAAAAAGTTTAATTCTCTTTTTTATATATTTAAAAAAAATTCCATTAAAGCGAAAGCTTTCCATTTGAGTAAAAAAATCTTTAAGTGTTTCAGCAGATAATTTTTTTTCAATCTCTCGCTCTTTCATTTAAAGAATTTTCTAATCTTTTCAAATTATTTCATTCTTTTCAAAAGTATTCAATCCCCCCCCCCCCCCCCCCCCGCGAGTCTAATCTAAGAGAACCGCCCGAAAGTCTAAGATAAGGAGCCACCTTTTAGACTAGAGTCTCGGAAAGAGGGAGTTGCTCCTCGCTCCCTCCTACGGAGGTCAGACCGCCAGTTTTCCTCTACTCATGTTCTCGAGTGCGCACTTGCGCTGCTTCCGTACCTTTTCACGTACCCACGAATCCTCTATGAATTTATATGTGAATAAATAATTTTCACTCATGGATAGCAAAACCGATTTTAATGGAAAGCCGTGGAATGTTCTGTATAGTTTTTCTTAAAGTAAAATCTGTTGGGAACAAACATGTAAACCTAACCTACACTGAGAAAACAACAATTTTGGAAGATTAGCTTCATTATTTGCGTTTCTAATATTTCTAGAGAAGCTTTGTTACTTTTTGCACAATTTCATTTATGTATTAGAATGATTGCTTATGTAAATTACTTAACACAAAAATTCTTTTCATAAACATACATCTATATCCATGTATTATCTATATATGTATGAGATTGTTTTGTAATGCGCATCCCACATACGCACATATGAAGAAATGTGTGTGAACTTGTAGGTCCAAGGCGGAAGAGGGGGAGACTGCGCTTATGAAGGTCGTTATGAAATTCAAATGTGCCCGTTATAATTTAAAATGTTGTACCTGCGAAACTGTATGCTACAATCTCATAAAATTATAATTAATATAGAAATAAAGTTTAATTTTTGAATGAAATTATTCTTATTTCAAAATAATACGCAAAGCAAAATACATAATTGTATTCGACAGTATACTAAAAGTAATATGATAAGTTACAATTGTTTAAATTTAATCGATAGCGCTGCGTTTTAGAAAATGTGATAATAGGGAAAAGAGTATATGTATGGTTCGCCTTTCAGACAACTTTATGTATCGAGTGTCTCTTCTTATCGTTGGCCAATAGCTAATTCATAAACCTCCAGTTTTGGAGATTAGTTTCAAATTCAAAATGTCTGAAATTTGGAATCTTTCACGCATGCGCAGTTAAAAAATGTTTCACACAAATGCCCATACCTCATCAAATATTCAATATATTCATGTTTTAATTGCAGTATACTGTTTCTACTGTTCTTTTACATATTTTCGGAAAGTGGTGTTAAATTTGGTTGAAAACTTTGTATGCTATAAACAAAAAACATTTGAATCTTTCACAGAAACTTTAACACCTTCGCGAATATACGTACCATGCTTACACAAATACACACGACCGTTAAACAGAACCCACATAGCTATTTGATACAGTGACAGACCATTTTAAACATTTTCTGTTACAAGAACACTCAGAAATGAATACTCAGATTTCACGAAATTTTCATTCAAAAGTGAGAGTTTTATTTCTGAGAGTGTGGGTGATTGCAAACATTATTTTATCATTAAATTTACTGTTGGTCTCTGCGACAATATTTTCACTGAAAAACAGGAAGTCAAACATGTTCTTTACATCCTCGAAGTTCAAGAACAATTCGTCAGGAAATTTGATAGATATTTGTCAAACCGTGTACAATCCAAAGCATCTGGTCATTGTTTTCACACAGTGTATTTTGTATCATTAAAATAAATTAAGATAACAGTTAAATAAGTACGGTGGTGTTCTTTTATTTTCACACGAAGAGCAGTACCTAAAACAGCCCTCAAAGCACTTTCATGTTGTATATGTAATTTTTCTACAGCAAGAAATAATAAATAAAACAGAAGTGCTCAGTTAAACTGAAGCTCACAGGTTATTCACACTAATTGTATATTATACTCTTATTTCAAAGAATAATGCCCCTAGAAAAATAAAGAAATCGACAAAAAAAATGCAAATTCCGATCATGCGATATACTTTTGATACAAACTAAATACAAATTTAGAGTTTCAGTCCATCCTTTTATTTTTAGAGTAAAAATATGTGATTCATCTATCGCTAAACGACGCTGTTTATCTTTATGAATTCTAAATAAAAGATTACAATAAATATGGCAAATGTAAAACTTTCATTCCAATTTCTTAACAACATAATTATTTTTCAAAAAAGAATGATCACGAATCAAGTTTCATAACAAACAGTTTTATTTATATAAACAGGAATAAATGTAGGTGTATATTTACAAAGCTATTAATAAAAAACATAAAACCGTTTACTCAGAACCAAATCATTTAATAAATTTATATTCTACTGAAATGTACAAATTTTAAGAGCATTAGTTTGTTAGGTGATAAATTTAAAACATAATCTGAGAAAAATACAAAATTTCACCAACATATTAATGCCATCAAATATAACTAACGCACTCGCATAAGGTCATTATCACCTTTTTTCGAGTGCAAATAAAAATACAAAGTTTACATAAAAAAAAAAGAAAAATGAATCTTTTCTTTATAAATAAACCATTGCTTACTCTATGCATTATGTTATAACTACCTGTGAATGAGAATGTTCACTCTTCCTGTCATAAGGCTAACATTAGTTTTAAGAAAAGAGTTTAACTTTGGCAAAGGAAAGAGAATTAAATAACTGATAGGAGCCTTTGGAAAAAGAGAAATGTTTTTAGGTGTCAATCTGTGCTTCTAATTGCAAATAATTACACGCAATAATAGAAAATAAAAAGTTTACACTTATATTTGATTATGTTTTGGCCAAACACAGCAAATTCCTTTATGGTAACTAAAAATAGATTCGTAATTCCAATATTTCCTTCATTTGTATAGCAAATGTCTATCTGCGTACATTCATTTGTTGAAATTTCGTCCGAGAAAACCTTATTATAAAAGCTGTATAAAGTTAATATTTTATTTATTTTTTGAAAAACGGCGGATTTTCTTTCAATATTGAAATCACCAGCAATGGTAAGTTTACAGTTAAACTGCACCAAGTAGCCTAGAATTTCTGTCATTAATGATTCCAGTAGTTTGATTGATACCTTCAGAGATTTGTATCGAAGTTTCGTTGAATTTTCGAGGTAGAACTGTGATTGTATCATTTAAGGTATTTAATATATTTATAACATTTCCACAAAGACCAATTTGTCGATCAATACCAAGACGTCGAATTTGCATAAATGGCAAGCGCAATGCAACCAATCGTTCTTCCAGGGGTGTCACATCAGTCAATTCAGGTGGAATTGGTGGAAATTCAAATCCGATTCCCAGCAATTATCTGGGAATTTTGTTTAATTTGATGTGATTTCATCAGGTGTCACAGAAACAGTATGGAGGATTGGAATTCTTCAGAAAAAAAGATTTGTTGACGATATCTTCTTTAATATTCGCTTGTAAGGTATTCAAATAACGGTACGATACTGATTGTCTGAACCATAATCTTCCACAAAATGAACATATGTGAGTGGGACCTTCACTAATCATATTGTTAAAATTTTCCAATAAATTACTCCAGTTAGATCTTATACTTTGTTTAATATAGAGCTTTCTTTGACGATCTTCAACACGTTCAATTTCGTGATATTCATCTCCCATTCGCAAATTTTCCCATGGATTACGATTCTCTGTCTTTCCCTTTTCGCGATATTTATCATTTTTTCTTAAATTTTGTACTCTGCTAAGAGTTTTTTCATTTTCTTTTTCACGATGTTCATCATTTCCCCTGAAATTTTGTATTCTAGTATGAGTTTTTTCATTTTCGCGATATTCATCATTTTTTCTTAAATTTTGTACTCTGCGAAGAGATTTTTCATTTTCTTTTTTACGATATTCATCATTTTCTCTTAAATTTTTTACTCTGCTCTGAGTTTTTTCATTTTCGCGATATTCACCATTTCCCCTGAAATTTTGTTCTAGTACGATTCTCTTTCTTTTCATTTTTGCGATATTCATCATTTTATCTTAAATTTTATATTCTGCTAAGAGTTTTTTCCTTTTCTTTTCCACGATATTCATCACTTTCTCTTAAATTTTCTACTCAGCTCTGAGTTTTTTCATTTTCCTTTTCGCGATATTCATCATTTTCCCTACGGCGTCTTTTAATTGCTTCTCAGACGTTTAGATTTAATTTTTGGCATTTCAATACTTCATAAAATCTAATTTTGGCGGCATAAGTAAACACTGAAAATTTAATTAACAAATCCGTGTTATTTAATAGATTATATCCTTTATTTTACAGCTTGATAAAATTTAAAATTGTATTTTGTGTATAAACGTACACTTAAACATGTTTGCACAAAACACATAAAATTCTTAAGTGTACCAAGTATATCATTTTTATTATATTAACGTCTGGACTTTAAGAGTAGTTTGCTGTACACTTAGATTCTTCAGTGAAAGCATTGTTTAATAAATTATTCGATAACTTTTAGACGCATTTTGTAACTTTAAATAGAACATTGCAGGTTTGTCAATCAAAATATATATGCAACATCACAATTTCATAACTTCCTTGAATAAAATAAACATTTGAACATTATTTAGAATATATTTAAAAAGTTTAAAATTCTTTCCATGCATAATTTTAGTGCATTATTTTACGTGGCAACTCTCACTTCCGTTTACATTTTCAAACAAACTGCATGTTCACCACAATAATAAAAAGTAAAAAAAAAAAAAGATTAAATAGTACATTTTTTTTTAAAATTGAAAATAGTACAGAAATTGGCAGTGTTGTACTTACGAGAATTTGAAACTTGAAATAATAACCACAAAAAGCGGTAATATAAAGAGTTTCACACGATTAAAATACAGTCGAGTCTCTCTATAACAAAACTCCATGCATCGAATTTCTCTATATAACGAATTTTTAGTAGGAACGGTTCCCTTTTCCCATTATCTCATTAAAAACAGTCTCCATATAGCGAAATATCTATCTCCATATAACGATTTTTTTCATAAAATGTTCTTTATTTATTCAGTTTTAAAGAAGCTTCCAAATCACGTGGAATCAATTTTCCACCACTGATTCCTGATTTATCGTTCAGCGCTGAGTTTTTTTTATCTTACTTTTCTACCTTGAATCTTCTTGTTCTCTATGTCCAACGAATTCATCTCCCCTCCCCCTCCCACACACCTTCCAACATCCTTCTTAAAACAGTGTCAATTGGGTTGATTTTTTGACGGCCGATTATCTACTTGAGGGATATAGGCCCTAGAGGGAGTGCCCTCCGTCGAGGGGTCTTTCTAAGGGAACTAACCCGTATTTACGCAAGGTTTCCCAAGGTTCGAAGAAAACCACGAAAACTCCGAACGGTTAGGCCGACGGGTGCGACTGGGTTTGATCCCAGTACTAGCTTTGAGAGCAGACTTTCTCAGCCACTGGTGGGGCTCAGTGTCAATTGGATTGTTACACATATAAGAGCGGAATCAGAGAGGTAATTGAAGTTTAAGGTGAATGAGATCGAAGATCATTCAGAAGGTTAAATTAGAAAAATAAACTCTCTTTTAATCAAGCACAACAAGTTGATATTCGTAATATTCACTGCCAGAAAGCTCCCGAGATCCACTGGCATGACACGTGACCTGATGCGCTCCACAAAAAAAGGGGGGGGGGAGAAAGATGGCACAAGTACGATATTGGTCGAATGGAAAATTCTCCCTCGACAGCTGCAGCCGCGAGAGCAGATCACTGTCACCATTTAGAACACGTTTTCATCTATTTAAACTAAAACTCTCAACCCTTACAGTTAGAGTAGATGTTTATTGTTTCTGGCTTTCTTTAGTGTGAAAGATTCACAAAACTTAATCTGTTTGAGTGCATTTTTTTACTGCTTCTGCAAAAAATGTCTCCTAGGAACCACATAACTTTCTGTGATAAAGTGAAAATTTTGAAAGAAATCGATAAGGGATTGAAAAAAATTTGGCAAAAAAGTTTGGGATTCCGGCAAGCACTCTGTCAACAATAATAAATAATAGAGAGTCAATCATCGAGCAGAATTCGGATCTTGGTTCGGCACGAAAAAGAAGGAGGGCGTGCCAATACGAGGACTTAGACGAAGCAATGTTTAAGTTGATTAAAGGGATAGGGGGCCGGAATCTACCACTTTCGGTACCAATGATTTTAGAAAAGCCTCTAGAATATGCATCATCTCTTGGGCACCTGGAGTCTTAAAGTAGCAGAAATTCTAAAACAATTCGCTCCTGAGAACATTTTCAATGCTGACGAAACAGCTCCTATTTTCCTTATACCAAGTGTCTCCCAAACAAGACTCTGGCATTTAAGGAAGATAAATGTTTTGGCGGCAAACAAAGGATTACTATTCTGTTATGTGCTAACATGACAGGGAAAGAAAAATTAAAGATGCTAGTCATTGGGAAAAGTAAATCTCTTCGGTGTTGTAAAGGCGTGAAGTCCTTAGAAGTAGACTATGATTTTAATAAAATGTCCTGGATGACCACTGAAATTTTTGACAAATGTTTAAAAATTCTCGACAATCAAATGAGAAAACAACGCCGAAAAATTGCTTTGCTTATTGATAATTGTCCATCTCACTCACAAAAATGTGGAGAAAAACGACGAAACTTTGAAGTCTTCTTACCACCCAACTGCACATCAAAACTCTAGCCCATGGACTTGGGAATAATAAAAAATCTAAAAGTGCAGTATAAGGAAAGAATTCTTAAAGAACTGATCATAGCTACTGAAAAAAATGATTCCACCCAAGACATCATTAGTCTTAGAAAGTGTATTGCGGAACTTTATAAAGCTTGAAGATTTGATGTAACTGAAAAAAACAATTTATAGTTACTTCAAAAAGGCTGGGGTTTCTAAACTGGAGAATAATGCGGATCCTGAGGACGAAGATGTGGCTTTAGCAGACTTAACAGAGAAATGGAAATTAATTAAGGAACGCGGAAATGTCGAAGAAAATGTTACTCTCTCTGATTTTTTTGGAAGCGGGTGACAATCTCAGTATTGCGCAGTATCCTACTGATAGTGGTATTTTAAACAGCATTATGAACAATGATGGTGAGAATGACAATGAGCATGAAAACGAAAATGTAAAACGAAACTATCCCGCAGTGAAATTATGAGTTCTTTTGATCTTATAAGAAGAAGACTTCAAATGGAGGAAAATATTCCCGATACAATTTTTCATTCCTTGCTAAAGTGTGAACATTTTTTCGAAAGTGTAACAATTTTGAAATCAAAACAGCGAAAAATTACAGATTTCTACGTTTAAAATTAATGTAAGTTTTCCTTATGTGATTTTTATTATGCTTTCAAATAAATGTCTATTCTCTTTTTTGAAACTGTTTAAATAATTAAGAAATACAATATTAGGTTAATATTTATAGTTAAACATTTCAAATTTTTAATTAAACACTTCAAAAATATTTTTTGTCCAAAATTTACCCATTAAGAGGCTAATTCAGTCAAATGGAAAGACGTATTCGCTAATGCTAATCCTATGGAAGAAATTTATAAAGATATCTCGGTCGCATTTTAATATTTTTAAATGATTTCTTTTGCATTGAATAGTTGAGATCGATCTGTATGCAGGCCGTTTTTTATTTTTTCGATTTTGATTGCACATATTTTTTATGAGGATGCTTTTACTTTCGAAACCGATTCCGAAAATGAAAGTGTCCTCATAAGAAATACCTGTAAACAAAATCGAAAAAGTAAACAACGGCCTTTGTAGAGATCGATCTCAACTATTCATTGCAAAAGAAATCATTTAAAAATATTGAAATGCGACCGAGATATCTTTATAAATTTCTTCCATAGGATTAGCATTAGAGAATACGTCTTTCCATTTGACTGAAGTAGCCTCTTAAATAGGAATTTTTACTCATTCTCTATATAACGAATTTCTCTATATAACGATTTTTTTACGGGAACGATGGATTTCGTTAGAGACTCGACTGTATCGCAAACGTCGAACTATCGAACGAATAATAAAAGAAAAAAAAATATTTATCTGTTCAAAAATATCTGTTGCTATAAATAAAAAAAGTAGCGTTTTGAATGTTTTTTAAAAGAGAAAAGATTAAATCGCATCGCAGACGATTTTTAATAAATTATTTTATGAATCACAACCAAAAAACACAAGTCTTTCATAATTTCAAATTATTCGATTTGAAATACGGCAGACGATAATTAAGTAATAGTTCAATCAGAATGCAGTAAATGCTTGGCATTTCAAAAAGCTCAAATCATTTTTTTTTTTTTTTAATCGTACAATTGACAAATATTCTATGCATTGTTTAGGTTTATTATTCATAAAGGTTTTATGACTAACAGAACTCACTCTTCTTGAGCAAAACGGTGAAAAAAGGTAATAAAAAGTAGCATTTGTTTATTATAATACAAACCAATACAGTTCGAATGAAAAAAAAGAAACGCTAAAATTAATCAGTGGAAGGCCTTATCAGAATAAACTTGTATACGAAATTTGAAGCAAACCGGATAATTCTGCATGAAAAAATCATTTAGTTAAATTGAGGAGGGGGGGGGGGTAGACCCCACCTCATTTCCTCTCTTTATAGTTAATCAATGAACTTCCAAATCTGATCGGGGAAACTCTTTATCTGAGTTAACCGGTGTAATGAATTTGAAGCAAACGGGTAATTCTAGAAGAAAAACCCATATAGCTATATTAAAGGGATATTTCCTCCATCCCCCCCCCCCTTTGTACTTAACAAATGAACCTCCAAATCTAATCAGAAAAGAACCTTATCTGAATAGAACGGTATACCAAATTTGAAGCAAATGGGATAATTCTTCATGAAAAACTCAATTATGTAAATTAAGGGGAGACTAGCACCGTTACACCCCTTTACATTTAACCGATGAACCGCCAAATTTAATCAGGAAAACGCTTCATCAGAGTAAACCGGTGTACCAAATTTTAAGCAAATCTGATAATTCTTCATGAAAAAGCAATTTATCTAAATTAAGTGAGGGTTTATCGCCCGCTCCCCCTTTTATACTTAAGCAATTAACCTCCAAATCTAATCAGGGAAACACCTGATAAAAATAAACCACTATACCAAATTTGAACCAAATCGGATAACTCTGCATGATTAACACATTTATCTAAATTAAGGGAGGGACTAGCCCCTGTCCCCCTTTATACATAACCAATAAACCTCCAAATCTAATCAGAGAAGCTCCTTAACATATTAAACCGGTATACCAAATTTGGAGCAAATCGAATAATTCTGCATGAAAAACAAATTTATCAAAATTAAAGGGGAGGTTAAACCCCCCTTTCCACACCTTATATTTAACCCATGAACCTCCAAATCTAATCAAGGCAGCTCCTTAACATAATAAACCGGTATACCAGATTTGGAGCAAATCTAATAATTCTGCATGAAAAACTCATTTTTTCTAAATTAAGGGATTAGCCCCCCCCTTTTCCCTGTTTATACTTGCAATGAACTTCCAAATCTAATCAGGCAAACTCCTTAACATAATAAACCGGTATACCAAATTTGGAGCAAATCGAATATTTCTGCATGAAAAACCCATTTATCTAAATTAAGGGGGGCACTAGCCCCCCTTTCCCCCCCCTTTATCCTTAAACAATGAACCCCTAAAACTAATCAGGGAAGCGCCTTATCAGAATGCACTTAGGAAAAAATTTTGAAGCAAATCGGATATTTCTATCAAGAGTTATCGCGTTACGTACATACGTACAGTCGTGGGAAAAAAAAGTAAACACCCCCCACTAATTCCTCAACAAATTATTGTAGACAAAAGTTACTGGTACCGAACGATTGGAAATAAAGTCTACTTTTAAATGACGTATGTAAAATTTGCTTAGGGGGCCATCTCCATATTAAAACGAATCCAAACTACATTTTTTTCAATGGCAATACCCAATTTTAATGAGATATTTCAAATCGTTGGTTCAAACTATGCCTAGACACCAAATTTCAAGTCATTTGGATGGTATGTTTTTGAGTTATAAACATTCAAAATTTAGTGCTTCTAATGTTAAATTACATTTTCATATTTTTATTTATAACTTCTGAAATTATGATCCTAATGTTCTAATTTTTTGTGCAGCAATAATACTAATATACCCAAACATAAATACGTTGAATTTGCAATTTTTATAATTTTCTGATATGAATTATGAAATATGAAATTAGTGTTAAAAAAATTATGAATTGCAACCAACATTTTTATTTCATGTATTCAGATTTATTAAGTCCTGCTTTATGGAAATCCAAAATTTCACATTTTTCTTCCAAGTAGTTTTCAAATTATACTTATAAAACTGCAAAATGATGGTTTAAGGGGCCGTGTATGATAGAAGTGACTAAATATTTTGAAATTTCTTATGCTATCCTGTAATCTAACAGGCTTAATTGACTGCTTAAGGTACCTTGATCAAAAAGGGAGCTCTCTCGGTTACAATCGAGTACCGAACTTCAATTTGGATACAGCCCTTAAAATATGCTTTTTTTAAAATAATTAATTTCTCGGAAACTTATGGTACGAATAGTGCAAAAAATTGTCTTTAGACTAATTGAAGGGTGTAGAGTTCATTTATGCTGTCAGAATTGTGTACTGCTATTGAAAAAAAAAAAAAAAAACAAAGTTATGGTTCTTTTTAATATGTAGCAAATTTTATATACATCATTTAAAAGTAGACTTTATTTCCAATCGTTCGGTACCAGTAACTTTCTTCTGCGATAATTTGTTGAGGAGTTAGTAGAGGGTGTTTACTTTTTTTTTTTTTTTTCCACGACTGTACATACAGAACCGACGGGCACATAAGCTCTCAGGTTTTGATAGCCTGTGAGCTAAAAAAGGGGTTACATCTGCGGGTACAAATATAGAATCTTTTCTACAGAAAATTTTACTGAAAGATTATTTAAAAGAGTTTTTTTTTTTTAAGAATTTTTACTGTAAACCCATGGCCAGATTAAAGCATGGACGCACGGGTCATGTCCAAGTCCTCCAAATT
Source organism: Maratus speciosus (assembly GCA_963932465.1). Taxonomy (NCBI): domain Eukaryota; kingdom Metazoa; phylum Arthropoda; class Arachnida; order Araneae; family Salticidae; genus Maratus; species Maratus speciosus. The sequence continues at coordinate 155,340,429 of OZ010787.1, read as the reverse complement.
TAGGGAGCATCTAATCTGTTGGAGTATTTGCAGTCAAAGTTTTAACAACTTGGGGTTACGTGATTTACGTATTTTTATGTTCTACTATAGCAATATGTAAATATTAGAGAGAATCCTGGCTTGGGATACAGTTTTTCCCCCCCAAAAAAACATATTCTGGATTTATTGAAAAATCGGGTCAAGCCAAACTCGTCCTGCAAGATTTAAAACCCCATTCGAAACTGACCCAAACCCGGCGAAACATTTGAAGTCAACCTGACTTGCTGCAACAAAAATATAAGTAAAGTCGACTGGACCCAAACCAGAACCGCAACAGAAGAATTTAGCGCCAACCGGTAAAATCGGGTCACCCAACCTTATTGGCTTATCTAAATTAATTTAAAATTATAAAATGAAAAGTTAAAGTGGTGTTCAGTTTTTTATTTATAATCGCAGCCCCCCCCCCCCTGGTCTCTTTTTCGAAAATCAGTATTTTTTAATAGAAAAATTTGTGGTAGGTTTTTGGAATAATAGCAACAAAAATACCTTTCGAGGTAAATTTTAACGAAAATTATGAAAAGATTTTTCATTGAAAAAAAAAGTGGTATTCAAAACATGGACCAAGTGGGAGTCTCGTAATTGTAACCGTACTCATTATTACGGATTCATCCATCCATATTAATCCTAATTGTCTTCAACATGACATACGTATGTATACACTCTAAAATTGGGAGGAGTGAAAAGTTCACTCTTTGAAAGAGTGACAGGCAGCTTCACTCTTTTTGGAGTGAATTTTATAAAAATACACTTCTTAAAGTGTGGAATTTTTGCACTCCTTAGAAATGAGTGAGATATTTCACTCCATTGTCGAGAGTGAAATATGTCACTCCGTTGTCGAGAGTGAAATATCTCACTCCGCTGACGAGAGTGAAAGCCTGGCATTATACAATTTAAAAAAAAAAATTCAGTTCAACTTTGAACCAACATATGGAGTAAAACAATGAAAAAACACCAAGATATGTCACTTCTTAATTTTAATACTCCATTTTATAATGTAACCTTGAAAATTACGTACTAAATAGCACTCCTTTTCAAGAGTGAATAGTCACTCTTCTGAAAGAGTGACTATTCACTCTAAGCAGGAGTGAGTATTGTATGGGTATTAATATTCAGCCAAACAGAATGGTCTTGTCTACGAAGCTTTTTTAAGATAAGAGAAAGACGTCCGCCATTTTAGAATTAAAATATCCGGATATTATTAAAGCGATTATTTAGAAAACTTTTTATCTTCATATAAAATTAAATGTAATTAATTCATAAAGGATACAGAAAACTTCTCAAAGAGCATTCGAAACATCTCTGCGGTTTCAAACGCCTATTACTGTTATCTGCAGTTTTTAAGGAGCGCGTGAAAAGTTGTTCAAAGTGAGCGGTCGCAGACGATTAGCCGAAAACCAAATAGCCGACAAGACATTTAGCAAACAGCACTTAGACGACAGGACGTTTAGCCGACAAGTACATTTAGTCGACACGTACATTTAGCAGACAGGACATGTAGCCGACAAGTACATTTAGCCGACAGGACAAGTAGCCGAAACGTACGTATAGCATACAGGACAATTAGCCGAAACGGACATTTAGCAGACAGACAATTGGACGACAGGCAATTGGCCGAACGTGACAATTAGCCGACAGGACAATAAGTCGACAAGACAATTAGCCGACAGGACATTTAGCCGACAGGACATTTAGTCGAAAAGACAATTAGCCGACAGGACAATTAGCCGACAAGACAATTAGCCGACAGGACATTTAGCCGACAGGAAGATTAGCCGACAAGACGATTAGCCGACAAGAAAAATTAGACGACAGGATATTTAGTCGAGAGAACGATTAGCCTAGTTAGGTTATGGTTAGGATACTTTTAGGTTACGGATAGATTATAATTAGTTTACGGTTACGTTAAACTTAGGTTACAGTTACGTTACGGTTAGGTTACAGTTAGATTACGGTTACGTCACAGTTATGTTACTTTTAGGTAACAATTAGGTTACGTTTAAGTTACAGATAGGTTAAGGTTATGTTACGAATAGGTTACAGTTAGATTACGGTTAAGTTAAGGATAGGTTACAGTTAGATTACGTTTCTGCTACGATTAGGTTACGGATAGGATACAGTTACGTTACAGTTTGGTTACAAATAGGATTACGGATAGGTTACAGTTAGATTACGGTTAGGTTCCGGATAGGTTACAGTAGGTTACGGATAGATTCCAATTAGGTTACGGTTAGGTTACCGCCAGGCTACAGTTAGGTTACATTTAGGTTACAGTTAGGTTATAGTTAGGGGAGACTAGGGAGGGTTGACCATACGGGAGACTTGACCCTCCCATCAGCTTTCATATTTAAAATAATTTCAGAGTTTTACCAATAGGTGTCAACTAAAGCTATTGGAATGCTCAAACAACAGTCTTTGTTTCATACAGCTAATCGAAATAGGTGTGGAAAAATCAAATGGGGAGCGTTTTCAACCTAAAAAGTGCGTTTTTTAGAAATAATTTGTAAGCTTTTTTCAGATAAAATATATCATACAAATTTAAGTAAGTAGGTTTAAAGTAATGCAGAAATAACGAGCTTTCATTCCAGGCATAAAGATTGTACCGCAAGTTAGGCTTAACATAACAATATGCTATTATTTAGAAAAGTGGTATGTGGGGATGTTTGACCCAGTCAATGTGAGGGTGGGTTGACCAGATGCTCAAGGCTCCCTTAATTAAGTGGTTTTGACAATCTGTTTATTATACACTGTGCATAATGAAAAGGGTTATATATAAAAAAGAATATATATTTATCCTGTAAAGCTACTGTGAAATGGGGTGATGGAAAAGAAAGTGTTTGAAACTGCTTAAAGAAAGATGTAAAAAATTGCTGTAGTATCCACTGCAAGAAAATACTTAATGAAATATAAATGGGAAAGTTGATAGGAACTTTTCTCCATCTAAATATCAAGTCCGACGGAATTTTACGTCGATTTTGTTAAAAGGAGTTCTGACCAAAAATACTTATTTTAGCTCTTTTTTTCATGTTTATAATTTTCATTTTTTTTAAAGAAGATTGCGATATACATTTTTTTTAATGAATCTATATTTGTATTTTAATGTTTCAGCTATAATTAATATCGTTAATCAAAAAATTATGTATTGGAGACTTAAAAATCTGAAAAATGTTATACAGTAAAATCTTCTAAGACATCGCATAGGAAAGAAAAAAAATGCGTTATAAACAAGTTCTCTTCTTAGCAGGTGTGAATGTATTATATTCTTTTCTCACGTATTATTATATTAATTTTACATGGATCGATAAATTTTTCCATATAAGACAGGATTCCGCCATAGCTGGTTCTTTTTCACACGCTTTACTGTATTTTAATATTATTGCCTAGAAATCTAGTATTCTTTAAAACGAATAAATTTTAATGTTTAATTGTACAATAATGTCGATTTAAAAATATGTACACTTTTTGCAAAAATTTTTGGCCTGGGTCAAATTTTACTGATTTTTGCACGGACTAGGCCATGTCGAGACAATGATTTCATACAGGCTGGATTAAGACGAGACTGAAAATATCGGATTATGAAGACCTAGGAAGAATGAAACCTGCCTTATCTCGGTACGAAAAAAAGAAGTTAGGCCCGACCTGGCCCGAGTGCCATGAATGAAAATAGGCCCGAGCCCGGCCCGAGTGCCATGAATGAAAATAGGCCCGAGCCCGGCCCGTGCAGACCTCTAAACTTTGGCTGTTTCAAAATAAGAATGAATTTAAAGATTTTTTTAGCATCAACAAAACTTTGTTTTATGATTGAGCTGATAGTAATGAATTTTTACATTCTAAGCTATTTTACAAGTTTTCCTTTAACTTACATTTTTATTCGGAATTTTGTATTTCAGTTTTAATCTCAGATTTAAATCCTGTAACTTATCAGAAGTTAGAGGATCATACTGTCTGGTTTCGATGAATATACAATAAAAAAAAAAAAAAAAATACGTGAGTTGAAGGTGTTTCTTCAATTGCTTTTATTATTATTAAAACACGAAAATTCCTGTTTTGATTTGTCCATTTCCCCCCAAAATACAGAAAATTCATTATTTTAAGGCCGTTCTCAAATCCAAAAGGGCAACTTTCTGACATAAGTTTTAATTTATTTTTGTTCGGAAATGCATGAAACTACCAGGTGTTGATGTTCAGAAACTATGTCATCGAGCTGTTTTATCCGTTTTTTTGCAAACGCAATAGATCTTTCAGAAAAGAGTGTCAAAGTGAGCGTTTTGAACCGAATTTCTGCGCGAAACGAGAAAAACCAGCTAAGAAAGGGTGAAAAACGTGTTTGTCACGTGATCCAAATCGCTTCTAACTCAATAGGTAATTGATGGATCCAAAAATGGAAAACACAGTTTGATTCCAAATCGCTTCCCTGGTCAGGCTTTTCCAATTTAATATCTTTTCGTTAGAAAATGAATTTGTAAATGAGTCAAAACGTTTTGAGCTTGTTGAACAAAACAGTTCAAAACAGCCTTAATGTAAAAATTATCTGAAGTTACATTTTCGTCAAATCACAGGGGTGTTCCCGTAACTGTGCTGCATGTTACTTTTTTGTACCAGAAACTGATTTTTTACGTATGTCTCTTTTCCTCCAAAACACGAAAAATTCGCGAACTGAAGCTCATTTTTTTTTTTTTTTTAATTCTCCGGTCAAACCACGGAATTTTCTTCAAATAATAAAAAAATCTGTTCCAACCACAGGCGCGTTCCAGCAACGTGCTGCCTGTGCTTTTTACGTTTGACGAAATGTTTTCTTGAGAATGAACGCAATAATTGTGCTTTTTCTTAAACGACTGAAAGGCAAAATAATGAAAAAAATAATAAAACGCGGTATTTGTAAAGTGAGCATTATTGTCATAAAATTACTGTTAATTATTTAGAAAGCTCTAGTTCGTCTGATTAATTTCACACCATTCCTTTATGGATAAAGTATAATTCACTTATATTCAATACGATGAAAGGAAGCTATTTAATACAGCAACCTGTTAAGATAGAACGACAAAGAATTTTCCCATTTAGACAATCTTAGCCTGTTTTAGCCGATATTGCGAAAATTTTCAGGTTAAAGCGTTATTCCATCACACTGGTTCCGTTTTAACAGGTTTTACTGTAGTGCTTAAAATGTCTCGATTTTCAAGCGTCTGTCCGGCTTTTTTTACCCGACTGCCAAGAAGGGTTATGTGTTTCACGAGTATCTGGGTATGTGGATTTCTTTATACTCTCGAAACATCCCAACGGCTGGATGGATTTTAATGAATGAGGTCTCTATCGATTCGTCTTAACCGTCCGATGGTTTTAGGCTAGATTTGATTTTATAAATTCAAAATGGCGATAGACACGAAATTTTTTTTACGCACCCTATTGAGTGGCATATCATTCGATAGGTCTTTCAAAATGAAGACTATGTTTCATTGACTATTTTACAGTCAGAAGCTCCGTTTAAATATTACACAACCTGGACGTTGTGTAGGTAGGATCTCTAGCTTTACTGCAACTCTCTCTAACCATCATAGACATCTATAGGCCTCATCAAAACAGTGTTTATAGATAGGAACTAACAATCAAACACAACTTGAAAGTCACCAATACAAGTAAATAAAAAAAAAAACAGGTAATTAATATAAAAAAAAGTAGTTTAATATTGATGAGAAATAATTAATTAGTTCGCTTTTTTAGCCCAGTGGTTAGGGAGTTGAATTCGGAAATAATTAGGGGAAAGCTGGAAATTGTTTTAAACCCTTCAGTTTAGGTCTAGAATGAATATGCTACGTTTCCCCCCCTCGTACTAGGTGAGCGTTAGGAATTATACATTGATTTATGATAAAAAAAATTTTTTTTTAAAAATACCATAACACTATCTCGAAATCTCTAACTTTTTCAAAAACATTGTCAGTACAAAAGTTGTAGAGCTTAAAATTCTGAATAAAATGAGTACCTACACTTAATACTTTAGTTGAATATTAAGGTCACAATTCTACTTTAAAGTTTTAGCACCGTGGTCAGAGGGTTGAACTCAGAATTAATTAGGGGAAAACTGGAAATCGTTTTAATCCCTTCAGATTAGGTCTAAAATGAATATTCTATGTTTTCCCCCTCGTACCAAGTGAGCATTAGAAAATATGTACTTATTTACATTCGAAAAGCATGTTTTTCCTTAATATTTTAAACAATATCTCAAAATAATTAATTCTATCAAAAACTTTGTCAATACAAATGTTGTAGAACTTAAAATTCTGAATAAAATGAGCACCCACATTGGTATTTTTGTTAAAAATTATGGTTGCAATTCTAATTTCAAAAATTTGCTTTAATCGCTAATCAAGAGCTTGAAGTCCGGAGAGACCAAGTTAGCTGAGAATATCTCAAAACAGCTAAGTCTATCAAAAACATTGTCAATACAAATGTTGTAGAGCATAAAATTCTGAATAAAATGAATACCCACATTAATATTTTTGTTCAAAATTAAGGTCGCAATTCTATTTCAAAATTTTGCCTTAATCACTAATCAAGAGCTTCAAGATAGGAGAGACCAAATTACCTTAACAATATTTCAAAACAGCTAACAATATCAAAAAATTGCCAATATACATGTTTTAGAGCTTAAAATTTTGAATAAAATGAATGCCCATATTAATATTTTTGTTCAAAATTAAGGTCGCAATTTAAGATATTGTTAAAAATATTAAAGAAAAACATGTTTTTCGAATGTAAATGTGTACATGTTTCCTAACGCTCACTTAGTACGAAGGGGAAAACATAGAATATTCATTTTAGACCTAATCTGAAGGGATTAAAACGATTTCCAGGTTTCCCCTAATTAATTCTGAGTTCAACCCTCTGACCACGGGGCTAAAACTTTAAAGTAGAATTGTGACCTTAATATTCAACAAAAGTATTAACTGTAGGTACTCATTTTACTCAGAATGTTAACCTCTACAACATTTGTATTGAGAATGCTTTTGGAAAAGTTAGTGATTTCGAGGTAGTGTTGTGGTATTTAAAAAAAAAAGTGTTTTTTGACTATAAATCAATATATAATTCCTAACGCTCACCTAGTACGAGAGGGGAAACGTAGCATATTCATTCTAGACATAAACTGAAGGGATTAAAACAATTTCCAGCTTTCCCCTAATTATTTCCGAATTGGGCCTTTTTAGGGTTTCGTTCATCTGACGAAACCCTATTCGTCTAGCTCCTCTGTCTGTCTGTCTGTCCGTCTGTCTGTCCGTCCGTCTGTCTGTCCGTCACAGAGCCTGTTCTCAGAAACTATACATGTTGGAGACTTGAAATTTTGCATACATATAGCTGAACACCACACATCATACGGCAAATCATAAAATTTGAAAAAGTCGTACATTTAACTCTTTGGGCTCCCACATGTGTATTTTAAACAATTCTTTCTAAATGAGCCTCTAATTAGGTTGGAGGCATAAAATTTTGGATACTTATAGCTGAACACCTCACATCAAAAGAAAAATCATAAAAATTTGAAAAAGTTGTAAATTTACCCCTTTGGGGTCTCACATGCGTATTTTAAACAATCCTTTCTAAGTGATTAGGTTAGGGGCGTGAAATTTTACATACTTATAGCTGAATACCTCAGATGAACGACAAACTATAAAATTTTGAAAAAGTCGTACATTTAACCCTTTGGACTCCCACATGTGTATTTTAAACAATTCTTTCTAAATGGTCTTCTTTAGGTTGGAGGCGTGAAATTTTGCATATTTATAGATGGACACCTCACATCAAATGACAAGTCATGAAATTTTGAAAAAGTCGTACATTTAACCCTTTGGGCTCCCACCTATGTATTTTAAACAATTCTTTCTAAGTGAGACCATTTTTAGGTTGGACGTGTGAAATTTTGCATACTTATAGCAGAACACCATCATGCGACAAATCATAAAATTTTGACAAAGTCCTACATTTAACCCTTTGGGCTCCCACATGCGTATTTTAAGCAATTCTTTCTAACTGAGCCCCTTATTAAATTGGAGATTTGAAATTTTGCATACTTATAGCAGAACACCTGAGGCCAGGCGACAAATCATAAAATCTTGAAAATGTCTTACGTTTAACCTTTTGAGCTACCACTTATGCATTTTAAGGAATTCTTTCTAAGAGAGACCTTAATTAAGTTGGAGACATCAATTTTTGCATACGACCTCAGACTTTTCGACTGAATACCTCAGACTACACGACAAATCATAAACTTTTCAAAAATCTTATATTATTTACTCCTCCGGGCTCTACCTTGTGTATTTTAAGCAATTTTTCTAACCCCCGCCCTTTTCACCCGGGGAGCACTTTTCCAACTTTTGCTGACACCCCTTTGACCATTCTTTCATGTTATGCATCATAACCTTACATATTTTAGTTCCACTTTTTAACACCAGGAGCGCCTACATATCTCGGGTGCTATGAGCCCAATCCCCTCGAGTAATATATCTACAGATAGTATGTAAAACGGAGTTTCATTCAGATTGAGATTAGTTTAGAATAGAGTGTGCCCCTGGTTGCGAAATGTGGAACTAACAGATTTTTCAAAAGGATCAAGTGTTTTGAAAGGAATATTAAACGAAACCCTCTGTGTGATCTGTGATCACACTTACCCACTTGTTTTTGCTACCCTACCACTGGGCTACTTACGCAGTCGGGTTTTTTGATTTTTTAAATTCAATTCTCTCTCTGTCTCGTTTGACCTGACAACACTAACTTACGAGCCAAGCTGGATTTAGCTCAATTTTAGAAAAAAATGTCTAAGTTATTGTTTGACATGAAAAATTATATATTTAAATTTGAATGAGTCGCTTTACGTGTTTATTTTCTACATAAAAGAATTGATATTACGGATATGATTGTTGACTATTTTTTCATAACTGTATTCAATTATAGACTTTTTTGTGTCGAGTTGTGTTCGAGTTGAAGTGAAGTATTTCGGTTTAGGGTCAATAGAAAAATTGTTGTCGGACTTTGAGTCAGCAAAAATTATTTGTTAGGTTTCCGATTGACTTTAAGTTGAACATTTGGGTTGGGTATAACCCAACACGCGCAGGAATCTATTTCAGATGATAAACTACGTATTTGAATGTGAATGACTCCTTGCATGTTAGTAGATAATATTTGACAGTTCTGCGCCAGAGGCACGCGAGGCACGGTTGAAGGTCAAAGGAAGGTCATTCGTTATCGTCTTAGAGTACGATAATGAAAGTGCAGCGCGATAAGCGAAGGGGGAGATGAGAGAATTCTGATAAGGATTTTTTACGATAAAAGTTTTTTTAGCGTAGGATAGTATTTTTTAGTGAGAGTTTTTTTAATGAAGCGTTTTTCTGGAATTTTTATATGTAGAACAAATGACGTTTACTCAATAAATTTTAGGGGGGGGGGGGATTTTTTTTTATTGTGGACCCACCATAGCCACCCGTTTTGAAAAATATTCAAAACGCCACAATTTTTTTTTAGCAATTTTACACCTCTTTTTAACAAGGTTCAGCAAGGTACCTGTAAAGAAAAGAAAATACATTTTGAATATCTTGAACATAATTTTAAAAGTAGAAATTTTAAATCTCTTTTGAAAATTTAGTTACCCTTTTTTGCAAAACAGACTGCTTTTCCTTCAGACGATCTCAACAAGGGATTCTCTTTTTGAAGACTCCAGAATAGTTCTTGATGAAAGGCGTTCTCAGCAACGTTTTTGAACACAACAAGGTTAGTTGGTGACTGCTAGGTAAGTCATTCGCAGCAAGTTTTAAGAGTAGCAAATGTTTTTTAAAGCTCACTTTTAAAGCACCCTAGTTATGATTATTTCAGTTCTTGGATATGCACCATAAAAATGAAAGTTCTTGCATTACTTCATGATAGTTCTTGATTTTTCACCAAACATGAAATTCTTTTCTTGAAGAGAAAATCTTGGAAGATTTTTTTATGGAAGAAGAAATATTTGAAGAAATAAATATTTATTTTTATGAATTCTGCCCATCCGTCCACCCGCCATGTTTAATCATGACTCCACAATTCATTTGAGGAGAAGAATTTTTAACCACCCGATGCCTTTTATACACGGCCACTATTTAAACATATATGACATTCATTTTTCGACGACCACATTTTTAAGAGACTTGATTTTTTTTTTAAGACATGAGAAGATTTCATTTTTGAGAAAAGAGAATATGTTTATATTGAGTGCCCATTGCATTCTCGCCCACAGCCGCTAGCAACTCATGAAATACTTATTTAAAAATAAATATATAGTATGAACTAATGCACCCCGTATGAAAAAAGTTCTTGAGCTTGAGGAAAAGAGTTCTTTGACTTGAATAAATTCTTGATTTGAAGAAGAAACTTGTTTTTTATATTAATTTGAAGAAAAAAATTATTTGACTTTAGAAGAAAGAATTATTATTGTTTTGTAATTTTATAGTGGCCGTGTGCGAGTGTATGGACACCATCTTCTAAAATATAACGTTTGTCGTCAAAAGCAGACAAAGCTGTTTTGTTCACTTGTACTGTGTGAAGATGGTGCCTCTCGCTTTGAATTCGATATTGCATCTCTCTCGTAGAATCCAGACTCTCTAAGCAGGTCTTATAATGCTTATGTTTAATTTTATTTTCGACGACACTTTTGGCCACCCCCTTAGCTCTTTTCTTGTCCTCGTCAACCAACGTGATGGAATACATCTTAGCTCGTAGACCGATAAATTCGTGAATCGGTCTACTTTTGAGCCCGTCTTTAAATTTCCCGATCACCTTCTTATTTTTTTCACTGTATAGAGGGTGATCTTTGGGATAATCGGATGTATCCAGCATGTCGGAAAATGCCTGCATATCCGTATAAATATTGCGTGTACGGATTTCATATGTTAGAGAGTCCGTGTCTGTGAACAGAAAGCTTACATTATTTTTATATTTTTTCTTGATGATGTTATAATGAAAATTATGCATCAAGATCTTGCTCAGCTCCAAGATGACGAATCCTACATATATAGGTTTATTTAAAGTGAGAGACTGTTTAAGTCTCTCAACAGCAATTAAATTATGATCAAAAGGTAGAAATCTTTTGTAGGTAGGAGCTGAGACAAGTTTTTTTGCCTTCTGTCCGCAGTTTACTAGCTGTACATCTTTATGCTTGCGGATGTTCTCCAGTGACTTGCCATACACCGCATTATTCATGAGTTTGAAGAAATCTTTGGCGAAGGGGGACTTAGCTTGTTTTCGTTGTTCGGTGTTAAAATCGATATATTCTTTCAGCCACGGCTTTTGCTTGAATTTTAATACTTTATGTACAGCTAGTAACTGGAGGCCTTGCTGCAAATAGAATTGTAAATTTTTATGGTATGTGATGTACTTTTTTTTATCTTTTAAGTTGGGGACTAATTTGGTGACTGGGCAGTATTTATTGTCGCGCAGTGCATTAATTGAAAAAGGAGAGAGATCTTCATATTTTATTTCCATTTTTTCGGGCGCAAGTGGATAACAGTTGTGGTCGTCGTGTAGCTGCTGGGGGTATTTCAAATCAACTTCCAATATGTAACCCACTGGGCTATTGTCGGGGAGCGCAAGTATTTCATCAATAGTAACTTGATCCTTCGAGACCCATTCGAACTCCCCGCATGGCAGATTCTGTGACATGGTCCACCCATACAAATTATTAGCGTCTAAATATATGATATAATTATCGTTTTCAGCCCCTTCGCCATTTTTAATCACTTCATTTTTTGCGTCGGCCCAACGCTTTGTAATCACAGATATTCCCCTCGAATTCCTTGTTCAATAAACAAGTGCATGTTTATATCTGTGAACAATTCGAGGGGTTGATTTGTCATTTTCAGACAACTCTGCCATGCTAGCCCAGGGGCTGTTAACAGGTGCACACAATCAATATTATAATGATCAAAACATATTTTTCTGAAATTTTCAAAGACATCTGATAGCTGGAGATCATCCGTTTGTACATAGAGATTATGATATGCGCCCATGTTTTTAATCTTGAATGCTTGCCAAACATTTTGAGCATGTTGGTAATATTTTTGGGAATTTTTTTCACCAGTCAAAATGCTGGTGAATGCATCGGGTGGTGGCAGCTGTGTTTCCTCAAACTTGGCAAAAGAGTCCATATATTCGTATGGATAAATCCTCTTCCTTAACAATAAATCGGTATGTTGAGGAAATTGCTGCCTTAATGAATGAAACTTGCCTTTGTCTAAATTAGAGACAAGTTTTTTTAAGGAGGTGGCCATAAAAGCATAACTATCAATAAATGTGAGAGATACTCTGCATTTGTTAATTTGTTTTGTTAAGGAAAAATAAATATATTTTTCCATCGTAGATGGAATGACTGAAAAGGAATGATCATCAATACTGCCCAGTTGCTGCATGAGTAAGCGCCCGTCGTAATGTTTCAGATTGTGAAACACGACAGGAATTTTCTTTTGAAGTCTAAACTTCAAATTGCAGCTATTATGCAAGGCCCCCCGATAGCGACCGTCTAGATGGTCATGGTCGCGAGTCTTGTCCCCATTGAATTCTTTTTTACAGAGATAACACACCGTGGCTGATTGAAAATTTTCTTCATCTTGAGGCATCATCTTGATTGGTACAATAGTTGTCAATATGGTGGCAAGTTCCTTTTCTTCTTCTAACAATGCCTTCAAAAATTCTTGTATAGCGTTGGGCCCGCAATATACAGTAATGGGTTTGGTTCGTTTCCCATCAGGACCGATAATATGATAAGCATAACCACATGCTTCATGGTGGGCCATTTTCTTTGTTTTTCGGACCATTTTCTTTGTCTTTTTGACATTTGTGTGCACCTGATCCCTGCCAACAATCAAAGACTCAAAGTCGGCATAGATAATATAAGGAACCGGATGACAATATTGATAATTATTAAATTGGAGAATATGGTCCCCCACTTCCGGCATTTTAATTTTTTGTGGGGCTTGCTTCTTACAGAGTGGCGTATGCTGTTTTAACAAATCTGAATTGCTGAATCGATGTAAACAGCGGTAACAGTAGAAAGAAGCCCCGTCATGATGTGTTAGATCCCCCAGCAGCCGTGAAAAGCTTCGGATCAAAGTATAGTGATAATTGTCTTCTTTGGTTATAAGCAGCAAATTGATACAATCTTCATCTTCTCTGTCTGATATGTAGAGGGGAAATACTTCGTCTTCATAGCCGAAGACATTCACACGAATATCATTCAATTCTTCTATCTTTGATATTTTGTTCAAAGGAACTGGACGCTCAATATTTCCTAATTTAACTTCGTGTTCATAGGGCTCGTAGCTGGTGACTCTGTTCGCATGTTCTAGTCGATCGAAATTGTATTTGTGGGCGAGAATGCACCACACTAAGCATTTCTCGTCTTTTTCGTTCTTGCTATTAAGGACAGCCCTTTTCTTATAAATTTTAGGGGGAACTTCAATGTAGCTGCTAGCGGCGAGGGGGTGGAACTTTGCCATACATAGTTCTAGTTTCTCAATACGTTCCATCGTCCACCCCGACCCCATTTGAACTAATGACTCAAAAGATTTTTGGACTTTAGAAAAGTCTTGCTGCAAATTAGATCTGATTGAAAAATCTGCCAATTCAATCATGACATTGGAACGAAAGTGGGCCTTGATCATTTCCAAATCCCCCTCTTGGGATATCTTCGACAATGTAACGTGTGTAACTATGTACCACTTTATGGATCGTTTTTCCTGTAATTGGAATTGGATTTCCTCCTCCAAAAGTGGCGTTGTATGTTCAAACAATAAATTGAAATCATGCTCATTGTCCTCATTAGATTCAAATGTCACGATCGAAAACACATCTAACGCATCAAAACGTTTTGAAGTCGTAATTTTTTACTACGGGGTGCAATAGTATCATTAGTTTTGCGTTTTGTTGAAGTTTGGTGCATGGTACGCTGATGAAGCGTAAGATCTTTTTTTAGTTCAAATTGTTCGTTGCATTTGGTGCATGAAATTTTTTGGTGCACTTTTAAATGCCTGTTCAAATTACTTTGACGATTGAACGATTTGCTACATATGTCACATGCAAACGATTTCTCACCACTATGGATTTTTACATGTCTATTGAGCTCAGAATTGCGAACGAATGACTTATTGCATGTAGGGCAAGTCTGTAAAGATAAAAAACCCTACTTTAAAATTTAGTTTACTGAACAACTTTTAAATTATTAAGAAATCCCTTCAATATATTTTTACTTAAAAAATATTTAAAATAGATTTGGAAAAAAAATATTTAAATTTAAAACAGATTTTAAAAATATGTAAAGTTTAAATTTTAAAATAGATTTTTTTAATGCAAAGTTTAAAATAGATTTTAAAAATATTTAAAATTTAAAATGGATTTAAAATTTTTTCACAAATAAGAAATTATAACAACTATTAAAAACGATTGTTCCATAAGTTAAGAAATATTGTCATACATTTTAACATAAGTATTTAATTTCAGAAAATAATTCCTCCAGAATAACATAAGAAGCTAACTCAATAATTAAAACATAACTCGATTTCTTCTAACAAAATAACCCATCCAAAATAACATAGAAACACTTTGAATATCAATATGAAAAAGGTTTAGTATTTAACCATATGACTTTATAAAAATGAAATCATTGTAAATCCTTTTAAGTGAAAAAAAAAATCTTAAAACGTATGACTTCATAAAATTGGATAACCTTCAATAAATTATATTGCAAGTATTTTATAAAAAATTGAATAATCTTAAATTGTTTTATTACAATTACTTTATAAAAATTGTATCGTTTTGAAGGGAAAATCTTGACATACTGCTTAAGAAAAATTGAACAACCTTCAATCATTTTGACTTTAAAAAAGGGGATTCAAATACAGTTTAAACTTTGTTACAAAATTTCCTATTAACAATACTAAACCTTTTTCAAAGCAATTAAGAAAATATAATTGTTTTAAACAATAAATTCTCACCGGTGTTGACTTCAATAGCTTTCCCGAGCTATTAAGTGTACTTGTTGAAGCCAAAAGCCCTATGGCTTCCAATGATGGGTCCGCCATAGCATTTGCAGCTCCCGGCGCTACGAGCATTTGCTCAAGCAACGATGATCCAGGCTATAAAATAAAAAATTGAGTTAAAATCAAACATTTTAAAATCATTTAGAAAGGAATAAAGCTTATAAATATAATAAAATTTAAAATGATACCAAACAGTTTTTCAAAAACATTTACTTACTAGATTTTGAATTTCTGAATTAAAATCGATCGGGAATGAATTCATCTTTTATTTATTACTTTTTCAAAAATGAATAATTTAAATTGGTTAGAGCTCAAATTTTAACGTCTACACTCTAGGACAACTAATTTAAGAATGAACTCAGCTCCGTACGCTTATCTAATTAATGAGACAAGAGAATCTTATCTGATTAATGACGTCATTTGGGTTTTCCCAGTTATGACGTCATAGGATTTCCCGCGGTGACAAGATTACACTAATAATTAACTAAATTAAGTTTGTTTAAATAGAACACTTAATAAGCTTATAAAATTTTTAATAATGTGAATATCAAGTTCCTTCACAAAAATGGAGAATCATTTCAAATGGGATAATATTTATATGTAGGATGAACAGGTTACTTTATTCAGAACGAATTGAGACACATAAAATAAATTGATTTTGCTAGACTGACATATCATTCAAAAATTTTCAAAAATAAAAACCCTTCTTAGAATATAAAACGAGAGTATCATTTTAAATAAATTTTAAACATTATTTTATTTAAATTAGTTAGAGTGAGTCATCCTTCATGTTTTAAAATGATTAAGAAAATTTTAAGTTTTAATAGTATCCAAATAATGAATTTTACGGAAAAAGAATATTGCAAATAGCCAAGGAAATAATAATGAAAGTCCATTTCAAAATAAATTTTTAACATTGCTACAATGAGTCATGCTTCAGGATTCAGACAATTTTAAGTTTTAAAAGTATCCAAATAATAAATTTGACGGAAAAAGAATATTGCAAAGAGTCAAGGAAATAATAATGAAATTCCATTTCAAAATAAATATTTAACATTGTTACAATGAGTCATGCTTCATGTTTTAACAGGATTCAGACAATTTTAAGTTTTAAAAGTATACAAATAATAAATTGACGGAAAAAGAATATTGCAAAGAGTCAAGGTAATAATAATGAAAGACCATTTTAAATAAATATCTAACATTGCTACAATGAGTCATGCTTCAGGATTAAGATAATTTTAAGTTTTAATAGTATCCAAATAATGAATTTGACGGAAAAAGAATATTGCAAAGTGTCAAGGAAATAATAATGAAAGTCCATTTTAAATAAATATTTAACATTGCTACAATTGAGTCATCCTTCATGTTTTAACAGGATTAAGACAATTTTAAGTTTTAATAGTACATAAATTTTAATAACAAGTAAAATATAGCGTTTTATACAAACATTTAATTAAATACCAAAAGACTCTTTATATATTAACCGATTAAAAAAAGAGAGAGAGTCATTTCTTATTAAATAGATTTTAAGTTTAAAATAATTGGAAAGCATGTATTAGACGTTAAATCAATCGTTTATTTAAAAGAGCGATTTTATTAATCATTCAAATATAATTTGATTTTATTATTTGAAAAAAGCCTTAGATATATATTTCTTCATTTAAAAATGAATTGTTTATCAAAGAAGCGTTAAACAGTATTGATTAATGGCTCTAGCTAAAATTAATCAAATTAGCGTTCAATTTAAACAGTTTGCAAATAAATCGTTTATTTATTTTTTTAAAGCAACTTTGCATAATTACTATTAAATATAATATTAACAAAACGTTAAATTTAGTGTATTTAAAATAATTCATGTACAATAATAAATATAATAAAAGGTACTTACGTGATTGATTGAAATATCCATAATTTCTTGAGATGTCCCAGTAGAACTCATATCACTCACGAGAATAAGGTTTCGAAGAGCACAAAATAAAACGTCTTGACTACACCAGAGCTAATCTAAGAATGAGCTCGCGAGCCTAGGTACTACGCTTTATCTGATAAATCTGATAAGGGAATCTCATTAGAGTATTTTCATTAACATGCTTAATTAAGAATCTTGTACTATCGTGTATGAGGTCATGGCTGTAAAAATGTAATGATGTCACAGATCTGATAAGATCCCCTTATCACATTTATCAGGTAAAGCGATTTATCAGCGATCAGATTTATATATAGCGATCAGATTTATCAGATAAATACTATTAAAATTTAAAATTATCTTAATCCTGAAGCATGACTCATTGTAGCAATGTTAAATATTTATTTAAAATGGACTTTCATTATTATTTCCTTGACTCTTTGCAATATTCTTTTTCCGTCAAATTTATTATTTGTATACTTTTAAAACTTAAAATTGTCTGAATCCTGTTAAAACATGAAGCATGACTCATTGTAACAATGTTAAATATTTATTTTGAAATGGACTTTCATTATTAGTTCCTTGGCTATTTGCAATATTCTTTTTCCGTAAAATTCATTATTTGGATACTATTAAAACTTAAAATTGTCTTAATCATGTTAAAACATGAAGGATGACTCATTCTAACTAATTTAAATAAACCAATGTTTAAAATTTATTTAAAATGATACTCTCGTTTTATATTCTAAGAAGGGTTTTTATTTTTTAAATTTTTTATTGATATGTCAGTCCAGTAAAATCAATTTATTTTATGTGTCTCAATTCGTTCTGAATAAAGTAACCTGTTCATCCTACATATAAATATTATCCCATTTGAAATGATTCTCCATGTTTGTGAAGGAACTTGATATTCACATTATTAAAAATTTTATAAGCTTATTAAGTGTTCTATTTAAACAAACTTAATTTAGTTAATTAGTAGTGTAATCTTGTCACCGCGGGAAATCCTATGACGTCATAACTGGGAAAACCCAAATGACGTCATTAATCAGATAAGATTCTCTTATCTCATTAATCAGATAAACGTACGGAGCTGAGTTCATTCTTAAATTAGTTGTCCTAGAGTGTAGACGTTAAAATTTGAGCTCTAACCAATTTAAATTATTCATTTTTGAAAAAGTAATAAATAAAAGATGAATTCATTCCCGATCGATTTTAATTCAGAAATTCAAAATCTAGTAAGTAAATGTTTTTGAAAAACTGTTTAGTATCATTTTAAATTTTATTATATTTATAAGCTTTATTCCTTTCTAAATGATTTTAAAATGTTTGATTTTAACTCAATTTTTAGGTGCGTTCGTAATTATATAAATACGTAGCACCTATAGTCGTCGTTCAGTCCGTCCGTCCGTCCGTCTGTCCGTCCGTCTGTCCGTCCGTCTGTCCGTCCGTCTGTCCGCATGTAACAGAGCAAAAACTACCCAACCGAATGGTCTGAAATTTCAAATATATGATTGTTGCAAAATTTTGTCGAGCCATTTCAAATTTTATGAAAATCGGATGTATAGTTTAATTACAGGGACAGTCAAAAGTTTTTCTTTACATTACGGCCAATGGGAAAAATTATTGCAAGTGCATTTTAATGATATTAGAGCCTTCCGAATGATCTGAAATTTTAAAGATATAACTGTTGCAAAATTTTGTCGAGCCATTTCAAATTTTAGGAAAATCGGATGTATAGTTTAATTACAGGGACAGTCAAAAGTTTTTCTTTACATTACGGCCAATGGGAAAAATTATTGCAAGTGCATTTTAATGATATTAGAGCCTTCCGAATGATCTGAAATTTTAAAGATATAACTGTTGCAAAATTTTGTCGAGCCATTTCAAATTTTAGGAAAATCGGATGCATAGTTTAATTACAGGGACAGTCAAAAGTTTTTCTTTACATTACGGCCAATGGGAAAAATTATTGCAAGTGCATTTTAATGATATTAGAGCCTTCCGAATGATCTGAAATTTTAAAGATATAACTGTTGCAAAATTTTGTCGAGCCATTTCAAATTTTAGGAAAATCGGATGTATAGTTTAATTACAGGGACAGTCAAAATTTTTTCTTTACATTACGGCCAATGGGAAAAATTATTGCAAGGGCATTTTAATGATATTAGAGCCTTCCGAATGATCTGAAATTTTAAAGATATAACTGTTGCAAAATTTTGTCGAGCCATTTCAAATTTTAGGAAAATCGGATGTATAGTTTAATTACAGGGGCAGTCAAAATTTTTCTTTACATTAGGGCCAATGGGAAAAATTATTGCAAGTGCATTTTAATGATATTAGAGCCTTCCGAATGATCTGAAATTTTAAAGATATAACTGTTGCAAAATTTTGTCGAGCCGTTTCAAATTTTAGGAAAATCAGATGTATAGTTTAATTACAGGGACAGTCAAAAGTTTTTCTTTACATTACGGCCAATGGGAAAAATTATTGCAAGGGCATTTTAATGATATTAGAGCCTTCCGAATGATCTGAAATTTTAAAGATATAACTGTTGCAAAATTTTGTCGAGCCATATCAAATTTTAGGAAAATCGGATGCATAGTTTAATTACAGGGACAGTCAAAAGTTTTTCTTTACATTACGGCCAATGGGAAAAATTATTGCAAGTGCATTTTAATGATATTACAGCCTTCCGAATGGTCTGAAATTTTAAAGATATAATTGTTGCAAAGTCTTGTTGAGCTATTTCAAATTTTAGGAAAATCGGATGTATAGTTTAATTACAGGGACAGTCGAAAGTGTTCCGTTACATTACGGGGAATGGGAAAAATTATTGCAAGTGCATTTTAATGATATTACAGCCTTCCGAATGGTCTGAAATTTTAAAGATATAATTGTTGCAAAAGTTTTGTTGAGCTATTTCAAATTTTAGGAAAATCGGATGTATAGTTTAATTACAGGGACAGTCAAAAGTGTTCCGTTACATTACGGGGAATGGGAAAAAATTATTGGAAGTGCATTTTAATGATGTATCAGACTATGCGCTTTATGAAGTGCAAAAAAGTATACATTCAGTACAATATGGGGTGCAAAAAATAATTATAAAACTAGTTATAGTACGAACGCACCTCATTTGCCACGTTTGACGAGCAATTTCCAACTTGTTTATTTTATAGCCTGGATCATCGTTACTTGAGCAAATGCTCGTAGCGCCGGGAGCTGCAAATGCTATGACGGACCCATCATTGGAAGCCATAGGGCTTTTGGCTTCAACAAGTCCACTTAAATAGCTCGGGAGAGCTATTGAAGTCAACACCGGTGAGAATTTATTGTTTAAAACAATTATATTTTCTTAATTGCTCAGAAAAAGGTTTAGTATTGTTAATAGGAAATTTTGTAACAAAGTTTAAACTGTATTTGGATCCCCTTTTTTAAAGTCAAAATGATTGAAGGTTATTCAATTTTTCTTAAGCAGTATGTCAAGATTTTCCCTTCAAAACGATACAATTTTTATAAAGTAATTGTAATAAAACAATTTAAGATTATTCAATTTTTTATAAAATACTTGCAATATAATTTATTGAAGGTTATCCAATTTCATGAAGTCATACGTTTTAAGATTTTTTTCTTACACTTAAAAGGATTTACAATGATTTCATTTTTATAAAGTCATATGGTTAAATACTAAACCTTTTTCATATTGATATTCAAAGTGTTTCTATGTTATTTTGGATGGGTTATTTTATTAGGAGAAATCGAGTTATGTTTTAATTATTGAGTTAGCTTCTTATGTTATTCTGGAGGAATTATTTTCTGAAATTAAATACTTATGTTAAAATCTATGACAATATTTTTTAACTTATGGAACAATCGTTTTTAATAGTTGTTATAATTTCTTATTTGTGAAAAATTTTTAAATCCATTTTAAATTTTAAATATTTTTAAAATCTATTTTAAACTTTGCATTAAAAAAATCTGTTTTAAAATTTAAACTTTACATATTTTTAAAATCTGTTTTAAATTTAAATATTTTTTTTCAAATCTATTTTAAATATTTTTTAAGTAAAAATATATTGAAGGGATTTCTTAATAATTTAAAAGTTGTTCAGTAAACTAAATTTTAAAGTAGGGTTTTTTATCTTTACAGACTTGCCCTACATGCAATAAGTCATTCGTTCGCAATTCTGAGCTCAATAGACATATAAAAACACATAGTGGTGAGAAAACGTTTGCATGTGACATATGTAGCAAATCGTTCAATCGTCGAAGTAATTTGAACAGGCATTTAAAAGTGCACCAAAAAATTTCATGCACCGAATGCAACGAACTATTTGAACTAAAAAAAGATCTTACGCTTCATCAGCGTAACATGCACCAAACTTCAACAAAACGCAAAACTAATGATACTATTGCACCCCGTAGTAAAAAATTACGACTTCAAAACGTTTTGATGCGTTAGATGTGTTTTCGATCGTGACATTTGAATCTAATGAGGACAATGAGCATGATTTCAATTTATTGTTTGAACATACAACGCCACTTTTGGAGGAGGAAATCCAATTCCAATTACAGAAAAAACGATCCATAAAGTGGTACATAGTTACACACGTTACATTGTCGAATATATCCCAAGAGGGGGATTTGGAAATGATCAAGGCCCACTTTCGTTCCAATGTCATGATTGAATTGGCAGATTTTTCAATCAGATCTAATTTGCAGCAAGCCTTTGCTAAAGTCCAAAAATCTTTTGAGTCCTTCGTTCAAATGGGGTCGGGGTGGACGATGGAACGTATTGAGAAACTAGAACTATGTATGGCAAAGTTCCACCTCCTCGCCGCTAGCAGCTACATTGAAGTTCCCCCTAAAATTTATAAGAAAAGGGCTGTCCTTAATAGCAAGAACGAAAAAGACCACAAATGCTTAGTGTGGTGCATTCTCGCCCACAAATACAATTTCGATCGACTAGAACGTGCGAATAGAGTCACCAGCTACGAGCCCTATGAACACGAAGTTAAATTAGGAAATATTGAGCGTCCAGTTCCTTTGAACAAAATATCAAATATAGAAGAATTGAATTATATTCGTGTGAATGTCTTCGGCTATGAAGACGAAGTATTTCCCCTCTACATATCAGACAGAGAAGATGAAGATTGTATCAATTTGCTGCTTATAACCAAAGAAGACAATTAACACTATACTTTGATCCGAAGCTTTTCACGGCTGCTGGGGGATCTAACACATCATGACGGGGCTTCTTTCTACTGTTACCGCTGTTTACATCGATTCAGCAATTCAGATTTGTTAAAACAGCATACGCCACTCTGTAAGAAGCAAGCTCCGCAAAAAATTAAAATGCCGGAAGAGGGGGACCATATTCTCCAATTTAGTAATTATCAATATTGTCATCCGGTTCCTTATATTATCTATACCGACTTTGAGTCTTTGATTGTTGGCATGGATCAGGTGCACATAAATGTCAAAAAGACAAAGAAAATGGTCCGAAAAACAAAGAAAATGGCCCACCATGAAGCATGTGGTTATGCTTATTATATTATCGGTCCTGATGGGAAACGAACCAAACCCATTACTGCATATCGCGGGCCCAACGCTATACAAGAATTTTTGAAGGCATTGTTAGAAGAAGAAAAGGAACTTGCCACCATATTGACAACTATTGTACCAATCAAGATGACGCCTCAAGATGAAGAAAATTTTCAATCAGCCACGCAATGTTATCTCTGTAAAAAAGAATTCAATGGGGACAAGATTCGCGACCATGACCATCTAGACGGTCGCTATCGGGGGGCCTTGCATAATAGCTGCAATTTGAAGTTTAGACTTCAAAAGAAAATTCCTGTCGTGTTTCACAATCTGAAACACTACGACGGGCGCTTACTCATGCAGCAACTGGGCAGTATTGATGATCATACCTTTTCAGTCATTCCATCCACGATGGAAAAATATATTTCTTTTTCCTTAACAAAACAAATTAACAAATGCAGAGTATCTCTCACATTTATTGATAGTTATGCTTTTATGGCCACCTCCTTAGAAAAACTTGTCTCTAATTTAGACAAAGACAAGTTTCATTCATTAAGGCAGCAATTTCCTCAACATACCGATTTATTGTTAAGGAAGGGGATTTATCCATACGAATATATGGACTCTTTAGCAAAGTTTGAGGAAACACAGCTGCCACCACCCGATGCATTCACCAGCACTTTGACTGGTCAAAAAATTTTCCAAAAATATTACCAACATGCTCAAAATGTTTGGCAAGCATTCAAGATTAAAAACATGGGCGCATATCATAATCTCTATGTACAAACGGATGATCTCCAGCTATCAGATGTCTTTGAAAATTTCAGAAAAATATGTTTTGATCATTATAATATTGATTGTGTGCACCTGTTAACAGCCCCTGGGCTAGCATGGCAGAGTTGTCTGAAAATGACAAATCAACCCCTCGAATTGTTTACAGATATAAACATGCACTTGTTTATTGAACAAGGAATTCGAGGGGGAATATCTGTGATTACAAAGCGTTGGGCCGAAGCAAAAAATGAAGTGATTAAAAATGGCGAAGGGGTGAAAACGATAATTATATCATATATTTAGACGCTAATAATTTGTATGGGTGGACGATGTCACAGAATCTGCCATGCGGGGAGTTCGAATGGGTCTGGAAGGATCAAGTTACTATTGATGAAATACTTGCGCTCCCCGACAATAGACCAGTGGGTTACATATTGGAAGTTGATTTGAAATGCCCCCAGCAGCTACACGACGACCACAACTGTTATCCACTTGCGCCCGAAAAAAATGGAAATAAAATATGAAGATCTCTCTCTTTTTTCAATTAATGCTCTGCGCGACAATAAATACTGCCCAGTCACCAAATTAGTCCCCAACTTAAAAGATAAAAAAAATTACATCAAATACCATAAAAATTTACAATTCTGCATCAAGGCCTCCAGTTACTAGCTGTACATAAGGTATTAAAATTCAAGCAAAAGCCGTGGCTGAAAGAATATAACACCGAGCAACGAAAACAAGCAAAGTCCCACTTCGCCAAAGATTTCTTCAAACTCATGAATAATGCGGTGTATGGCAAGTCACTGGAGAACATCCGCAAGCATAAAGATGTACAGCTAGTAAACTGCGGACAGAAGGCAAAAAACTTGTCTCAGCTCCTACCTACAAAAGATTTCTACCTTTTGATCATAATTTAATTGCTGTTGAGAGACTTAAACAGTCTCTCACTTTAAATAAACCTATATATGTAGGATTCGTCATCTTGGAGCTGAGCAAGATCTTGATGCATAATTTTCATTATAACATCATCAAGAAAAAATATAAAAATAATGCAAGCTTTCTGTTCACAGACACGGACTCTCTAACATATGAAATCCGTACACGCAATATTTATACGGATATGCAGGCATTTTCCGACATGCTGGATACATCGGATTATCCCAAAGATCACCCTCTATACAGTGAAAAAAATAAGAAGGTGATCGGGAAATTTAAAGACGGGCTCAAAAGTAGACCGATTCACGAATTTATCGGTCTACGAGCTAAGATGTATTCCATCACGTTGGTTGACGAGGAGAAGAAAAGAGCTAAGGGGGTGGCCAAAAGTGTCGTCGAAAATAAAATTAAACATAAGCATTATAAGACCTGCTTAGAGAGTCTGAATTCTACGAGAGAGATGCAATATCGAATTCAAAGCGAGAGGCACCATCTTCACACAGTACAAGTGAACAAAACAGCTTTGTCTGCTTTTGACGACAAACGTTATATTTTAGAAGATGGTGTCCATACACTCGCACACGGCCACTATAAAATTACAAAACAATAATAATTCTTTCATCTAAAGTCAAATAATTTTTTTCTTCAAATTAATATAAAAATCAAGTTTCTTCTTCAAATCAAGATTTTATTCAAGTCAAAGAACTCTTTTCCTCAAGCTCAAGAACTTTTTTCATACGGGGTGCATTAGATCTTACTATGTATTTATTTTTAAATAAGTATTTCATGAGTTGCTAGAGGCAGTGGGCGAGAATGCAATGGGCACTCAATATAAATATATTCTCTTTTCTCAAAAATGAAATCTTCTCATGTCTTAAAAAAAAAATCAAGTCTCTTAAAAATGTGGTCGTCGAAAAATGAATGTCATATATCTTTAAATAGTGGCCATGTATAAAAGGCATCGGGTGGTTAAAAATTCTTCTCCTCAAATGAATTGTGGAGTCATGATTAAACATGGCGGGTGGACGGATGGGCAGAATTCATAAAAATAAATATTTATTTCTTCAAATATTTCTTCTTTCATAAAAAAATCTTCCAAGATTTTCTCTTTAAGAAAAAAATTTCAAGTTTGGTGAAAAATCAAGAACTATCATGATGTAATGCAAGAACTTTCATTTTTATGGTGCATATCCAAGAACTGAAATAATCATAACTAGGGTGCTTTAAAAGTGAGCTTTAAAAAACATTTGCTACTCTTAAAACTTGCTGCGAATGACTTACCTAGCAGTCACCAACTAACCTTGTTGTGTTCAAAAACGTTGCTGAGAACGCCTTTCATCAAGAACCATTCTGGAGTCTTCAAAAAGAGAATCCCTTGTTGAGATCATCTGAAGGAAAAGCAGTCTGTTTTGCAAAAAAGGGGTAACTAAATTTTCAAAAGAGATTTAAAATTTCTACTTTTAAAATTATGTTCAAGATATTTAAAATGTATTTTCTTTTCTTTACAGGCACCTTGCTGAATCTTGTTAAAAAGAGGTGTAGAATTGCTAAAAAAAAAAAAAAAAAAAAAAAAAAATTGTGGCTTTTTGAATATTTTTCAAAACGGGTGGCTATGGTGGGTCCACAATTTAAAAAAAAAATCCCTCCCCCCTAAAATTTATTGAGTAAACGTCATTTGTTCTACATATAAAAATTCCAGAAAAACGCTTCATTACAAAAACTCTCACTAAAAAATACTATCCTACGCTAAAAAAACTTTTATCTTAAAAAATCCTTATCAGAATTCTCTCATCACCCCCTTCGCTTATCGTGCTGCACTTTCATTATCGTACTCTAAGACGATAACGAATGACCTTCATTTGACCTTCAACCGTGCCTCGAGTGCCTCTGGCGCAGAACTGTCAAATATTATCTACTCATGTTTATTTTTCCACATAAAAGATAATATTAATATTAGAGATATGATTGCAGACTATATTTTTTTTATAATTACATTATATTGTGGATCAATTTTGTCTGATTCCGGGTTTCAGGTTGGGATTGGAATTAAGTATTTCGGGTTCGATCGGGTTGCGGGTAGACAGAATATTTTTGGTTGGGTTCGGTTCGGGTTGCAGCTTTGTTTTAAATAAAATTTGCAGGGCTTCAAATTTTATTTATTACCCGGGAAGGAACCTAGTTAGGTGTAATGTTTAACTGCTAGTCTTCACGATGACACTGTCACTGACAAATTTAAATAATTTTATTTTAAAATAATTTTTGGTCACTTTATGCGTTTTTGATAGGGATTTGTCAACTGATTATTTTCAGTTACCTCCGGCATTAAAATACATGGTCAACCCGGCCGGAACGTGAACTGCGTTTCGAAAAAAATTGGTTACCTACCTTATCTGATGCGCGACTCTTTGGTTCGACTCATAAGCGGAGAACTGCTCCATACTTTGTCTTTCACACACTGCTGCGTACATGTCATATATGTGCACGTAAAATCTATAATATTGAATGGCCGCTTATTGGGAGGTTGCTGTATGGAAGAAGAGTACAAAGCAGAGTTTTTCCTTTCGGGTAATGCTAAAAAGTGTGGAAACTCTTTCTGTTGTGGATTCATCCGCCTATAAAGATTAGGTGACTAGTGAGGTGTTTCAAAAATAACCTTAACCTTAAGAGGTTTTTTTTCACTTTATTTATCTACAATATTCTTTGACAAGCTTCGAAATATATGTTTCGAGTAAAAATCGTTTGGCCCTCTGCAATTTATCTCTAATTTAAATAGCAGTGTGAGTGCTAGAGATCTGCGCGTTTCGGGTTATGACAAAACCGGACGCGAAAATTTCATGTTTTTCACGTGATTGATCAACATATTCCACCTGTTATTTAAAAAAGGTGGTGGGGGGGGGGGGGAGAAACAAAGAAATGTTTTATTGTTCATTTGCTCAAAAAAAAAATTCTGAAGTGTAAATACAGTCCCGGTCCGGCCCGAATCTACAGAAAAAATGCAAGACCCGGACGTGTCCCGGGGATAATGAAGTTCAGGCCTGGACCAACTTTTCAAAAGCTAAAATTTAGTCGGAGCCCGTACCGAGTTTTCAGATAAAATTAAGCCAATCTCGAGTTTAATGAAAGAAGCTTTTACCGAGTTCGGGCTTCGGAACAGGGCAGGGCTCGTGGAAACCCCTAATATATATTTTGAATTCGGCCCCCCTGTCGGGGATACTGTGCCCGCCCGTCGGGCAAGTTCTGGCCCCGCCCCTGGTTAGTTTCCATTGTACATTTCATTTTATGACATTGGTGAAGGCAATGAACTAAAATCTAAGAAACTTTTTAAATGTTTCAAAACTTATAGCATATTGCACTTGTTTATATGTTAATTTTCATAAAATTCATCAATGTCATTCCACAAAAACATCCATAAAACAAAAAATATTTATTTTAAATTTAAATCTTTAGTTCAATGCCTTCACAATAGTGTAAACAACATATTTTAAATTTCATAGTGATATTCCAATAATTTTCTGAGGAATAATGTTTTGCGTATGGAATTTTCACCGAAAATTACATTATCAAAAAAATGCATTTAAAGTTTAGATTTTTGTTTTACTACAAGAATTTGAGTAATTATACATCTAAACTTCACTGTTTTTATAAGTCACTCATTTCTTTAGAAGTACTGACCCATTTTTAATCTGTACAAGGCCATATTTTGCCCCCCCCCCCCCCCAGTTTTTTATCAAAGCACAGCATGACATTTCACATCAAAGACGCGACCGTTATCACAAACACCATATTCTTCAGTTTTAAGTGACTTGGATTGTTTGTGGCTTATTCAATACCTTTTAATTTCATGTATAATTCAATATTATACAATTTTACAGGTAAATAATAAAAAAACAGAGCTCGTCTTCTGTATCTAGGCTAGTCAGTGATGATTTGGCACCCAGAAGCAGAATTTTCAGTATCAATCTGCAGCAAACCAAAATTTATCTGCGACCCAACAATACTGAACCAAGCTACTATAATAAATACTCACTGTAACCCATAAAATAAGCAAAATTTACATTTTACAAAGAAAATTAATAACAAACACAATAACTCCTAAAACAAAGTAAATTTGTGATTTTTTTTTTTTTAAGCTCAATATTTATTTTTAAACTGGTAGATTGATCTGCAAGGTCTAAAATAATCTGCAGCGCTGCTGCCGTGCTGCACAGTTTCCGCTATGGAGATTTGGTACACGATCATTTTCTACGCCATGTCATTCATATCATTCCACAAAAACACCCATAAGACAAAAAATATTTCTTCTAAATTTATACCTACTTTAAATTTCATAATGATATTCCAATAACTTTTTGAGAAATCATGTATTGCGTATGGAATTTTTACCGAAAATAACTTTTCCACAAAATGCATTTAAAGTTTAGATTTATGCTTTACTACAAGAATTTACAGTACTATACATAGAAACTTCACTGTTTTTACAAGTCATACTCATTTTTTTTAAGTACTGACCCTTTCTTTATCTTTAGAAGGTCATATCCCCCCCCCCCCTCCCGGTTCTTCAACAAAGCAAAAGATGACGTTTCTCATCGATGTAACCGTTATCGAAAACACAATGTTCTTCAGTTTTAAGAGACTTGGATTGTTTATGGTTTATTCAATACTTTTTAATTTCATGTATAATCCAATATTATGTAATTTTACAGGTAAATAATGAAAAAAAAATAGAATTCGTCTTCTGTATCTAGGCCAGTCGGTGCCGATTTGACATGCAATCACTTTCTACGCCAAGGTTGTCAATCCAAAATTCAGACATGGTGCTCAGCAGAAAAAAAGCTGAACTTTCACGGCCTAATGGAATTTTGACGAAATTCACATTTTTTCGCAGCGTTCAGATGAAATTTGCGCTTTTTCTGCGATACATTGACAAAATTAGCGTTTTTCCCCGACCACTTGACGAAAATCGCGTTTTTCTGCAATCTTTCGAAGAAATTAGTGTTTTTTCTGCAATATTTCGAAGAAATTCACGCATTTAGCACGATCTTTCGTCAAAAATAGCACGTTTTCCACGATCTTTTGCCAAAAATCGGCCATTTTCCATGATCTTTCGCCAAAGATCCATTTTTTTATCATCCGACAAAAATCGTATTTTTTTGCGATTCTTTGACGAAATTCACATTCTTTTTTCGCGATCCTTCGACGAATTTCGTGTTTTTTCCACGACCTTTCAAAGCAATTCACTATTACACGATCTTTCGCCAAAATTCGCGTATTTGGCACGATCTTTCGCCGAAATTCGCATATTTTACAAGATCCTTTGGCAAAATACGCTTTTTTTCTGCAATCCTTTCATGAAAATCGCGTTTTTCCAGCGATCCTTTGGTGGAAGTTGCATTTGTTTCCGCGATCCTTTGAAGAAATTTGCACTTTTCCTGCGATTCTTTGAAGAAATTTGCATTTTCCCGCCATAGGTTAAAGAAATTTGCTCAATTTGGCACGGTTCATACTCGCGTTTTTGTTGTATTAATTACATCCATTCCCGCTAATCCCCCCCCCCCCCCCTCTATTAAAAATGTCAACAAATTTTAATGCATATTTGCATCGATCCCAGAGATAATAAAATTCACTGCCGAAAAAAGCGGAATTCCGCGGAAAAGTAACATGTCTGAAAATTATATGTGTTTGCCAAATTACTTATACATTTATCGACAAGCTTGACAGAGCAGCCCAGAAGTAGAATTACACCCAAAAATAGAATGTTCATGAAATTTCAAGCAAAATTTATATTATTATGTAAAAGTGAATAAAACATACCCTATAAACAAAACAATGCTAACCAGCACATACTTCAGGGGGAGGGGGGGGGGGATGGTGCCAAATGAAGATATTGATTGTTTATAGTTTCATACAAAAATGTATGTATATATATGAAGTAACAAGATACTCGCAAGCTCATGTTAAACTTATGGGAGCGTTCTTTTCAAATTTGTGAAATTGAAAGTAACTTTAAAAAAAAATCTGCAACCAAAATCGAAAAATTAAACACTAACCTAGTTAGAATTCAATCTCAGCCATTCTAAGCAAGAAAAATAATCATTTAAAACTATTAATATGCAAGGGAGAAATTTTTAAATGTACGCTCCCATAGGTTTAACGTCAGCAATTCCAGTTTCTTCTCATGACTAGTGCATATTCCTAACCTTCAAGTTAATGTTAATCCTATGAGAGCGTTGTTTACATATTCCTTGCTAGCAAAAATACATTTTGACAACATGATTGAAAAAAGAACTTTGAAGCAGGATATGAAAAAAAATCAAAAGAAAATTATTTAAAGCTTTCTTTTAAGAATATTAACTTTAGAATTAAATAAAAACAAGTATCTTACCTTTGCAGAAAAAGCTATTATATCTCTTATTTACCTATAACCTTTAGTTACTAAATAAACAAAAAGAACATGAAGAAAATTTTTACTTTTAGAAGTTCAAAACAACTAGTCGGGATAATATGATTCATTTTGAGCTAATCGTGTGCTCTGAACAAATTATTCACGTGTCTTCCGATTGGCGTTATAGCAATAGGTCGTTTTCTGCCAGACATAATCTGCAAATATCACAAATTTTCTTTCAAAATAGCATTCTATTCTAATACTACAAAAGAAAAACACGATGTCTCTTTCCCCTTCATTTTGATCTCAAATAGCAATCAAGTAAGTTGAACATCCATTGCACATATCATCGGAGTTGAAAATTAGTTTGTTTCAAGTTGGGAAATTTTTTAATCCCCCCCCCCCCCCAATAAATATCTGTCGCTACGCACCGACGAATCGATAAGGAAACGACGAATTTAATCACAAAATCCATCATTATAGCGAATTTCTGCCCGTTAACAAGTAAACAAACAAACGTGGTTTAGGATTCAGTTCAACAAGATTCAATCTTACGGATTCAATAAACGATTCAAGATGCGAGCTACGCTCATAAACAAGAAATTGAAAATAATTTTTTTTAATATTGAAAAAAAAATTATAAATAACAATTATATTATATACATATAATTAAAAAAATTTTCCCCTTTTTTAAAAATGAATCTAAATAATTTTTCGACAAAAAGCAGTAATAGGGAATAATAATTTCTTCATAACAAAAGAGAAAGATAATATCAATCGAAATTTCATTTAATATATTTAATATTTTAAAACACAAAATAATTAACATTTAAAATTTTAATATTTAAAATAAAAAAAAGATTTACTGCCTACATTCAGATTGTTAACTCAACTTAGAATACCTAAAGTGACTTTGCAAATTTTATTTCTGATTTTATACCTCGTTTTATACCCACAGCAGATGAATTAAGACTCCTCCTACATACGAAGTGACGTCAAACCTATTTACCAATCACAGACGAGAAAAGTAAAAAAAAGCGATTTTTTAAAATAACGATTTTTAAAATAAAACGAGTTTTCCCAGAAAAAAGAAAAGTGTTATTCACCTCGTATTAATCAGATTTATATTATATATCAATTTGAAGGAAATCGTTAGAACCGTTTTCGAGATTTTCAAATTAGGAACTTCTTCGATACCATAGCAACGTTTTCACTTTAAAAATGGCTATTTAGATCTCAAAATATACTGCACGTAGAAATGTAAAAATTTCAGTATACGATTAGACTGCAGATATAAGACTGTTCTAGAAAATTCAGAACAATAGGACCTATATCTGCTGAGTTATTAAAAGGCGGCTTTTCGCGTTTTCTTTGATGTCGAGTTAGCTGTATATATGAGTTCCGCCATCTACGAATTCTACGATACGATACGATACGATACGATTTTAGGCTTAAGGCTGCGTCACTCGGATTACTACCGTCTTCCATGATGTAAGTATGTACGTACGTATTCACGTAACGAGGTAACTCTTGATAGAAACATCCGATTTGCTTCAATTTTTTTTCTAGGTTCATTCTGGAAAGGTGCTTCCCTGATTAGTTTTGGGGGTTCATTGGTTAAAGATAAAGGGGGAAAAGGGGCTAGTCCTTCCCCTTAATTTAGATAAATGGGTTTTTCATGCAGAATTATTCGATTTGCACTAAATCTGATATACCCGTTTATTATGTTAAGGAGCTTCCCTGATTAGATTTGGAAGTTCATTAGTTAAATATAAAGGGGGGAAAGAGGGCAACCCTCCTTAATTTAGATAAATGTTTTTTCATTCAGAATTATTCGATTTGTTCCAAATTCGGTGTACCGGTTTATTATGTTAAGGAGTTTCCCTGATTAGATTTGGAGGTTCATTAGTTAAGAATAAAGGGGGATAGGGGAGCTAGTCCCCCCACCCCTTAATTTAGATAAATGTGTTTTTCATGCAGAGTTATTCGATTTGCTCCAAATTTGCTATATCGGTTTATCATGTTAAGGAGTTGCATTGATTACGTTTGGTGGTTCATTAGTTAAGAATAAAGGGGATAGGGGAGCTAGTCCCCCCACCCCTTAATTTAGATAAATGGGTTTTTCATGCAGAATTATTTGATTTGCTCCAAATTTGGTATACCGGTTTATTATGCTAAAGAGCTGCCTTGATTAGATTTGGAAGTTCCTTAGTTAAGTATAAAGGGTGGAAAGGGGGGTAGATCTCCGCCCTTAATTTAGATAAATGGGTTTTTCATGCAGAATTATTCGATTTGCTCCAAATTTGGTATACCGGTTTACTATGTTAAGGAGCTGACGTGATTAGATTTGGAGGTTCATTCAGGGGCGTGCCGAAGGCTATTTTTGTGTGTGTGTGTGTGGGGGGGGTGAACTGAATTTTGCCGACTGCAAGATCGGGGGTGAGAAAGGCTTTGCGATAGCTTCCCCCCCTTCAGAGACGGAGTCAACTGTTCTACAATACTGTGAATTTATAAAAATCACTAAAAGTCTTAAGTGCTCACCTGCATTCTCCTTAACCACAGTCGAAATTAAATGCTGTTATTCAGTATGTGTAAAATTTTTAAAATTATTTTACTATATAAGTAGAGTTGAGAATCCTGTTACTAATTAGGATTCTGCTTACGATTTAAAAGGAAATGTGTACGGATGTACCGTACATTAACCAGTTCTCAAAAGTAACAATTTAAGAATGTTGAAGTACTTCGGAATTTATGTTTCTATAAATAAAACCGCATGCTGTTGTATAATGTAAGCGTATAAATTTTAAAATACATAAAAAAGACAAATCTTGCTTACTAAAAATAAGATATATATTAATATAAGAAACTAAAAATTATCCTTCTACATTTTTAAATTATCACCTGCCTATCCTTCGAAATAGCCCATTTTCCAGCTACACTGTCTAAATCCAACATGTTAGTTATGTCTGTTTTACAGGTTAATAGCATTAGTTCGTCCAGTCGCTCTTCCGACATAGTGGTACGCAAGTAATTTTTTACTAACTTTAACCTGCTGAAACTTCTTTCATTACTTGCCACAGTTACTGGAATAATTAAGGCTAACTTGTAGGCCAAAGAAAGGTTAGGATACAAATGAGCCTTCCTCACAAGTTTTTGCGCTGCTGCGCCAAATGTATACGATTCTGAACTAGCTATTTCTGAGGACATGATATCAATTTCACATTCCAAGTTATCTACATCTTTGAGATCATCAGGGAATAATTGTCATAGTTTAGAAATGTCCTCGGTAGAGCTATACTTGATCCTAGATGGAAGGAGTCAGGCCAGTGGTTTAACTTTCTCAAATACCATCTTATGAATGTCTCCAAATGCAGTTGTAAGCCGATCTACCACCTTCAAAATTTCTGCTTTAAAACAATTCTCTCGTGTAAATAGAACTGCAGTTTCAGGATTTTCGTCGATCTTCGATGGAGGCCTCCATCGGCTGTGCCGCAAATTGAACTCATAATCTTGATTTATTCCATGTGTCTCGCAGATGTTGTCAGCTTCCTTAATGATGTTCATTATTACCGCCGCGTCATCATTCCGGAGTTTCTGAATCCTTTCGTAAGTTTTCTGCATTCTGTCGGTTCCCTCTAAAATGTTCAGGTCTTCACGTTGCAATTGCTCTGTTGCTAACTTGGTCTTAAACATAAATGTTTTCATTGCAAGTAAAGAAACAATGAAATCGTATGACATCATTTTGCTTCTTAACCCTGCCACCTTAGCTCGAGCATCCTTGTCAACCTTCATGTCTTCAGAAATAATTTGCAGAGTATGGATGAGGGCATCATAGAATGATAAAATAGCTCTGACTGAATCCACTCGCATAGTCCATCTTGTCTTCGACAAAGATTTCAAGGTAAGACTCTTCTGAAGACCTTCCATTTTCTCTCTCAGTATGCCCAATCGCTTTGTACTCGGTGAAAAGAAGATATAGATACTGAATACTGTCGTAGAACAATTTTATTATATTGCTTTCTTCGCACGCATGTTCAACACATAAATTCACTTTATGCGCGAGGCAGGGTATGTATAAAATCGATCTACCAGCTATTTCTGAAAGTTTTGATTGACAGCCTAAAAAGCGGTCAGACATAGATGACGTGGTGTCGTAAGACTGTGCACGAGCTTGGGAAAGCGATATTCCAACTGATTGCAGAATTTCAGAAATAAGCTTAGCCATTCCTTCGAAAATTTTGGACACAGTTAGAACCAACCTGAAGAGTGATGATGCTTAAATGCTCTGATTTTGGAATTTTCAACGAACGAGGTTTAAAGATGGTCGTCCCCACAAACTCACAAAAAGAATAACACATACTTTAAGCATGATTACTATTGCAGATGTGCATGTCTACAAAATTCATGTACCTATGACAATTTGAAGAATTAAACTGGCTTTTTTTTTGGGGGGGGGGAGAGGGGCTATACAGGAGCCTTTTCAAAAGATAATTTTACATCTGGATGATCTGTTTGAATATGACTATGCAGGCCTCTAATAGAAATGCAGAAATATCAACATATTGTACATTGAATCCGTTTTCCTTTCTGGAGGTCGATGTTTTCATTCGGATGAAATTTTCTAATATGGCGATATAAATTTATTTTTTTCTGTGAAATGTGTGTGTACGCGATCACATTGTGTGCATAAAAGTTTCACTGAATTATCCGCCATCATGCGACAAAAACAAACTTTTGCAAATCGCTCTTCTTCTGTGTCCGTAATTTCATCTTTTAAATGCAGCAACCTCAAATAACTAGTGTCAAGTCCAGATCCAAGAGGTCACTAAATTCTAAGAATCAGCCAATAGCAGAAGGGAGCAATTAAAGATGCTACATGGGAAAACTTACCATAGAGATTGCAACAACCCCTCCCTCCCACACAGAATCATACACAATCTTCCGTGAGAAGTTCTTTCTTTTCCCCTTTTAAGACGGACAACAGAGAATTGAAATGATACTGACGACGGGAGAGGGGACTTTTTGCAGGGTGTGTTCTTAACATTCCGAATATTCTAAATTTTACCAACTCTTCCAAATAAGTGTGGGGGGGGGGGGTTACACCCCCAACACCTCCCCGCTAGGCACGCCCCTGGGTTCATTAGTTTAGTATAAAGGGGGACTAGATCCTCCACCCCTTAATATAGATAAATGGGTTTTTCATGCAGAGTTATTCGATTTGCTCCAAATTTGGTATACCGGTTTATTATGTTAAGAAGCTGCCCTGATTAGATTTGGAGGTTTATTGGTTAAGTATAAATGGGGAAGGGGACGGAGGATTGTCCCTCCTTTTTAGATAAATGAGTTTTTCATGCAGAAGTATTCGATTTTCTTCAAATTTGGTATACCGATTCATTCCGATATGGCGCTTCCTTCATTAGATTTGCAAGTTCATTAGTTAAGTATAAAAGAGGGAAAGGGCGGAAAGTCCCCTCCTCTTAATTTAGATAAATGGGTTTTCATGCAGAATTATCTAATTTACCTTAATTTTTTTTTTCTAGGTTCATTCTGATAAGGAGCTTTCCTGATTACATTTGAAGGTTCATTGGTTAGGCATAAAGGGGGAAATGGGGGAGCTAATACCCCCCCCCCCCTTAATTTAGCGAAATGGCTTTTTCATGCTGAATTACCTGATTTGCTTCAAATTTGGTTTACCAGTTTATTGTGATAATGAGCTTCCCTGATTACATTTGGAAGTTCATTGGTTAAGTATTAAGGGGGGAAACGGGGGCTAATCCCCCTTCATTTATTTTTTGAGGGGGGATTATTCTTTGAAATAAGAGTATAATATACAATTAGTGTGAATAGCCTGTGAGCTCAATGCCATCAGTTTAACTGGGCACTTTTATTTTTATTTTTTTCTCTCTAGAGTGGCGCAACCAGGATCTTCAACATCACCTTTACCTGGGAAGGATTTTGAATCTTTACTACTCATAAACTTAGAAAAAAAATCATTGCGTTATATGATTATAAATTAGATTTTAGTAAATTCGTGGCATCTAAAAACCAACGCAATAAAAAACATAAGTAACCATTGTAAACTTAAGATTCAGATGACCGAAGTCTTGTTTTAGGTCGATTTTATACCACCCTTCAGGCTCGGGCTTATTCTTTTTTAAACTGTAAAATTTTAATTGCTCTCGTGTCTCGTATGAAAAAAGTAAAAGAATATTTCTTTAACTGTAGGAAGTGATCACATACTTATTTGTAGCAAATTTATCAAATTTATATCAAATAAAATTTATCTAAATACATTGTGTTGTTAATGCTTTTTAAACTCCGTTATTATCTAAAATCTGTTTATATTTCTGAAATAAATTTAGTATTCATCTTTTTCTCTCTGCTACAAAGCCTTTTATTTAAGTAAAAGCAATTTAATTACTACTTTCATTATCATTAATCTTTCAGATTCTCGTGGTTTCAATAAATAACTGAGGCATCTGCCTGTTATCATTCTATCCTATTTCTTTTTCTTTGTTTATTCATAAACAAAATGATCACAGAAGTCCTGTTTCTCTGTTCTAGTATAAGAACGAGAAAGTTATTAAAAAAAAAAGAAAAAAAAAGAAAAGAAAGAAAGAAAATCGTGATATTTGCAAATGGTGTCCCACGTCCGACATTGTCATGACGACACTGATGAGTCAATAACTGTTTAGAGATTTTAGATTACTGCTGGAAAAAATCCCATATAATCAAAGGATATATTTTTATTTATTTGTTAACCAGAGAAAATTTATTTCACCGTTAATGATTCTAGGATGAGAACTTTTTTGTTGTTGTTAACAGCTAAAAATTTGGTAAACATTAAAAAGAAAGATATTTATAAACTGTAAATTGAGATAAGGAGATATATATTTTAAAAAGGGAAAGAAATTTTAGTTAAATATATTATTAGAAAGATAATTTTGCTTATTCATAGGGGGGATAATTAGTATGTGGTACGTGATGATTGGTTAATTACATCATCACAGCTATTTTAAAAGTAGATTTGCAATAATTGCACTTCCCCCACTCTTATAGGAGGAGGTCCTAAAAAGACTGAAAAAAACATGTAACTTTTTAAATAAATTTAGAGCCTTCAAAATTTCACTCATCTGCACATTTTAAAGAAGAATAACGTTTATAGGAAGTAACTCCCCATCTGTTTGGTTGAAGGAAATAAGAGTAGAAAGTACATCTTTTCCGGATTAAAAAAAATTATTTCTGTCTTTTCTTTTTTATTCTGACCGAGATCTTTCTTAAGAAATAAATTTAAATATCTACCATATATATATATAAAATCCTAATGAAACGAATTTATGAAACGGAAGTATGAATCGACTGATTAAACAACTGATTATGTTTGCTGGGCAACATATAACTATGATATGTTCCCGCACCATGTTGGTTAAATCTAAGTAAAATTGCGTAATTTGTTATTTCTGTTTGTATAAATATTTTTTATAAAATATAATTATGAGTGTAAAATTATAATGTTTATTTATTTAAGTAAAATAGGAGTGTAAGTTCATACAAAAATTATTAAGTTGATTTTAAATATTAAATATATATTTTTAAAAAATTGTTGTATTGTAAAATGAATGTATAATGTTGAATAGAGTTCGGATCTCAGACAACAACAATAGCCAGACGCCATGGTGTCGTTTTATGACAAGCCAATGGAAAGTGGTGTATAATTAGAAATCGTAAAATAATAAAAACGTGGAATA
This sequence comes from Maratus speciosus, assembly GCA_963932465.1. Classification (NCBI taxonomy): domain Eukaryota; kingdom Metazoa; phylum Arthropoda; class Arachnida; order Araneae; family Salticidae; genus Maratus; species Maratus speciosus. Next base: position 155,302,056 of record OZ010787.1, on the reverse strand, counting down.
AATTTATGGCCTCAATAAAAGTGTTGGGATAAATTTATGGCTTTTCAGACCACCCAAACTTTAAGGCAGATAATAATATTAAAGTATATGTAAGGGGCCATTTGCAGACTGTTAGCTAATAGGCCTATCGAAGTATAATAAAAAATCTTCTCACATCCAATAACAGTGGACTAGACAAAAATAGTTCCACCCACTGCAGGAGTTGTGGTGCAAGAAGAATAAGGTTTAAAAAAAGAGAGTCTGAAAAAAGATGTAGAGGACGCAGGAGCTCTCCTGAAAGCCAGTGCAATGAAACCTGAAAGCCCTAGTAATGCCCAGGCGAGATGGACATATCGGAGCGAGCCTAATCAAGCCTAATTGAGGATGTCTTCCTGATGTACATATCGGAGTGAGCCTAAGCAAGCCTAATTGAGGATGTCTTCCTGATGTACATATCGGAGTGAGCCTAAGCAAGCCAAATTGAGGATGTCTTCTTGATGTTAAAATAAAGAGGATTATTCTACAGAGGACCGTAGCTATGCATCCTGCCATCCCGATGTTGCCGCTCTGATACGAAGCGAATTCCGGATGACATGTGAATATGATCCTAAGCAACGCGACAACTCTGAATTTGATGAATAAAGGCCACCATCCCGTATATTAAAAAAAGGTACGACTTTAAACTTTTTCCTTTACCACTTAAGATCATATGAAAAATCATAAAAATACTTTTCTGATATTTTATGGTAGCGAGTAATCTGAGATCCGACAAAACCGATAATTAAATAAGATTAAGGTAATTTAAAAATGAAAGAGAATTATTCTTTTAGCAAAAAGAAACAAATATAATAATTAGAGTATATGAAAATATTGTCTTTTTTTTAAAGATTAAATATACTTAAAATAATGAGAAGCAAACAAAAGTATTGCTTTCTTTTTTTTTAATTAATATTATGTATTTCTGTATATAGTTGTGTTCAATGTAAATAAAATATTTAATCAAGTTTTAAAAAGTTTCTGTAATTATTTAATTGATAATGTTTAAGGTGTGTCAATTTATTTTTACAGCTTAAACTTTAGTTTAATTCATAGGTGGAAGAGTTCGTCTAAATAATTCACAACGCAAACTCTTAATATTATTCTTAATTATTTAAATTTAATAATTACATTTTGACGCGAATTATAATGTAATTTTATTAATGCTTCGCGTTGCTCTTCTACTAGAATTATGTAATTACGATCACTTATATTATTTGAATTTATCTAAGGTATATAAAATTATATACCAATTTGCTATGAGGTTGCTTGGATGATTTGGACCTATTAACAATTTTGGATATAAATTAAATAGAAAATAAACAGGTGTAATTATCTGTCCAGCATCCCCTCCTTCATAGTAAAATGGTGCTATGACTCAGGAACGTTCATCTGAGGTCATTAGAAATAATAATAATAATAAAGGAAAATAAATTTAAGTATTATTTTAATGTCACAATTTTAAAGATATTGTAGGTATTTAAGTTTAATTGATTAAAATTTTATTAAAATTAATTTTATTATTGTAACAATAATGACACACATATAATAATTTTATATAAATAAAATGAATATTATATGTTAGCAAAAAAAAAAAAAAGGAAATGAAAAAAATAATTCAGGGATTTATAATAGGTAAATTTAGGAATTACAATTTTGCTTTTTTTTTCTCTTTTGGTTGGATCTCAGTTACCATTGAGAAATAATGGCATTCACATCACAGATGACACATTTGTAAAAATAATTTTTTTTATATACTGTATAAATAATAATAATAATAAGAATAATAAGTAAAATTTGATATGTCTCGTATAAAAATGATTGAAATGTCAATAGATCATGATTTTTGAAATTGTATCACCTTGATACAAAAGAAAATTTATGAGTCGTACTACGAAGTAGTAGTACATTATTTACATAAAAAAAAAAAAATAAAATAAGATTGTTGTTTCTGTAGAAAAAGACAGATATTTTTCTGTTAAATGAAATTATGTTGTTTTTTATATATACGTGTATTATAAACATTTTAGGGGTATTTATGTGTGTAAAAGAATAATCTACAAAACAACTTAATCTCCTAAGAAATTTTTTTTAATTTTAGTGCTGTTGTTTTTATGTATTTATGCAATTTAGAATATTTTCATACATATGTTGTAATATAGAGTAAATAGTATGAGATGCAAAATATTCTTTTAAGAGGTATAGGATCTATTTTGAATTGATATTTTGAAAAAGTATACATTGATTACTAATATTTGTTAAAAATGACTCAGACGCTGGATATAGATACACGTATTAAGTTAGTGTCACCATTTGACAATAAAAAGAACAAAAACATTATATTTTTCTTAGAGGAATTTGATAATATTTTGAATTCGACAGATATACAGGAAGAAACTAAATTATTAATTTTAAAGGCTAAAATTACTGGGGACGCAAAACATATTTTAAGTAAACAGATTGAAAAATATAACGAGACCAATTATAATTTATTTAAAAATAATTTAGTGGAGTTATTTGGTACAAAACTAAGCTTCCTTAATGCTCAGAGCAATTTCCTAAATTTAAAACAGGCCGCAAGTCAAACGATAGAGGATTTCATTTTGGAGTTTAAAAAGGGTGTAAAATCTTATATCGAAAGCGCAGGCGAAAATGTGGATAATAAGGAAGAGAATTTTATCGAAATCTTAAAAATGTCGAATTTTTTAAATTCAATTAGACAGGATATTGCACTGGACGTTCGTAAAAATGCGCCCAGGTCCTTCAAGGAGGCATGCGAGTTAGCAAAACTTATGGAAAGTGCGTATAATGAATCAAAGTTTGAGGAAATTAACGCAATAAATAAAGAAAACAAAGATCTTTATGAGAACATTATAGAAGCAAGTAAGCAAAACAAAGAGCTAATCGAGAAATTAAAAGGGGAGATTGAAAAACTAAAAAAATCAAAGAAAAAAAACCATGCAATTAGAGATGATAGTGTTCCGCGGAATAAGAAACTCTTTAATAAACACAATGATTATCAGGGTCCCCATTTCAATAACAATTTTCATTATAATGATTATGAACGATATTATAATGATTACTACAATTCCTTTAATTACCCGACGCATTATGGGATGTATGATTATTCACAACCTAACTGGAATTCGGGAAATAGGGATTTTGGATATATTTCTGAGAATTATGAGCAAAATGGGTATCAATTTGAAAAGCGCAAAAAGAAAAAAAAATGGGCAAAGAAAACAGCGAAATCGGATCAAGATTCGGGATTTTCAGAGACGGAAATCGATAAAATAAATAAAACAATCGCAAATATAACAAATGCAGACAAAGATAGTCTGCCAATTATATCACTAAGTATACAGGACGTCGAAATACAAGCGTTACTGGATACTGGAGCTGCTGTTTCCCTTTTATCACCTTCTTTATTCAAAAAAATTAAAGATACAAACGTCAAAATCAAATATTTGGGCAATCAGATCCAAATTAAAACTTTAACAAATTCAAAGATTTTTTTTAAACAATGTGTAAAATTAACTTTTCGATTAAAAGGTATATTCACAACAGGCACATTTTATGGCACTAATGATGATTTTGATAGGCAGTACCAAATGTTATTAGGGTACGATTATCTCAAAGAAAATCATATGATTTTGGATTTATGCAATAAAACATTAAAATTTAAAAATCACCAAATTAAATTAAACGTTGCAAGTGAAGTAAATAATTATGAAGTGAATAACATTACGCCATGTAATTCAGGGGAACATTCAAATAAAAGTATGTTTGCCATTACTAAAAATAGAATTTTTCTCCAACCTGAAGAATCGAAAATTGTAAAATTAAAATGCCCAGAGGATATAAATATGTCAGATGTAATTATTTTTGACCCCATTCAAGAAAATAGTAAATTTTCATGCGAGACTTCGTTACACGAAGTTCAAAAAAATAATAACATAAATATTATAATAAAGAATAAACTGTTAGAAAAGTTAATTATTCAGAAAGGAACTAAAATGGGGGAAATTATAACGAACTTTGAGTGCAAGCAAGATGACTCAACTGATAATATAGAGAAAGGGACATTTTATGAAATAAATAATTTAAATATAGAAGATGTAAGAAAATTGCGAGAAGCAGAAATTAAAGAGACGGATTTCGATTTAAGCCATTTATCAGAGGAAGTACAACAAAAATTTCGAAAAATTTTAATGGGCAATGTTCATGCATTTTCAAAAAGTTATCAAACATTGGGGCAATCAGCGTTTGTCGCACCAAGTTTTCAATTGAATCATGAATTCCCGGTACAAGCTAAGCCATATAAATTGCCTCAGGCAGTAAGACAGTATGCGAAAAGGGAAATTGAACAATTGTTACAGGCTAAAATTATAGAGAAGACTGACTCCGAGTATGCTTTTCCAGTTATTTTCGTTAGAAAGAAAAATCCGAGTAATAACCCGAATGCAGAACCCAAGTTTAGAATGGCAACGGACCTAAGACTATTAAACCAAATTTTACAACCTTATACTTATCCGATGCCGGACGTAAAAGACTTATTACAAAAAATAAGCGGTAAAAAATACTATACGGTGCTAGACTTACATAGTGCTTTTTTCCAAATAAATTTAAAACCAGAAGATTGCAAAAAATTAGCGTTTATTACGGAATTTGGAAAACATATGCCACTTCGTTTAGCTTTTGGCACACGAAATTCTAGCGCAATTTTTGCAGAAGTAATCGATAAAATTCTGGGACATTTTGACAAAAGCAAAGTATCATACTACATTGATGATGTGTTGATATCTGCAAACACAATAGCAGAGATGACGAAAACCTTAGAAGAAGTTCTACAGGTATTAATAAATCACAACATGACAATCGAACCTTCAAAAATGCAAATTTGCAAAGGAGAAATAGAATTCCTAGGATTTAGGGTGAATCAAATGGGATATTCTCCATCAAAAAAGAATATTGAAAAAGTGAAAAATTTAGTCAGACCAAAATCGAAAAAGTCGGTCAGATCGTTATTGGGCTTAGCGAATTATTTTCGGACGCTAATACCCAACTATTCAGACAAAGTTAACCCTTTAATAGAGCTGACTAAAGATAAAGTTAAATTCAAGTGGAGTCCAGAAGCAGAAAAAGCTTTCCTGATAATTCAGGAAGAAATTGTACAGAAACCAACACTCAGACCCCCCGATTTTAACAAGGAATTTTTCTTATTCACGGATGGGAGCAAAGTTGCAATTTCCGGTGTTCTAGCTCAAGAAAAGGATGGTCATTTGCTACCTGTTGAATTTTTCGGGAGAAAACTTAGAGAACCGGAAAAAAATTATCCGAGTATTAAATTTGAGTTATTAGCAGTGCATGAAGCAATTATGCATTTTAAATATATGCTTTCAGGTAGAAGATTTACTGTGTTAACTGATTCGAAAGCACTAACTCAGCATTTACATTTACAAGATAAATCGGAAATTATAAACAGATGGGTAGCAGATTTACAAGACTTTAATTTCGACTTCGAATTCGTCGAAGGAATTAACAATCCAGCAGACTATTTGAGCAGGAATTTAGATAATCTTACAACAGACAGAGAACTCCAAAATAATTTGTTTGCAAGTAACATAGCACTTACAGACGAAAATATTAAATCGGAGCAATACCCAGACGAAAAATTAAAAATTATAATAAATAAAATCGAAAAAGACAAAAATAATAGAAGCACGAAGAGATTTACTTTAAATCAAAATAAATTATTAATTTTGAAACCTGGTTCAGATAAAAAGGAGCTTTTAATTACCCCGGATTCATTAAAAATTGCAGCCATAGAAGAAGCTCATAAAGCGCATTTCGGATTTCAAAACACTTATGATAATGTGAAAACAAGGCTTTTTTGGCACGGAATGTACAAAGACATTAAACAGTATTGTGCAAATTGTGTGCAGTGCCTCACATCTAAACAACACACGACAATAAAAGTCCCTGTTAAAAAAATTGTGAAAGATCACGAAGTCGGTACAGTCCTGCATGCTGACGTCATTGGACCTTTAAACCTCACGTTAAGGAAAAACAGATACATTTTAATTATAATTGATTCGACATCGAGATTCCTGGAAGCTGTTCCCCTACGAAACGTAGAGTCACAGACTATATTAAATGTACTAAATAAATATTTTGCAAACTATGGGATGTGTAAAGAAATTATCTTTGATAATGCAAAATATTTAAGAAGCGAAATTATGAAAGAATATTTGGAATCTTTAAACATACAAAGGAAATTTGTGAGTGTATACCGTGCGCAAGGAAATGGACTTTGTGAAGTTACTAATAAAATATTAAAAACATCAATTGTAGCTATGTCGAAACGCACTACGGAATGGGACATAAGACTGGATTTTTTTAAACTAGCGTATAATTCCTCGAAACACCGCGCTACGGGATATAGTCCCTCACTGCTATTTTTCGCAAGGGAAATAAAAAATCCCTTCACAGCCCATATTCCTTCTGAGGAAATATATACCCACTCTTATGTTAAAAGCAGAATACAGCATATGAAGGAAATCAAAATTCAATCCCTTGCAAACCAGGAGAAAATAATGCAAGAATATATAGATGAAGAGGCATACGAAAAAGTAAAGGATTTAAATTTGGGTCAAACAGTATATTTAAAATGTATTGGAAAACCAGGCGCATTAGAGCCAAAATTTCAAGGACCCTACGAAGTTACTAAAAAGTTTAGAAACTTTAATTATTTATTACAATATGTTCCAGATAAATCAATAGAGCCGATCAAACGACATATGGATCAGCTGTACGCTCCGAAATATGCAACAGGTCATACAGAGGCGGAAATTACGAATTTACAGGGGTCTCAGAAAATAAGTAAGGGTCATAAAAATTACAAAAATAAATGTGACATTTGTCAAAGAAAATCACACGCAACTGAAAATTGTTGGTTCAAATTGAACAAAAATACGAGTCAAAAGGGTGACAAACTGACTAATAAGTATTATAAAAAAAAATAATAAATATTCTGAGAATGTAGACCCATATTTAAAGTATCAAACGGATTATTATGATATAAATATGTCGTTATATGGTTATACACCATATACAAACTTATACGGGGATGTTATACAAGATCATTACCCTTTCCCCCCTCCCCAATATTATCCATGGGATATGAAGTGGTATTAAAAATAAATCAAAATACATAATTAATCGAATTTCAAAATTTCAAAATTTTCAAAATTTAAAAATAAATTTTTCTCTTTTAGGTAAAAAAAAAAAAAATTGAAACAAAATTAATAACTTGCCTTTTTAAAATTCAAAATAATAATAAGAAAGGATAGGAACATGGGAACGCCAATTTGTCTCAGGGTTACAATATTGAGCAAATGTGCAGGGCGCACCCGAAAACATACTTATAAAATTATGTAATGTGCTTCACAAATCTTCAATGGAGCAGTGAAATATTTCTCTCCAGGCAAAAGTTATATATATTTTTTTCTTTTCGAATATGAATTAGAAAATATAAAATCTTAACAAAGCCAAATAACATTAAAACTTAATTAATTTAATAGTGAATAATGTTGGAGTAATTTTCAAAAGAAAAAAAAAAAAAAAAAAAAGGGAATATCTCTGTCTTCTATAAGGGTAGCCTTTGCTAATAGCCTTACAATTTAGATGACAGAATTTCAGAATTACTCTTTAAAATGAGTAGGTGTAAGCTATAGGTTCAGGGTAGTTAGAACAGCTTTATAGCATACTCATATATATATATTTTTCTTATATAAATATATGGTTGACAAGGAATAAATTATTAGTGCACTTTATATTAGGATAGCGGTCAGCTATAAGCCTAAATATAATAAAATATGCAAGAAGTACTAAGATTTATTCCGGTAGTTCAATTACAACTTATATGCTAAAGTCTAGAATTTAGACAGCAGGGATAAGTTTTATGAACAAAAGTGTTATAAAAAAAAAAAAAAAAAAAAAAAAAAAAAAAAAAAAAAGGATTTTGGTGTAGCACATTGGTTTTTAAAAAACATATATATGTATAACAATGGACAAGGCAAGTTATTTCAATATGATTGCACACAAAATTATTGTAAAAAAATTACACAAATAAATAATTGAAGTAAAATTAAAATTTTCTCACCAAAGGCTTTCTGTATAGGGTGCAATTTTGGCCTACGGCTGGGTATGCACCAACACCAACAAAATATTTGTAGAAAAATTATTTATCAATTCATCAATATATAGTCATCACTTAGGCATTAACTTCAGGATTCTTGGCTGAAAAAGGAATCGAAGAAAAAATTAAGTATGGTATAATTACTAGATGTTATGCTCAGAAACAATAAAATTAGTAATATTATATTGTAAAAAGCAGCATTTTGAGTTTTATTTAGGAAAACTTTTGATTTTTAGGTTTTACACATTTATGGAGTGTCTAGCTCAGTGTATAGTTCCTAGATTTAATTCAAAAAAATAATAAATAAAAATATAAGTTCGTGTTGTTTTCAAAATAAACAACAAAAGGTATAGCAATTAGCATTTACAGTTAAAATTTATGGAATTTTCAGCAAAATTAACATTAGACAAACATAGTTTATATTATATTTAACTTGATAAGCTAATTTACTTTTATTAACGGTATTCAATTAGAAAAAAAGTAGGCTTAAATTCAAGTTAAATTAATTAATAACATTGTTGTAGTGTAAAATTTTATGTAAGACTATTATATTTTTATTGTATATATAAAAATATGCAAATTTAATAATTAATAAAATGTATTAGCAAAATTATTTAATATAAATATTAAATGACATCTTGCTGAAATCAGCTAGAAATTAGATTTTTTTTTTAAATGAAATATTTTATAAATTTATGTTATTTTAGAATTTAAGCATTTTTTTTTCTCTTTACTTTCCCTTAGAATTAAATGCAATTCTAAATTTAACACATATAAATATACATAGTATTGATAAATTTGAGTGTGTGAGTTCATAAAATTTTTTTATATATAATTTGGCCAATTTAACATAAGGAAACAAAATAAATAAATAAATATATTTATATATATTGGCCTTATTTTTATTAAAATATGTAGTATGGCTTAATAAATTTATTTACTTAATTTTTTTTATAGTACATACAGTAATTATTTTTTAAAAAACTTAATCTGTAACAATTGGGTGTAGATATTTATGAGTATACAAAGATTCTTTTCTGCTGGCAGAAATTCTTTGGTTCGGCCGAGTACTCATGGGTTACTACATACGATTTTACGTAGTAATTATCATTTGCTTTTGTATTTTTAAAATTATACAAGTGTATTAATAACATTTTTTTTATAATTAAATAATAATTATTAATGTTGGATTAATAATAATAATTTATTATCTTTTATTTTTAAACATATCATTAAAGTTTAGACATTAGAATTCACATACGGAATGTTAATGATAAATAAAATTTTGAATAAATAAATTTTTATTTCATTCAGTAAAAAAATAAATAAATATGAAAATTTAACAATCTTTTAAGATAGAATTGTTGGCTAAATAAATAATAATTTAAGACAAAAAAATTGTTCTCTTCTTCGTCAATGGCATTTTCTGACAACATTATTTAACAGTATTAAATGAAGGTGCATTTTTAAGGTCAGCGTAATGCATATTTTGCATTTTGAGAGGCTGTAGAAGTCATATTTCCGTGTTGTTTACATTTTAATAGTAAACAATATCATGAATCAAAATTTGTGTTTGTTAGAAAGGTCTAAAAATATACAATGTAATCAGTTAATGAAAATTATATGCATTTTTTTTTTAAATCCTGAAAGGCAATTTGGTTTAGATTTGAACCTGACAGCATAAAAAGCCACCCTCGCGTCAGTCGCAGTATGAGGCAGGAGAATTCAAATGCTAGAATCGCCATTTTTCCCCTGCAAAATAATAAAAAAAAGCAGAAGGTTTACATTAGATATGATACAAATATATACACTGTTTATGCATAGATTATGTTAAAAATTACATACAGGCATGCACAGTTAGTTAAGAATAAAGTATATCAAGAAATTATACTAATTAATAAGGTAATTACAAGCATGAAATGGTTTTAAATACATACTTTGGGAAGTCGTAAAATTTTGTCACAGCACAAATCACCGCGCAGAAAGTGATTAGTAGCGTGACCAACCCCTCGTTTCGAAAGGATAGGGGACGTTCAAAAACTGGTTTTATTCTCTCCTCCTTCTTCTTTTTTTTTTCTCTCTTTCTCGTATCGGGTAAAGTTGGAGAGCATTGCGTAATGATATATTAAAGGAGATGAGATAGTTTGTATATTTTGACATATCATACATGTTAGAAGTAACAAATAAATAAAATAATGTAACCAGTTTGTATACAATATTTTTCTGATTATAATTTAAATACATCAGATTAATTATGTGAAAAATAACATGTCATACGACAAGCATTGTATTTACTTTTATTCAGTATAAAATGTGTTTTAAATGAAACACTGTGTCATAAGGTTGTATGTGATGAAATAATATGTCAAATGTGTATGCCATTATTTTTCTTGTAATTAGGTTTATTTCGGCATATTAGTTTCATACAAAATTATAGCTTTGAATGTATTTTGGGCACTTAAACTGTAAAGTTACAAAATTATTAAACATGTGTGTGGTAAAGAAAAAAGGCTTCGAGAAAGACGTCAGATTTTCAGTACAGAGGTCTTCTATAAATGTGAATGTCAACAGACAACTATGCTATCATGTGTTGAACTTTCTGTTATGAAAAAATAGAAGAACTTCTTATAAAATATACCAGAACCATTGATAATTGAACTTTACAGACTCAGTTCAAAAACTGTGTAGATACACAGTCATATGGACACGTACATTCCTTTAAGCTTTACAAAAAAAAAATAAAACCAGCAATCAGTTTTTATTTTTTTTTTCTGACACCGGGAGAGATGCTGGGCAACATATAACTATGATATGTTCCCGCACCATGTTGGTTAAATCAAAGTAAAATTGCGTAATTTGTTATTTCTGTTTGTATAAATATTTTTTACAAAATATAATTATGAGTGTAAAATTATAATGTTTATTTATTTAAGTAAAATAGGAGTGTAAGTTCATACAAAAATTATTAAGTTGATTTTAAATATTAAATATATATTTTTAAAAAATTGTTGTATTGTAAAATGAATGTATAATGTTGAATAGAGTTCGGATCTCAGACAACAACAATAGCCAGACGCCATGGTGTCGTTTTATGACAAGCCAATGGAAAGTGGTGTATAATTAGAAATCGTAAAATAATAAAAACGTGGAATAAATTTATGGCCTCAATAAAAGTGTTGGGATAAATTTATGGCTTTTCAGACCACCCAAACTTTAAGGCAGATAATAATATTAAAGTATATGTAAGGGGCCATTTGCAGACTGTTAGCTATTAGGCCTATCGAAGTATAATAAAAAATCTTCTCACATCCAATAACAGTGGACTAGACAAAAATAGTTCCACCCACTGCAGGAGTTGTGGTGCAAGAAGAATAAGGTTTAAAAAAAGAGAGTCTGAAAAAAGATGTAGAGGACGCAGGAGCTCTCCTGAAAGCCAGTGCAATGAAACCTGAAAGCCCTAGTAATGCCCAGGCGAGATGGACATATCGGAGCGAGCCTAATCAAGCCTAATTGAGGATGTCTTCCTGATGTACATATCGGAGTGAGCCTAAGCAAGCCTAATTGAGGATGTCTTCCTGATGTACATATCGGAGTGAGCCTAAGCAAGCCAAATTGAGGATGTCTTCTTGATGTTAAAATAAAGAGGATTATTCTACAGAGGACCGTAGCTATGCATCCTGCCATCCCGATGTTGCCGCTCTGATACGAAGCGAATTCCGGATGACATGTGAATATGATCCTAAGCAACGCGACAACTCTGAATTTGATGAATAAAGGCCATCATCCCGTATATTAAAAAAAGGTACGACTTTAAACTTTTTCCTTTACCACTTAAGATCATATGAAAAATCATAAAAATACTTTTCTGATATTTTATGGTAGCGAGTAATCTGAGATCCGACAAAACCGATAGTTAAATAAGATTAAGGTAATTTAAAAATGAAAGAGAATTATTCTTTTAGCAAAAAGAAACAAATATAATAATTAGAGTATATGAAAATATTGTCTTTTTTTTAAAGATTAAATATACTTAAAATAATGAGAAGCAAACAAAAGTATTGCTTTCTTTTTTTTGAATTAATATTATGTATTTCTGTATATAGTTGTGTTCAATGTAAATAAAATATTTAATCAAGTTTTAAAAAGTTTCTGTAATTATTTAATTGATAATGTTTAAGGTGTGTCAATTTATTTTTACAGCTTAAACTTTAGTTTAATTCATAGGTGGAAGAGTTCGTCTAAATAATTCACAACGGAAACTCTTAATATTATTCGTAATTATTTAAATTTAATAATTACATTTTGACGCGAATTATAATGTAATTTTATTAATGCTTCGCGTTGCTCTTCTACTAGAATTATGTAATTACGATCACTTATATTATTTGAATTTATCTAAGGTATATAAAATTATATACCAATTTGCTATGAGGTTGCTTGGATGATTTGGACCTATTAACAATTTTGGATATAAATTAAATAGAAAATAAACAGGTGTAATTATCTGTCCAGCAATGTTTCATGGCAATTTTCCTAAAATATGGAATACTTTGCGATAAAATTAACACCAAAAATCAATATTGATCCGCAGATTTCAAAACTGGTATTAGAATTTTTAAATTCGAATAAGTTTTCGAAATATTAATTTTTTTCTAATTTTATATACATTTTTCTAATGATGGCAACTCAAATTTTAATCAAACAGATATTTTTTTTTCATATTTCAGAAAAAGTTACCTTAAATCAGGCATGTCAAACTCATTTACCGCCGCGGGCCAAAGTAAGAATTATATACAAAGCCGCGGGCCACATAAAAAAAGGATAGATAATATTATTAGCATTTGACAGAATAAAGCTTATTCATATAAAACACAGTTACATTAAAGAAATTTTAAAGTAAAGTTCCAAAATTATCATTATAGATATTATTTTGTCTTTTTTTTATCGAAAAAATACTCACAATTACTTTTTATCAACCAAATCTATAAAACTTAATTTAATTTCCTAAATGCTATTTTATTTATTTCATTGTACACGCTAATCTTTATTTAGCAAGAGTATAGCTGTCAATCTTTCGTGTTTTCTCCATGTAAAAAATAAAAATAAATGTATTTTGAACCAGACAATCTATTTAATAAAATGTATCTTGTATCTATGCACTACTTATTTGATTTCATTTATTAAATGCATTTCCTGTTCAAATTATGTTTATTTGACTTCAATAATAACAAAAGATTGCACACTAAACTTAAAAAAATTGGTCGTTTATAAATAATAACAAAAAATTTGAAATCCTATACCCATACATTTTCGCGCTAATATGGAATCACAATGAATTTTGGTTAACTGAAGTAATAAATTCTGAACAATAATTTCAACATCAATCATTATAAGTGCAGTAAACAGATTAAACTCACCTTCATATTTCTTGAAATTCCAAAATCTTCTTTAGAATTCATTTTTTAATATATTTTTTAAATTGTCCACTTCGATATTTTTTGTAATAACACAATAGCAGATGTCCCTGGAAAACCTGCACTGGTGGTAGGCACAAGTCAAAAGCTATCAAAATTTAGTGAGCTATGTGGCCCACCTTTTTATATATATATAGATAGGATTCAATAGGATTCAGTTTACTTTCGGGCCTCTGATGAACCTTTTGATATGGTTTTGCTTTTGACTCTTGCAGTCTACTCTGTACAACTCTTCTCCTTTTTTGCCACCTTTAAACTGGCCTATAAACGAAGTATAGGGCTCCCAAAATTTTGGATGCTCTTTGAGGATAATATTTTCTCTGAGAATAAACAATTAAATTTAAAAAATCAAAAAACCCGACTGCGTAAAAAGCAAACTAATTACTTATTTCTCATCAATGTGAAACTATTTTGTTTTTCAATTCCTAGTATTAGCTCACACTCTCGCTATATATATCTTGTTCAATTTTTAAATCGTTAATAAAATACTTATTATTCATCCAATCAAGTTCAAATAAATTTTTTAAAACTTGTAGTGGATGACACTTGATGTTAATCCAGTTTTTTTTTCAAATATTAATTCATTAATTAAATTAAATTAATTTTCTATAATCGAGAGAGCCCTCTTCATGATCAAGGAATTTTAAGCGCCACTCAAGAGGAAAGAAGAATGGGAGAAAAAAATCTCTTATTGACCTAAGTAGGAATTGACTTAAAATATTTTTTTATATTACTTGTTTATATTACTTACTTATATATTTTTTATTTACTTGTATTGTTGTATTACTTGTATACTTTTAAGTTGTGTTTAATTGTTAGTTGCTATCTATAAACACTGTTTTGATGAGGTCTACAGATGTCTATGATGGTTAGAGTAGCAGTAAAGCTAGATATCCTACATACACAACTTCCAGGTTGTATAATATTTTAACGGACTTTCTGACTGTAAAATTGTCAATGAAACATCGTCTTCATTTTGAAAGACCTATCCAATGATATGCCACTCAATTGGGTGCGTAAATTTTTTTTCGTCTCTACCGCCATTTTGTATTTTACGGCCGCCATTTTGAATTTATAAAAACAAAACCTAGCCTATAACCATCGGGCCGTTAAGACGAATCGATAGAGACATCATTCATTAAAATTCATCCTGCTGTTGTGATGTTTCGAGGGTATAAAGAAATCCACGTACACAGATAGGCGTGAAACACATAACCCTTCTTTTTCAATCGGGTAAAAATAGCGAGAGCCATTTTTTGAGGCTATTTTGGGCCTCAGATGCTCCAAACTCTGGAATAGCCGTGCTTTTGGATTCTCCACCAGAGTTTCCAAATTAATTTTTTGGATCGTTCTTTTCTTTGCAAAATTTATTTTATGCTTCTAGTTTTTTTTTTTTTTCCATGGAGGTTACGCGTAACGATTCCGTGTTCCTTCTTGTCATTTATTAAGTACCGCGTTGGTTTGGCTTGTAATAATGCCTGGTATAGTTAAAATGAAAAAAAATTTTCTTTTTGAAAATTATTTTGTAAAAGTAATAATTTGAAAACGCTGATACTATCAAATAAGATATCATTAAGAAATTTGCTTTGAAGTTGAAGTTTACCCAGGTGTTTTGTTATTTCAAATGAAAACTCCAAGTATTTTGTCTATTGGTGGTCTTTTAAAATCACACATCATAATTTGTCGATTTAAAATGAAAATTGTAAACTTGTATAACAGTTCGAAATATTCGAAAAGAAATATTTTCATTGTTTGCCATCTCTAAGACCATGGTTGGTGCAAACGTGTTAATGCAAAGTCTATATTCAGCATGAACGTTCTAACAATTCAATTAAATACAGGTAAAATGGCAAAGGCTTCGCGGGCCACAGATAAGTTGTCGGCGGGCCAGTTGTGGCCCGCGGGCCACGTGTTTGACATGCCTGCCTTAAATGTATGCTAAGAAATGTATCATGCTACTTTTATTCATAATTCATTTTACTTGAACAATCTTTCGCCAAATCGAAAGATTCTGATAGAGAAATCAATTCTGACGGTATTTTTATGTTAGCGAGACGCAGGTGATAATTCGCCGAACATTTTTCCGTCGCATTTCTTCATATTTTATTCATTTCATTTAAAATATAATCCTTTCATTCATTTTATTTAAAATACACAACTTTCATTTAAAATTGATGGCTTTCACTTCTTTTTTTTAAAAAACAAAACGAAACGAAAAAAATTAGGCACAGATGTCATCTACGCACCGGGGTACCTAATTGACGCCAAAATGGCACTATTGTGATTGATATGGTAACACGGTATTGTTGTAAATTTGATAATAAATGTTTATTTACTTTTATTTCTTTTTTTAAATCCTTCTATATATAAAAAAAGTTTTGATTTGGAAATGGACCAATGAAAATCTGCGTAGATATTCCGGGTAGATCGGCATCCAATTTGAATGCTTAAGCATGGCCTTTTATCGTTAATATTAAAAAAAACTGTTGCATACAAAAATATGAAAATCAGTGGTATTATAGAGAAATGTTTGATAAACACGGTGATGCAGACAGTTTTCAAATCGAAGAATTATTTTAAGAGATATTTAATGATAAAGTTGGACAAAATCGTTCCATTAAAAAAGTTTTATTGGAGCAAAAATTATACATGAGAATTTAATCATTTTTAGATGATTTTATACATTATAAGTTTCCGGTGTGCAGATTGCATTTATTTTTCTTATTTGACTCATTTTTTGAGGTTTCATTTCTATTTTAAATTCAAATTTTCAGTATTTCGAGAGATATTTTTTACAAATTTTAGAAAATGTTATTAATTTAAACTGTTGCCAATTGTATAAACAGCGCAAACAATAATGTTTACTTCAAATTTAAAATTTATTTACACGTGACTATTACAAACAGAAAAAAACTTTAAAATTAGAATTAAATGATTACATGTTAAAAGCAGGAAAATTACGTCATAAGAACCATATCTACACTTGAATTTTAAAAGAGAAACAAAATCTTAAAATATCATTATTATGCGTTAAAACTTGTAAATGGAGGAAATTACGTCATATTTAAAATGGCCAAAAAATATGGCAAAACAATTTAAATTGAAAAATATATTTGCGCGAGATATTTTGAAATAATCTTTTCAACTATTATCGTGAATTCGAAGACAGCGCAAATAATATTTCCTTCTAACAACAAAAGTATTTTCACGTGAATATTAATAAGAGAAATAAAACTTTGGTGTAAATTACGTCAGATTTGAAACGATACATTTAAAATGAATTATTTAAAAGAACTATCTTATAGCGCTGTTAAAAAATACCTGGAGATAATGACACTGTTTACTTAATTCATTTTACATTAGCTTATTTTCAAATGTTTAACTAATTTTTTTAATTAAATACGAAAACAGCCATTGTATCTCTTAACAGCAACAGATTTCGTCTTAAAAATCCCCAATCCAAGGAAAACGAATGGAAACCCGTTTACAGAGAGATCGCTACTGTTTTTTTTTTTTTAATTTTAATTCAATATTTTTAAAGCCGATCAAATTAGCGTGCTTTTTGGATTTTGGTGTGCCTGAACGGGGGTTGGCGAGCGTAGCTCGTAGGGGGAGCCCCCTAGTTACATAAATTATTTTGCTCTATGATTATGAATTATTTTTTGATATTTCCTTTAGAAAATAATAGAAAATAATTAAAAAATACGGTACTACTTAGTAATTCCGTCGACCAATTTCGCCAAATTATATAAATCGCCAAAACACTTGCCAAATTATACAATTATACAAATTGACATAATTTTTATTTTAAATAACGAAAGAACAAAAAAATTAGTATAACATTAATAAATATACAAATAAAACGTCGAAATAAAAATCACTTGATGACGTAAACACGTGTAACTTGCTTAAAGTCAAGTGAATGTGACATTTACGATCAACCATTATTGGCATTTAATCTTATAGTTTGGCGATAGATTTTTGGTCGACGGGATATCTAAGGAATACCAAAAATGCATATGTAACTGGTATTTGAAAACGAGGTTTTCGCCAAATTTTCGTAAAAAAAATAAAAATCGCGCCAAACCTGCGGTGCGTATCTGGCCAAATATTACCACTCGAAAAAAAAAAAAAAAATGCTAACTGGCGAGTTGAAAAAAAGCTATTGGCGAGATTTGCATCCGGTTAGCGTAACAGTACCTAGAATTCTTTGCGACAATGGCAACTTTTATGTAGTTTTATTCGAAAAAAAAAAATTTAGATTTTTTTTTAATCAAAATGGAAAACTTACGGTCCCATATTGGCATGATTTTTTTCTGACGCCAATGTCATATACGGAACGGGCACATATCTGGCGCCAAAGTATCGTTATTTTGCTTGATATGGTAAGCCGGATGTTGCTGTTTATGCTGTTGATGCGTTCCCCAAATTGGCGTCATTAAAAAATCGTGCCAATATGGGACGTATATGACATCTTTTCCAAACTTTCATATGAACGGCGAAGGGATCAGACCGTATTTGTTTATGGCAGTTGATGACTTGAACTGTTATAATATAGATGAAATGATGGCGATAGAATAATATTTGGCGACTTATCACCTGTGCCTGGCTAACATTAAAGTACCAAAATGGCACATAGAGTATAAAAAGCGGAGTGGTCCGCCCTGAACTGTTGATGATAGTCACATGACTTTGGCTATTGTTATAGAGATTGTTTTAAAATACCGGGAGACAAAGATTCTGTATACATAATTTATTTTATTTTAGCTTCTTTTCAAATGTTTAACTGATCCTCTTTAATCAAAAACAAAAACAGCCGTTGGATGTCTTAACAACAACTGAATCGCCCTTAAATTTTTGCAATCAAAGGGAATTGAATGGAAACCCGTTTACAGTGAGATCTGCACAGCTTTTTTCAGTATAATTCAATCTTCTCTAATATTTTTAAAACCCATCAGATTAGCGTGTTTTTAGATTCTGCGGTGTCTGAACGGGGGTTGGCAAGCGTAGCTTGCAGGGTGCAGAGCCCCCTAGTACTAATATAAATTATTATTAAAATTACATCTTAAATATAATAATTTTAAAAGTTAAAAAACTTTATTATTCGACTCAAAGGTAGCTTACTTCTGGGCCCCTGACATTGTCTAGGACCCCCATAAATGGGGGTGAGAGGTAGTCGTTACGGCTCTGCTGATTCGCTACGTTTTGGAATTGCTATTTTTGAGCTTATCTGTGAACATCGAAATATCGATTCAAGTATCGATTCTAGAATTTGGGAATCTATTCTTATTGTGATCGATTCTGTTTTAAACGATGTCGATTTTAATCGATTCTCAAATTTTCCAGAATCGCTCATCACTAGCTACAATAAAGGGCCGAAAATAGGCCAACTGATAGTTAAGAACAGGGCCCTAATATGAAAATATGTTAAAAGGTCTTAGATCTTCAATTATTCAAAATTAACCATAGAGTTATGAATTATTCCTTAGAATAATAATTTAAAGAAATGCGCCAAAAATTGGGTAAATGCTTAAATGATTGTCCTAGTGTCCAAATAAAACATGAGGATGTTGGTCCTAAGCGAAGAGTCCAATACTGAGTTTTAAAATTATGCACTGAGAAGGTGAGAAAATTAGAGGTTGAAAAATGCATGGCGCACAAAAAATTCAAGGGACCTACGGGATCCTAGGAAGGAGAATGGAGCAACGGTCTTAACTGGGATGTAGAAATGGGAGAATAACTAAATGAAAAAAGGATACCAAAAATGAAGCTCGGATTAAAAGGAAGCAATTTATTAACAATTTAGGGCGCAAAAACTTCAAGGGGTGCTGTACCGGGTCCCAGGCTGCCAGGGTCTTAACTGGAATGTAGAAATGAGGGAATAACTAAATGGAGAATTGGCCCCAAGAACGAAGATCGATATAAAGGGGTAAGTTATTAACAATTTAGAGCATAAAAACTTAAAGAGGCACAGGAGCCCGGACCCTTAAAAAAAGAAAAATCTGATTGTCAGGTGCATCAGGACATGTCTTGGACTGTTCTCACCTAAATGTTCAGACTTCTACGTGCGGTAGATTTTGCTAGTCATCAAACGCAGACACACAGACACTCACATACACACAGACAGAGCGAAACTTTCTTTTATTGGTATACGTTTTATTCAATTTTCCTCGCTAAAAACTGGGTTGTCGTTAAATCCGATCTCGCTGAAAACTTATTCTACAGTTAAATACAAACACACTTTTAGTAGCTGACGAGTTATTGAGGTTTTAATGCATATTTATAAAATATTAATGATGATTGGGTAAAAGCACTGATTTATGAAATTGATGAGCTATCGATATTATAGTGCCCCCATATCAGTAACAAATAAATATTACTTCTTTCAACAAAAACAAAGGTTTATAAGGCTAGCGAATCACTGATCTTTTAATACACTGGTTATCAAAAATTAAGGAAATGTCACAAAATGCCAATTTTTAAATACGGGAATACTCAAAAGGAAGTAATATAATTCGAATAATTACTATTCCTGCAGAACAGCTAGTCCATATAACATCTCATTCAGGTCACACATGGTCACATGAGTCACAGTCACTACGGCGAAACAAAAAATAGGAAATTCCTTACGTCTCTTTTATGAGTCTCAAATGACTACTATATGTGACTCCACTGACAGGTCAGTGTGACTGCTGCTTTGTGGCGAGTCATCAGGTGACTTTACCATGTCATTTCATTGAGACTCTCGTGTGACTCTCATCTGAAGACTCAATTTCAAAGTCATTGTGAACGTTGCATTATGATAAATCACCAAATATGTCAAATTAAAGTCACATGGTGATTTTTCACCACTTTTCACAGTGGTGACTTTACAGTAGGGTCTCTGTCACCATTTGACAAAGTCATGTGACAGAAAGTCACCATGTGATTTTAATGTGACATTATTTGGTGATTTATCATAATGCAACGTGCACAATGACTTTGAAATTGAATCTCCAGATGAGAGTCACACGAGAGTCTCAATGAAACGACATTGCAAAGTTACCTGGTGACTCGTCACAAAGCAGCAGTCACAGTGACCTGTCAGTGGAGTCACATATAGTAGTCATTTGAGACTCATAAAAGAGACGTATGGAATTTCCTATTTTTTGTTTCGCCGTAGTGACTGTGACTCTTGTGACCATGTGTGACCTGAATGAGATGTTATATGGACTAGCTGTTCTGCAGAAATAGTAATTATTCAAATTATATTACTTCCTTTTGAGAATTCGCGTATTTAAAAATTAGCATTTTGTGACTTTTCCTTAATTTTTGATAACTAGTGTATATAAATTAAATAAATTCGATGCGCAAAAAGACGAATTTGTGAGAATGTCAAGTTATCAAGATTGGATATATATAATTCATTAATGACATTAGACTTAATAAAATCCCAGATGATTAAGGATGACGAATTTTCGAGGTTTTTTGGAAATCATACAGAATTTATATCAAACTGATTGAAATATAAATTTAAAGAGATGGCGAAGTAACTAGATTTTTGCGTTTAGAGAGATCGTTTGGGGATAACTTGTTATTTTGATTTTATTGCGAATGTACAGAAAATTAATTATATTCTATTGCATAGAAGCACTGCTTTATGAGAATATAGAGTTATCAAGGTTTTAACCACAATGACCAATGATAATTGTTTAAATAAAAACATAGATTTATAAGCTTGAGGATTCATCAAAGTTTAACCGTATAACTTGTATTCGATATATAATAAAACAGATTAATGAATCTTCAAGTTATCCAGTTTTTAGAGCAAATGTATAAATAATCAATTAAAAAAACCCTTAACGGGTTTAAAGTTTGTGACGCAGCACTTTATCTTATTGCTATAAGAATTTTAAATATGGAACTTAAAAATAATGATATCAAATTTTAAGTGACGCTATATTTATTTTATCATTTTATTTTTGTTTTATTTATAATCGCATGCGTAAGAATTATGTTAAATTTAAAAGGATGTATAAAAATTTATTCATTGATGCGTTATCATTCACATTTTTCATAAATTCAAACTGTGAGTTTTAAAAGATATGATATCAAAATTTAAGTGACGCCTTGATGGTGCCTTAAACAATTTGTTTTAAAATTCAATTTTAATTATTTTTGATTTGGATAAATATATTTACACATCTAACCAAAACTTTTAATTTTCCAATACACTGTTAAAAATACCACTTTCACTGAACCTGTACAATGCACTGTAATGTATTTATATGAATAAATTGATTTATCTTTTGTACCACGCTATCCAAAATCAAAAGTAAAATTTGTGTAAGTGATTTCTTTACGTCATAATATCCATTTGCATATATTTCGCTTAGTTTGGATACAATGACGCAAAGAAATAACAAAGAAATCTTTTAAAACTCACAGTTTGAATTTATGAAAACTGTGAATGATAACGCATCAATGAATAAATTTTTATACATCCTTTTAAATTTAACATAATTCTTACGCATGCGATTATAAATAAAACAAAAATAAAATGATAAAATAAATATAGCGTCACTTAAAATTTGATATCATTATTTTTAAGTTCCATATTTAAAATTCTTATAGCAATAAGATAAAGTGCTGCGTCACAAACTTTTAACCCGTTAAGGGTTTTTTTAATTGATATCATTACTTTTTTTAAGTTAATAATAAAAGATAAAAAAAATAGAGGCTAATGATAGAAACTCATAATCGTGATTTCCATTCACCTTTAATTTCCTTCCCCCTTCCCCCCTTCAAAAAAAGCATACCTGATACTTATATTGTAAAGAGTGCTGTGTTATTTGATTTTTTTAAGAACTTTTTAGTAAGATATGGAAGTAATATACAAAATGTGTGTGTGTGTGTGTGAGGGGGGGGGGGGGGTATGGTTTGTTTCACAGATATAGAAAGCTTTGTTAAAACTTACTATGTAAAAAGTTTACTTTCTTAAGAAAAATATAAAGAAATATTACTCTTTAAACCTTTTTATTTAAAATACAATAAAATTGTAAGCAAAAAAATACTTTCAAATAAAATTTATTTGGAAATTACTGATTTTTTATTTTTTAAGAAATAATTTCCCATCATGTAAGTTTTTTATCTATAGTTGTATTGGGGTGGTAGGATAATAGATTTACTGGATACAGCTGTATAAAATGCATAAAATACATTATTATTGCTCCCATTATTGAAAAGAAAGTTTTATTGTGATCCCCCCCCCCCCCCATTTATTGTTAATGCTGAATTTAGGCAATAGATGACGATACCATGCAGAGAAGCATTTAATTATTGATGTATTTAACTAATCCTGTAACAAGCAACGTAAAATACTTCAAAAACAGATTTTAATTATATTTTGTACCTTGAAAATTTTAATGCTATTCAACGGTTTAATAATCTAGTTAGCCAACTGAATTATTTAATTTGAGGATTTATTTCACTTAATTTTTTCTGTGAATACATTTCCCATTTATTGTTAAACACCAGTTCAGCCTATGTTAACGAATGAAGTAACTGAGAGCGTGATCTAAGGACGTTTTCTGACCCTTCCAATATGGCATCCAGTGCGAGAGCAGTGAAACTCAAATTAGTGATTATTAAAAATAAATTAACATGTATGCAATCCAAAGAGTTCTCGATTATTCCTGTTTTCATTTATGAGTAATACTATTAATTTCAAGAGATTTCTCAACTTTTATTTAATATTTATTGAGGAAATCCTTACTTGAAAATCTGAAAGAATAAAAATATTAACTGTCTAGATTGCTGCTGCTGCCATCTGTTGAACCAAACTTGATGAAGTTGAATAAAAAAATCTTTAACAGTAAAAATGTTTAAAAAATATGCTAGATTAAATGTTATTAAATGATACTGAAATACTCGAGAAAAATGTGTACACTGACTCTGAAGTACTAAAATACTTCAGTTTTACTCAGTAATAAGCACAATATTTCTCCATCATTTATTTACTTTAGAGTTAAAATTCCAGATCTTGAGCTAGGTTTTTTTTTTTTTTTTTTTTTTTTTTTTTTAGGCATTAATTTCATTAGTGTTAAGTATTCTTATATATAAAAAAAATTAAGAATAATAAAATTTAATGACAAAATTAATTATTATCCCCCCTCTCAAAATACCTTTTATTATTATTAATTTTATATTACATTAAATCAAAATTGACGTTTCTAAATTCATTAGATTTTACCTATCAGAAAATTTATTAAAATAAACGTCAAAAGCCTGTGTTCTTAGATTTTAAACAGATTTTATTGCATTAATTTCGTTACCTTAAAAAATATTTTTTAGAATTCTCATAAATTTTTTAAAGTAAAATTATGAATAAGAAAATGCAAAGACAAAATTAATTACTATCCATCCCCACCCCAATATCTCATTTTTTATAATATTATTCATAATTTTAGTTCACGTTAAATCGGAATTGACGTTCCAAAATTCACTAGATTTTGTCTACCTGATGGTTTTTTAAATAAACGTCTTAAGCTCTTAAGCGGTAGTCTTCAAATGACTAATTAGTGAATTAACAACAAATTTCTGCCTGGTAAGTTATTTTTAATTATTTAAAAATTAATTATTTCACAAAAAAAATGTATATATATATATATTATTTGTTATGATTCGCAAATTATTAAAATGCAATAAAAGTTCAGCGATAATGAAAAATTCTTCTATATTCTTGGTTAATAAAGACTTAAAATAATTTTTTATACTTTATTATCCCTTGATTAGTTTTCAGCTTTACAAATCTTACTGAAGTATGAAATGATTTTTATAAAAGTAATGCAATTCATTTAAATCACTAGTAATAATTTTAATCTAGGTTCTATATTTTATTATTTTTTGTTAATAAAATTCTTAATTTAAACTTCAGCATTGAAAAGCTTACAAAATCAAATGAATGATTTTTATAAAAGTAATGCAATTAATGCAACTCATTTAAAATATTTCTTATAAATAATGCACTGAGGTGCAATATATTGCATTTACAAAATAAATAAATATATATATATGCTTAAAAAAATGCTTACTGCTTCATAAGAGGACAGACCTCGCGACCTACGTATTGCGAGGCCCGCACTTAACCGACTGAGCTACGGAAGGATCGTAAATTTTGCACTAAACGTTGATCAGAAGAAATTAAGCGCATGAATACAATAGACGTAGCTTCGGTGAAATTCCCATAAATGGTGGAAAAATATAGTCCGATTTTTCATGCTTATTATAAAACGAATAAGAGTCTTCCTGGAAACACACATGGTCTTATTCGGTTCACCTAAAATAGATTTATATTATATATTAATTTTAATAAGATCATTTTCGGAGGAAAAAAATGTGAATTAAAAATAAAATTTGAGTTTTCCCAGAAAAAAGAAAAGTGTTATTCACCTCGTCTTAATCAGATTTATATTATATATCAATTTTAAAAAAATCGTTAGTACCGTTTTCGAGATTTTGAAATTAGGAACTTCTTACATACCGTACGAACGCTTTCGCTTTAAAAATGGCTATTTAGATCTCAAAATATACTGCACGTAGAAATGTAAAAATTTCAGTATACGATTAGACTGCAGATATAAGACTGTTCTAGAAAAATCAGAACAATAGGACCTATATCTGTTGAATTATTAAAAGGCGGCTTTTCGCGTTTTCTTTGATGTCGAGTTAGCCGTATATATGAGTTCCGCCATCTACGAATTCTACGATACGATTTTAGGCTTAAGGCTGCGTCACTCGTAATACTACCGTCTTCCATGATAATATTAACTAGTAAATCTGCAGATCAAGAGCCTCAACGTCATCTCTGCAACTCATTGTTTTTGTCAAACTTTGCGTAATATTAATCTTTCTACAAAAACAAAATTTAAACTATTTAAATTACACAAACATTTATAAAAGGAAAACAAATATTTCGATGGTTTCAGACATTAAAAGCGTTAAATTAAACACGTTGTTATGTAAGGATATTCTGAAATTCTCACGAGCTACTTATTCTAGTAATTTTTATATAATAAAGCAAATTTCTTCAGGGGGGCTCTGCCCCCCTGAACCCCCCGTTGTGTAATTTATTTTGCATTTGTAATTTTCTACTGATTGAGTTAATGATTACCCTATATCTTAGATTTCTTTTTACACTGCGATTTATAAGGATAAGCAATAATTCGGTCAAGCATTTTACGTTATCCTAATATTCATACAGCAGTATTTACTTGCCTGCTAACCAGAAATACCTGTATCTAATGGATAAAGAACTTTTGGAAATGTAAACTGAAACATCTAATTTAGAAATCTAATACCTTTATAAATTTTGTTTATAAAAAAATAATTTTGATTACCATTCTGCAATATTTATATCTAAGATCTAATCTAAATATCAAAAAATGTACTCGATAGCATTAACTTACTAAAATCACCCTAAAGTAGGGGGGCTTCTAAACCTAACAGTTAATAATTCATCATCGTTAAATAGATAAACATGATTTGACGCCTTTAAGTATTTTTTGTGATTTTCTTTTAATAGTATCTACATTTAATTTAAAATCGTGATGTTACAAATACCGTTGAAATTTGACGCAAACCTATGTTCAGGTCAAATTACGAAAGGTTAACTACGTTTCATTTCCCTTAGCCGGACTTTCTGTTTCATTTTTCGTAATAAGGATTATTTTAATAATTTAATTTATTTTACACTCTACAAGCTGTTACACGGACGTTGTTCACGTAGCATTAAAATAGAGATAAATGCATTAAGTAAAACATTTCACTCCCCACCAGACATACCAAGTCTCAAGCTTTTTGCACATCACTATTATCTTAGAGAAAATGTTCTTTTAAATCGCGCAAATGTTTCAATTAAATAAAGTAACATTTTCTGTATTAAAATACTGGTATCCAGAACGCCGGAGGCTTGGCAGCTCTGCTCCTCTTAATAAAAACATATATGATTAACCAACACTTTATCACATTTTATAGGAGACAATACGGAATTTCTTATTTGTATGGCCTTACATATATCTCAGTCATAAAAATGTAAAATTTTGTGCCAATTAATGTACGCAATTGCGAAAATGAAATCGCAAAGAATGAGAAAAGGAAGGCCAAGTAAAATCGTGTAAATCAAGGAATCTTTCTTCGTAGTGCTGGGAAAATACTGCTTCAAAAATTATTTTAGGTGGTATTTGGTGTGAAATGTTTATATGTATTCATTCCTGTCCTATATATCCTTTTTTTTATTTTTTATTTGCTTATTCCATTTTTCTTTTGCACGTGAAAATCTTACAAATTAAAATTAACTCTTTGGGAGAAATTGTTATTCATTTTTTTTTTTTTTTTGGCAACAATAAAGTTTATAAAATTTAACAGAATAATGTCAGTTTATTCTGTATGAAAATAACGAACTTTTTCATTTATAATCAAATAGTTGAATAAATAAATGAAAATATTATTCTATATAGTATATAAATACTATTTTCATTTCTGCGTTTAAATAAATCTATATGCAAATATCTATACAAAGGCATTCATTAATTCATTCCTTTTGCTTTGATTTGACTTCAAAAAACCATACATACTTTCACATTTATGATATTTTTAGATGAGATGCTGTTGCTACGCAACGGTTAAAAGAAAAAATGAAATATAAGTAAATTCATAAAATAAAATGTTTTATATTATTCGAACACATGTATAAAATTCTATCATAAGTTATACACCTAATTTAAAAGCTCTGACAAATGTTTTGACAAAATTGCAAACTAATAAGAATAATTTAATACTCTTTTTCAAAAATTTCAGCATCCAAAATTTACCATTTAAATCTATTATTCATATGAGCGATTTCTTTCAACAAATGAAAATTTGAAAATCGTCTGACTTCCCATAGAAAAGCATTATATCACAAAATAAAATGTTCTGTATATTCCGAACGAATGAACAAAATTTAACCTAAAACTATACAGCTAAATCCGGGGAGCTCATCAACATGCCCAGGGAATTTCAAGCCGATCGGATGCTTTTTGCGGCAGTTATCGCGGAACAGACAGACAGACTAACGGAAACCAAAACTTTTCGTGTCTCCACAGTAAGCCTTCACTGACGTTTCGGCAACTAAATATACTTATTTATGAGGATGTCGAGTTATCGAGGCTTTAACATATAAGCGTAATAATAATAACATTTTATTAAACTAGCTGGCTTCGTCTCTAGCGCGCTCATAATTACACCGGGGCCTCTAATTTATGCTAACATCGAATAAAACGAATGTCGAATTCATATGAAAATTTTCGTTAGGTGCAGTAGCGTAGCTACGTTGTTTGCCGCCCGGGATTTCATCCGTTTATTAAATAATATTGTGTTAATTATAAAAGTAGTCCGTGAAATTTACAGAGGGAAGGGGGCAACCTTCCACCGCTTAGGTGTGTATTCTTTCCTCGGGTTCTAGGGGCCCGATTTCAACGGGAATTGGTTCATTTATGTTAGATTACAATTCAGCTACTTTCTGTATTATGAAAGTTTATCTTAGACTTCAGTTACCAACATTTTCGAACATTAATGATGCATTCATTTTTCGGGTTCTATGGGCTTGATTACAACGAAGTTTGGCTCACTCGACTTGGTTTTTGATTATCTGCGGCACGTGCGGAGCACTTCCGGTACATACTGCTTTAGGTAGCGGGGACCCAGATCACAGGTTCGTTCGGTAAGAGATTTGTTGGGAATACACGAGAGGCTGTGGAAGGTTTTGGGACTTCCGAAACTAGGTTCATTTAAAAGATTTTCAAAGGATATAAAATCATACAAACTTGAGTTTTATTTAAGGTTATTATGATGGACCTGGACAACGCCGGGTGGGTCAGCTAGTGTGATATAAAATTACACTGTATAAAATTTGGTTGTACCCAGGGCTTAATTTGCGCCGGAGCCCACCAGAGCCCGGCTCCGGTACCTCTCTGTTTTTACTAATATTTAAATATTGTTCGGAATTCACGGAGCTCATAAATACAGGGCTCCGGAGCCCAGTGCAATAGCGCTTCCAAAAAACCGAAGCTTAAATTACCTCCAAGCTTTTGCATTCTTTTTACAAGAACACTTATATGTGATGTAATGTGTCACATACGTAGGAGATGGAGATAAAACGGACTCAATTTTTATATCAGTTTTTAGGCTCAGACTGACTCGAGCTCAATTATTATTACATTTAAAATTTTATTTATTCATGTATTGAAAAAAAATCCTCTTTTAAAATTACGTATTATATTCCACTTCAAATCATTTTAATGCTATTTTGATCAGAATGAAGGGGAAACAGAAATCGTGTTTTTCTATTTCAAATTTATATCGGCGACGTGTTGATACGGCGCCACTCAAGAGACTGAACAATAAATTTGCTTTCAGTTCGATTTTCTTTTGTGACAGTAGGATAATTTTTTATTGGCTGGGTTTTCTTTTTATTATTTCGATATCTAACCTGAAAAGAATACTTTCTGTTTTATCCAACAAGCATCAGCTTGACGTTTTGTTTGTTCGATGTTTTTTGTCTTCTATTGCGTACGAGTATAAAAATCACGTCAGTGATTTTTCTATTTATTTTGTATCATGAACGGTACCCACGCTAAGGCTCTCTGCACCTATACGAAGTCACTTTCCTTTGTAAGTAAATATAATTACCATGTATTGTTATTCTGATAGAAAGCAATCGAGCAGTGTTTCCCTTTTTTCTATAAAAGCATAGATTCTTTCCGATAATGTTGTCAAATTTTTAATTTTATCTGATTTTCAGGGACTCACCGGAAAAAATTGTTATGCGGAAGGAAATGATTATAGTTTAAGATATGCACCTTTTACAGGAAATTGTAAAACATTGTTCCATTCTTCAGCATATAAATATTCATTTCTGTAAATTTCATTCATTTTTTCTTATAAATGCATAGCTGCGAACTATCCCTTTTTTGTGTTAACACCATTTCCTAATCATAATCCTTACCCTATTTAATCGCAGAATTCTGCAATTAATTAACATAAAAAATAGGCACGGATTTTTACTATTCAGAAGAAGTGATAACTAAAAAGAGGAATAGTTGACAGCTAAGTATATGCTGATAGATATATTTAAAATTTTTATTTTGCTAAAGAAAAAAAAAATGCTTTAAAAAATGCAATTAATGTACGAAATATAAATATGCAGATTACAGGGGGAGGGGGGTGGAACGGTACAGTTGTTGTACCGGTAGCGCAGAATATTAGGGCTCCGGAACTTTTTTTGTTAGAATTTAAGCCCTGGGCGCAGTAATCTAATTGTAACGTAACCTTAATCTAACTCTACCATAAGCATTACCTAACTGTACCCTAGCTGTAACATGTTACCTAACCGTAACCCAACGGTAACCTAACAGTAACATACCTTCAACCTAACTATAAACAAATTATCACCTAACCGTAACCTAATTGCAACCTAACCTTAATCTAATTATAACATACCGTAACCTAACTGTAACGTAACTATAAACTATCGGTAACTTAACCGTAACGTAAACTAATTATAAGCTAAATGTAACGTGACTGTAACCTACCTGTAACCTATCCATAATCCAACTGTAAACTATCTGTAACGGAAATGGAACATAACCGTTACCTAACAATGAGCTATCTGTAACGGAAATGGAATATAACCGTAACCTAACCGTAATCTATCTGTAACGGAAATGGAACCTAACCATAACCTAACCGTAACCTAATTATAACCTAACCGTAACCTACTTATAACCTAACCCTAACCTAATAGTAACATAACTGTAACCTAACCGTAATCTATCTGTAAAATAAACGCATCATGGCGGTACGCTAACCGTAAACTAATTATAACCTAACCGTATCCTAACTGTGA
Organism: Maratus speciosus; assembly: GCA_963932465.1. NCBI lineage: Eukaryota > Metazoa > Arthropoda > Arachnida > Araneae > Salticidae > Maratus > Maratus speciosus. The sequence goes on along the minus strand of OZ010787.1, from coordinate 155,271,443 downwards.
TGTAACTATAACCTAACTGTAACTTAAATGTAACCTAACCGTAACCTAATTGTAACCTATCCGTAACGTACTGTAACCTATCCGTAACCTAACTGTAACCTATCCGTAATCTTAATTGTAACCAAATTGTAACGAAACTGTAGCCTATCTGTAACCTAATTGTAGCACAAACGTAATCTAACTGTAACCTATCCGTAACCTAGCTGTAACCTATCCGTAACTTAACCCTAATCTAACTGTAACCTATCCGTAACCTAACCTTAACCTATTTGTAACTTAAACGTAACCTAATTGTTACCTACATTTAATTTAACTGTGACGTAACTGTAACCTAACCGTAAGCTAACTGTAACCTAAGTTTAACGTAACCGTAAACTAATTATAACCTAACTGTATTCTAACTGTAACTTATCCGAAACCTAGCAGTATCCAAACCAAAACCTAACTGGGCCAATCGTCCTCTCGGCTAAATATCCTGTCGGCTATTTGACCTGTCGGCTAAATGTCCTGTCGGCCAATCGTCCTGTCGGCTAAATGTCCTGTCTGCTAATTGTCTTGTCGGCTAATTGTCCTGTCGGCTAATTGTCTTGTCGGCTAATTGACCTGTCGGCTAAATGTCTTGTCGGCTAAATGTCCTGTCGGCTAATTGTCTTGTCGGCTAACTCTCCTATCGGCTAATTGTCCTGTCGGCTATCTGTCTTGTCGGCTAACTGTCGCTGTCGGCTAATTGTCCTGTCGACTAAATGTACGTGTCGATTAAATGTACTTGTCGGCTAAACGTCCTGTCGTCTATTTGTTGTCTGCTAAATGTCTTGTCGGCTATTTGGTTGTCTACTAAATGACACAGACCCCAAAGTGAGTCATATATGCATTGCTTGCATTATTATTTTTACTTGAGTTTCCAGTCTGTCATGATATAATTATACACAGTGAAGTTCAAAATATTGTATAAAGAGTGTCTCATTTGAGCCAATACAGCTCAAATCAAAGGGTAATATTGAAAATTTCGGCGCAACTCAGATTTTGGGACGAAAAGGAAACCGAATTTTCTGTGGATCTCTAATTGTATGTATTCGTATTACTCATCGGCTAATCTGAACAGCAAAAGTCTACGATGCTTTTTTTTTAAGATAAGAGAAATGCGTCCGTCCTTTTAGGATTAAAATATATGGATGTTATTAAAGTAATTATTTATGGAATATAAAAGTAAGTCTTATTTAATTTTATCCTTTTATTCCTGGTAGAATTTGTATGTTATGATCATGAGTTAAATAGCTATGATACACGTAATTATTGGCATTAAAAAATAAAACATGATATTTAAGCATTGAAATAAAGTGTTTTATGCCTGATATGAAGTTTATAGATAAAAATGCTTTAGCATATATTTTTTAATGTTCATAGTATCACTTGTATAATATAAGATTCAATAAATCTTAAAGAGATAAATAACTACTTTTTACATTAAAAATGTTTTTCAAACAACAAGAACAGACATATGCAGTCATTTCTTTTCTTTTTATATTTCCTTCATTTTTCTACTTGCTAGATAAATTTTTTCGTATAAAACATACGAAATATATTTAGCACATATTCTCAAAATACAATACATACGGGAATAAAAATTTTAAATTAAATATGGCTTATCATATAATTTTCATGATTGAGTTAAGGAATATGTTCACATGAAAAATATAAACATATTCCACTGAACATAAAAATCTAGACTCCATGTTCATATTTAGTAAAAGAATGACAGATCACAACACATAAAAAGAAATCTTACACATTCTTAATATTTAGATCAAGCTTAGAACTTATTAACAAAAGATGTGAGTTGATAAGCATTGTGTTTTTAGTGAAAAAAAATTAAAAATATTTTAGAACAACAGGGTTCTGCAAAATAGCGCTAAAAGATAAGATTTTATATTTAAAACAAAAATTTAAATGAAATCACACGTTATTAATCATATAATATCCACCTATTATACAGTTTTTAATATAACTGTAAAAGTAACGAAAATGCAATAAACAATAACGTTTGATTAGATTTAAATTCATTAGCAATGAATTCTGAGAACTAAATTCGAAATTTGACTTCAAATTTGAGTTACACATGAAAAAAAAAGAACATAATTAACGTACATCACGAGAATTATTAAATACTAAATGGGTGTCTGAAAAGAAAAAAATAACAGTAACGGATTAATTTTTCGATTAATTACATGCCCTTATGGGCATTTAAAAATTATCACATATTTATAGGCCATGCAATGAAAGCAAACACAATGGATAAAATTGTAATAAAATATTTTAGTTTTTTTCTGTCAATAATCTAATTTAATTCATATGTAACTATAACTGAATATTTCCTTAAAAGTTCAATTACTGTTACAAACTATGAATTAAATAAATATTGCCAATAAAGTATTTTATTCCAATCTTTACCACGCTTGTATCTATTTTCATTGCATGCTGTAAAATATGCGATTCTTTTAAAATGCCCATAAAAGCAAAATAAAAAAAAAAGAATTGACTCCATAAAAAATGAACATTCACTCCTATGAAAGAGTGACTAATCGCTCCTATCAGGAGTGAAAAAATTAGAGTGTAGCAAGAGTGTATAGTCACTCATCCGAAAGAGTGATTATTCACCCCTGTTTATAGTGAATATTCACTTCCCAGGAGTGACTATTCACTCTTTCAGAGAGTCAAAATTTTCACTTTTGCGATTATTATTTTCAACACTTCAACACTCTTATTTGCAACACTCTAAAGAGGTTGGGCATATTTTGAATCTGCGATAGCGTGACTATAAACACACTCAATAGAAATGAGTGAATATATCACTCCTTATTGAATCACTCCTATCCACACTAAATATATCACACTCAATAAAAAGGAGTGACTATACACTCCTCCGGAGTGCATAGTCACTCCTTTTTATTTCGAGTGTAAAATAGATTCAATAAAACGTAAGCGCGATTTGGACACATCTCTCTCTGTCTGGAAAAGCATACTTTGCTTTAATGAAGAAAGTTTCCTCATATCTATTTTTCATTTAAATAAAAGCTGGAATTATATTTGTCTTTTTAATGGCCATTTCCTTCACACCCTTAAATGCTAAATGATCCAAGAAATCCTATGCAGGACTCTAATACTAGATCATGAAAATCACGTTTTTTCATTAAGCTTGCCAAGTGTGAGACTCAAAATGCACTTAATCTTATTTAATTGTTGCCAAAGCATCGTGGTAATATTTAAGTTGCTATATGAAGATTTAAAAGCGAGGAAGCTTAGTTGCAGATGGGTGTCTCATGAGCTGACCGAGGATCGAAACAGACAAGAGTGTCATGGTGCCAAGAAATGTTGGAAAAATTTGATTCTGGCACCTCCAAACGTCTTTATGAAGTTGTTACAGGAGATGAACGTGAATTTACCAATTTGATCTACAAACTAAAATATCTTCAATTTGGGTGCTTGGAAATGAAGAACCGCCAAAGTCAAACGGTCCAGGAGCAACAGCCTCCCCTCACACACACCCAAATAAAAGCCATATTTTTTCCCAAATTAGACAAGAGGCCTTTTTTTTCACTATGAAAAATCTGAGTATATTCTGGCGGATTCAGTTGGGGGCTGATTTTTGTAATTTTTTCTTAAAGATCTTAGTAAAAGGAGCGCGCGGTGGAACATTGTGTTCTACAGACTTGATTTCCTCGTCCCTCTCAGGCAATTAATCAAGTGTGAATGTTGCATTGGAGTACTATTTGGACCTCCTCGAAGAAATCAGCTTGGATGAGTGGGGAAAAAATGAAATCTGGTTTCAAAGAATGAATAAGAGTATTGAGTGTAAAGGTGATTATTTTGAGAAAAAATAAGATTTTCATGTGCTGTACATTTTTGGTACTGCAAAACTTTCAGAGTAACCTTCGTATGTAGCAAAATTTAACTATTACATGAATTATTTATTTATAACAACAATTAGTAGACGTTATGAATAATCGGTTGGTACTTGTCGCATTTTTATTCAATAATTTGCTGCAGAGTTTCTAAGAGGTGTTCTCTTTGTTTTTTTGGATGATCTGTACAGAGCTTTCAGTTATAGTGTTAAACGAAGTGTGATCGTTAAAGTGTTATAATTTGCAATCACATTTTTACTTTCTTCCATCTTTATAAGAAGAAAGTATTGGATTCGTGAAAAATTTCGACTTCTGGTTTTCGACGGATTTACACGTTTTAGATGGTCCGAAACACGATTTGACTGTTTTAGAAAGTGTTAGTGAGTCTTTCTGTTTTGCATGTGACAAAAATTTTGTGGTCGCTCTATCTCAAGAATTAATGCATGGAAGTTAATAAATCTTTTGATTCAGTTAGACCTTGATATAAATTGCAACTGATTAATTTTTGGTGTAAATCGCCCAACAGGTGCCGCTCTTATGCTGCACTTTTTCAAAATTTCGGCAATAGCTCTATCTGAATAAATAATGCACGGATTTTCATCAAACTTGAGATTCAGTTAGACGTTGACGCAAGCTGTTGTTGATTGGGTTTGCGTGTAAATCTCCCAACAGCTGGCGCTACTATGCTGTATTTTTCAGAATTTACACGATTTTAGTGATAGTGTTTTCTCAAGAATAAATGCATGGAATTTAATCAAACTTCATATTATGTTACACTTTCACATAAATAGATCCTTTTTAGGCTTGGGTGTATACTGCCCAACAGGTGTCACTTTTATTCTGTTTGAGTTAGAAATTTAGGTTGCAGACGTCTAAGATGGTAGATGCCGAAATTCAATTATTTGTTTGAAAAATGCGATGCTTACATATCCTTTTTAAATGCACACAATGGAACGAAATTATATCTTTAGAATCGTAATGATGGGCATAGATTGCCATTTAATTTTGGTGCTGTGATAGCGAATTTTGTATTAACATGTATCAGATAGAAGAAAGTTTTGAGGTTGTCACATCCAACTAGTTTATTTTATGTAAAACTTTTACTAGGAATTGAATTTTTAAAAAATTCTCATTTTCTTTAAATTGTTTCTTAAATTTGTCAATTCGACATATCCAATTGTTGACTCCATGCGAAATAATATTTCAAATATTTAATTCTTATGTGTCAAGGGCGCACAAACAAGAAAGTTCCTTTAAGTCTTTGCATTTGAAATATTAATTTTAAATCTTTTTTAAAGAAGAAAAAGTATGTCATACAAATGTGAGTTATGAGAATGATGTGAAACGATTTTTATTTTTCATTTAACAAACTGATTATTTCGAAATATGTAACTTCAACTGTATACATGTAACTAGCCTTGTAGTAACAATGTTTAATCAATTTTTCATTATGCGTAGCATTTTGGGTTAATATTTAGCAATCGCTAATGTCGTAAAATTATGTCGTATTCATCAATAAAATAATTCATTTCGTGAATTAATATTGTTGTTTATTTTCAAGCAATTATAAGATACATATGGGTTTTAGAGGTATTCATACTTAAGGTATTGCGAGGCTTATGGATATTGAGTTTCACATGTCTAATAGAATTAATGCAAAACCTATTCAAATGCTTGGGAATGTTGTTTTTGAGCTTTAATTTTGTAAAATTTTTTAAGAAAAAATGTATGTCATGCACATAAGCCTTATTAGAATAATATGAAAATACTTATGTTTTATATAAACAAACAGGTTATTTTGAAATAAGTAACTTTATTCTTGTAATTTATATTATAGGATAAATTTTAATGAAGTTTTCATTGTGCATATAATCTTAGATAACAATTATTGTATTCGTAAACCCTATTCATCAATAAAAAGAAATTCGTTTCGTAAATTAAAAAAATAATGATGAAATGCGCTTTTTGACGTTTTTCAACGAGACAAGTGTTTTAGCATTGTGAGTTCACGTAAAATGATTTTTACACTTGTAGTTACAGTTAAAGGAAAATCGCATGGAAAATGTTTGGAAGTGCTGTTAAGGAACTATCCGTTAACTACGACACGCAATTTTCGTGGTTTTTGACCCGTCCCCCCCCCCCCCCCCCCTATGGTGTGATGTCACATTTTTTGCATTTTAGTTAGAGCTAATTTTGATTAAAATAAAATTACAGTTATTACTTTTTTATATATGCTATCTTAGTATTATCTATTGAAATAAATACCATAACTGTTAAGATCGTGTGTGCTTTTACTTCAAGCTGTTCAATTCAAAGGAAAGATATACCTCCTTAAACTGCCTGAGTTAAAATACCTATTTTTATGAACTTAATTTATGCTGCTTGCAAACAACGCCTAATCGTTTTCATATTTTAGATGTGACGACACAACGCGAAAATCCATCCCCTACTCCTGTCACATTGTGTCACACTTTGAAGGCCCCCCACCCATTTTAAAACGGTGGCGTAATTAATGAATTGCCCCTTAAGAGATAAAAAGGGTTTAGGAATGACAAGTAAAACTCTTCTTCACATATTCAGAGGAAGATAATTTAATTCATTATTGAATAAAAACTATGGATTCGAAGTTTCTTACAATATATAAAAATGATTGGTAAACAATTCATTTTAGTGAAAATTTCCAAAACAGCTCGAAACACAACCTTTTAAATCGGGAAAAATAAATATACTTCCCGCCTTACTGTAGCAGATATGAGAACAGGAGACAGCACCAGATAACCCAGGATCTCCTCTCTCTTTCAAAATAATAATAATCAGATATTTGGTAATGTTTCTTTCTGCAAAAAAAGAAATATTTACTAATTAAATGTGCCTGTATAAATTAAATTAATTTATACTGGAAATTCATTACGATGTTACTATATTATTTAGATTATTCTGATACTTTCGCTGTATAAATGAATATTAGAGTATTCTTTTGTGATTGTTTAAACTAGAATTTTTTTTTATTATTATCTTTTAATACATAATGATACCCTGGATTAATCAACATGCAAAATTTTACTTTGATATTAGGAATTATTCTTTCCCTAAAACCCATTTGTTTCGCTTTTATTGTGGAATGTTGCAGCATATTTTAAGGTTTAATGTAAAAAGGAGGTAAACTATGGTTTAAAATAATCATTGTAGATGTTTATTTTATTTTCGTTAGTTTTTTTACATTTTAAAGCAATCGAAATGGAAAAAAACAAAAAAAAAAAAACAAAAAAAAAAACATTCAGGGCGGGAGAAAATGTGACACAATGAGATGTTAAACGTCAGTTCTTATAGGTAATTATTAATGTTTCACAAAAATTTTCTTCTAAAGCTAAGAGATGTATCTAACGTATTAAAAACATGCAGTGAATCATAGTTATAATGGATTTTTGGTGAACTGTTATTTGTCCTTGTAGGTACAATTACCTTTTAAAGTCTACTTCAAACTACTAAATGCTGCTTGATGGAAAAAAAAAATCAGTTTATAACACGTGTCAGAGCTTATAACACGTTTTAGTAGGTGGTTGCTACTCAAGAAATGCCTACTCTACATCGGTGACAAAAAAGGCCTGCAATCTATATTCCTCACGTGTTCTTATGTAACTTGATGCAAAGATGCTTATTTACTTTTATTCTCCTTGTTCTGTTTTCTTTAGCGGAGAAAAGGAGAAATAAAACCATTAAGATATTTATGACAGCAGTGTACTCATGAATTTATCTGTGTCCTTGTAGAAAAAGGTATACATAATAAATCGAAGCACGTGTTTTTAACATAAGTAACACCCGAAGAATAATAATAATAAAAAAAGCGAAATAAGTTCACTTTCTGCTTGAAGCAACGTGTCACCTAGATAATGAAAATTTTTGCTTTACCTTGACTATTTTTTGCAAACTTGTTTTACTTTCTCTTTTTAGTTGTTTTCGTCTGTTCTATGATTACACTAGAATTCGAAAAAAAAAAAAAAAAATTAATTGATGCTGTATAGACTTCAATTTTGTGAATTTTTAGAATATAGAGCAAGATTTGTTGTTTAAAAAGTGAAAAAAAAATAAAAATAAAAGAAAGATGGTATCAGTCTATTAAAGAAGCATTGTTATGAGATTTAGTACTTTATCTGTTAGGATATAGCTTATTCTGGCATAAGAAATGCTTATTAAAAATTGAAATAAAGTGAAAAAGAAATAATATGACCCGTTATTAACACTAGAACGGCCACAGCAGTGTATATGACCGGGACCAAATGAATATATTTCGATTCAAACCAGAAATTTCTTCATAAAATATGTCAAATTTGCACTACACAGAAATATGCTAAATAATTAAGTTAAATAGTATTAAATAAAAATTCCGGTTTAAAGTATTTTTATGACTTGGTAAAATTTCCGGCATATATATATATTACATCTGCATTATCCACCGGTGCAGCCTGTTATAGTACCCTTACCTAGTGCATGGTGAACGAACGCAGATGGGCTTCGTACAACCTTCTTGGCCAGATGGAGAAAATTGATCATCCCACCCCCCCTAATTTTACCATGAATTCAATCTAGAGTTTAAAAACATTTTGAAATAGCATACTGTTCACAATTATTTGCTCTGTATAAATAGGCAAAAATGAGACAGTTTGTCGCCAACTGACCCTTCCCTCAAAAAACAGAGAACAGTTATGTCGGAAATTTTTGGCTTTCTATACATTTATTGGTAGACTATCGGATTCTGGCACATTTAATGGAGCATGCTACTGTTAAATCATAAAATAGATTTCTCTAATACATATATATAAAAGAAAGATAATTTCTTTCTGCTTACTTAAATTAAAGAGTGCAAAAAAAAATTCCTATAATTACAATAGTTAAGACTAAAAATGTGCACTGTATTCTGAATATAAGTAATGATTAAAAGGATACTTTAAAGCGGTTTATCTCAAAATGTTGAAAATGTCTTTTTTTTCATCTTTTTTTTCATCTTCTTTTTTAATAAGATTTCGGTTGAACTACTTAATATTTTTACGTGCAATATCCACGAATTTACGGACTAAAGCGAGACTTAAAATATAAACAGAAAGTTGTGTATATTTTAGAAAAAAAAATCTATTTTAAAAATCAAAGTTGTCAATGTTAATATATTGATATATTCTATGAATCTATGAAGATTGCATGCAAAATATAAAGTAGTTCGAAGAAAAGTTCTCGCACATAAAAAAGCGTGTTTTTAACATTCTGAGTTAAACTGCTGTAAAGCATACTTATAATCATTGCTTGCTACATTGAGAACACCTAACACATTTGCAGTCCTCCTAGCTAGTGTAATTATAGGATTTTGTTGTGCGTTTTGTTTTAAAACGCTCGCAAAATATTACTCTTTATATATATATATATTACACCTGCATTATCCACCGGTGCAGCCTGTTATACAGTCGAACCTCGTTAACGCGAACACTCAAGGGGAAACTCTTTTTGTTCGTGTTAAAAGTAGTTCGTGTTATCCGAACTTAAATACATTACATACAACAGGACGAGGCAATCGGAAACAGTTCTTGCTAAAAGTAATTCACGTTAAGCGTGTTCGTGTTAACGAGGTTTGACTGTAATACCCTTGCCTAGTGCATGGTGAACGAACGCAGATGGGCTTCTTACAAACTTCTTGGTCAGGTGGAGAAATTTGGCCATCCCACCCCCCTTAATTTTACCATGAATTCAAAAATCAAATCAGACCCCTCAATTCCCGACGGCCAGAAAGACATGAAGACAGAGGGTGCTAAGAATCACCGGGCTAGGTTTGTTTGTATGTGTACCTAAAGGACGGGAAACATTGAGCATCAGCATCATGAATGAAATCAACAGAATTGTGAATAAACGGTCAAGTGCGAGTACTACTCGCACTCAGATGACTCCCTACAATTAATATATGAATTATTAACTGTATTATTAAAAAAAATCGTTACTAAAAGAAAAATAAGACGTAAAAAACTATACAACGTAGGGTTTGGTATAGCTGTATATACAGGGTGCAAAGGAAAGTCCCTTTAACCTGAAAATACTTGCGAACGGAGAGAGATACAGCTATGTAAGTGAGGTAACGGTGTAGTAAAGCGACTACGCCCGACCTAATGCAAACAGCAGCAGCGCCCCCTAGTGTCGAAATTTGGAAGATAGTCATTGCAAATCGAAAACGAAAAGAGATACAGCAAAATTTCCGCTTAGAAAGTTTAAGAGCATCAATTAATTTGTACGAAACGACATTTGGTTTACATGGATAAGATAAATCTTCGCCCGTATACCCAAAAATGTCCGGAATCGATGCACTTTATTTTGTGTAAACGTCTGAATGGAATAGCCAGAAGTATGAAGAAATACGCACAATTTATGGTATAAATGCGTATTTATCTCAATACATTTTGATAACATCACACAAAAAGCTAAAAGGACAAACTGTCTCACAGTTATAAAAAGTTAATATTCAGTATATTCGAAAAGTTCGCCATTGCACACGATACACTTTTGTATTCGTGAGAGTAATTCTGCATGCATATTTCTCAGCATGAAACGTCTATTGCAAGCCTCTTCAATACGACGACATAGATTTAACCGTTTCAAGGGCGGTGGCTAGACGGTCTAGCCACCTAATTTTAATTCCAAAACCGACAAATGGCACCAAGAATATTTTAATAAAGTTTTGCTTTTGTAATAAAAGTGCAAATTAGCGTGTTTTTATTTTCTAAGAACTTCGTTTGAATAATCTGGTGTCAGTCAATTATTTCCTCAGTTTACGAACAGAATTCTTCTGCCTTTGAAAGCCTTAATCTGAAATTTTAAATGCATTGGGAATTAAATTTTTACTGATATTACAGCACAGTACAACGTCACAATCTGCAACTGTGCGCTGCTACATTTTCGAAATGTGAATATGCAAAGTAGTATCGTCGCTCATTGATTTCGGACATTTTTTGGTATACAGACGACGATTTGTCTTATCCGTGTGAACCAAATGTCGTTTCGTATTAATTAATTGCTGCTCTAAAACTTTCTAATTGGAAATTTTGTTTTATCTCTTTTCGTTTTCGATTTGCAATGACTATCTTCCAAATTTCGCCAATAGGGGTGCTGCTGTCGTTTGCATTAGGTCGGGCGTAGTCGCTTTACTATACCGTTACCTCTCTTGCATAGCTGTAGCTCTCTCCGTTAGCAAGTATTTTCAGGTTAAAGGGACTTTCCTTTGCACCCTGAATACTACAAAAGTATGAATGGGTATACCGTAAAAGTTCAAAGAGATATAAAGCCTAAATAATATCAAATATTGCTATTCTGTATAACTGTCATTTAAATGTTATCCTAATCTGTTTATGATGAAATCAATTCAACACTGACAATAAAAGTAGTACATATTTAAACTTCATTTGGCATTTCTCTCCCAGGGGGATACCTTCTATAGGTATTCACGGGCTTCGCCACCCCTGGAACCCGAGCGATCTTTCTCTTTTCCTTCTTCCTCTTATTTCTCTTATCTTTCTTTCCTCTTTGTTTCACTCTCGTTGTGGTTTCCTCTTCGGAGGAGAGTGCAATTCTGTATGAGCCGATATCCTCCTGTATGTCGGCTCATGGAGAATTGTAAACCACCCACGTGTTTGCCGTGCGTGGCGACCCGTGTCCCTAGAAAGGGGGGTCCTGGCAGTTGAGGGAAACCAACACACTGCTTTGGCCTCTGCTTCAGGTAGACGGGAGGTGCATATTGGTCCCGTATGCATCAATCGGCTGGTCAGCTGACTTGTCACTGGCTGGGAATCAAGTGAGCGAGCATTTACTAGCCATCTTGTTAAGGGTGGAGACTGGCATAGGAATGTCTTGTGATCATATGGGCACTGGTGCACAATTGTGCATCCCCTTGTTGGGCTCGGTAGTGGGTGGTGCGGCCGGGGTCTGAATTATCTTTTCTAACATGGATGGAAAAAATTCATTTCCTTCTAACTCTCTCCCATGTGGAGAGCAACAAAATGTACAGAATATTTCATTCAATCGATTTTTTATTATTAAGCGTACTGACAGCCTCTCTGATAGTTCTTTTAAGAGAATTTCACCTTTTCTTATTGCAAAAACATTTCATTCTGTATTTGGTGACAATTGTTCACTTAAAAAACTGCATTCTAGAGATTTGCTTGTTGAGGTCTCTTCAGCCAGCCAATCTCAACTTCTTTCAAACTCTAATACAATAGGACCTTTCTATGTTTCTGTTAAAGCACATCAAACTCTGAATACTTGCCGTGGTGTAATATTGGAACCTGACCTTTTAATGTCTACAAAAGAAGAACTTTTAGAAAATTTAAAAGATCAAAATGTCATCGATGTACGCCGTATAACAATTCGTCGGAATGAGAAAGTGCTTCCCACAAAGCACATCATTCTGACTTTCAATAGTTCTACTTTACCTACTAGAATTAAAGCAGCTTACCTAAGCTGTCCTGTCCGGCCTTATATCCCAAATCTTCTCCACTGTTTCAAATGTCAACGATATGGACATACCAATACTACTTGTCGTGGTTCTGTTACCTGCTCTCGTTGTGCAGAAGTCGGCCACGACGGTAAATCCTGTGAAAAATCTGAACGCTGCATAAATTGTAAAGGTGATCATCCAGCATACTCCCGTTCTTGTCTAAACTGGATCCGTGAAAAAGAAATACTTGCTATTAAAATAACCCAAAAAATTTCCTATCCTGAAGCTCGTAAACTTGTTAAGTATAGAACTCCGTTTGTCGGGGTTTCTTACTCTAGTTTATTCAGACAACAATCAAAATCCATAAGGCACATAAGCACCCAGACAGACTCTCCTTTTCCGCTAATTAATTCCGCTACTACACAATCAATCAGCACTTCAAATAGAGAAACTCGTGATGTCTGTTGTGGTAGTAAATGCTATGCTACCCCATTATTAGAACGTTGGCTACCATCCTCAGAACCTGTTACAGTAGAATATCGACTTACTCAGTCACAGAAATCTCCAGTTGGATCCAAAAAGTCATCTAATCATCAGACTGAAACTAAGGCTGCTTCATCACCAATATCATTACCGAAACCTAATTCTCCCCGAACATCACCAGTTCAATCAAAAATATCAACCGAACATAAGACTAAACAAACGCCAGCTCCAGATAAATGCAAATCTGTGAAACCTATTGTTCGTCTAACTCCGAAAGCGAATGAAAAAACTTGTGCGCAAAAAGAAAGAAAGAAACCTCCAACTCAAATCTCTTCACAGTGGAAAACTGTGAAGAGAAAAGGCAATAAATCATGTCTTAGCCCAGCAATCAATATTAAAGATCACAAACAGCTGCTCAACTATGCAGAAGAGGCTATGGACTCTTGTAGTTATGAGTCTGATAATGATGACAATAATACTGTTTTCGAAGTTATTCATCCTACGTAACTTTATATCGTTTTAAAATTTTGAATTACAACTTTGTTTTTAAAGCAGTATTATATAACATTTTATGCTTTTTTTCTTGGACTAATTATAAATTTTCATAACTTTAGAACTTTTAAATTTTTTTAATTTAAATATTGTTGTCTTTTTTAACTATTTTTTGGCTTTTAAAACCTTGTGTATTTTCCCTTTCCTTGTGCATTATTTTAATTGCATGTATCATCACATTGCTTTCTTCATTGTACTTTGTTTTTTCACTCTTATATCTCTGACAGTCTTTTAATGTAACTTTTAATTTTTTAATTTTTAACTATGTTTTACTCCTTAACTTTTTCTTGGCGCAGCATGTCCCTACAGGGACTTTGTGCCATAAAACTCCAATCAACCAATCATTTGGCATTTCATAAAACTAAATTCAGCGTCGTAATAATCTTTTCTTTTTACAGTGTAGCTAAAACAAAACCCTTGTTCAAAGTTTAAACTTGGCATTATGCTAAGAGCGCTTCGAAAGGAGGTCGCAAAGTTTCAATGCCACCTTGGTCCGTTCCGCGTTTTTCCAGATAGGTTTTTAACTTTTAAGGACACTGGAGGCGTATTGAAAGATCTACTGAATGCAAACTAGTTGCGAATCCCATAGTAGTTATGTGATTAATTCCAATTAAATGAGACTGTTTTAAACAATTTGACGTTTATTGTTTTTATACTGCTACTGCACATTGTATTACACTAATGTATCATGAAAAGTTGTTATCTGGGTTTAAAAAGCTGATGGTACATAGAGTACGCCGTCTCTGTCATTATGTATGTCCAAACAGTCCGTGTCTTTAAGAGTTAATATCTCGGCTAATTATCGACGATTTTTTTCGAAAATAATTATCAATAATGCTTTTATACTTATGCTACTATAGGTACAGTCGTGGAAAAAAAAAGTAAACACCCCCTACTAACTCCTCAACAAATTATCGTAGAAGAAAGTTACTGGTACCGAACGATTGGAAATAAAGTCTACTTTTAAATGATGTATATAAAATTTGCTTAGGGGGCCATCTACACATTAAAACGAACCATAACTTTGTTTTTTTTTCAATAGAAGTACACAATTCTGACAGCATAAATGAACTCTACACCCTTCAATTAGCCTAAAAACAAATTTTTATGCAATTCGTACAGGGCTCCCAAATGGTCCCCCTTTTCCCCCCGAAGTCCCCTTTTTAAAAAAAGGTCCCCTTTAGTCCCCTTTTCTGCATTTTGGTCCCCCTAGTCCCCTTTCCAGTGACTGAAAAAATCACCGCAAAATAAAAATAATTCTAAAAATCGCTAAAAGCTCAAAAATCGTAGGGGACAAAATTTGCTATGGGGGGGGGGGTTACAAAATGCTGTAACTGCAATTCTTCCACTAATGTTAACAAATTACCTTTGAATACGGACTCATTTTAAGAAACTCATTAAGAAATCTCATTAAAATCCTAAAAATTAAAAAAAATCGCAGAACACAAAAGTTACTATGTTAAGCTACTGCTTGACCAGTCTTCAAAGACAAACCTTTGCATGCTGCAAAAAAAAAAAAAAAAATTAGAACATGTCAAATGGAGAGAAGCATTGAATTAGGAGAAGACAAAAGATTTTTTTAAAAAAATGAATTTAAAGCTCACAACTCTGAATCATTTAAAAAGAAATGGATAGAATAAAATACCTTTTTGCATATTTTTAGTTATTGGAATGCAATTTCTTTCAAACAAGACGATATACCTCTACAGAAAACTTTCGGTTGGATCAAGAATTGGAATATTTCTTCCTTTCTCATTATTTATTTTTCATACCATTTAAAATTGTTTAATAGTGTATTTTATAATGGAAAACAATGCTACAATACATATTTAAACATCCAAATTATCATAACATGTTTCTTTGGCTTAAAGATATTTTCATCAAAGAAAAAGATAAAAATTTTCTGTACTATTACCCAGGGCTGGTGCAGCCATCGGTCAAATGGGGCAACTGCCCAGGAATGCCTCTTGAGAATTTGAAATAACGTTTCCTTGGTAAATTTTTTATCTACATAAAATGTTTTTCATGATTTAAAAAAAGTGGGTATTAACTTTATTTCTTACAAAGTCGATATAATTTTTGTGGAGTGTATAGATTTTGTGAAAGTAACTGTGAACGTAAAAATTAAATATTTAAAGTATTGTAAATTATAGAAGATTTTTCAAAATTGAAAATAATTATGCATATCACATGTGAAATTAGTGGTATTTTGGTACATTTATTATCTATGTTATATAAGGACGTGAGTTTCAAAACCCGCTTTATCAAAAATTAAAAGAATAGAGTTTTTTCTATAAATTTATTCTTGCATTGAAAAAACACAACAGTCTGCAAAAGGAAAAAAAAAAAAAAAACTAGTTTTATCCTGTATTTCAGCCCTTGTAAAATCTTGATCTACAATGAAAACAAATGGACGCAGTTAGAGGTTTTTTGCGATTTCCCCAGATTTGATTTTCTGGATAAGGCGTGTTTTGAAACTCATGTCGTCATACATTATTCTATGATGGATACAATTTAAAAGTAAATTCTATTAGATGAGTATGGCAGTATAAGTTAGGTCCCATTAACTGTTTTGCCAGGGCCCTGTGGAATATTGCGCCAGCCCTGCTAACTGCTTATTACCTCATAAAAAGCAAAATCCTTTTTTATGTTCTTGGAAACAATATGAAATTGTCAGAATTCTTCTATTTATCCTCCACAAAACAAAAAGTAGAGGAGACTTCTCTATTATTACCCACTTTCCATATATCAAGGATGGACTTGTCTTACCCAGACCTGTTACTCACTTGACTAGTTTTTGAAAACGAAAATATATTTACACGGGAGATTTATTTAGTATTTTTTTTTAATCTTTTTAACTATTGTTGTCAATTCTAAGACGGCACAAATAATAATTCTTCCTTTCAAACAACAAATGTATTTTCATGTGAACGTTAAAGAGAGAAATAAAATTTTGGTGAAAATCACATCAGATTTAAAACGATATACTTAAAATGTGTTATTTAAGACAATTTTCTTATAACGTTGTTAAAAAAATTCCAAAAGTCAACAACTCTGTTTGATTTGTTCATTTATATATAGACTGATTTTCAAATGCTGTTTACTGATCTTATTTAATCAATCACGAAAACAGCCATTAAATGTCTGAACAGCAGCTGATTATACCGTAAAATCCCTCAGTGAAGCGGAAATGAATGGAAATCTGTTTACAGTGAGATCATCACTGGTTGTTTAATTATTATTCAAATCTTCCATAATCTTTTTAAAGTGGATCAAATTAGCGTGTTTTTAGAGTCTGTGGTGTCTGAACGGGATTTGTCGAGCGTAATTCATAGGGAGCAGAGCCGCCTAGTTTATCAGAAGAAAGTATTGGAATCATGAAAATAATTTCCATTTTTTTGATAGATTTGCATGTTTTAGGTTGACCTGGATACGATTTGACTATCTTTAGAAATTTCTCTCTATTTGTGATACAAAATTTGTAGCTACTCTATCTCAAAACTAAAGCATGAAATTTTATCAAATGCCATATTTAATTAGACTTTAGCACACATAGGTTTTGGTGTATATGGGCCAACAAGTGGCATTGCTATGTTACATTTTTCACAATTTACATGATAATTATACCTTAGCATCATTAGGGTGAAATTCCATCAAACTTCACATTCATTTAATCCTTGACATAAATTGGTACTGATTAGATTTTGGTGTATTTCATGACAGTGGCAGGCACTACTGGGTTGCAATTTTAATGACTTCTGTGAAAGCCAGATCGCGGCATTTTTGGGGATTAAAATTCACCAGATTTGATATGTAAGATGAATAACTGATGATTCAATATTGGTTTTGATCACTCCCCCGGGGCTTTGCCATACTAGACATTTTCCGATGAACATTATAGCTTATCCTAGCTTTTGTTGTGTAGAAAGAAACTAAATTTTATGTTTGAGGAAAATAATTAATAATATATATTAATTTAGTTTTAAATTTTAATATTCATCAGGAATCGTTGTTATGCTGTGCTCTTTTTATTCACTGATCAGTTATTTTTTTACCTATAAAAAGAAATATCAAGGTGAATGCCGAAATATTGAATACTTTTTATATTCTTGCAGTAGAATATTTAAATGTGTTTCTATAAAACTGTGCACATTGTTTAATGACATCTTATAAAGATGACCATCTAACATATTTTCTGGAGTAATTTTAAAAATGTACTTGCATATTTAGGAAAATTGGTGCAATGTTTTTTACTCATGATCCTTTTTTAATAAAAATGGTCCACCGAAGTCCCCTTTTTAAATAAAAATGGTACCCTGAAGTCCCCTTTTTAAATAAAAATGGTCTCCCAAAGTCCCCTTTTTAAATAAAAATGGTCCCCCGAAGTCCTCTTTTTAGATAAAAATGGTCCCCTTTCCCCCTTTTTGAGGACTAAAATGTGTTGGGAGCCCTGTTCGTACCATAAGTTTCCGAGAAATTATTTACTTTAAAACGAGCGTATTTTAAGGGCTGTATCCAAATTGAAGTTCCGTACCTGATTGTTAATCCAGAGAGCACCCTTCTTGATCAAGGCACCTGAAGCGCCACTCAAGGAGTCAATGAAGCCTGTTAGATTACAGGATAGCAGAATAAATTTCAAAATATCTACTCACTTCTATCATAGACGGCCCCTTAAACCATATTTTGCCGTCTTTTAAGCATAATTTGAAAACTACTTGGACGAAAAATGTGAAAATTTGGATTTCTATAAAGCAGGACTTAATAAATCTAAATCTATCAAAAAAATTGTAGGTTGTAATTCATAATTTTTTCGAATATTAATTTCGTAATTCATATCATAAAATTATAAAAATTTCAAATTCAGCGTATTTATGTTTGGGTATATTAGTATTATTTCTACAAAAAAAAAAAAAAAAAAAAAAAAAAAAAAAAAAAATAGCACATTAGGAGCATAATTCCAGGAGATATAAATAAAAATATGAAAATGCAATTTAACATTACAAGCACTAAATTTTGAATACTTATAATTCAAAAACTTATCATTCAAATGACTTGAAATTTGTTGTCTAGGCATAGTTTGAACCAAAGATTTGAAATATCTCGTTAAAATTGGGTATTGCTATTGAAAAAAATGAAGTTTGGATTCGTTTTAATATGTAGATGGCCTCTAAGAAAATTTTATATACATCATTTAAAAGTAGACTTTATTTCCAATCGTTCAGTACCGGTAACTTTCGTCTACGATAGTTTGTTGAGGTGTTAGTAGGGGGTGTTTACTTTTTTTTCCCACGACTGTACCTTCAGCGCTCCTCAAAACCTTTGCTGAATGCCCGCAAATCGAAATTTGTGTGTAATGGATAAAATGTGCTTTTCTACAAAACTATGTGACCTAGAGTAATCGCTATAATTTTCCTGCCAAGTTTAAATTAACTTCTACTATCTCTAATTTTTTCATAATTTTAGTTTCATTAGATTCGAAAAAAGATTAGGAGGGAGGTGGGGGGGGGGGGTATATTTTTGCACTATATTTTCGACGATATCTCTGGAGATATAATACCTAAAATTAAATGAAATGTATTTTTGAGTCCAGCGTTATTAAAGCTTTCACACGATATCCCACACGATATTCAGAGAAAATATATTTTTTTCAAGTAACTTAATTAGCCTCTCTACATTTTTCCTAAAAATATTTGTAAATGGTTAATAATGTGTGGGTCAATAGTCTTTATCACTTACCCCAATTTGAGTTGGGTTGGGTTGATTTTTGACGGCCGATTATCTACTCGAGGGATATAGGTCCTAGGGGGAATGCCCTCCGTGGGGGGTCTTTCTAAAGAAACCCAACCAGTATTTACGCATGGAAATCCAAGGTTCGAAGAAAACCACGAAAACTCCAAACGGTTAGGCCGACGGGCGTGATTGGGTTCGAACCCAGCACCTCCTGTCTACTAGCTTCGAGAGCAGACCCTCTCAGCCACTGGTGGGGCTCCCCCAATTTGAACTTTCCTCGTTCCATAGTTTACGAGTAAAATGGTTGTGACCGACAGACAGAGGAGTGATCTTATAATGGTTCCGTTTTTACTTTATAAGTACGGAATCCTAAAAAAAATGATGGGGTGCTTTTGGGAAGAACAGTATTTTTCTGAAGAGTAACATGCCTCTCTGCTTGAAAAGAAAAGTGTTGCCAATGTGTTTTGTGTGCACATACTTATGGAGTGATAACATAGACACTAACAAAACGGATGTAAAAATATAACAAACAACACCACAAAGTAATGAAAGATGTATGCAAGGGATAACTAGAAAAGACAGAAAAAGAATAACCTGGATAAGAAATCAGACGGAAAGTTTGGACATCATCGAGAGAATTAAACGGTTAGAATGGAAATGGGTTGGGCACATTGCAAGAGGACAAGGCATTAGATGGAGTTCAAATACGCAACAGTGGTATCCCAGAGATGTAAAACGACCTCGGGAAAGATCGAGCGACAAAATCCGAAAAGTAGTTGGAATTAATTGGATTACCAAAGCACTAGGCAAGAAATAATGGAAAAATCTGTGGGAGACTTACATCTAGCAGCGGATTGAAAGCAGTTGTTGTTGATGATATATATATTTTGAAGAATCGAATTTTTGGAAGATTTAACGGTAGCACACCCTCTTAATGTATTAAAAAGTCGAATTGTTTCATCCGGTTGTATTGCAATAGAATATATAACAACTCAGTGCAATAAAGTTGAATAACATTTAAGAAGTATTATTTAAAAAACAATGCTTAGTTTTCTTTCTTCGTTGTTTAATCGGTGATTAAGCTATTGTTACAGTTTTTAATTCACCCCTCAAACCCCTTCAGTTATTCATGCCTTTCATCGGAATAGCTTATATGAAATAAAATGGAATTTTTGTTTCTAACATGCAGCAGTTTTTATAGTAAACATATGTGCCAGTTACCTTAATACCTTTAAGCGACATTAATTATTTGGAAAAAAAACCCCCTCCATTTTGATATATTATGTAACATTCAATCACATTTTCAATAAGTTAAATTAGGATTTTTTTGTGAAAAGTATATTTCCTAAAACGTTTTATGTATATGTTAAAAGGGACTGAGAAATATTAAAAATAAAACAGAATCCTAAATTAGCAATTGACATTTCTGTGACATTACTTCTTTTATGCCTATTTTAAAGTATAAAAATATGTATTGTGTCAAAACCAGAAATGTTAGAAAATTTTAAATTTAACTTTTCTTATAAAATTTTCTGGAAAGATTCTCAGTTGAAAAAAAAATCCTGCGTTTTGCTTTTCTTCATTGTCAAAATAAATAAATAAAATAACATAAAATAAAATAAAAATAAAAAAAGGTGGAAAGGAAAGAAAATATGATTTAAAACATACACAATTCCATTCATTTAATCAATTAGATTATCATTTTTTAAGTCGAAGCACCATTATAAAGTTTAATTCTCAAACAGTCATTATTTGCAATGGGATAATGATTTTTACTATCATTATTGATTGCACAGAAACATAACCATGTTTGACCTAGCTAAAAGTTCTATAACTAGATTTAAAATACGTAAAAATTCAGCGTGCAGATATCAGTGGTTTAAAATGCTTGTAAATAACTTTTAGCTATATTATTTTTTGAACCATTACGGGTGAAAGAGCCAATATGCTGGTACTTTCATCCGCTCTTTCACTCTTTAATCAGGTTTTAATTATTGCTATTACACCACAGCT
The DNA here is from genome assembly GCA_963932465.1 of Maratus speciosus. Lineage (NCBI taxonomy): Eukaryota > Metazoa > Arthropoda > Arachnida > Araneae > Salticidae > Maratus > Maratus speciosus. The sequence goes on along the minus strand of OZ010787.1, from coordinate 155,250,302 downwards.
GCAATAGATTGGTTTTCATCACAATCAGACATATGAAAAACCCTTAAATGAAGTGTTATTGATATAATAGAAATTGTTATGCAATAATGAATCATTTATAGCCTAGGTTGTTTCAGTCAAATTTCAGCTTTTGACAGTACCGCTTCCCTAAGAAGGAAAACAAAACCAGTTCTAATTAATGCAAAAATAAACGAATTCATATGAAGCTCTATATAATAGCAAGTGGTTTATTTTATCATAAGGGTTTGTTTAAATGTTAAAATTAAAAATTGCACAACTTTGATTTTCAAATAGTACACCCAATTTTGACACCATATTTGTATTTCTTAAATCAAAGCAGCTTGGAAAACGTATAGTTTATTTACTTTAAAAAAAAAAAAAAATCTTTATAGATTTAGAAGGCGTCAAAGTTTAAAGATGCTAATTTTAAATCCCCGTGACAAACTATTGCATCTTGCTGGGCTCTAAAAAAATCCTTGGCTGGCAAGATTTTATAAAAATTCTCGATCCCTGTGCATGAAATTTATTTGATGTATGAACTGCGTAATAATTTTAAGATGATATGCCACTGCGTTTTTGATGAATCTTTGCATCTTCTGAGATATTTGATAGATAAATTTGAACCAGATATCTTTTTTCGCAGGTAAATTTTCACTTTTTTTCCGAAGACCACAGTGACATCTATGCCAGCAAACATTAACTGGCTTTACATTTAAGCCGACTTTTGCAATTAATGAGAGATTTGCATATTTCCCACTGCAATCCATCTTCAAATCTCATTCAAAATGGAATTCAGATATAATAATGTATAATAGTGCGTTGCTTTAAGGCTGTTCTCAAATCCAAAAGGGTCAAATTTCTGACATAAGTTTTAATTCATTTTTGATCGGAAACGCAGGAAACTATAAGTGTTAAAATAGCAATTAAAGCCTTTGTGCAGGAATATTAAAAAGCAAAGGAGTATAAGGTGTTGTTATTCAGAAACTATGTCATCGAACTGTTTATTCCGTTTTCTTGTAAACGCGATAGATCGTTCAAAAAATACTGTCAAAGTTGGCATTTTGAACCGAACTTCCGAACGAAAGAAGAAAATCCAGTCAACAAGGGAAGAAATATGCCGTGTCACGTGATCAAAATCGTTTATAATTCAATAGGTAATTGATTGATCAAAAAATGGAGAAAACAGTTCGATTCCAAATCGCTTCCATGGTCCGGCTTTCCAATTTCATATCTTTCCGTTAAAAAATGAATTTGTAAATGTGTCAAAACGTTTTGTGCTTGCTAGGCAGAGCACTTGAGAACAGTCTTAAGAAACACACCACAATTATTTATTAACATTTTATTTAACTATCTACCTTCTCTTTTTAAGCTTTACAGTGATACTACCACAGAAAAAAAAACTTTTAAATCACGCATATTTTTCAGATAATGTCAGAAGTGCAAATCTATTAGTACTTTTATGGGCTAACTGCGATGTGCTAGTAGTAGTAGGAGTTTGAAGAAAAACAGTTTGATGTCATACTATGTGGAATGATTAAAAATGGAAAGATTAATCTTGAAACAATTTTTAAAAGTTTTTAACTATTTTCTACTGTATACGTTTGGTATCGGGCTCTGACGATAAAAAAGTTTAGGCTTGTGTAGATCCTGATTTTGAATAGTCAAGCTTGGGCTCCAAAAATAGAGCCCAAGTTTATCTCTAGTCACATTAAAAATGGAACGTGCTGAACTTTTATACTAGTCTTTGGGCACGGACTCAAAGTGCAAATTTAATTTATTCACAAAATGGAAAAAAATTGCTATTTCAAATATATTACAAATATATTTTGAAAAGGAGGATTTCTTTTTCATTTGCATCCCTTCCGCTTTTTTGACGTTGAAAGATTGGTGGTGAAAAGTTTCAGTTCGGAATTATTCCTATATTTCTATAGTAAGAGCATTATATTTGTACATTTCTTAATTCTATAAAATACTAAAAAAATAATATAAGTAAAAGATTTGAGTGAAGTTATAAATTTTGCACAAAATCCCTACAAATACAAATTTAATTAATTAATTTTAATTGGCAAAATCTTTCTAAAATTTATTTAATGATTATGTAAATCTTCTAATGTAGTTTCAAAAATTCAAGAAAAATGCTTTAGAAGATAAAATTTTCATGAATTCATGATTTGGGACATAAAGGGTTAAAAAGGAATTGAATTGTTATTTATGAAATATAAGAGAAAATATTTCGTCTGCTTCTGTAGACGTTACATGGCCAGTGTTACTAACACAAAGAAGCCATGGGACATCCCTTGTCTATCCTTGCTTTTTGTTTGAAGTCCTTTTCCAGAATGATTGGAACACCAAATTTATGTGTTTGCTTTTTGTTTGAAGTCCATTTCTAGAATGATTGAAACACTGAACTCATGTGTTTCTGCATAGTAACGTTGACTAGAAAAAAAAGGGCACACTTTTCTTAAAAAGGGCACTATTGTAACTTATTAAAAACAATATTTTGAACTGGTTTATTTAGAGTCCCCTTTTATCAGTAGAATTTTGAGGTATTTTCCTACGACCAATTAAATTTCACAATTTTCTCCCAATCGACTGTCGAATTTCGCAATTTATTTTCCTTGCGGGTGATCGACGAATTTCACCTTTTTTTCTGAAACTGATTGAAGAATTTTGTGATTTTTTTTCACATTTGACTGATGAATTTCAAGATTTTTTCCCATGACGGATTGATAAATTTTACAATATTTTAAAGTGGCTAACTGAAGAATTTCTCTCTTTTTTTTCAAACGACCGACTGTTGAATTTCGTGATTTTTAAGGATAATTGAATGACAATTTTCGCAACTTTTTTTCCATCAACCGATCGATGAATTTTGCAACCAATTTCTACCAATTGGCGAATTTTGTGGGGTTTTTTCTTGCGACCTATTTGCGAAACTATCAGGTTTTTTTTTCATACGTTCGATGGACGAATTTTGTGGATTTTTCACGCAGCCGATCGACGACTTCCACGATTTTTTTCCCGTGAACAGTTGTTGAATTTCCGGATTTCCCCCCACGACTTAATGGTAAAACTCGCAAGTTTTTGTATGTGATCAGTGGGCGAATTTGGTTATTTTTTTCCGCGATCCACAGGAGAATTTTGCGATTTTTTCAAGTAACCGACTGGCGAGTTTCTCTATTTTTTTTCGCAAGATCGTTTGTCAAATTTCTCACTACTTCCCAGCAACCAAATGACGAAATTTCTGATTTATTTCCCTCAATCAATGGACATATTATATGAGTTTTTTCCCTTCTGCAACCAGAAAAGAATGAAGCGAAAAGTCGCGTCAGAAATGGCTGTAATGGCTACCGGATGCATAAAATAATTTAACAGGGCTGCCGGGCGCACAAGTAGTTAAAAAGAACCGACAGTTGCTTTGCCTTGCCAAATTGGCCTAGAATCAACACTACATATAGTTGTACAATGACATTTTAAAAAGAATAAGAATTGAGAATTTTAACATTTTTGACTTGTGTTGTCGGTTATCGTTTCCTTACGTGACGTTCATATTGAGACACTAAGTACCCAGCAAAGAGGAAATTGTTGGCCGGCAGCAAGATAGGTGCTGGCAATGATGGAGAAGTGCTGGCTGATGGTCTACCACTGCTGTACAGCTTCAGTCAACTTTGCTGTTGGAAATCATCAGATAAAATTCTGGTGGGCATCCATTTTATCTCATGCGCTGGCCCACCACTACATGGAAATGCACGAACTTTTGCAGTATTATTGCTGGGAACCCTTACTCTAGGTGGCGCTGCGAATATCGAAGATATTGAGTATTTGAACACAAATCTGAAACGAATATCTTAACACAATTTAAGCTGTGAAGCTAATTTTTTTTTTGAAACTGTAAAAAATACAGCACCACTGCCACCAAGAAAATAAATAAGTAAATGAATAAATAAATAAATTCTTTATTTCAACGAACATTTTTTTCTCCTTAAATCTGGTTTTACTAGGTTACAAAGGATTTCGGTTTTCATAATTTACGCAGTTCAGAATCAATAATAATAAAAAAGCGTATAAAATACACAGGATTTCTATACAATAGAATAATTTCTATACCAGTTTAATGATTGGGAACGTAAATCACAAAAGAAACAAACTTGAAATAGTATAATGAGAGCTTGAAAACTACGAGCAGTCGTAGCGTACGCTGAAAGCACTTGTTCATGTCCGATCACGAAAACCAAGCAGCATCGAGCGCGGTCAGTACTTGGGAGGGTGACCACATGCAGTTCAAATATTTCTATAGGCATTTCTATTATAGACACTTCTACAGATATTTCTATAGCTCTTGGTGAAACTAGCTTATAGAAAAAAGAGCCATAATTATATAATACTTTGTTTTTTTTATAGAATTCTATAAGAAATTTTTGTAAGGGATAGTGCTGGGCCAGCAAAGGAATAGCAGTGGGATAGGTGCTAGCACTGCAGGAAAAGTGCCGGATTGAAGTAATGTGATGGCATACCAATGTTGGCCTGCTGTTGGCCATCACTGATGGGCCAGCTGCATTCGGCTCGGACACTTTTCGACAGGTTTAAGTAATGGCACCCTTGCACTTTACCACTGATAGCACTGCTGGCTGCCATCTTTTTCCAGCTGATGGCCCACTGTTTCTTTCCTTGCTGGGTAACATCACATATTTTGTAAAGAAAAATAGCATCTGCATAATACAGTTTTTTTTTTTTTTTTGTGCAAAATGCACTAAAATAGTTAAACTGAAAAATATTTTATTTATTATTTATAAAACTTTGTAGTTTTGAAAAGCAACCATGCGAAATTGTTTACATTTACAGTAATGAGTTTGCACTCAATTATACTAAATATATTTCAATTTCTTTTGAAAGCTATGTTGTCCTGTCACTTATCCTAAGCACAGAACTATAAATTTTGAAAAATCTGAATGAAACTTGTAAATTTTTGGCTGAAAACGTACAATTTTCCTGCATTTTTCTTTTTCAAAATATTGATTACAATCAGTACAATGTCAAAAGAGACTTAAAATATTGAGGAACGAAAATTGCATACCTACCAAATTTAGGGGCCCCTAAAATCAAAGGGAGAGGGGGGTGGGTGCAGAGCTCAGTTTGTCCATTCTTTAATTAGGTTCTGCATCTGGAACAAATACCAGCCCTGCTTTATGGTCAAATATTTCCTTATTTACTGAGGCTTCAATGTGATCAAATATGGCTGCATTTAATGCTTTAAAAACAAGTGGTAAAAAATGACTGCCTATTGCCGACAAATGAGAGGTGGGCCAAACATGGCAGCGATTCAGACACTTGAAATATCTTAAATCCAGACGCATACAAGTGTCTTAAACTTGAACACTCCGTTTCAGACATTTCAGTATACAGTGATGTCAAAAGTGGATATTACTATTTATTAAAAAAATTAGTTAGTGCAATTTTTAATATGTAGACTACTCCTTATGATAAAATTAACCAGATATTATAGGCAATTTCATACGAATTAAAACAGTAATTTTCGTTTATTTTTGCAATTATTAGAATTAAAATTCTAGCCATCACTCGGATTTTCTTTTAAGGTACTGTACATTTAAAATTTTAACTCTATTAACAACTTTATAAAAATCTCAATTTAACTTGGATGTATATCTTTATGTGACATGTTGACATGTATGTTAATAAATGCATTATAGTGCATCAATTTTTATTTTATTATTATTTTATAACAACCGTTTTTCTTTCAGATGATTGCTTCATATTTTTTTTTTCGAAATTCCACAATAGTCTTATTTGATCGTATATATAAAATATTTTCCATCAAAGAAATTCGAATACTTTTTAATCTGAGGCATTATACTTGAATTATTTACAAATAATTGGAAATTGTTTTATACATAACATAAAACTTGTAGTAAACTATCTCAAATATTAGTTATAATGGGCGATTCAAAAGAGTTGCAATTGCGATTATCACTAAAAACCGCTGATGATAGAAAAAAACATCAAATTACTAAAAGTAATTACATCAAGTATAACTTTTAGATATGGCTTTTTGCAAGAGGCTGTATATGAATTCAAATATGATTTTTTTATATATATATACGGCCTATAAAGTTATTTATATTAATTTTTAAAAGAATTTGATACTTGCATTTAGAAAAATGCTGATCTAAAAAATATCTTTTGCGTCCCAAAAGTTAACGACTTATTATGCTTTGAATTTTGTGAATTTGCAATGTTTTATAGCACAAAAAAATAGACAGACGCGTTTTTCTAAGCTGCATAGTAATTGCACATTTGCTGCTGTGCTCATACACACAACACAGTATTGTGCAACATTTTAAATAAAGGGAAGACTTTTTTCACTATTGACGAAGTTCCGTGAAATCGACACAACAAATTACGGTTAGGCATTTGATGCATTTTAAGACACAGCTCTTTTCATTCATTTCTTAGAAAAAAATGCATTAATGTTTAAACGTTTAAACTGCACATATATATATATACATATAAAATATACGCATATATATATATAATATACATATATATATATAAAACCGTTATAAGACAACACAGGTACACCAAACACAAATGGGGGGGGGGCGGATATAATAAATTGAATTAGGAACACATACTTGATTGAATAATATGCAGAAAAAGAAGAAAAATAAACAAAGAAAAGATAGATGAAAGAGGTAAATAATGAATTAATAAAATATTTGTGGAACTGTGGCAGAATCGTCAGGCTTATATTATCACAGATTTCACAAACAATCTACACTCTCAGAAAAAACTGTAAATTTATGAGCGTTTGCTGTTCAATTTTCACGGGCAACAGCCTTATTTGATGAAAAACGGTCTGATCCACAAAAAAATACGGTACGACCCCATACATTTTCCTCCGTTAGGGTTTAACCCTTCATTTTAGTCGTGTTTCGAAAAATAATGTCACTTAACCGCGACCGTAACATATTTTTTAACCTGCCAAAAAGTGATTCTGCGATGATTATCTAACGTGTTATGTGCTACGGAACAGTAGGTAAAGTGTTATTGTGCTTTGAAGTGTATTATATCTTTGCCCCGTAAAATTACTGGCTGCACAAAATGATGGGCATGGATTCTTTTTTTTTACGGGGTATGACTGGTATCTCTGCTGGCGGCCTCTGCCCGTAATTTTACAGGGATATTTTTAGATACTTATAAAATTAAAGGCAATCCACATATTCTTGCAGTTCTAGCCCATCTGTTAGTAAAACTACGGTACGACCCCATGCATTTTCCTCCGCTAGGGTGTACAGCACGTTGACACAAAATGATGGGCATGGATCTTTTTTTAACGGGTATGACTGGAATCTCTGTTGCCGGCCTCTGCCCGTAAAATTTTTTAACAGCGTATGATTTGAATCTTGTACAGGCTATAATAAGCTAAAATAATTCAAGATTTGGACAATCACACATTAAAAAATTTAGAAAATGATTTAAATAAGGTATGAAAAAGGTCAAATGAGGAAACATTTCCTCTTGATTTCCCAGCATGATTTGTTAAGTCTGCACATGTTGCCAAAAAACATTGACAAATTTAGTAGATGTTTTAAATTATAAAAGAATTACTCGTGAAATATTCAAACTAAGTAGTCACAGAAGTTTAAATAACATAATAAATTCAAAAATATATTAACAGTGCTGCCATCCAGTAGCATAAATTATAGTATGGAAAAACAAAATTAATTATTCAAGTAAGGTGGAAAAATCCTACAATTTTTAATAATGTATCCAAATTAAGTTAATAAATTGAGAAAATTATTGTATATCATGAATGATTAGTTAAGGAGTAGGAGAATACATTAATTAAATGAAAGATCAATTAAAATTATGTATAAAAATAATAAAATAAAATTAAATAAATGAATTAATTCTATGTCAGTACAGAATAATATTGTATAAAAAATTTAATAATTAAAGGGGCCTAGGAAACATTTAAATAAGACAAAACATATTTCTGTATATTAAAGTAAGATGATTGATGAAGTGATTTAGATATAACATTATCCCTCACAAATCAAAGAAGTTAATAAATATCAATAAATGAAAAGAAAACTTCAAGAAGTAAATGATATGAAACCACTTCTGTTAAATAGAAACGAAATGTGCTGAATCAAATAAAGAATAACAAGTAATGAATGGCTGCATTATGAATGAATAACTCTCTCTCGATATTTTTGGTAAATAATAAATTAACCATTGCATCTTAAGTATCCATACAGCACCACCCCCACTCCATAATGTACTATATACCCTCTCAGCGGTCCTATTGTATTTTCCTTTTTTTCATTTTATATATATATATATATATATATATATATATATATATATATATATATAATGAATATATATATATATATATATATATATAAAATTTTATAATATGAAAAATTACCTAATGAGTTAATCAGTTAATTTTTACCAAACAACACCACCCTCATCCGTACACTAACATCTACCCACCAAACCTTCCTGTAGATTAGATCATGAGCAAACTAATATATAAGAGAATATAGGAATTCTTTTGGAAAAGCATGATGTATTACATCAAAAAATAGTTGTTTAATATTTTTATTAATAAGATGAGAAGAGCATAGTCATTTTATTCTAAAGATATGATTAAGAAGCATATTGCGGTAAACTGAATTATGAATTCATGATTTAAAATGGCTAAAGGTATTAACTTTGAATTTAAAATCTTTACATTTGTCATAAATGTCTAATAGTTTTGTTATCTTGCAATATAAGTTTTAGATCTAAAAAATTGAATAGTATTATTAGATAATAGGGTTTCCGATAATTCCAAATTAGTAGGATAATTTACTGGAAATGGAGAAGTGTGTGATTAGTCTCTCTCTCTCTCTCTCTTTGTATATATGTATATATCTGGTGTAATTTCATAATAATTATATCTTACAATTTTCAATTTTGGCGTATTTAAAAATAAATTATTCTCTTCCATGTATATTTCCCCATTTAATTTACACATGTAATTTCATTATATATTTCTCGTAATTGCGATATATATTGCAAATATGAAAAATAAAAGTATATTAACAGATTGGCCGATGGGCAATTTTCATCAAATCTGAATTTAAAAAGTCCTTCCGGCCAGTGCCGGGAGGAAGAGGTATCTTTCATATTCCTTATTTTTAAAAAGCAAGCTTATATTATTCAAACACACGAAGCTCAATTTAGTGGAAAGCAATTATAGGAGATTCAATAATAATTTTTATCAATACTAAATCATTATGAATGAGAATTTCAAGAAATTAGTCAGCTTTATCCAAGCTGCTTTTATTTAAAGTAACTTATATTTGGTTGCCAAATTTGGCGATACCTTGAAGTTCCTGCCATTTTAAGACAACATGGTGGATGAGGCTAACGAGTGAACTTGGTCGAGACCTTAGTAATTCCTGTGCACATGCTCACTCACATCGGAATCAGTTGATATTATACAAGTGCTGTCGCAGGCAAAAAATCAGATTTTTCAAAATGTCACCGACATTAGAAATTGAAACTGCTATATCTGAGCCATTTTTTAAAATAAAAACAAAACAAAAAACGCTCTGGAATATCATGGTCAAATATTTAAGAAAGAAACCTTTTTCAATTTCTAATTTTTTTGTACCTCACTTTAAATATAATTTTTTATTTAATTTAATGGACTCCATTTTGAAACAAGATGGCTGATGAAGCTGGCCAGCGTACTAAGTCGAGACATTACGATATACTATCCACATGCCTTCTTACATCGAAATAGGTTATTAAATACGCGTGTTATCACGTGGCAAATATCAGATCGTTTCAAAATGTCAGCCATGCTAGAAATTCAAAGTGCTATAACTCAACCATTTTTAAAGATATATACGAAACAAAAACTGCTCCAGAATTCTTGTATTGTCAAACACATACAAAAGAAAAAATAAATAAAAAAAAATAAAAAATCTTTTTCATTTTCCAATTTTTTGCTACCTCATTTTAAATTTTAAATTTTAAAGAAAATTTTAAATGGCCGCCATTTTGAAACAAGATGGTGGATGAAGCTGGCGAACGAACTCGGTCGAGACATTGGTACGTATTATGTATACACCAAGATACATCCAAATTGGTTCATAAATGCGCCTGCTATCGCGTGACAAATATCAGGTCGTTTCAAAATGTCAGCCACACTAGAAATTAAAAATGCTATAACTCAGCTAGTTTTTTAGATATAGACAAAACAAAAACTGTTCGGGAATCTTTGTATTAAGGTCAAACACATACAAAAAAAATATTTTTCATTTTCCAATTTTTTGGTACCTCATTTCAAATTTTAAATTTTTAAGAAAATTTTAAATGGCCGCCATATTTGAACAAGATGGCGGATGAAGCTGGCCAACGAACTCGGTCGAGGCTTTGGTATTCACTATGTATAATCGAAGTTACATCAAGATCGGTTCATAAATACGAGAGTTACAGTGTGACAAAGATCATATATATATATATATATATATATATATATATATACACATCAACTTTTGAACGGAGGGTGGTTTCGGGGTCTGGGAGTCATGATGGATGGAAATATACCAAAATTTTTTGAAATCGCTTTCCTCCGAACGGCTGCAATAGGTAGCTTTTTGTAATGAAAGCTACCTAAAACAGTAGAAGCTGCTCCCTGTTCTGAAAGTCTTTTATAAATTGGTGTTCTAGATAGGTTTCCCAAGTTTATGCATCGGTAAATATCTTTCAATGTACGTATTTAATGTAAAATGTCTTACAACCTAAAAAAATATAGACAACATGATATAAATGCATTTTCTATAAGGTAGAAGCCACGCCTTTAGTTAATGATATTTTTTGAAAGAAAACAAGAATTCTCGTTTCCCGTCGTGAATGTGTTAAAAAGATACTCCAAACTTCCTCTAAAGTGTTATTAATAATTTTTTGAATTTGCAAATATTTTGCTTCTTAGAAATTTCCTAACCAATTATGAATGCTGGTTGTTTATATTATGCCTAAAACGACGATGAAAGTTTGTTTTAATTGTATCTGTTACCTCAAGTGCTATCCTTCAATTCATTTGTAATCTATTTCAGTGAAAACCTACACCAAACTTTGAAAAACTCTCAATTAACTTTCATCTTCGTTCTAGGCATATCAGATTCCTAATTGGTTCGGTAGTGTTTCGGAATCAAAACAGTGGATTTAAAAGAAAAGTAAATTATAATCTTTTTAGTGAAACTTTTAAACCCCTTTTAATATTTTTAATTTTTTTTTGTCAATTTCTTATTTCCTGCAATATTATTTTTATTTACTTTTTTTATTATAATTTTTAGCTGAAACATGTGCTGGAAGATCTATGAAACCACAAAGGGTCTAGCCGGATAAGCATAGCGAAATGGTCCCCACGGCCGATGTTTGAAATAACATGTGTGGTAATAAGGCTCACCATGAGAATACAATATAGAGTGTTTTTAGCCTCTGACCTTAAACTGTGCTTGATATAATCGGGGAAGTATACGCTGGCGCTACTATTTTTCAAATACGTTTTTCACAAAAAGTACAGAAGTTAAAAAAATGAAACTAACACCAATTATTGAAGAATATATTAGTTCACATTATATATTTTTTTCACATTTTTACAAAAATTTTAACATAGAAAAATAACCAAAATATTAAAAAAAAATTATTAATGAAGTAATTTTATATTTACACCAACCAAAAAATTACAGAATAAGCCTCAAAGTATGTACTTTTAAGAAAAAAAATTTCGTTAAAATCAAAGATGCGCTTTTTGAGTTATAAAAAAATAATGTTAGCAACTTTCTAAAATATTCGTAACTTTCCCTGTTTGCATTTGCAGAAATACGCTACTATCAATGCATTGGTCGATTCGTGACATTTCCACTCGTGCAGGATGCGCAATGCGCCAAAATCAGATAATGTTTCCATACATACCACTTCCCTATAGGTTTGTTTCGTGTTTGTAAACATTCTGCTATTTTGGAGTACTGCGCATCCTTCTCTCATAATAATATCAAGTCGATGGTGTAGTCCATTGTGCAGGTGAAGCTATAGGGGTTGTAAATATATAAGGTTATCAACTTTTTTGTAATTCCGGACCCCCTCCCAAACTTCCGATATCATACGTTATCATTCCTCGAATCCCCCTCCCCCTAATAATATTGTTATCAGTGTTTAAAAATTCTTTATATTTTTACAATTGTTTTCCTTTTTTTATACCTTTGCAATGATATACAGGTATGGTTGTACATTTTTTATTTGCATATTTTACTTATTTAAACAAAGAGAAGAAATTCGTAAGATATCACTGTTATATAAAAAATAACTTTATACCAAATAACATTTTAAAGAAATATTATTTAAAAGTTTTTAATAATAACTCTTTGTTACATAATGCATTGAACAGTAATATTGTCTTCTTGCATTTCGCCCTTGCACGGGGCTAAACAGAACATCTTGTAAACAAAACAGGCGGACAACATTCTTCCCCACTTTTTACTAGCAAAAATAACAAGTATAATTTCGAATCTGGTTTCTCTAACAACGAATTATATACGCATATGGCAGGAGAATATTAATGGCGAACGTTGGGTTATTCCCTATTTTGGAATGAAATGTTTATAATCATTCAGTGGTTTTAATTACAACTTTGTATTTTCATAAAAAGAAGAAAACAGACTTAAAAAAATTAAGTTAACGGATGTAAAGAAAAAGATACCAAAAAGTAAATTTTGTTTTGATCAAAAATGATAACGATATATAACGATATCAAATTATAACTCCCCCTTCCCCTACAGATATCCTACGATGTCAAGTGCCAGACCCCCCCCCCCCCCCACACACACACTCGCTCCCCCCTAAAGTTACACGTTATATATGTACACTGTTCAGCTCCATAGCTTTCTTCTATGTGAAAATCATCGTAGGCAAATGTTACTGTTTTGTTTGTCAATTAGTGATATTATTATGAGAGAAGGATGCGCAGTACGCCAAAATAACAGAATGTTTACAAACACGAAACAAGCCTATAGGGAAGTGATATGTATGGAGACATTCTCTTATTTTGGCGCACTGCGCATCCTGCTCGAATGGAAATGTCACGAATCGACCAATAGACTATTTCGTTAGATGGCAACGAGTCACGTGATTTCCACCTTTTTCCATCTTTTTGACGTCATCACCGCTAATGGAGCCGGAGATTTGGTGTTTTTCTTGGCGATTTTCTGGCAACCTCGTATTACGGCAGTTTGTAAACAAAATTTTATAACACGAGTATTACAACTTATAAGAAACAATATATAAGACAATATGTTTAAGAATTTTAATAAAATCAGTATTGCAGGTTATCATCGAAATTTTTATTAAATATACAGTGGGTATAAAAGGTTTCATACGCAGCTGTAATATATAAAAAAGTTTATTTTTTACTCAAGATTCTTTATTATGAAGAAAATGAAAATTTGTAGTTACAAAAAAATCACTATTGATTTACATATTGCAAACGGAAACTTGCATATTTATTAAATGCCCCAATTAAAACACCTATTGTACATAGTACCTATTGTACACATTATATATATATATATATATATATATATATATATATATATATTACGTAACATTAAAATCAATAGAGATATGTTTCATCCGGACTAGGGAAGGGCATTATTTAATGTACTAGGAAAAAAAACCCTGTTACTATGCTGGAACATAATATTGCATTAATATGTTACCGAAAAGTCCCTGTCAATTAAATAACATATGGTTTTAAATGGCAGCGTCTTTATTCATTTGCTTTAATCAAGAAATCAGTTTCGTGCCTTTAAAATAGAACAATATTCACAAAAAACGTCCTCCATCGTTTCTTTTCTGACGTGCGCCCCTAGTTTGGCCCATCTTCCCCCTCTGGTTATGGGCAACTCTGTTAGGTGTGTGGTGCTAAAAATTTATTGTGCATTTCATCAATCTTTAATGCATGAATAGTAATGACTTGCAGCACTAATTAAACGCTTTTTTCGGCACTAATTAAACGCTTTTTTCGGCTTGGTGCCTGGTGCTGGGTCATCAGCATCATCACATACTTTCACCGATTCTGATTGCGCAAAGTAGAGCATAAACCAAACACTGGCACAAATAGTAAATCAGGAAAATATCTGAAAATTTCTAAGAAAAAACTCATGCTTGGCATGTTTTGTACTCATGAATCGTATATATTGTCTTCATTTAGCATTTCCATACAAAAAAGTCAAATTTGACTTATAAAACCCAGCAAAGTTTTATCTAATTTTTGATCTGAACAATTTCTTTTCAACTAAAAATATATTTTCGTGTTTTAATTTTCAACAAGTTATTTTTGTTGAATTTTGCAATATATTTCATTTATGTTATGTAAATGGAAAAAAAGCATTGATTCCCCCCCCCCCCCCACCTTTAAAAAATGCTGCGAAACAGGATTTCATGTTCCTTAAATTTATTAAAAGTACCTTTTTGCAACATTTAAGTAAAATACATTTATTTACAATTTCATCTCTTAAAAATTTTAATTCTCGATTTTGAATAGAAAATCTATTTCCAAAAATAACAAAACATTGTTTAGCTACATTCAAATAAAATCCATGAATTTATAATGTTTTAATTGATTAGCGCATTTAAAACGGGTACATTAAATCTTCAAATTATTTCAACTGAAAGCAGCTGAAACGTGTTGGAAACCAACCGCAGATAATTCCTTAATTCATTCTGAATCACGCCATCAGTAAATGTGTTCTTAACATATAAAATTATCTTTTTATCACTTGGTAAGCTTGTGAATAAAGACAGATAAAAGAACATCTTTGCAATTATATATCTGTTAAAATTTTCTGCGGCCAACATAACATTTGCTTATTTCGAAATATTTGGTACAATAATCATTTAAATTAAAAAATACGCTGAAGGATAAATTTATCTGAATGGCAGTTTTATCCGAGTGAAATGACTTTTGATTAAGAATGATTTATTTATTCTTCCTATTTTTGTAAGGAATCGTTTTGCGTTGGCGGTTTATTTGAATATTTAAAAGGCTTTTTACTGCGTACTCATGGAGTTTTTTTTTTCTTTTAGGGAAGGGGCGAGGGGGATTCCTGCACTATAAATTTTGTTTTTTGGAATTTTTTTTTATTATTTTTGTTTTGTCATTGTTTTAATTTGCTGAAAAAAAGAAAGAAAATAGCCTCCTATAATTTGTGAGAAAACTTAATTTTAGTACAGTTGTAATTAATTTGAAAAACTTATTTGTACGAACGAAATTTGTTTGGATGAATTGCATTTGATTAAAAGTATATAAATGATATTTTTGTGTTCTTGTGATATTAGTCCTCCATTTTAAAATGCGTTAATAGATATATATGGTTGTTATGAAGTCGGGGATCAAATTTCTCGTTTTTAATACTTTCCAACGTAGTTGCAAAGTGTTTATGAATGCGGATTGTCTGTCTGTCTTTGCTTTAACTCGCGTAAATATTAGTCCGATTGCCATGAAATGGATATGTCTTATTTGGGTTTAGTATGGCATGTTCGGTATTGTAAAGGAAGTGTGTATAGCATATTTGGTTCATTTATAGGGCCACACAAAAGGACTCCGTTACATTACGGTATATGGGGAAAATCGCTTGCTGTGTATTTTAATGATATTACAATATTTAAGACATATTGAAATTGATATAAATCACTGAGGTGTACTACAAGGTTATTACTATAGACCAGGGTGTGCATAGAACTTATCGTTTATTTACAGGAACACACAAAAGTATTTTGATATAGAAGAAAATGAGCAATAATTGAATTTTTGAAGCCACGAACAATAATTGCTGGAAGAACGTTTTCAATTGTGGTATGCGTTTTTAAATTTAACTATTTTTTAAATATTACTTGGTGTGTATCAATTCCAAATCATATACAAGGTCGAACAACAGTTCTCAACAACATTCGTTTATTGGTTGAAATTGCTGAGCGGAAGTTTTAAAATGTATTATGCGTTTAATACATTTTGCATACTATGTAGTATGCATACGTATCTGTAGATCATATACAGGGCTGCAAAAAAAATCGTATATTTTAACGACTATTCATGGTAAAGGCAGAAATTGTGTTTTCAAATGCATTATGCGTTTTCCGAATTGTTCATTGAAGACGTCATCTTCCACCTTTGTCAATTGCGATGTTTTGTTATGGTATTCTGAATGTGTTGGAAAGAGTTTCATAATCTTTACTGTATGCATGATTCTCTTTTTTTTTGGGGGGGGGGGGGGAGGATTAGAAATCGTGTTGTTAAAACTGTGTTAATTGTCATACAGGGTATCTCTTATCGTTTACCAATAATTAATTTGTAAACCGTTAGTTTTAAAGGTATAGTTCCAATTGCAAAAATGTTTCACATTTTGTCCTGCATCACATAAAAATCGATTTACATTACAATAATTACTTTTTAAATAGATAAGAAATTACAAATTTTCTACAATGCCTTGTCCTATAAGTTTGATTTAGAAAATGTTTTTCCATGTTCTAACAAGTAAAACAGCAAAAATTTATTCTTTTATGGTCAAAACTTACTGAGTTATGATACTTAGAATTTTATGAATTTTCAATGTTTTAATCACTATAAATACAAAAACACGTTTTTAGTGTCAGAGAACGCTAAAAATGCATGAAATTCAAAGTATCATAACTAGGTAAGTTTTTGTCTTGCAAAAATTAAGTTTTTAATCACAAACTAATTCATCTCAATAGAAAACAGCATTTATAATTATAAAAACATGTATAATAATCACTTATAAACAAATTAAGTTAAAATAATGCTATAAAAAGTGATAGAATATCTTTATTAAGACTTACGATCGTTTCATCGCACAATCGGCGACATTTTCAAAATCAATCATAATAGAAAATATTTTCACATTACTTAAAAACAATAATATAGTAAACAATGTCACGAGACATGAAGCATAATGAAAATATTGCAACCATAAAATAAAATAAAAATTAAATTAGCTATTTGCGAGCGTGGATTAATTTTCACATAATTTAAAAACAACAAGGTAAAACAATGTCACGAGACATCAAGCATACTGAAAAACATTGCAAAACATAAAATAAAATAAAATTAACTTGGCTATTTGCGAGTGTGGATTAACTTTTACTATTGTTTCTACAATTACTTAGTATCTCTTTCCAAATTCTAGGTAAATCAAGGGACATAGAATCATTGCAAATATTCTCGTTGCGTAAAAATATTTCTGTTGATTCTCGGACTATGGATGGAAAATAAAATCTTGATGGATAAATTAACTTGCTATTTTTAAATTCAATCTGTAAAGGTTCTTCGCTGCATAATCTGGCCAAAGCTGTGGTTCTTCTATTGTATTTGATGTCTGCTATATGTTCTTTGATTCTAGTTTTAAGTTTTCTGCTTATACGAAATACCTTTCACCAAAGAAGATGGAACAAAGCAGTTTTATATAGGTATGACAAGCAGAAAACTTAAAACTAGAATCAAAGAACATATAGCAGGCATCAAATACAATAGAAGAACCACAGCTTTGGCCAGATTATGTAGCGAAGAACCTTTACAGATTGAATTTAAAAATAGCAAGTTAATTTATCCATCAAGATTTTATTTTCCATCCATAGTCCGAGAATCAATAGAAATATTTTTACGCAACGAGAATATTTGCAATGATTCTATGTCCCTTGATTTACCTAGAATTTGGAAAGAGATACTAAGTAATTGTAGAAACAATAGTAAAAGTTAATCCACACTCGCAAATAGCCAAGTTAATTTTATTTTATTTTATGTTTTGCAATGTTTTTCAGTATGCTTGATGTCTCGTGACATTGTTTTACCTTGTTGTTTTTAAATTATGTGAAAATTAATCCACGCTCGCAAATAGCTAATTTAATTTTTATTTTATTTTATGGTTGCAATATTTTCATTATGCTTCATGTCTCGTGACATTGTTTACTATATTATTGTTTTTAAGTAATGTGAAAATATTTTCTATTATGATTGATTTTGAAAATGTCGCCGATTGTGCGATGAAACGATCGTAAGTCTTAATAAAGATATTCTATCACTTTTTATAGCATTATTTTAACTTAATTTATAATTATGTCAAAAAATTATTACAAACATTTTGTTTAAAAGACCTTCTAATTAAAACATTCGTTGACCGCATGCACAGCGATTAGCTATATGTTATAAAAATAACAGGTTGTTGGAACCTTTTACCTGTACAAGTGAGCAACGATGTAACCTCTTAACCAAAAGTAACTATATTTCCCATTTCTAATCCGGACACACTTATAAGACTTAACTTCACGCATTTATTAACTGCTCAAATGTGTTTATCTTTTCAGAAATTATTATAATTTACTTGTAAATTTTACTTTCTTTGTAATTTCTGCTTTTGCACAATCGGTTATGTATCCAGATATTGTTTTAATCGCTGTTTTATTTACATTCCATGTTATTTCCTTATTTTTCTGAATTAGAATTTATCAAATTCTAAAATTAATCAAATAATGTAAAATCTGTGCTTAATATGATATAGTTTAAGGAATTCTGGATACATTAAATTCATTAACAGTATTCTTAAGTAAATGTTTGCCAACATTTCAATTTTCCCTCTGTTGCATGTATCTAAAAGTAAAGCATTCTTTTAACACTAAGTAATGTGAAAAAAATCGAATCCCTTTTATAGATATCTTATTTAAAGTATCACACATCTTAAAAGTGTTTTAAAACTTTTTACTCCTTATTTTTTTTAAATGTTTATTGTGTCATTACAAGTTTGATATATTTTGAAGTTCATCATTAATTGTTAAATTAATTGAAAACTAATATTCTAAAATCTGCGGAGACAGAATCGCTAGAAGCCAAAGAAATGTTCCATTGGTATTAGTTATCATATCGACAAAAACCTATCGCCATCAAAGAAGTTGGAAATATTCCTTCTTCCATGATCGCCATACTATAGGATTAAATGCCAGTAATGGTTGATCGTAAATGTCACATTCACTTGACTTTAAGCAAGTTACACGGCAGAGTTGTATAATATAGACGCACGCCGTGCGCTGAAAAATTTCAGGAAAATTCGGAACTTTGCGGAAAATTTTTTAGAAAAACAAAAGTAATTTTTGTTCTTGTATTTTTTTAAATTAAGTGATCCCAATTTTTTGTGCCATTTATTTATTGTTTGCCAGGAGCGATTGTGTTCCGAATTTTGCAAAAAAAATTTAAAAGTCGGCCCTCAGTCCGAAAATTCAGACATAAAAAAAAAAGTCACTAAAATATATTGCAGATTTCAACAAATGTTTGCGGAAAATAAACCAATTTCGTCAATAGTTCTTAGAAAAAATCGCCAATTTTTCAAAACATCGCGGAAAAAGCACGAATTTCGTCAAAGGACTGCGGAAAAATGTGAATTTCTTCAAAGAATCGGGAAAAAAAGATAATTTTGTCAAAGGAGAGCAGGAAAAAATGAATTTCATAAAAGCATAGCAGAAAAGCACGAATTTTGTCAAAAGATCGCGAAAAAAAACACAGATTTTGTTAAAGAATCGCGGAAAAAACTAATTTCGTCAAAGGATCGCGACACACACTAATTTCGTCAAAGGGCCGCCGAAAAAGCACGAATTTCGTCAAAGGATCGCGAAAAAACCACGAATTTCGTCAAAAGATTAAAGAAAAACACAAATTTCGTCTAAGTATCACGAAGAAAAGCAAATTTCGTCAAAGAATCGCAGAATAAAAGCAAATTTCGTCCAATGAGTGCAGGAAAAAAAAAAGAATTTCGTAAATGCATAGCAGAAAAGGCAATTTTGTCAAAAGATCGCGAAAAAAATGCAAATTTCGTTAAAGAATCGCAGAAAAATTAATTTCGTCAAAGGATCGCGAAAAACCCCCGCGAATTTCGTCAAAACGCCGCGGAAAAAGTGTGAATTTCGTCAAAAGATCGGGACAAAATGCAAATTTCGTCAAAGGATCACAAAAAACGCATATTTCTCTAAAGGATCGTGAAAAAAACACAAATTTCACCAAAGAATCGTGGAAAAAAAGGGAATTTCGTCAAAGGGCCGCGGAAGAAACAGAAATTTCGTCAAAGAGCCGCAATAAAAACTCATCGGTCTCTTTAATGATGATGCCTATGAATGGACCTCTCCTTACAAAATGTGATTCAGTTGTTTCAGAAGCAATGTCACATTATTTCTGTGAACAGAGTGACAGGCATTTTGGGCGAAAAGGTCACAATATTAAGGATTGGGCTGTTTCTAAATGCATTGACAAAATAACTGATAAGAAACTTATAATGCATTATGATGCTTCTTGTCATGGATTTTTAGCTATATTATTTTTTTTAACTAACATAATTATTCAATTAATATTAATTATTTTTAATTTAAAATAGTAATTATTTTAAAACTATTGTTTTTAATTCATACCGTCAAAATAATGTAGCTAACACATTATTTTATTAAACATTAAATTAATTTGCAGAAAGTTTTTGGTTTTATACAAGTCTGTTACACGGATTTACGTCATGAAGTGATTTTTATTTTGACGTTTTATTTGTATTTTTATTAATGTTATACTAATTTATTTGTTCGTTCGCTATTTAAAATGAAATATGTCAATTTGTGTAATTTGGCGAGTGGCTTGGCGATTTATATAACTTGGCGAAATGGGTTGACGGGATAACTAAGTAGTACCGTTCCATTTTAAACAGGTTTCATTCTTAACAGCAGGGCTTGATTTAAAAAAGAAAAACTGGAGATCTAATATTTTTGGAGTACTAACAACATTAGTGTATCCTCCAGTTCCCTTAACCAGCATATAGTATTTCATATGTTATTTTGAATAATGAAGCATTTTTATCTTTAGCAAAAGATAATAATATAGTATTTTAGATATATCTATCCATATATGCATATGTAAGAAAATCTAGTAAATATTTTTATAATCATGTAGGTGGGAAATTTGCGGAAATTTTACTCAAGAAGGATCTTTTTCTTTCAACCAAAACCAACCAGCAAATTACAATATACAACACTGTTCCGATTGGCTTTGGTACGCAGTATTTCTGTTTATAAGCTCCAGGTAATACAGTAGACTGCCTCAAATCCGCACAGCCTGGGGCCAGAGGTTGTGCGGATTTTACAATTTTGCGGATTTCTGGTAATTGCTTTGTTTACATTTTTTAAACAGTAATTTGAATGTAATAATGTAATCAAAATTATAATAAATTCTTGCAATGTAGTAAAATATTAAAATAATTAAGTAAAGTAATAAACTAAAATAAGAAGTAAGATAATTAAAAAAATTTATTAAAAGTAAAGGTCAGATAAATAATAATTTATAATTAAATATGCTTAATAAAGATGAGATACATTTTCCTTGAATTATTTAATGAAGCTTTTCCCATAAAAGTAATGTATTGATTCACATCAAAATCATAAAGTAAAGAAGTTTTGTATCAGGTTTAGCCAGTCTTAATAACCAAAAAAGCTTGATTAATACATAAATAAATTTGTAAAAAGATTACCAGTGATATCAGCAATATCTTTTTTCAGAAATAAATCTATACTTCCGTCATGAAAAACCAGGAGTTCAGTCATGTTATCGAGAATTACATATTAACATACATACGGAATGATATAAAGCTAAAAAATTGTGCAATTTTGCCCGTATATATGAACTGAAAATTTCATTTTTACATCTGTGATGATGTGCAGATGGCATTTGTGGATTTTAGGGTTGCGGATTTGACGGAATCTACTGTATTTAAATACAGGAGTCAGTGCAAATTAAGTATTGCTTAGGAGGCATAATATGTATTTTGGGGGTTTACACACATGCTAATTTCCTTTTTACTTAAATTACTGCATGCAGAGAACATAAAAAGGATTTATTTTAATGTGCTTCTTTCACTATTATTAGATATAGCAACCATTTATTTAGAGTCAGTTTGACATCAGACTGAAAGCATCTCATTAAAAAACATGTTATATGTAGTATTTTTTTTCGCCTTCAAGTTGAAATATCTATTGGTGTAGATGTTTTAACTCTAAATACATTTAAATGAATGTACTACATTATTTTAATGCACTTACAGTAAAGGTTTTTAAATTTATGTATGAAAAATGTGCATTATCTGCTTAGAATGACACCAATTCAGGTTTGTGAAAACACAGCAAGTGTGATTTTTTATTGGCTAATAGAAATATTGTTTAATACACAGTTTGATTTGTGGCAACAGGTAAGAAAACATTGCATTGGAAAATTTTATTTTTTTATTTTTTCAATTTGACAATTTTACTTCTATTCTAAAGCCTTATATTAAGTTTCTCACAAATTGGTCTAAAATTGTAGATTTGTACAAACATAGGTGCTGCAAAGGGAGGGTTTCAGCGTCAAAAAACCTCCCAGAGTATTTTAAAAAGGTCCTTCCGGCCTGTGCCAGAAGAAAAAGGTAACTATCATATTTCTTTTTTTTTTAAATCCAGCTTATTTTACTAAAACAGACAAAACTAAAATTAGTGGAACCCGATTATAGAAGATCTAATACCAGTTTTCATCAACATTGAACATGAATGAGGATTTAGCCAAGTTGGCTTCATTTAGAGCGATTTATGTTTGGTCGCCAAATTTTGTTGATATCTTGAAGTGCCTGCCATTTTAAAACAATATGAAGGATGAAGCTAACCAGTCAAGTCTATCAAGACCTTGGAAAATACTGTGCGTGCTCTCAGTCGCATCGAAACCCGTTAATATATATTAGTGTTGACTCTAGAAAAAAAGGACCGCCAGGCGGGAATTTTTCAAAAAGGGAACGCTATTATAAAGAAAAGGGTACATTTTTTCAAAAAGGGAACACTATTCTAAAAAAAGGGCACATTTTTTTTCAAAAAGGGGGCACTTTAGTCCACGAGCCAGCAACAGATTTTGATGACCAAGTACCTCTCGGCCGATAATTTGTAAAATGCTTCAGAAAGTTGTATCAAGAAACTCCGTGAACGTCAGCTGCGGTTCCGTGGGTGGGTTGAGCAGCGGTAGCCTCTCAAACGCGTAACAAAAAAAAAAAAAAAAAAAAAAAAAGTCATTTCCTCCCGGTTGAAAATTTGTCAAATTATAGTTAACCTAATATCTTGAAGAAAAAAAATCAGCTGATTATAAAGTGGTGGTTAATACGTCACCTAATCACACGAACATGAAAAATATATACAGGGTGCAAAGGAAAGTCCCTTTGACCTGAAAATACTTGCGAACGGAAAGAGCTACAGCTATGGAATTACAACAGCTATTGGGGTAACGGTATAGTAAAGTGACTACGCCCTATTTAATTCAAACGACGGCAGCGCCCCCTGGTGGCGAAATTTGGAAGATAGCTATTGAAAATCGTAAATGAAAAGAAATAGAGCAAAATTTCCAATTAGAAAGTTTTAGAGCATCAATTAATTAGTACGAAATGACATTTGGTTTACTTAAAGATAAATACTTTAAGATAAATCTTCGCCCGCATACCCAAAAATGTCCGAAATCCATTCACTCTATTTTGTGTAAACGTTTGAATGGAATAGCCAGAAGTATGAAGAAATACGCACAATTTATGGTATAAATACGTGCTTATCTCAATACGTTTTGATAACATCACACACACACACACAAAAAAAGACAAACTGTCTCACAGTGATAAAAAGTTAATATTCAGTATGTTAGAAAAGTTTGCCATTGCTCACGATACACGTTTGTATTCGTGAGAGTAATTCTACATGCCACATTTATCAGCATGGAACGTCTATTGCTAGCCTCTTCAATACGATGACATAGATTAAACCCTTTCAAGGGTGGTGGCTAGACGGTCTAGCCACCTAATTTTAATTCTAAAACCGCAAATGGCAGCAAGAATATTTTAATAAAATTTTGCTTTTGTAATTAAAGTGAAAATTAGTGAAGTTTTTTTTCTCTAAGAAATTCGTTTCAATATTCTGGTGTCAGTAAATTACTTCATCAGTTTACGAACAGAATTCTTCTGTCCCTGAAAGGGTTAATCTAAAACTTTAAAGGCATTGGAAATTAAATTTTTACAGACATTACAGCACAGTATAACGTCACAATCTGAAATTGTGCACTGCTACATTTACTTAATGTGAATATGCAAAGTTGAATCGTCGCTCACCGATTTCGGACATTTTTGTGTATACAGGCGACGATTTATCTTATCCGTGTGAACCAAATGTCGTTTCGTACTAATTAATTGATGCTCTAAAACTTTCTAATTGGAAATTTTGCCCTATTTCTTTTCGTTTAAGATTTTCAATAGCTATTTTCCAAATTTGGTCACTAGGGGGCGCTGCCGTCGTTTGCATTAAATCGGGCGTAGTCACTTTAGTATACCGTTACCTCACTTTCACAGCAATAGCTCTTTCCGTTTGCAAGCATTTTCAGGTTAAAGGGACTTTCCTTTGCACCCTGTATATTTTTTTCATGTTCGTGTGACCAGCTGACGTATTAACCACCACTTTTTAATCAGCTGGCTTTTTTTTTCTTCAAGATATTGGGTTAGCTATAATTTGACAAATTTTCAACCGGGAGGAAATGACTGAATTTTTTTTTTTTTTTACGTGTTTAAGAGGCTACCGCTGCTCAACCCACCCACGGAAACGCAGCTGACGTTCACGGAGCTTCATGATGCAACTCTCTGAAGCAATTTACAAATTATCGGCCGATAGGAAATAACTGACAAAATTTGCACCTGTCTCGGGGACTACTTGTACCTTGTTCACAAAAAATAGTTTGAACTGGTCTGTTTACAGTCCCAGAATTTGCGATATTTTGCCGGGATCAATTGAACTACCACGGGGCACATAGGAAGTGTTAAAAAGGGCAGCCAGGCACATCGAAAGTTTTAAAAGTTCCGCTGGGCGCAAAAAAGAAATAAAAAGGGCCGCCGGGCGCTGCACCCTGCTAAAGCGGCTTAGAGTCAACTCTATATTTGCAAATTCTGCTACCTCACAAAACTAGTTATGTCAAAATTTCAGCCACCCTAAAATTTCAAACTGCTATGTCTGAGATATATTTTAAGATAAAGATGAAAAAATTTGACAGAATCCTTGTATCAGGGATTCAGGGTATACTTAAAAGAAAAAACTTTTAAAATTTCTAATTTTTTGAGCTCTTTTGTTTTTTAAATTTTATTTAAATTGACGTCATTTTGAAACAAGATGATGAATGAAGCTAGCTAATGAACTCAGTCGAGACCTTAATATGTCATGTACACGTACTGTTTTGGATGAGGCTGTAGACTTATCCTGCATTTACACTATATGGCCTGTCAGGTCCTTTGGGTCTTTCAGGTCCAAGGATCGAAAAAATTGCGTTTACACTACGGCATCGCATAAGAACTTGGCTTGCTCATGCGTATATTTGCAGGTTGGAGGGTGGGGAACAGTCATGTTTGATTGTTTACATTCGTATAGAAACGAATATACCAGTTTTGTTTACACGGTAATTTCTTTTGCAATGACATTAATAACACGTAAATTAATACAAATAAAGCGTTTTTCAAGCATGATTGTTCACAAGGAAAACGAGAAAATGCAATTGCCGTCCCCTGAATTTTCAAAATTTTATTAGCTAAATTTTCTTTTTCTCTGACTGAAAAAAAAAACAATATTTAAAATAGTGAAACACTGAGAAAAAACCAAACTACTTTTTTATTGACTGGGGAGGGATATGATCCCTCCTTTCCGCAAAATAAAATTTGCTTTTTCTTTTTGTGTGCAAAAATTACCTTAAACGGGTGTCCAGGAGGGCAGAGACGATTTTTCTTTTTGATTTAAGTGTTCAACAATTACTTTAAACAGGGGTCCTTTTTACTTTTGCATGTTTGTAGCGATATAAAGATATGATTTTACATTTAAATAACTTTATATCAATTAACATCTAAAAAAGATAGTTACTATTTAAAAGGTATGACTATTTTGATGTAAAGAAAAAAAAAAAAAATATATTGTTTGAATAAATAAATAACAATTTCAAAAAACAATTCCCCTTTTCCCCAGAAATATCTTATGACAACAAAGTGTCAGACTTCTCCCCCACCCTAAAATGATTATATATGCACAGCCCTTATATCAAGTTTCATGCAAATCAGCCAAAAAATGTAGATTTGTATAAACACTGCAGCAGCAAAAAGGGACTGCATTTCAAAATTAAAATTTCTCCCAGAGTATTTAAAAACTGATAAGATGTATTAAAAATATCTTATGTTACGATAAAAATATGTAAAAACCAATGTAAAGAAAAGTACAAGTAGCATAAAGCGTTTATCATTTGTTTCAAGGCTTTATAAAAGGAATCTTTATTTCAACACAAATTTAATGAAAGAAAAAGTTAAGTGCAATATAGCTAATGTGAGGAGTAATTATCAGTGTGTTATTAATGTGGGTACTACTTGATTATCCCGTCTACCAATTTCACCAAATTATACAAATTTACATAATTTTATTTTAAATAACGAAAGAAAAAATAAATTAGTAAAACATTAATAAAAAAAAAAAAAAAGTAGAATTAAAAATCACTTGATGACATAACAAACACGTGCATCATGTTTAATGTCCAGTGAATGTGATATTTACGATCATCCATTATTGGCATTTAATCTTATATTTTGATGACAGTTTTTTGGTGGACGGGATAATCAAGTGGTACCTTAATGTGTACGGGGTTGTACATGTATAATGTTAGCAATATTTAGGTAATTTTAGCCCCTTCCCCCTCACTTACAGTATCATATGTTATCATTCCTCACCCCCCCCCCCCCTCCATAATGATATCATTATCAATGCTTAAAAATCCTTTTTATTTTTATATGTTACTGCTATTGTTCTTTCCCTCTCTCTTTTTTTTTCTCTTTGAAGATTAAAGTTGCTTTTCTATGAAACCTTTAAACACATAAATGCTAAACTTGTTTGTTTCTGCTTTTCCTGACATTGGTTTTTATTTGTCAGATATTGTATCACGCAAGGAGTAACAATTCTCCAAAACCCCTTCCAAATAAGTATATTGGCTGCACCACTGGTATAAGGAATATACACACAAATAATAATTATGAAATTCTCACCTACAATATCTAATAAGAACTTTATTTTTTTCATACAATGAAATGAAATATATTAATGAGCCATTTAAAAAAACATAACTGAGTAAGTAAAAATCCATTTTCAGCACTTCTTGGTCCCATAACACTTTTTGATGGATTATATTTATTGAATTTTGCATTTAAATAGCACACAGCGGACCTCATTAACATTAAATCATTACATGGCGATCCCAGTATATTTACGAGAGTTAGAAAGTGGGGAAATAGACAAACCGAAACTATTCAACTTACTGAATAAACACTTTTCAACCATGTTGAAAGTGTTAAAAATGAGAGTTTTCTCATTGTTTTATATCTTAGCCATTTTGTTATTAAAAATAAATAGATAATTAAAAACATTTCTTACATGATAAACAAAGCAAGTAAATACTTGAAATACCATTTATCATAAAATCATATAGTCAAATGAAAACAACAAATTTTTAATAAATTTCTTTTATTTGACAGTACAAGTTACAGAAACAAAATAAAACTTCTTTATATTATAAATATTATTACATAACAAAATTTATTATTGAATATAATGATTACTACATATAATAAATAAAATAACATTGACACAATGCTTTGCAGAAAACTTTATTGATCTGCAGAAACAGATATTTATATTTTAATTTGCAAGAAAGATAAAGAATTTGTAAAAATTGAGTAAAAATAGACGGCACTTTTCTGTTATACGGACACCATTGTCGGCAAGTGTAATAGTCGACGCAAAATGAAAATCACATAAATTCAAACATTTGAAAAATAAAAGAAAAAACATTGTCAATAGTAAAGTGAGCTTTTTTAAAAATATAACATTTGAAAATTACAGACTTTTAAGAACTATTTTATTAAATCACAAATATATACTACAAATAACTGTTATACAATAAATAATAAAATAAAACTCATATTAAACTACTGGTATAAAATTAAAAATATCTTTTAGCATTGCAGTAAACATTTCATTGATCAAAGACCAGGATAGAAATAATTGGCGCATTAGAATACATTTTGGCATGGTGTCCATATAACGGAAAAGTACCAAATAGACTGTATAACTAGCGAAATTGTGAACTATTAAGACACTTTTTTAAATAAAGAAGTGGGATAATCAATTAATAATTTTCAGTTCGTATAATAATTAAGAAGTAATAAATAGTACATCAAAATTAAAAAGCATGTTTTCTGACATACTTAAAAAAAAAAAAGAAAAAGAGGAATGAAAGAAAATTTCAGTTGATTAATTGAAATAAACAATAATTGGTAAATAATATTTAGTGAGACAAAATGATGTAAGTCTCATTCAAACTGCTAAGAATATCAGCAGATTTGAAGGCATCAGAAATGCAAGTGATTTACACTCCTGTTCTATTAAAAAGAAAACCTTTATGCTTTACACATCAAAATTTCTAAAAACATTACAATAATACATTTAGAATACTGTATTTACTACTCATAAGAAAAACTTACTGTGTGGGCAGAATATAGGTAAGACAAAATAGCTTTTGGACTATTGGCACTATAATTAGAAACGCATCTAAACAGAGCTTAAAATTATTCAATATCTGTATTTAGGGTGGAGTGGGGGGGGGGGGGGGAGAGAAATAAATAACTTTTAACTTCAAACTAATTATAAATTCCACAGAGTTATATTTTATATACAATCACCCTATAGTGGTATCCCAGAGATGTAAAACGGCCAAGAAGATGACCTCAAGCAAGATGGAGTGATGAAATCAGAAAAGTTGCCGGTGTAAATTGGATGACTAAAGCACTAGACAGGAAAGAAGAAACATTGGAAAAATCTGGGGGAGACCTACATCCAGCAGTGGATTGAAAACGGTTGATGATGATGATGATATCTCATTATGTCACATTTGCCAAGAGATAACAAAAAAGTATGATATATCTGAAAGTGTACCTGAAGATATCTGAAAATGTAATATAACCTGAAGATATCTGAAAATGTAATATAACCTGAAGACATTTTCTAAAAAATAAGAAGAAAGATAGAAGTAAATGTCTTACATTTGTCCCCAGAACATTGTTTAAATGCATGTTGCAACTTTTTAAAGGAAAATTAAGAACACAGACTCTCATTTATTGTAATCAGGAAATTATTATAAAGTACAAATAAACAGTAAAAATTACAAACAAGTACAAATAAAAAGTAAAAATTATTTAAAAGTATTAACTGGTACAACTTACTTTTTTTCAGGCAGTGGGAGGTCATGAATAAAAAGAGGGCTATATCTGAATAAACAATGTAATGCAAATAAGAAAAATCATAAGTGAGGCTAGTTTTCATGTTGAAATGGCTATGAGTCGCCCCACAATAAGAGCCTATGATAGTAGTAACGTGAGAACACAAACTAAATGTTAAACCAATGACAGTGTTCTTTTCAAAATTCTTATCTTCATTTCGATACTTCGAAATTTTTATTTTATTTTTTTTTAGGCCTAGGTTACCTGAGGCTAATGTCTAATCAAATATCTTTACTTTTTTTTATGTGCAGTTTTTTTTCCTCTGAGGGCACTTTTAATTCTGGAACAGGATCTGAAACTGAAATTTTCCTCTGAAAAACTGTACCTGAAATAAAGAGTAAAAAGATACCAAATTAGACATTGACCTCAAATATCCCAAGCAAAACAAAAATCATTTAAAAATATTCAAATGTAAACAAGAAATTTATAAAGAAAGTTGCCATTGGTTTAATATTAGTTTGCGAGCATCGTTGCATAACTAGCATCATTCGCATTGCATCCTTTTAGATTTAAATAAGTCATTCACTCATTTCATTTAAAATACATGTTGCATACATTTAAAATATATATGCCTTTCCCCCATTTCAATTAAAATAGAGAAAAAGAAATAGCATAAAATTATCATCAAAATATTGTTTCTAATTTAGTATAAAAAAGCTGTTATTGGCAAAATTTCTGTATGACTAACATAAAAGTACCAAAAATACTCTAAAGTTGTTAATAAGCATTAAATAGTTTAGCCAGCATGAGTATAATAGTCATTGTAGAATAATTTAAATTGAAAAAAATATGAGAATATGCTTTCCACAAATGAAAGACTTGAATAAAATGCAATTATTTATAAAGGTTTTTTTTTTTTTAAGGAGGAGGGGGGAGATAATACAGCTGATGCAATATGTGTTACAAATAAGAATCATTATTTTCTATGCTGAACTTAGCTTATAAACTGTACTAATTACAACTTAAGAAAATAACCAAACTATATGAATGATATCTGTGGCAACTATGGTCACTTAAATTTTTCCACACACTTTTGAAATAAATTCTGATTCAATAGCTATTAGCATTAACATCTCAAAATTAATCTTCTGAGCTAAAACGTCATGTGATATACTTAAAATTTCTTAGTTAATTCTTATATTTAAAATAAAGTATGAAGTTACCCCTTACTTGCAAAATATATTATAGGGAAAATATAAATTCAGTAAGCTAAATCTAAAAGCATGGCTTCAATTTCATTGAATTTTTCTGTAACGAATTTTAAAGAATTCAGTGATGCAAAAATTTAGAAGACTTTTCAAACTATAGCCTTTTACGGCACTGGATATCATTGGTGCACCCACGGGAGCGCTGAAACCCCTCCCACACTAAACTAGATATTTAATTTTTTTTTTAATTATGGAAGAGTTACTATTATTTTTTAATAGGTCCTTAAAAAATCAGAATTTTTGAAAAGATATTCATTTTGTCACACAATTTTTCTCTCTTATTTATTGTGAAATTCAAAATATTAGCATCTTTAAAATTTACTTAAAAATTTAAGGTACTTCTTAGTTATCCCGTCGACCAATTTCGCCGAATTATATAAATTGTCAAACCACTCGCCAAATTATACACATTGACATAATTTTTATTTTAAATAACAAAAGAACAAATAAATTAGTAAAACATTAATAAAAATACAAATAAAGCATAGAATTAATCGTTTTAATGGCCATTAATGGCATTTAATCTTACAATTAATGGCAACCATTATTGTCATTTAATCTTACAATTTGGCGACAGTAATTTGGTCGACGGGATAACTAAGAAGTACCAAATTTAATATTTCGTGCAACTTATTGCTATCTTTAATCTTCATAGAGGTCTGCACGGGCCCGGGCTTGGCCCGAGGCCCGTACCCGGCCCGCGGGCCGGCGGAATTGAGGAGAATTTTCAAACGGGCCGGGCCGGCAGAATTAGGACAATTTTTTCAACGGGCCGGGCCGGGCCGACAGACAAAATAAACGGGCCGGGCCGGGCCAGCAAAAAAATTGAACGGGCCTGCAGGGCCGGGCCGATAAAAAAAATTAATTGGCCTATCGGCCCGATATAAGAATTTGAGAGTAGCAGATAAAATACGAGGCCATTTCCAATGAATATGACTTTTCGAGAAGTATAGATGTGCGTTACGAGCCGATGCGAGTTTAACAACATCAATACAGAAATGTAACATGTCCATCGTTGAGATCGGCATCGTACAGTTACATGATGTCTGATCCCGGGTTTATTTTTTTCGGCAGACTTGTGCCGGGACGGAACTGGTCGTAATCGTTCTCAGGATGTGTAGGACAGGCATTATGTTTTATAAAAGTATTAATAGAGATAATGAACTTCTGTTAACAGCATCTTTGGAAATGTACCTTAAGGTGGTTCTCATATTTACTGCTCAACAATGCGAAACTTTCAGACACATTTTTAACTATAAAGGCGTAAAATTGACAGGCCTGAGTATTGAAGGCATTTGGGATCGAATAGCGTTTCCATTTTTCATAAATTACGTACAGAGATAACAGAGACTCTTGTCACGTGACTGTACGTTTTCTCCTTTCCTGTGCTATCGCTTCCGGAAATTCGATTCAAAACGCTAACTTTGGCAGTATTTTCTGAAAGATATATTACTTTTATCTAAGAAAAAAACGGCATTTACATGGTTTCTGAATAAGAATTCCTGCTAATCTCATGCGTTTCCGAAAAGAAATGAATTCATAAATGTATCAAAATGTAGCTCCTTTGGATTTGAGAAAAGCCTTAAAAATGACAGAAATATTTTCACAAGTCTACCTTTTATTATAAGCTTCAAAAGTTATCATGTTTTTTAACCCTTTATTCTAAACTACAATAATCTTTTAATGAACCCTTATTTAAATTTTGAAACGTCTGTAGAGACGTTGACTAAAACACTGTAAGTAATCGTTAACGTTTACTATTGTGTGTTTTCTATTTTGCGAACACATAGTAATTTA
Organism: Maratus speciosus; assembly: GCA_963932465.1. Taxonomy (NCBI): domain Eukaryota; kingdom Metazoa; phylum Arthropoda; class Arachnida; order Araneae; family Salticidae; genus Maratus; species Maratus speciosus. The sequence goes on along the minus strand of OZ010787.1, from coordinate 155,217,784 downwards.
AAATATACTGCAAAATGTTCCCATAAATATGCATGTAGAACGACGCATTAAAAGAATCTTAATTGTATGTCGAGAAAAAACTGAATTTTTTGTAGAAATTTAGTCGGGCCGGCCCTGTTTTCACTGATTTTTGTACGGGCCGGGCCGAGAACGGTAAAAATGTAAACGGGTCGGGCCGGGCCGGGCCGGGCCGAACTTTCCATTTTTACACCTGGCCGGGCCAAAATAGCTTTCCTTCGGGCCGGGCCCGGGCCTGGAAATTCCGGCCCGTGCAGACCTCTAACTTACAGTCAGTCATATAAGTTAATACTTACTGGTCGAGTAAACATTTACGACTGTTCCTGATTGAAGAGTTTCAATAGTAGCACACAGTTGAAGGGCATTAGAAGAAATTCCACTTTCTTGCAGAAGACCACAAATGGTAATCGCTTATTATACGGAACTACACACCTGTGTTCCCCTGAGAGCAAAAAACATCGTAAAATGTGCATATATCCTGACACCAGCAAATTCATCAGACGCTCTGTATTATTAGTAAACTTTTGTGGATTTTGAAAGTTTTTCAAACTCATTCTGGAAAAAAAATATTATGAATTTTTCCAACTTAAGCCACCCTTGGTCTAGAAAAAGGAGGGGAGGGGTGAAAAAATTCATATTTTAGATTTTACAGTTTTAATTATACTACTACTGAACAATTATTAAAGAAAATTTCAGAAAAATAGCATCTCAAATTTTTAAAAAGAATAAAGGGATGGTTTATTAATAGTACCTAATAATAACTAAAAGTAAAAACTTTATTTAAAAAACAGGTTTGTTCATTATAACAAAAATTAAATTTTATATCTCAAATTTTTTAAGGGGGAGGGGGGAGCAGATAAGAAGCTAAATACAATTCAAAGTCTTCACAACACTTTAGATACCATATTAGGATTAATTCATTGTAAAAATTAATACATTTAAAATTTAAAACTGATGAACAACAATGCAAATCATGTACAGAGTGTTTAATATGATATGAGTTTGCTATGGTCAATCGATTATATAACAGTAATGAAGAAAGCTGAGCAGTTAATTCAAAATTAATTCTATGGCTAAAAATTTGTTAATAGTTTTAGGATAAAGTTAAAAATTGCCAGTACTACAAATGCATTGAAATAGAATAATATGAAATAAATACCTGAAATAAGTTTACTCACAAAATGTCATTACCGTACGCGTACATTATAATAGAATGACGACCGTATTATTTTTATTTGTATTCATATACTATCAAATTTGTTTTCTTTTATTCATGCATATGAAACTAGGTTAATTTTAAAGAATTGCGAATAAGGAGCAAAATTAAAGAGTTCAATTCAAGCACGTAACTTATTTTTTTATTGGTTGTGGGGGTTAGCTTTCAGTTACATTGACTTTCTTTTAAATAAAAGTACATGAATACATATTTTCACAGATGTGCTTTATTTTCAAAGAACTAACTTCTAAAAAAAATCTTGCGTATGTCATTGATCAGAAGATATATCCTACCTCTAATATATGTTAATACAGTAAAACCTGTAAAGTTGACCACCCTTGTAAGTTGACCTCTGTCGTCATGTACCAAATTTATCCTATAAAAAACTAAAAGACAAACCCTTTGTAACTTGACCACCTGTCTATCTTGACCACTGAAATTATACAAATTTGACTAGAACTATTATAAAATGAACATCAAAACCCTTTATAACTTGACCATCCAAAAAGCTAACAAATCATGAATAATAATAAAAAAAAGTAACTCTCCACGAAATTTTCTGTGTTTTTTTTTCCTTTTCTTCTTAACTAGAATTTCTAAAAGGGTGAAATAGTTCTTAGCCTGGGAAATGCTTTTAGCAGTGATAGGTGTAGGTGAATAATTCAAGGCTTATCTATTCTTACACTGTTGCTCTTGTGGATTTGGCTTTTCAACCCTCCCCCTTCATTCTTTGATTCTAGATTTCTTTCTTCTATTTTCCATTCTCTTATCATTCCTTCCCTTCTTTCAATAACCCAAGTTCCTACTGGGTAAGCAGAATTTTTTATGTTTTTTATAAATTATGTGTAATAACTAGTATAGTTTGAAGAAACACTAATTGGCTGTATATTGATTGACTTTTTAAAAAAAAAATAAATAGTAGTAATACTAATTGATTTTAAAATTGATACAAAACTATTAATTCATTCTTGTAGTTAATCTTTTCTTTTATAAGGTGTTAGAAATATGCATGGTAATACAATATTATTTTAAAGCCTGTCAATAAATAAAATTTTTGTGGGGAAAAAATGATATGGTATGAATAGTACGTAAAAAAAAGTAAATTTATCATCACCCTTTATAAGTTGACCACTCCTCTAAGTTGACCACTGAAGTGCGGCACCGAAAGTGGTCAACTTACACAGGTTTTACTGTATTACTCTACATATGACTACAAGTTGTTTAATCATAATATTAAATTCGTAAAATTACACTGAGCACAAGGAGTAGAAATAACAGGATCATATCTAACACTAAAAGATTTTTAACATCGACGTAAACAAATAAAAGTATATGAGATACCAAATAAAAGTTCTCTTAACGAAAATTAAACAAAACACTTACTGAGTATACGTTTATCAGTTTACATTTATTAGTCTATATACGTTAGACGATAACAACAATACACATTTTGTCAGAAAAGACACTTCGGCATTTTCATTAAAACAAACTTGTACAGAAGCGCTTGACAAGTGCATAATGTGCGAAAAAGAAGCAAATATGGTAAACATGAATCCACTCAAAAGATGCCAAGAATACGCAAGAATATGTGCAGCCGAGTACGCAGATGGAAGAATTTGTGTTCCACCTTTTTGACGTCATATCAAAATGCCCTATGCATTGATAGTAGCGTATTTCTGCTAGAGATGGGAAATATAGTTACTTTTGGTTAACAGGTTACATCGTTCCACACTTGTACAGGTAACAGGTTCCAACAACCTGTTATTTTTATAGCATATAACTAATCGTGTGTATTCGGTCAACGGATGTTTTAATTAGAAGGGCTTTTAAACAAAATGTTTGGAATAATTTTTTGACATAATTATAAATGCTGTTTCATATTGAGATGAATCAAAATTAGTTTGTCATTAAAAACCTAATTTTTGCAAGACTAAAACTTACCTAGTCATGATACTTTGAATCTCATGCATTTTTAGCGATTTCTGACACTAAAAACGTGTTTTCCCATTTATGGTGATTAAATCATTGAAAATTCATAAAATTCTAAGTATCATAACTCAGTAAGTTTCGACCGTAAAATAATACATTTTTGCTGTTTTACTTATTAGAACATAGAAAAAAGTTTTCTAAATAAAACTTATATATAGGACAGAGCAATTGTATAAAATTTGTAATTTCTTATCTATTTGAAAAGTAATTATTGTAATGTAAATCGATTTTTATGTGATGCAGAAAAATTGCAATTGGAACTATACCTTTAAAACTAACGGTTTAGAAATTAGTTATTGGAGATACCCTGTATAATAATTAACACAGTTTTGACAACACGATTTCTAATCCCTCCCCCCCCCCCCCAAAAAAAAAAAGAATCATGCATACAGCATAGATTATGAAGCACTTTCCAACACATTCAGAATACCATAACAAAACATCACAATTGACAAAGGTGGAAGATGACAGTAGTATATAGGGGGTCCTTTGGGACAATTTTTATATTCCACTAAACGCTATTATTTAACGATTTTTGTAAGATTTTCATCTAAAAGTTTGCCTGTCTAAATATCGAGGATGTAACGATTTTAGTACGATTTATCCAGAAAATGATGATAAAAATTGCATTGGGTGGATATTTTTATTTTTTCTACAAAATTATGTAAAGAAGAAGTTTTAAGAAAGGGTTATAGAATAAAGAATCAAATAAACATGATAATAAATAATAACGTAATCAATTTAGATTAAATAATCATCATTTTTAAATGCTAATATTTAATTATTATAGTGATGAAAATTTTTGACTGATTATAGTTTGACGCACTTTCTTAATAGTCTACCAAATGCTAATAAACAGCCTTCCTCTAGGATAATATTGATAGGAATAAGAAAAGCAAAGAGCTGCGTTGTATAATAAGTTATCGACAATAAACAAATTTTTATGTTTATTGCAGACACCTTTATGTAGAAGCATTTTTATAAACACTTTTATTTTTCGTCTTTATTTAAAAGCAGTCGCAATTCATTTACAAATCGTATTAAAATATTTTTTAATTCCAAAACTTCATCTATCAATCTTTCTCTATGAGGCTCCTCTTCATCATAATAATGGCCAAATTTTTTATTTAATTCACCAAGTTGAACGGAAAGAATTTTTTTCCATTTATCGTTATAAAACTTATCTGGTAATTGATCAAACTTATATTCAATGAGATTACAAAAATGGAGTTCGTGGATATATTTTTCTAAAAACCTTTCACCAAATGTTTGAAAGCGTGCTATTAGCAACCAATTCAATCCTTCTTCCAACGTGCACATAGTGTTTTCTGAAAGTTTTTGGAACCTGGATACTTTATGTAAATCTAATTTTTCATGATATTTTTGAATAAATTCGTCACTTAAGACTTGAAATTGAGATATAACAATCCAATTTATATAATTCGAATGTTTTAGTATAAACTCTTCAGACAGCTTTTGATTTTTAGAAACTAAATTCCAATCTAATTCAACTTTGTACTTTTCAATAAACTCTTCCGAAAGTGTTTGAAAAATGCATATAACATTCCATTCAACATAATCTATGAGTTCTTCCATAAAAGGTTCGGATAATATTGAATATCTACAAAGTAACTTCCAATTGAGTTTATCCTTCAAATTTCGTAGGACATCTTCGGATAAATTTTTCGTTTTAGAAAATTCGTCCCTGTTGATATCCATTTAATAATGAAATATTTTTAAAAGGGGATTTTTTCAATATGCATCCAAGGTTTCAAAGCGAGTGGTGTTATGGGTTTTATCCAGACTGTAAGGATCTCACCGCGTTTTCCAGTCACAAAATAAGTTTAATGATTAGCATTTGTTTGTCTGTATAAAACTATTTCATCTTCGATTTTAAGTTGTATTACTGTATCCATATATATCCTATCATTAATAAAATATCTACTATTATCTGTCAAATATATAGTAATTTTCATATCCATATCTGTAGATAATCGCATATCTTGATCCAGTAATTTAGAACTCATCAAGTCGAAATTTACTTTGGTAAATTTATTTTCTGTAAAAGTCTTAAAATTACCTTTTATAGTAACCCAGATATCTTTACTGTCTACATATGTTTTATTGACTATGTCTTTATCGTTTTCGGGTTCTGAAACATTCGTAATTATTTTATTTTTTGCATCAAATTTATCATTCTTTAATATTAACGCATTTTTCTCTAAATATCGTCTATTGATAGCATTTTTATCATCTATTGGATCAGCGACATTTACTATTCTTTTTTCTTTAGCGTCAATAGATTTTCCATCGATAAAATGTAAAGTGTTTTCATCCAATTCTTTAATTCTATTACCTGTTTCTTCTATAAACAATAAAAATTCATTATCGAATATGGTTTTATTTTTATCTATAATTTCCGTTATTTCAAAATGATTATTCTCTATTTTATTCAAAACGAAACTTTTAGTGGTTAAATCTAAATCATCGATTGGATCTGAAGCATTTTTTAATATCTTATTTTCCATATCGTAATGACCATCGTCCGTTAATTTAAAACCTATACCGGGGGGTCCGATAGGGCCTTTTCGCACTGGATTATCATACGGTGGATAATAAACAGCCATTTATAAAGACTAAAAAATGTTATTCTCCTAACGTTTTAATCATAGTAATTTCTTTTTTATTCATATTTAATATACATTTCTTTCTTGGGGCATTCCACATCAAATCAGGCAGTAAAATATCAATATGTAACCCACCATCACAGATTTTAATGAAACTGCGTGTGTTTGTTCTTACTATTAAGATATGATCACCAGTATTTTTTTTTTGCTCCTTGGTGAAATAGTTTCTGAGAAAAAAATTGTCAAAATTTTGAAAACTGCCGTCAGTTGGCATTCTTGACAGCTCGGTTTTCAAATGTAGCATGTCATATATATATAACCATATTTCAATAGCTACTGTACAAATCCTTTTTAAATAATTTATGCATAATATTTAGAGTACGCAGCTTATGAAAAAAATATATTGTTACGTTTATAACATTTTAAGTGTGTCTAAAAAAATATTTAAACTTTGAAGTCGTGATTTTTTTATGAAAAATAATGCATTAACAAAAAAAGCATTATCAACAGAAGGCGGTATTTTTATTAAATTTATTTTTTGTGGGAGATATACTTAAAGGTGTCCTTTACCTGATTCTGAAATAAAAATAGTGGGATTTTGGGTGTTTTTGGTAGTATTTCCTATTTAAAAATATTTTGATGTGCATTTCAAATCAAATCAAGCAGAGTCATTCCATGTCAGTTCCCCTAAGCCACTTAATCACTGTCACAAATTTCAATGAAATTGGGTTTGTTTATAGCTTATTTTAAGACGTAATCACCTTTAATTTTCTTGATCCTAAGTAACATATTTTTTAAGATAAAAAATATCAAAATTTTGAAAAATTGTTTCAAATTTTTTTAATGACAGTTCGATATTCAAAGACTGCATAAAAAAAAAAGGGCAGATTCCCAAAACAGCTGAGACACCCCATTTGGCGACTTTTCTGACAAGCGCCAAATACCCCACATACGCCAATCTAAAATGCGGCAACCTGAAAACTAACGTGATTGGTCCACTTTGCTGATTGCTTCCAGACTGTTTTTTACTACGTCATCACCCTGGAATCATTGGAAATACAACATTTATAAATAACGACGTATTAGAAAACACAGGAAAGCTGATTTTTATGAGATTCAAAATAAAACAAACGATTTCAACATAAGTTTATTGAAAATGTGAAATTTTTAAAGTACCTTTTCAAATCAGAGTAACGATATAATGATTTTCTCAACAACTTTCAGAAAAAATCATGGGGTCATTTAATCTTGTAAGTACGTGCCTATATTATAGTAAACATTGAACAATTCATTTCTAATTTAAAGAAGTATGAACGCTTCGCGTTCATAATATATATATATATATATATCACTGAATACAGCAACCTAGTTCTGCAGCAATCTGAAAAACGCAGGAAACTCGTTAAAGCGGCAATCAGGGAACATGTATGAACGCTTCGCGTTCATTAATCGAAAAAAAACATCACTGTCACCAGCAGTTCTCGGTGTGTAGCAATCTCAAAATTCAGCAGTTCTCGCTACATAGCAATCTCAAAATTCAGCAGTTCTCACTGCATAGCAATATCAAAATTCAGCAGTTCTCAATGAGTAGCAATATCAAAATGTACAAAACTCGTAAGGTCAGCATACATGAGAAATATACAATAAACGGCTAACACTATATAAAAAATACATAAAATTATTAACATACCTTAACAAACATCTCCTTTCTTGAAAACCAACTCTATAAAATGTGGAATTGCCATAATTTCGTAAATTTCTAGTCGTCGATAAACTTCATTTAACTTTCGAGCAAAAAAAAAAAAAAAAAAAAAAAAAAATGAACAAATACTCACAATTTCAAACTAAATTACACGGGTACTTTTAACTTTCAAATTTTACAACAAAAAACAGCAGAAAATATTAACAATAACAAACATTTAACTTACCGTCATTTAATTTTACAATTACAAAACGTCTTTCTTCGACACCTCGTTTTACAAAAATTACAAAACATGCGGAGTTGAGTTGTCAAAGGTAGGCGTAGCTATCCAATACACAAGAAATCAACCAATCCAAATTCAAGATCACACAACTGTAGGCGTGGAAAGAATTTACGAAACGAACTGGTAACAACAAAGATCCATTTATCGCCTCGCCAAATTGAACGATGCCAAGTGTCTCGGCTGTATTGGGATTCAGCCAAAAAAAAGTCATTTCAATATAAAATCACTAAATAGGTTTCAAATAATGTATATGTGACAAATAATGTAGGCAGATTATTATTTCTTGTTTTTTATCTTGTTTAAACACTAAGAATGTCTTTTATCTTGTGAATTTTTAAAATCAAGAATTTTGTCAAAAATAATGTGTTAATCAAAAATTTATTATTAACCGAAGGCAGGGTGTTATTGCTTTTTTTAATTGTACGTAAAAATATCTTTTAAATGGTTATAAAATAAAAATAGTGAAAATATGAGAAAAAATTATCAAAGTTTTGGAAAAATGCCACAAGTTACCATTAATGATTGTTCAATTTTCAAGGACCTCATTTTATATATAAAATCATATTTCAATAACTAATGAAGAAATCTTCTTCGAATAATTTAAGCAAGGTAAATAAAGTATGTAGATTATGAAAAAAATATTGCTGTAATGTTAAAAAATATTTAAATGTGTCTAAAAAATTGTATAATCTTTGAAATCAAAAATATTTTACAAAAAATAATGAAATTATTAAAAAATCTTTATCAATCAGAGGCGGAGTTTCTATGACTATTTTTTTAATTTTAAATTGTACATAATACTACATTACAACTGGATCTGAAATAAAAATAGTGGGATTTTGGCTGGTTTTAGTAGTATTTAAATCATATTTAAAATTATCAATATTTTCAAATGTAAAATCTATCCAATGTATTGTCCCTGGAAATATTTTTATTTATACATTTATTTTATTTTTCAAATTATCTTTTATGTTCGTTTCTTAAGGAAAAAATAAGCAATATTGTTTTTTAGTAAAACTTCTAGGGCGAAGAGCAATTATCCCTTTCCAAAAAAGAGGAAAATCACTAGCTCCTCACCGCCCAACAGAAATTTTCAAAATGACAGTCCTAATCTTTAAACTCATATTTGGCTGCTAATATTGAAAATTTAGCATTGAGCTGCTAATATTGAAAAAAATACCAAATTTCACTCTTTTGAAGAAAATTTTGACGTATTGTGCTTTAAATATATGCAAAAAATGCATAATCCATTATATTTATATCTTTCAAATAACTATATCTAAAAAATTATTTAAAACTTAATGAGTTGCACACTTTTGTAACTTTATTCAGTTTCTAATGATATGTACAGTAATTTCGGGTGTATAGCCCGAAGATCAAACAATTCAGTTTGGACCCAGAAATTTTATTCAGTATTTGAAGACCAATATTTACTGTGATCTAAAAAGTTACATTTTATTTTTAAAAATTTCTGGGTCGAAACACGATTGTATGATCCGCGGGCTATACACCGGAAATTACGGTAATTTGATTTATTTCATCACAATATTGCTGAAAGATGGATTTTCAACATATATATACCCGTGTACAACCCTGTTCTCAAACAAATTATTTAAAAATTATTCATTTATGTTTAATAAAGCATATATATATTGTTTATACACTTATAGAAAATACATATAGTAAATTTTATGATATTATGTCAATAATGTCTGAAAGTAAAGAACTTATCTAATAGTATGTAACGAAAAATTTAACATCTGGTGTACTGACAACAAAATTTTATAATTGTTTTACTTAATTTGGATGAATGAAAAAAGCTTACATGTTTATATTTCATTGAAGTACAGGTGAAAATGTCACAAAAACATTCCTATCTCAACAACCACTGAGTATGTCACATTCACACTACAGATGATTTTTTTTCTTTTTGATCTTTCGGGTTTGATTCCAGATGGTAATGAATTAATTAGTTTTGTTAGAAGTGTCATTGCAGTCAGCATATTAGGTTCACTACTTTTTTTTTTTTTTTTTTTTTTTTTTGTAATTTGTTTTGATTGACTCGATGAACAACAACATTTAAAGGGACCATTTCATGAATTTTCAATTAAAAGCTGATTTATAAATTCATTATGTTGTTTAGTTATTATTATCGTCTTAAGATAATAAGTTGATATTAAGATTTTTAAATGCAATTTATTTATTATTTGAACAGTTGAAAATATTTTTCAATAAGAGTGGACTGTTGATTTTAAGGCGGCTGTTGAGCAATGTAGTGTTGGTAAAGGAACTGGTACTATTTAATTTAATTTGTATTGCTGTAAATAATATTTGTTATTTTATTATTGTATGTATTATATTTAAGCAAGAGTAGCAATACATGATATCGTAGTCATTATAGTACATCTTAGCATGAAAAGCTTCAATATTTATCATTAAACATTCACATTTTATGAAATTTTTTTTTTTATTGCTCATATTTTCACTGTTTTTATTTTATAATTATTGAAAAGATATTTTTACGTGCAATTAAAAAAAGTAATAACAGCCTGCCTTCGGTTAATAATAAATTTTTGATTAACACATTATTTTTCACAAAATTCTTGATTTTAAGAATTCACAAGATTAAACACACTCTTAGCATTTAAACATGACAAACAACAATAAATAATAATCTGCCTACATTATTTGTCACATATACATTATTTGAAACTTATTTAGGGATTTTATATTGAAATGACTTTTTTTTTATGCAGTCTTTGAATATAGATCTCTCATTAAAAACATTTTTAAAAAAAATTCAAAATTTAGATAGTTTTTTTATCTTAAAAAATATTTTACTTGTGATCACCTTTAATTTCCTTGATCCTGTCTTAAAATGAGCTATAGACATACCCAGTTTCATTGAAATTTGTGACAGTGAATTAAATGTCTTAGGCGAACTGACATGGAATGACTCTGCTTGATTTGATTTGAAATACGCCTCAAAATATTTTTAAATAGGAAATACTACTAAAAACACCCAAAATCCCACTATTTTTATTTCAGAATCAGGTAAAGGACACCTTTAAGTATATCCCCCACAAAAAATAAATTTAATAAAAATACCGCCTTTTGTTGATTATTTGTTGTTTGATATGTTGTTTGCTATTTTAGTTAATGCATTATTTTTCATAAAAAAATCACGACTTCAAAGATTAAATATTTTTTTAGACACACTTAAAATGTTATAAACGTAACAGTATTTTTTTTTCATAAACTGCGTACCCTATATATCATGCATAAATTATTTGAAGATGATTTGTAGAATAGATATTTAAATATGATCATATTTATGTCATGCTACATTTGAAAATCGAGCAGTCAAGAATGCCAACTGACGGCAGTTTTTCAAAATTTTGACAATTTTTTTCTCAGAAACTATTTGACCAAGGAGTAAAAAAAAATACTGGGAATCATATCTTAATAAAAGGAACAAACACACGCAGTTTCATCAAAATCTGTGATGGTGGGTTACATGCCTGCCTGAACTGACATGGAATGACCCTCTTACTTCTAAAATATAGTAAAATACATATTCTTTGGTTGTTTCATTTTCTAATTTCCAATTGAATTCTATTCTCAAATTTTCAAGAGTGGTATAATTTACATGATTTGACAAATCAAAATGAATTATGGAATATAATTTACCAAAATCTGAATAATTTACCATACAACCGGTTTCTGTATTTGGGTCATTTTCATGATAAGGTACATTTTCAGCAATTTTTTTTTAAATTTTAAAGTATAACTTTTTCCACAAATTTTTTTACTATGATAAAATAAAAGATAATTGTAACTCAAATAATACAGTGGCTGAGCTTAATCAACTCATTAACACAAATACATTAATTACTTAAAAGTAAGTATTAGTTAGACCATAGACATGCGTTAGGCCAGTGACATTTTGCATTAGACTGTTGACATTTTTGTTTTAACCCAAAGACATTCTTTATTAAAGTTGTGAATAGTCATAATATTATTATTATAACTTTTAAAATACATTTTCTACATGAAATTATTTTATTGCTTCACATTGGGCCACTGGCATAACAGGATTTGTCACCCCTTAGCAAAAACTGACATAGAATTACAATAAAAAAAAACCATAAAAAAAACCATAAGTGAAATCTTATGGCTTTTTGCCTAAGGTAAAAAATATCCTATGGAAAACCATAGAAATAATGGCATGGAAATGGTACGTATGGTAATTTTTATGGCACTGTATGGTAAATATCTAAGGAGTTTTTGGGATGGCATTTGTATGGTAATTTTTATGACACTGTATGGTAAATGTCTAAGGAGTTAGTGGGATGGCATTTGTATGGTAATTTTTATGGCACTGTACGGTAAACGTCTAAGGAGTTTGAGGGATGAAATCCTATGGCATTTGTATGGGGTTTCTGAATGAAATCTTATGGAATTGGGTCACAATCTATGGTGTTTTTAAAGTGAAATCTTATGGCATTTATATAGCATAATCTATGGTGTTTTAGAATAAAATCATATGGTATTGATAATTATCAAATAAAAAGGGAGCAATATAGGAGTGAGTGCGGAAGTAATTAGTTAGTACGCAATTAATGCTTTAAAATGATGTCTCATTTATGAAATTCCAAGTAAAATTAAGAGAGTTACACTCAAGAAAACGGCAAAAAACAGCCAAAACTTTTGAAGTTAATTCTTTTAAATCTTTTTTTTATTTTTTGTAAATTTCCCTTTAAATATTATTCAAGGGTACATTATATGCATTATGGGATACATTTATCACAAAAAAAAAATTAAAAAACAATTTTATTTAAAAAAAAGGAATTTTTTGTAATATTTTAGATGTTATGGAGAACTTTTCAAACTGCCCCATGCCCATTCGATATCAATGAAAATCCCCAATATTTTTTATACAAGTTTGGTTTATACTCATAAATAAAACTGTGCATCAAATTTTATATATTTGAATATAAAGGTTAGAAAAAAATATTTTCTGAATTTTTTTTTAATTTTGAGCATTTTTGCACCATATTTCTATAATTAACTACCTTTAACTTTTACAATTATATTTATTTTCAAAAAATCATGCACAGTTTTATGACATATATAATGACAAATAGCTATAAAAAATTTCAAAGCAATTGGAGGAAAGATTATGCTCATGGAATTTGAATTAATAATATCGACTAAATTTTTATACTGAGAAAAATTAATTTTAAGGCTTAATGAAGACAGAAATATTAAAATATGCCTTCTAATTGACTAAATTCACATATCACTACAGTTTCAATAAGTTTATTCAATAATTTCATCAAATTAATGCGTTTATACAATTTAAATTTGTTTTGAGAAAAATAAAGAACATAAGAAATCATTCGTTGATGAAAAAATTCGTAGTGTTACGAAGAATTTTTCGAACTGTTCTATGCACATTTCACAGCAATTAAAATCACCAATATTTTTAATGCAAGATTGATTTATACATATAAATGAAACTGTGCATCAAATGTTATCTATTTTTAATATACAAGTTTTTTAAAAAATCTTAGTTTTATGAAATTTTCAGGATTTTTGCATCGTATTGCTGCAATTAGTTGCTTTTAACTTTTGAAATTATATTTAGTTTTAAAAAATCATGCACAGTTTTATGAAATATATAAGGACAAACAGCCATAGAAATTTTCAAAGGAATCAGAGAAAAAATTATGCACTTGGAGCATTTTGAAATAATCGATACCGTTGAAATTTATTAAAAAAATGAATTTTAAAATTTAGTACATGCACAAACATTAAAATACATCTTGTAATCAACTAAATTCCAATATGCCATAGCTTCAATAACTTTATTAAATAATTTCATCAAATAAATGTGTTTATTAATTTAAATTTATGTTTTGAGCAGCATAAGAAATCCTTCATTGACGACAACGACCACATAAACATATAAGTACATATATATATATACATTATATATATATATATATATATACACACACACATGTATATGTGTATATATAACACTGGCACCTGGTTAACTGAAAAGTACCAAAAATTGTTGCCAAAAAGGGGCGGCAACGGTTATCAGATGTGTAAAATATTTAAAAACAGCTGCCTAGCGCTCCGCTCGGAACTTTTCCGTTATACGGATGCACCAATTATTTCAACATTGATCGCGAAAAGGATTTTTATTGTAAACCATGTGACGTATTGCCATAGTTTGTAATATATGCCATCATATACTGTAAACATATATAGACATCATATACCATACACCATATACATATAGACATGCCATAGTTCGTAAAAGTCTATAATTTTCAAATGTTATATGGGTTATTCTCTGCAATAGTGCAAAAAGTGCTTCCCAGCCATATAAATGTTCTTAATTTTATTACATTTTTATTTATTTTTATTTTTATTAGAAGATCTAAACATAGTTTATTAGGGTCAGAAAGTAAAATTTAAAAATAAATAAATTTAGTATTTAAAAATATAATATATATCATGCAAACATCATTCCCTCACCTTTCCCCCTCCTGTACTACCATATTTTATTGCCTATTTCTTTCCATCCAGAAATAAAAATAATTAAAAATATCCTAAGCAAAATAAAGTTCTTATTTGATACATTACAAAAAATAATAAAAATATTAATTTTTACTATTATTATATAGTCTACTCAATCAATTATATGTTTCCCCATGTTAGACCATCATTCCCTCACACATTGCTATTATCTCAAATATCTACCACTAATGAGCAGTAGCAGTCTAGCATCCTTCACAGAGAAGAAGCTATTTTGAGCACTTGTCAGTCCAGCAACATAAATTGGTGGTGTAAGATTTTGTTAATTTTACAGAATTTTTTTTTAGTCAGTATATCCGGAAGCGTTTTTATTAGCAGTCATTCCCTCACACAGAATATTCATTTTTTTGTAAATATCAAACATTTTAATTTTATCATACATTATATATAAAGTGTTGCTCTTCAAGGAAACAGTTTGGATTTCTTCATAATTTTGCATTTTCCCCCTACAACTAGTAAAAATGTCTTATTTCATCATTCCCTCACTTGTCATTCCCTCACATTTTTTATTTTATTTTTTCCACAAATTTTTATTTTATTTTTTTTGTTAAGTCAAATTTTTAAAACAATTTCTGTTGCTATTAAAATCTTCAATTATTTCTTACCATTTATCTAATTTTTATGAAAATTTACATATGCATCATTCAAGTCAGACTGCTGTCCAAATTTGCAAGTATTGTAGAGAACAACCCATATAATTAAAAGGCTCACGCTACAGATATCATATATGCCCCATACTGGCACGATTTTTTTCCGGCAAAAAAAAAAAAAAACTTGTTACCATATCATCTATATCCGGTTACCATATCAAGCAAAATAACGACACTTTGGCGCCAGTTAAGTACCCGGTGCATATATGACACCTCTGCCAGGTTCACTTTACTATCGACAATGCTTCACGTGATTTTCATTTTGCGCCAACTATTATGCTTGGCAACAATGGATTCCGTATAACAGAAAAGTACCATCCGCTCTGCCAAATTGGACTACAGTCAACAGTATTGTTAATAAAAAAGAAAAGAAAAGAAAAAAAAAACTGGAATTTATTTGAAATTTTGAAAAACAGAAGAAAAAAAGAATCTTAGCTTTCAGTCGCAAAAGGGCAAAGGAAAAAAAAAAAAATTCAGTTGAATGGGAAGAGGAAGTATCTATCTGCCACAGGATAAAGCCATGAAATTCATTACTCGGTTGCAAAGAAAAATCTCCAAATTTATCAGTTGGTCACAAAGAAAAAAAAAGCCTGCCTTGTGCGACATTATGCAGCCGCTCAGCAGTTTTTATGCAAGCAAAGCAAACATACTATGAACTATTATTTTCACACAATCAAACTGATTAGTAAAATTATCATACAAATTGAATATTCCAACAGAGCGAAAAAATGCCCAGGCCGGCATTTGTTTGCAAGTCAAAGATCTGGGTTCAATTTACGGCTTGGGCATTTTTTCGCTCAATTGGAAATATTCAATTCATATGATAACTTTACAAATCAGTTTGATTGTGTTAAAATAATAGTTCATCTACATATCCATTGTTTATATGGAGTTCCATACCTGCGGTTTATTCTTTTGAGCTACATGACAGACCAGATGTTACTACCAATAAAGTTTTCTGAGCGAAATATGCTGGCTGGTTGGTAGCCCAGTTAGCTTAAAAGGTAAAGCATTGGTCTTGTAAGCTAAGGATCTGGGTTCGATTCCCAGCCTGGGCATTTTTTCACTCAGTTGGAAATATTCAATTCGTATGACAAACATACTATGACTAGAGGTTCGATTACGTCTGACTAAGCAGAACTTGATTCCAGAAACACTCGAAACATGCACAATGGAGAATTTGCACGTTTTCTAACTTTATCACGAAACAATAGTACGTGAAAAAATAAGAAGGATACCCCGCATATTTTTTTTATTTTGAGCTTTTATTAGTGATTTATGATTGTTTTAGTATCGCACTATTTACCGTATCCCGAAAACGCTCCGTGATACATCTGACGTCACAGTTCATGATAACAAACGACTGTTATTCTTTACGTGTGTCGCTTTTCAACTTGTTCATTTTAAATATTGCTGTTTCTAAAATTATTATGACTGAGAATACAAAGTCATATTATAAATACAGTGAAACCTCTCTGTGCGACCACCTCCATTAAGCGATCACCTCCATTAAGCGACCACCTCCCTGAACGATCATTTTTTCATTGAACGAAACTGATTCCCATAGGCTCAATACTAATTTTACTTCCATTCAGAGACCATCCCAGCTGACCTCTCTCCATGAGCGACCAATTTCTTTGAAGAAAAGGAAACAGATTCCGTTTTTTCCTGTCACTTGAAGAAGGTTTTATTAGAAAAATAATTCCGAGGGGCTTTACACTTCTAAACTAAGTTTAGATTTCTTTTTTTTATTCCGGTAACTTTTAAGTGTTTAAAACCCTTTATGCCTTTTTAGACAATGAAGTTAACTCTGATGACGAATTAAGAATGACGATCAATAAACTCCCCTACCCTATTCTGTTAGGAAACTCTCAAAGAAATAGATAAATTAATGAAAATATCATTATTTGTTCCCGTCCAAAAAAAAAAAAAAAAAAAAAAAAAAAAAAAAAAAAAAAAAGCATTTATTTACTGAACTTTGAAAGGATTTGGAAATAAAAGTTATGAAAGATAAAACCGTAAAACCAAAGCAAACGTCAATATATTTATTTTTAAACACTGCAGTAATTAACTTATATAATTAACTTTTATTTTGATACTTAAATTTTTATATTTTTTCCTAAAGCGAAAAATAAATTCTAGTAACATTATTTCTACTTTTTTTCAACAATTAAAAACTAGATTTAAACATGACCTCCATTAAGAGGCCACCTCTCGAAACGATCAATTTTTATTAGAATGAAACGTGGTCGCTTTAAGGAGGTTTTACTGTACTGTATTGTACCACTGTGCACTAATACAACCAGTAACTTCTAGCGAAAAGTTGTTTTTCAGTGTGCCAAAAGACCCTGTCATTAGAAAATCATGGACTAAAGCTATGAAGAGAGATGACAAGAAAAATCCTAATTTATCTAATACATAATCTCTTTGATCTTGTGAAGATCATTTTTCAGTAACTTTATGTTTGATTTTGTTTAAATATTACTATTTTAGAACATTAACTGATTGGATAAATAGTTACTCAAGAGAAAAAAAAAGCATTCATATTTATAATGTACTCATTCGCATTTAAAAACAAACAAAACACTCTGTAGTAGATTTCATACGTATATTGTATCTGTAAAGATTAATAAGCAATAACCCTGTTTTATTGATGACTAAATAGGTAAAACGTAGAAACGTCTAAGATATGATACACACAAATATGTTAGTTTTTATTCAGGAAGTAAATAAAAATTTTATTGCGTAAGTGTACATTTTTATTAAGTTAGGGACTAGGTTTAAAAACTAAAGGATTTATTTTCAAACAATATTTTGTCATGTCTTAATAGAGATTATAAAACGTAAAAATATTGAAACTACTCAAAAAAATTTTAATATTAAATTTTTACTTTTCAACATAAAAATACTTT
This sequence comes from Maratus speciosus, assembly GCA_963932465.1. NCBI lineage: Eukaryota > Metazoa > Arthropoda > Arachnida > Araneae > Salticidae > Maratus > Maratus speciosus. The sequence continues at coordinate 155,199,775 of OZ010787.1, read as the reverse complement.
AGGTCCCGCTGCCTATGACACCGTGTAGCAGGCGTGCTTCGACAGTGCTGCATGATCTTTAAAAAAAAAAAAAAAAATCAACAGGAAAAAAAACCGCGAACCACATCCCCGCTGCCTGCGGCATCGTATAGCACCACGTGCTGCGCACGCACTGCAAATTCTTGTAAAAAACCTAAAAATTTACAAAAGTGCCCCAGGGGGCGAAGTGGGGGGGGGGGGCATCGGAAGTGCATAATATGAATAAGTTTTCATACACCTTTCTAACGATATGTCACATGAGGCGTGTACTCAAAATTTAGAAAATAGCTCCTCCCCGGATGACCCTCCCCTCCCTCTGCATTTCCCACTCTTTCAAATATCTAATGTTAAAAAATAATATTTATTTCAGTGTTAAATGAAAAATCGCATTTAAAACGCAATAAACAGTTGATCTGAAGAAAAAAAAAGAGAACCCCACCACCAAAAATCAACTCTTCTTAAATTTATAAAATCTTTATTATGCATTAAAAACAACGTCAAAGTTTAAAAGCGATCAGTTCTTTATTTTTCCTAATTTTAACAATATCCCGTCAACTCTCTTTATGTGAATAGACTTTTAATGAGTTTAAAAATCGATTTTTTCATAAACTTGGCGTTCATTTTTTTTTTTTTTTTTGACATTTTATAAATCAACGTACAAAATAACATCCAGATGCGAAAGAACCAAATTTGTAAAATCAGTAGTTTAAAAATTTCGAAACTTTATTTCCAAAGCTTAGTATCTCTTTTCTTTCCGTTCCGCTTGCCTGTCGTGAACTGTGACGTCATAGTAAGTCACGCCCCGATTTGGAGCGACGTGATTTTAGCTTAATTTTAGGACTTTTTTTTAATAGTATAGATATTTTTTTCGCGTTTTTGAGAACATTTTTGAAAACTGTGGATGTGGAACTATAAGAAAAATATATAAATGATCAAATCCCCCATGTGTGCAAATTCCTCATTTACAGCTTTCAAGTGTGAGATCTATTTACAGTCAAAGCAGGCTTGACCCCCTGCCCTTTATCCGAGGCAAATGAAAAAGACAGGCTACCACAGTGCATCCCAAGTGTCTTTTTTTTACAGACTGCTAGAGTGACGTAATGCTCTTTTTATACACTTGCATTGGTGTATTCGAACATCGCATGACTCCAGCGGGAGTGGGCTGACCCTTTTGCTTTCCATGTGCAAGGCGATTATTTCTATAATAAAAAATATTTTTTTGAATAAAAGTACATAAAAGTTGCCATGATCGCAATGAATTCTTAGTACTTTTATGTTAGACTAGGCGAAAATCTGGCCAATAGCATTTTATAACTTGCCAGATTTTTCGTGTGGTAAATTAAACCAATGCTTTTGATATTGAAATTAAATATCATGGTTTATGAAATTTATTAATTTTTCTCTCTTTTTTTTTTTTAAGAAATAAGTGAAAGTCATGAATTTTAAATATTTCACTCTTTAAGTTATGTATTTTAAATAAAATTAGTGAAAGGATTATATTTTAAATTATACTAATGAAATACGAAAAAATGCGATGGTAAAAATGTTTGGCAATTTATTACCTGCATTTGGCTAACATAAAAAAACAGAGTTCTTGAATAAAAGTAGCATGATACATACATTAAGGGAGACTAAATATATTTTACAAGCTAAAACTCAATTAAAATCTGAAAATTAAAAATTTGTTAATTAATAAATAAACAAACAAATTTTAAGTTTTCAAAGTGCTACTGCACACATTTATTTAAAAATAAAATTCACAGAGATATATATAAATAAACATTGGAATGAAATGAATAAAAATAAGAAAAAAATTAATTATTAACAGAAAATAGTGGTGTATAAACATAGGTTTTTTCTAGAAAAAAAAAAAAAAACAGGCTGCAAATAACTGATATATTTACGTGCAGGGACTGGGCGCATCACTAACTCCAGGCCCATTTCAGATGCTTTGGGCTAAGCTCGAAATTGTCCTCGCTGTCCACATCAGGGAGCGAACTTGGAACCTCCTGGTCGAACAGCCAGGCTTAAGAGATGCAGGAACAACAATACTGACACTCGACTCTGCTTTATATGTATATATAACACTGGCACGTGGTTAACTGAAAAGTACAAAAAATTGTTCAAATTGGATACAGTCAGTATTGTTAAAAAAAAAAAAACATTGAAAATCGCTTGAAATTTTGAAAAAAAAAAAAAAAAAAATATATATATATATATTTCAGCTGCACAAGGGAGGATGAAGGGCAAAGGAAAAGACAATAAAACTTTTTAGCTGAATGGGTAGGGGAAGGAATGGTGAATTTTATCTATCTGTCACAGGATAAAACCATGAAATTCATTAATCGGTTGCAAAGAATAATTTCAAAATTTATCAGTCGGTCACAAAAAAAAAAAAAAAAAAAAAAAAAAAAAAAAAAAAAAAAAAAGCCTACCTTGTGCGACTGAAAAAATTTGTTGCCAAAAAGAGCAGTAAGGGTTGTTGGATGTGCAAAATATTTAATAAGGGTTGCCAGGTGCTAAGCCTTGCCAAAACAGTCTACAGTCAACTATTTTTAGAAACAGTCACTATTTTTAAAAAGCACTGAAAATCGTTTGAAAGTTTGAAGAACTCTTAGCTTTCAATTGTACAAGAAACGGGAGAGTTCCTTTCAAAATAAAATATTTTTAAAGGGCTGCCGGGCACTGTTCCCAGCCAAATTAGCCAACAGTCAACATTATTGTAAAAAAAAAAAAAAAAAAAAACTGAAAAGTGTCATATTCAATATTCTATTCAAAGCTGGAGTAGCACAGTTGAAGTTTATTCCAACAGAGCGAAAAATGTCCAGACCAGGGATCGAACCTGGATACTTGGCGTGCCGTGCCAATGCCTTACCTGTTAGGCTATCCGGACCGATACCTAGCTGACATAATTCACTCTTATTAGTTGGACTTGGCTGCGAACTGCAGCGCTATTTCATTCATCCGAGCTATAACTACAGCATTTACATGATGAATCTACTTCAACACGGAAACTCCTGTATACCATGTAATTAGGTCATAATGAAGGGAACGAATATTTTTTCCAACTGGATTATATCATATTCAAAGCTGGAGTAGCACAGTTGAAGTTTATTCCAACAGAGCGAAAAATGTCCAGACCAGGGATCGAACCTGGATACTTGGCGTGCCGTGCCAATGCCTTACCTGTTAGGCTATCCGGACCGATACCTAGCTGACATAATTCACTCTTATTAGTTGGACTTGGCTGCGAACTGCAGCGCTATTTCATTCATCCGAGCTATAACTACAGCATTTACATGATGAATCTACTTCAACACGGAAACTCCTGTATACCATGTAATTAGGTCATAATGAAGGGAACGAATATTTTTTCCAACTGGATTATATCATATTCAAAGCTGGAGTAGCACAGTTGAAGTTTATTCCAACAGAGCGAAAAATGTCCAGACCAGGGATCGAACCTGGATACTTGGCGTGCCGTGCCAATGCCTTACCTGTTAGGCTATCCGGACCGATACTTTGAATATGATATAATCCAGTTGGAAAAAATATTCGTTCCCTTCATTAAGAACTGAAAAGTGTTTGAATTTTTTTTTTTTTTTTTTTTTTTAGCTTTGAGTTACACAAAGGTAGGGGGGAGGAGGAGAATGGAAAAAACAATGTTTTTCAGTCAGGGTGGGGCAGGGGATTTGAAACTTTTGTACAGTATAGAGGAATTTTGTACTAAAGTATTCTTTTAAACATATCTATTCTAGATTATATACAACATTCTGGAATACATACTACAATATTTATTTAATGAAACTGGAGCATGTATTACACACACATAAAGATGATCATTTATATATTATAAATTTCAATGGGTCTGAAAAATTATGTTTGTTATTAAAATGTTCGAAAAAATAAACACACACATTAATTTTTCAGTTTTATGAGTTTCTAAGCGATTACAGAATTTAGTGTGAATATCAATGTTGGATTTATTTTATTTTAATTTAATCATTTTAAAACAAAATATTTTTAAAGGGCTGCCGGGCACTGTGCCCAGCCAAATTAGCCAACAGTCAATATTATTGTAAAAAAAAAGAAGAAGAAAAAAACTGAAAATTACTTGATTTTTTTTCTTTTAGCTTTCAGTTACCCAAGGGGGGGGGGGGGGGGCAAGGGGATTTGGGACTCTTGTACAGTATACAGGAATTTTGTACTACTTAAGTATTCTTTTAAACATATCTATTCTAGATTATATACTATACAACATTTTGGAATACATACTACAATATTTGTTTAATGAAACTGGAGCATGTATTACACACACATAAAGATGATCATTTATATATTATAAATTTCAATGGGTCTGAAAAATTATTATGTTTGTTATTAAAATGTTCGAAAACACACACACACACACTAATTTTTCAGTTTTATGAGTTTCTAAGCAATTACAGAATTTAGTATGAATATCAACGTTGGATTTATTTGATTTTAATTTAATCCTTTTAAAATAAAATATTTTTAAAGGGCTGCCGGGCACTGTGCCCAGCCAAATTAGCCAACATTATTGTAAAAAAAAAAAAAAAAAAAAAAAAAAAAAAGAAGAAAAAAAACTGAAAATTACTTGATTATTTTTTCTTTTAGCTTTCAGTTACCCAAAGGGGGGGGGGGGATGGAAAAAACAATGTCTTTCAGTCAGGGTGGGACTTTTGTACAGTATACAGGAATTTTGTACTACTTATTCTTTTAAACATATCTATTCTAGATTATATACAACATTCTGGAATACATACCACAATATTTATTTAATGAAACTGGAGCATGTATTACACACACATAAAGATGATCATTTATATATTATAAATTTCAATGGGTCTGAAAAATTATTATGTTTGTTATTAAAATGGTCGAAAACACACACACACTAATTTTTCAGTTTTATGAGTTTCTAAGCAATTACAGAATTTAGTGTGAATCAACGTTGGATTTATTTGATTTTAATTTAATCCTTTTAAAATAAAATATTTTTAAAGGGCTGCAGGGCACTGTGCCCAGCTAAATTAGCCAACATTATTGTAAAAAAAAAAAAAAAAAGAAGAAGAAGAAGAAAAAAACTGAAAATTATTTGATTTTTTTCTTTTAGCTTTCAGTTACCCAAAGGGGGGGGGGGGGAGGAGGAAAATGGAAAAAACAATGTTTTTCAGTCAGGGTGGGGCAGGGGATTTGGGACTTTTGTACTACTTATTCTTTTAAACATATCTATTCTAGATTATATACAACATTCTGGAATACATACCACAATATTTATTTAATGAAACTGGAGCATGTATTACACACACATAAAGATGATCATTTATATACACTATTTGGCCAAAAGTGACCGCTCACTTGTGATTTTAGAAGTTTTGTTATATATCTAGAAAAATACATGAGGAATTAACCTGAAACTGCAGGTGTATAAACAGTATAGTATAGGTCATATATTTCCGCAAAGATTTTTTCCCGAAACACCATGGGGAACCGTCAACAAACTGAAAAAGAAAGAATATATTTTGGATAACTCTGTAAAAACTAATGGAACAAAAGCGTTTAAACTCGAGATTATTAATAAGTGGCTTATTGTAATATACTGTGTTCATTTTTATGAGGATAGCATGTATACTCGTAGAGAAATTAAGGTTTTTATAAAAACAGTCCCAAATTTCGCCAAGTTTTTTGCTTATAATTTGCAGAGTTCTTAATATAAAAAGAAGTTCTTTTCAGAAAATATGACGAACGATATTGTACACAATAACCAGCAATCAGAATTAAAAAAATAATAGAAATTGGATGAAAAATGAACAGGTTTACTAAAAAATGTTACACTGCGCTTGCGAAACTGGAATCAAAATATAATGTGCATATTGTGTTAGCTAAATGTACAGAGAAACTTTTGTAAAAGTCTAAAAAACATAGTTTGAAAAGTCTGATAATAATCGTTTATAGAATAAGCTCAAAATCTGTTGTTCCCAAAATGAAGCAAAAAGATGAGGGGTTGTATCCATATATTCATTGATTAGTGCCAATACAGCGTACACAATATTGTATGTATTATTGTATTTGGATACAGCCCCTCATCTTTTTGCTTCCTTTTAAGAATAATGGATTTTGAGCTCATTCTATAAACGATTATTATCAATCTTTTCAAACTATGTTTTTAAGACTTTAACAAAAGTTGTTCTATACATTTAGCTAACACATTATGCAAATTATATTTTTATTACGTTCGAGCATGCGCAGTGAAGCATTATTTAGTAAACCTGCTCATTTTTCATACAATTATTTTTTTATTTTCATTCTGATTGCAGGGTATTGTGTACAATATTGTTTGTCATATTTTCTGAAAAAGAACTTTTTTTTATATTAAGAACTCTGCAAATTATAAGCAAAAAACTTGGTGAAATTTGGGGCTGTTTTTATAAAAACCTTAATTTCTCTATGAGTATAAATGCTATCCTCATAAAAATGAACACAGTATATTACAATAAGCCACTTATTAATAATCTCGAGTTTGAACGCTTTTGCTACATTAGTTTTTACATGGTTATCCAAAAGATATTCGTTCTTTTTCAATTTGTTGACGGTCCCCTATAGGGTTTTGGGAAAAAATCTTCATGGAAATATATGACCTATACTATACTGTTTACACATCTGCAGTTTCAGGTTAATTCTTGTATGTATTTTTCTAGATATTTAACAAAACGTCTAAAATTGCAAGTGACCGGTCACCTTTGGCCATATAGTGTATTATAAATTTCAATGGGTCTGAAAAATTATTATATTTGTTATTAAAATGTTCGAAAAAAAAAACACACACACACACTAATTTTTCAGTTTCATGAGTTTCTAAGCGATTACAGAATTTAGTGTGAATATCAACGATTGGATTTATTTGATTTTAATTTAAAACATTTTAAATCAGATATATATACATTTTAAAAACTTAAGAAGTTAGTTATTAATTAGTTTGCATTTATAAGTACTTAAAATTATACTTATATTTAAAAAATATATAAACATATTTCAGATTACTAACCGTAAAATCCTTATTTTTATTTTTCAAATCTGTCCGTAAATAAATTATTTTAACAAATTGTATGTTCACAAGGACAAAATGAAATCTCTACATTAATATGAATAAAAATACTTTTGAAGGACATATATTTAATTATTCCAAAGTTTTCCATATCCTTGCAGAAAATCTCCATTTTTTTTTTTTTTTTTTTTTTTTTTTTTTGTATAAAAAAAATCGCATAAGGTGTAAATGTTTTCCAATAGGTAAATATACATTATATGCATTAATTGTTTAATATTTTTCACAATGTATTCAGTGTGTACAATAGAATGTGTTAGCTGAGATTATTTTTAATTTAGAATTTTTATTTTTAAATGTGATATTTCATTTAAGTGAAATTTAAAAAAAAACATACACTTTTAGTTCTCAGCCTTTCCCACCGTTTAAATTTACAATGCATTCATATGGCAAAACTTAATATTTATCACAAAATATCTTGAAGTAAATTTGAAATATGTTTTTTTAAGTTGATTTAAATCAAAGATTAAAAAAAAACCCATATTGATTTAAATCACGGGCCCACTTAAAAAAAACTAATGTGGTTTTTTTCAAATTTTCTCGTGTTTTCACATCTGTATCATTATTTAATCTAAGGTATGAGAATGCGGAAAAAAAATGCAAAGGAAGGAAAAATGCATTGTACGACTGAAATAATTTGTTGCCAAAAGGAGAAGTGTAAAGTATTTTAAAAGGGCCTTATTTCCCTTAAATAAACATTTTTGTAAGTACATCTAATTGAAGTTTTTATTCATTCAAATTGAAAGTACCTTACAAAAAAAGTTCACATCCCTCCCCTCCTTTTTCTCCCCCCAAAATCAAATTATGAGCTATTAGAGTCCCAATGATTTGATAAACATAGGAGGATCACTTAGCTTAATATATTATATTGTCATAAATAAATCAACATGCAAATGAAAAAATTAAATAAGAATCTCATACCATATGATTTTTTCATGGGGCTAAAACGCTCAGTCCTCTTTAAATAATCTCTCATACAATCAACAGCATCAGCTTTCCATTTCTTAATCAATGTTTCTTCGGGGGGCATTTACTAATTTTCTGAATATCCAAAGCAGACATCAGCTACAAACAAAAAATGTAAAACATGACAAACATTATAAAAAACAAATTTATTTTCACAATTTTTTTCTAAAACACATATTTATCAAAAAACATAAATTTACTCAACACACAATATAAAAGTTATATTTAATTAACCTTATTTTGCTTTTGCATTCTATTGAAACAAAATGCTTCATTTAAAAGTTCTAATTGCTTTCCTTAAAATAAAATTTATACTTTAAAGCCTACAATTTTATTGCACTAATGAAGAAATCAGTTATCTACACGACATTTATCGATTCACCAGAAGAAAATTTCCTTTACCTAGAGTTAACACTATGGCCAAGCACAGTGCATAGTGGACCTTCTTTGACTTGTCCACTTTATATGTCCTGTAGCCCTATTCAAACTACATATGTGCCCGTTAATCCTTACTGCTCTTTTTGATGTACCTTTTCTGTTAATTTCCTAGCAAAATACATCGATCTCGGATGTAAAAAAAAAGTATGAATTTCATCAATCGGGCGAGGCAAAAAAAAAAAATAATGAAATCTGCTAATCGGCTAAGGAAGAGGGGGGGGGGGAGGGATCTGAAATTTGTCAATTGGTCGCAAGAGGGAAAAAAATAAAATAATTTGTCAATCAAACACAAGGGGGAAAAAAATTCTTAGATCAAATTGTCATAAAAAAAATAAAATGAAAAATCTATCTGTCCATATATCGTTTAAAAAATGCACACAATTTTCAATTGCATCCTGCAAATTTCACCAGTAAGTCGCAGGGACAAATCCAGAAAATTTTAAGTGTTGTCAACTGTGAAAAAAAAAAAAAAAAAATTGCAAAATTCGTTGAATGGTCACAGGAAAATATCGTGAAATTCTTCGATTGTATGCACGAATATGTCGCAAAATTCACCAGTCGTTCAGAAAAATATTATAAAATTCTACTAAAAGGGAACACTAAATAAACCATCTCAAAATATGCTTTATGAACAGGGCAAAAGAGTGCCATTTTGGAAAGCAATGTGCCCCTATTTTATTAAATTCCCGCCATGCAGCCCTTTTTCCCCATATTTAATACTATTACAATTGATTCATAATGCAATGACGTTTTTCAAACCTCACTGACACATGATCAGATATCCGATACTGACAGTTGATACAGGTTTTAAGCTGTGTTTCTTTCTTTCTTTTCTTTCTTTTTTTTTTTTTTACACTGCAAAAGGTTTTCAAAAATATGTCAATAAAACTTAACAAAAAATCCAAACAGAAAAGAAAATCTGAAAAAGTAAATTTTGAATTTTTATGTAAATGTTAGTAGTTAAGTAATACCTACACTAACATGATTTTGCAGCTTTAAATTTAAATTATCAAAATTCATAAGAATACCCCCCCCCCTCTTCACCAAAGAAAAGGCTAAAATACCTGTGAGTAGTCATTTAGCAAAAATGCTAAAGAAAACCTTGAGTAGACATTCATAATTGGAAAAGGAATTATAGTACAACCATTTACTGAGTGTAATTAAACTACCTTCACCAAAGTAAATATAATATTATAAGTACATTTTAATTGCATTCTAATTTAACTTGGCTTATGTATGTAACGATGAAATTTTGCAATCAATTTTGCACTTTCTTGCGTGCTAGAATAACACAAAATATGTACACAATTCCAACACATTAGGAACATGTCCACAACATCATTTTAATATTCTTAGAACTTCATTTTAAATTAATACATTTTTAAGGCATGTTTCCATTAGCCGGTAACAGGTAATAAATCGATAAATTGCCAAATATAGTTTAGGTTTCAGGGTTTGTAAATATTATATTTTTTAAAATATAAAGAATATGTTTTGATGATATATATTATATTTTATATGAATTAGAAACTAAAACATGATGCAGATAACATGAAAACTTAATAGGTAAAACACTATTCTGAATGTTTTTTTTTTTTTCAATATGACAAAATTGAAGATCATCTAATTCAAAAGTGTAACTGAAAAAAACTGTTACTCCAGCTCAAATCGTGGTTTCTCTGTAATTATTTTTATAAACTTCGATAATAAAATTTTTTTATGAAATTAGATTAGATTAATAAAATTGATACTATTAATTAAGAGTTTCAGAACTTTACAGAAACGCTAATCTTCATATATACACTATATGTACATACATAAAGATTAGCGTTTCGGCATTATAAAGCGGTTCTGCAATAAAAATAAAACTTTTTACATAAGCTTAGTAAAAAGTTTTATTGCAGATTTATGGCATAGAAGGTTGTTTACAAACATTTTGAATATCTTTATGCTTGTAAATATACAGTACATTAAAATTTTTAAAATTGTTCGGGCAATCAATAATGTTGCAGTGACAAACTTAAAATCCACTTTCATTTCAGCGTATCACGTGTAAGAAAATGTATAACAATCTAACAAACATAAGAATATTGTTATGACAAACGTTATATAAGTAAAATTAAGATCAAATAAGGTAAAAAACAGATAAATAAATACCTGAATATGTCCAGTAATTATGTAGCCAGGATGCTTTGATGGAATTACTGCGTATTCGCTCTTAGTAAACATGACGCAGCACAAGCGACGCACAGTGGGGTATTTTACAAATCTGGGCGGCCAAAATTATTTTTTTCTCTTAAACTAATTTAAACGTTTAAAGCAGTAAATAAATGCACTTTTTGAAATAAATATTGTTTAATAACTTGAAAATCATGGATGTTTTGCAACTTCGTATTGATATTTATTGATCAAAATTAGTATTATAAAATAAATGATATTTATGATAAGCAGTATTATAAAATAAATGATAATATGATAAATAGTATCATAAAATAAATTATAATTATGATAAATAGTATTATAAAATAAATGATAATTATGATAAATAGTATTATAAAATAAATGATAATCATGATAAAAAAATGGAATAATATATTGAATAAATTATAAAAACAGATTATTAATGATAAGAACAATTAGTTTGTAAATCACCAAGGTGGGATCTTTTAATCAGATGATAATTCAGAATCGTAATCTGTTTCTTCATAATCAGAATCCTCTGGATCACGAGCTTCAGAAGATTCCATAGGCAGTAACATTTCTAGAGTTTCTTTACGAAACAATTTTGATTTTTTTCTTATCGTGGGTCTTATTCCAGTTAAAACTGGATCTGAACTCAAAAGCAATCTGTTGAGAACATCACGGTTACAAGAAATTCTTGAAAATTTACGCGATAGATTTTGGCGAAATAATCGAAAATGTTTGTTCCGTGCTTCGGCTACTTCTTCAGACAATTGGCCTACTGGTAAAGCTTTCTCTATCACAATGCCTCCATGGATTAATATTTTATGCATTGTGGGTGACATTGGATACCATTTATATAACTGGACGTAGAGCTCTGCTGTTTTTTCTGTATATTCTTAAATTTATCAAGGTGAATTTTGTGGCCACTGGATACGGTTTCAAGAATAACTTTAAATCGATATATTAAATTTTCATCAATGCCGGTAATTTCCGCTGATAGAGATGGGTCAGTAAAGAATCTTCTGTGTAAAGTATGTGTAAGTACTTCCACATCAGTCGAGCTCCTCAAACTTTCAGACTTTCTCCGCTTTGACCTGTCACTTGATTCAGTGAAAGCTTTTGCTGGCCTTCCTGGTCGATTTATTTTTCTTGAAATTTCTACTGTACCTTCAAGCCATTCTTTATTATTTTTCACAAATTTATCTAACATATAATGGGCTTCGATCCATTTGCTCTTGAACTGAGATTTAAATTGGGGGAAATTGTGCTTGAGGTTTTTAATTTCATCATCATCAAAATTATCGCCATTAAGAAGGTAATTTTCAAGGAAATTTAATCTATGATTAATGTTTGGCAAATTCTGCTGTTGCATAATGTTTAAAAATTCTTTTCGAGTCATTACTCTGATATTCGAAGGCCCTAAATAAAAATAAATACAAAATATGAACAAAAAAGAATGCATAATAATTATATGCAATTTAGATAGATAACATCATTTTATCCCTTATTTTTTAAAAAAAATCTCACAATCTTTCGCTAAGTTTTAACAAAAACATATGAAAATTGCCTCGACGTATTTTTTAGATAAACATATGTTAATAACGAGCAATAAATTATTTCAATTATCTGAAAAGAGCTTAAAAAGAGATAAAAGGGAATGAATACATTACTTTAAAGCAATTTTTTTTTAATTATATAAATTTAATTTCAATCAGAATAACTGAAAAATAAACAAATCTGATCACTTTCTATTGAATCATAACAATTTTTTTCATATTAAAATTTATATGATAAATATCAGTTAAAAATCAATATATAGTAATTTTGTATGCTTACTCAGAATTTTGGAAGAGCATATTTATATCGCCTTCATTTTAAAAAGGGGACAAAGGTGGAACTACTTTAAACGAAAACACAAATAGAAGGGTGTATATTTATTGGTACAACAAGTAACTTTGCTTGGAAATGTTTGGAAATATAACTAAACCCTTCGTGAATTGGGAAACAAGGGAAAAAATAATAGAAAAATATGCGTTATTTTAAATTAATTTTGTAAATACTAAAACTATTTCTTTCTCAATTCAAAGTTAAAAAAATAATGATACATACCTGCCTCGTCACTATCCATAACGATTAGATTTTAAATACTTCCAAAACTAAAGTTATTCAAATTCAAAAATAGAAAGTCACAATGAAGACCGATTTGACACTCATGCACTTAACGCAACACTCCAGTTTCAACTGATAACAGGAGGTCATCGTTCACTTAAAGGAGATAAAAATCGCATCACGTGATTCCCCAATGATTCAGTTTCAACTTATATCCATCCATTCGATCCTGCGTTGTACTTTATGAAATCGACTTTTAGCCGCCCAGATTTGTAAAATACCCCACTGTGCGACGCTACGGAGTGAGAGGTAAACAAACCAAGCATGGCGATGGCAGGCGTTGCCATTCTCCAAATCTAAATGTATGAGTAGCGGTCTTTATCAGTGTTGAATTCAGGCACTTTTCTCCGGGAGGGATTTTTGTGGTTCCGGGGGAGGGGGGCATTATACAGTTCCAGGGGGAAATTTCATTTTTTGAAATTGAATTTCATTTTGTGTTTTACATTGAAAACACAAAATCTCAAATCTCGCGGGAGTGGGAGCGGACATTTCATTGCTCCGGGGGTGGGGGTCCTCCCCGGCCACCCCCTGAATTCAACACTGGTGTTTATCCAAATCAGATACAAGGTCCCGAATTAGCATACGGCTTTTTAACACAACTTTTTTGTACTATAGTTACAAAAAATCAATACATTATCAACTTTCAAAATGTATTGTATATTTTAAGTAGGGATGCACCGAATAGTGATTTTGGCCGAATACCGAATATTCGGCCAACATGTAAACCGAATTCCGAATATTCGGCTTGCCGAATAAGTTTAAATTTCAGAGTTTCAAAGTATTAAAAAGTTAAATAAATCGTCATTATTGGTTAATTTTCTTACGTGATACTTTTTAAATAGCAAGTAAAAAATGTAAAAGCATTCTGTTTTATTTAAATATAATTTTATTTCTAATTATTCTAAATATCATCATTAACTGATAGTTAAAAATAGAAGTTGTTTTACGGTTTAAAAAAAAAAAAATTTAAGGCTTTTTAAATATTCGGTCTGGCCGAATATTCAGTATACCGAAATCTCTTATATTCGGCCAAGCCAAATATTCGGCATACCAAATAGTTTGATATTCGGCCTAACCGAATATTCGGTAACATGGCCCAATAGGCGGGATACCGAATATTCGGTGCATCCCTAATTTTAAGATTCTACCATGCACCATGCTTTGAAATACCATACAATTTATGGTACAAGTAATTACCATATGATTTTACCATACATCAAGCTATGGAATACCATATAATTTTGGTACAAGCAATTACCATATGATTTTACCATACATCATGCTATGGTATACCATACATCATGCTGTGGTATACCATACAGTTTATGGTACAAGCAATTATCACATGATTTTACCATACATCATGCTATGGTATACCATACAGTTTATGGTACAAGCAATTATTACAAGATTTTACCATACATCATGCTATGGAACACCATTGAATATATGGTAAATTTCATTACCCTATAATTTTACTATACATCATGCTATGGAACACCATTGAATATATGGTAAATTTCATTACCCTATAATTTTACCATACATCATGCTATGGAACACCATTGAATATATGGTAAATTTCATTACCCTATAATTTTACCATACACTTTGCTATGGAATACCATAGAATGAAGAATGTTTACCATATGGATACAGTATGTTTCCATATAATGCCATAAAATTTTTATGATTTTCCATATAAAACCATACGTTTCCATAAAACATCCTAAGTCATTTTTTGCTAAGGGACTAGTTTAACAAATATATTGTTAGGCCGGTGACTGTTAGACCAGTGACATTTCTTAAGAAATACATTTTTATTCCTTATTTAAAAATAGTAATATTATGATTTAGGGTGTTAAACAAAACTTTTTTTAGTGTATTATTATAAACTTTTTATTAAATTGATTTAACTGTTATCTGTTTAATAGAATATTTGTTAGACCAGTGACACATAATAAAAGAACTTATCTGATTTAGGAATATTTTTTTCCTTTTTTAAACAGTAGACCACATGGAAGCAGCAAGTTTTTCCACCATTTTATTTATTAACAGTGTTACTAACATAAAAAATCAAATTTCTTCAATTTTTATCATCAGAGTAGTATTTAAAACTGAAAAATATAAGTTGTTAGACCAGTGACACAAAACATGTAAGACAGTCTTATTTCATAAAATTTTTCTTTATTAAAATCAATTTTCAGACATATTGCCATAACTACTCAAAATTTATATTGTTTTCTAAATAAAATTGCCCAGATCAATGAAAATAGTGATTATTGATTAGAAATTATAACATGTTAAAGATCAAAGTTTGGATTTGAGACAAGCATTGTTCCCATAGAAAAGTCAATCATTTATTTTTATTTTTTGGCTAATTTAATCTATTTTTATACAAATTACTTGTTATAACACTTGGATTATTAAAAAAAGAAATAAAGAACAATTATGGGTTTGAAAATTTTACCTATTTCTAATATTATAAATCTTAGAACAGTAAGACACCAAATTGTACTTATTTTGAAAATGACCCATTTAGATTATTGAGACCTGATTCCAGAAAAGATTCATATAATCTATTATATTCCTTTTTACCAAAATCCATAGTATATCGCTCTGCAGGTAACGGCGATCTGTTAATCAGCAACCAACATACGATCATATCCAAATGATCAAATATATTATTTTTTTAGGATTTTCATTTCTTTCGAAATATTGCGGTATTACAAATAATATTAAAACTTCATCGGATGTAGCAGATATAGAATCGGAACCACTTTTATGTTTATTAATAGGACTAGATCTGTTAATTTCATACTGATTCCAGTTTATTTCTATATCCGTATTAGATAATTTTATTCATTATAGAGAATGTCCGCACCATTTTTAAAGTCGACTTATCTCACCCACAGCGCTATGTCTTCAATTTCTACTTTATAATCTGGATTTGCATCGTCTGTATAAATCATATTTCTACTATCGTCTCTTTGGAATTCCAGTCTTATTATAAAACCAGAAATTGCTTTTTTATATTCTGCAACGAAATCAAAAATTTCTTTTAAAGGCGTCCATGTTGTAACTGAATTACTATTTTTCGACAATTCCCATCTTTTTTTAAATCCTTTATTGTAGTTTTCATTTTTTACAATTTTTAATTTATTGACTATATCTGCTACAGGGGTTGTATTAGTTATCGTATCATCGCTTTGAAGTAAACTTTTATTTCTATCAGCACTATCATTGGTATCTGGATAAAAACCTATATTGGTGGCTTCTGATGTTGAATAATCTCTGGTATAATCCTTAAGTCTCTTAACCTGCAGAATGTAGGAGTGATAGTCTCCAACTGATTCAATTATTTGTTTACCTATCTGAAGTTTTACGCCTTTCATAGAACATACAGCTGCGACATTATCGTCGTTTATAGTTGCACCGCTGGATTTTATAATTTTCCACTTTGTCTCCAGATAACTCTCCGATAATGAAATAGGATCATTTGTATCGGTAATTTCGAAATGAAACGTAGTATTTTCTTTTTTGTCATTATGGCTTGTACTAGGCAATCTTATTTTTTTTAATTCGCTACTTTTTATATCGTTATTATAATAATAATGAGTATATCTTAGATCATAAATTTTTTCCATTTATTTAGGAAGAATTTTTAGACCTGTTCCTTTCATCTTTTTTGAAAATATTTCATTCAATATGTCAGTATCTGCTTTTTCACTCAATCTGTCAACTACTGTTTTTTCATTCAAATCTACTTTTTTAGATTTAAAAAATCCTTTTTCTTGAATTATTTTACTTTTCCTATATAATCTGTGTTTATTCATTTATTTATTGAGAAAATTTAGTTAATATCAATTGATATATTTTTTCAACATAGTCTTCTTTTTCCTCTATGACTCTAAAATTAAACTCAATTAAACCTTTATTTAAATTAATTAATTCACCATTTTGATTCGTAACTCTCATCCTTATTCTACGAATAGAATTCCTATTCACAGGATAATATATTAAATTATTGAATTCTTTCGAAATGATAGCACCCGGTACATCCCTCGGTGTAAAAGAATAAATAACTTCTGAATTATTCTGGTTGATTAAAGATCCATTAACTACATCACAATGAATATATATAATGTCATTTCCGTTTGTTATATCTGCTATATTTTCCCCTTCTATTACAGTCTCTTCATCATGACTTTCGTAAATCTTTTTTTCAAAGCCTATTAACTTATGAAAATCGCTTTTTGTTAAATCGATATTCCAACCTTTAGTTAATTTAATAAGCATTCTTAGTCTAGATTGTACTCTACCAAATTTTACCGGAGGATCGTCTGAACCAAACGCATTCATTACATCTATATTTAAATCTTCAACATTTTTATTACCATAAGGAATAGTGATAGATTTAACATTATTCTCATCTGTGTATACGTCAAACGTATTAGTTTTATCTGTTATCTTAAACCATGAAACTGTCATAGTAAAAGATTGCAATGCTAATTTTTTTAATTTAAGAGGTTTAGGAAATTCAACAGTGAAATCCTCTGATTTTTCATGACTTTTTGGTTTCAATTTGATCATTTATTAGACAGTAAAAATCTTTAAAGATGAAAAACAAGCTCTTCGTTATAATCGCTAGGCTGTTGAGTAAATGAATTTAGTACACATTCTGGACATTTACCGGTATTTCTTTCTTTTATATATTTCATACAAAATAATCCACAGTTTACAGAAGTAGGTTTTTGTAAAAAACTATCATTGTGAGCTATATTGACTGTTTTATTGGACAGTTTAAGAAATGTCATAATATTTTCAGGAATATATTTTTCTCTGAGTTTGATATTTTTATATATATATTCCCCAAAAGGATCGAAATATTCTACATAGTTATATTTCGGGTCATTATAATAAGAAACCCAATGTGTTCCAGGACCAGTCGAAATATCTAAATTAATAATACCGCTTTCAAAATTTCCAATCTTTTTAGGAAGTAAATCGGAGGTGAAAACACCTCTGAATCCCTTTTCATCTTTCATATTTTCCTTAATCGTCTTATCCGATATACCCAATTTTGTTATCGGGATTTTTTTTTTAGACAGGGAAGCTGGCGTTTTTTTAAGACCAGATCCTTTGTTTTCCCAAGGTTGAAAAACGCCAGATGCTGAAATTTTATCCAGGATTTTTTTAGTTCCCCAACCCGCCGCACCACTCGCTGCACCGAGTCCTAGTGATGTTAAAATAGGAATTAAAAAAGGTAAAAATCCACCGTTTTTATCTAATTGAGTTTTGCTTATATTTATTCTTTTACCTTTACTAATCTGATTAATCTGTGTTTTAGTCAAATACATTTCATAATTGGGAGGTTTAGAATTGTCTATCTGCAGTGTCAGTTCTTCTTTTTTTCTGAGAGCAGATTTCAATTTACTAATCTGTCCGTCACTCAAATGAATCTTCTTTTTTACATAACTCATTTATTTAAGAAGAAATTGATTGTATAATCGTTCTTTATCTCTGTTAGTTATTTTTTTAGCTTTAATAAGTTTGTCTATTAGCAGTTTGACTTCATTTTTTAATTTTTTCGACTTGCTACCTTGACATATTTTATCAATTAATTCAGATAATAAATCTATTCCTTTACCGACTTTCATTACTTCGCTACCTCGAATTGTAGTTAATCTAGCTAGATATTTTTGTAGTTCTCCTTCGTTATATTTAACAGCGCCTAATTCAACCTTTTTCTGACTTAATTCCTCCTCTGAAAGATTTCTAGCCCTATTAATTGTACTTTGTAAGTTGCCTTTTTTCCTCGATAATTCTTCTTTTAACTGCTTTGCCTTTGTATACATTTCATCTAATTTTTCTTTATTGTCTAGGAGTTTCGAAGGCCTGTATAATTTTTCAGATATTAAATAATCTGTATCTAAATATTGATCAACATTATAAGTAAGTGGCGGTTCTTTATATAATTCTGTGACATCTTCGATCGCTTCAGGAATAATTCTAGATGATTCTGCAATAGGCTGTAAAGATATATTTAATTCGTCCAATTTTTCGTTGATAGATTTAATATTTTCTTTTCTACTTTTATCCTGTTCTTCTAATTTTTTAGTGACAGGTTTATGAAATTCAGTTAAACTTTTGTCTATACCTAGCTTTCTATCACGCTGTTCTTCATTATTTTTTCTAATATCTGCTTGTAATTTGACAAGTTTTATTGCATTTTTTAATTCTTCTTTTTGTTTCTTATTTCGATCTTTTTCTAAATCGTTTATTTTATCCATTTATAGACAGCGAAAAGCTGACGCTTTCTATTTTAAAATTTTTACTGACAGCAAATTAGAAGCGACAGTTTAGACATCTATTTCTACTGACAGCTAATATACTTTTACTGGCAGTAACATTAGAAAGCGTCAGCTTTTCGCTGTCTAATAAATGATTAAAATTAAAGATTACACAGAACCGGAAGAATTGCCTGACACTAAACAACATGGTTTTTTACCCAGACATCCTTTCAGATTATTAATAATCGGCCCATCAGGTTGTGGAAAGACAAATTTACTAATAAATTTATTAAACGGATTTGAGAATCCTAGTAATTTAAGATTAGATTTCGATACTTTATATTTATGCGCAAAAGATATTTCCGAGCCAAAGTATTCTAAATTGCAAGAAAATTATACACAGTTTGAAGGTGTTGAAAGAGACGATATTCTAAAATGTAAAAAAATAAGTAAAAATAAAAGAAGCGAATTATTAAAACTGTATGATAAATATAAAAAGAATGTATTATTTTCTTCAGATTTGAGTGAATTTATTACTGTCGACAATTTGGATTCCTCAGAAAAAAATCTCGTTTTCGACGATTGTGTTACAGAAAAAGACCAGAAAGTTATAGAGGATTTGTTTATAAGAGGTCGAAAGAAAAATGCCTCCATTATTTATTTAACGCAGTCTTATTACTCAACTCCTATAAATATTAGAAAAAATTGTAATTACTTCATATTTTTTAAACTACAGCCTAGGGAAATGAATCAGATAATAAGAGAAATAGACGGAAATCTAACAAAAAAAGAATTTCTAGAAAAATATAAATCTTGTATGGGTAATTTCTTTATGCTAGATTTAGTAAATTCCGAAATGAGATATAGAAAAAATTTTGAACCTATATAAATGGAAGAATATTTAGAAAAGAGATTATATGTTTATAGGAAAAGCTTCAATTTGTATCAAAAGATAAGTATTTCCTTATCTGTTAGCAAATTTATGCTAAGTGCTTCGGGATTATCAGCTTTTGCATTCGTACCACTGGTCGCTTTGAGTTTGAGTGCAGGAATTGCAGAAATCATTGAGAAATCTTTAAATATTTTGGAACGAAAAGAAGAATACAAGCAATGCTATAATTTTTATAAACAACAGTTAAATTTGTTGAAAGCTAAAAAAATTTCAGAAGAAGAAGTGTATGTTAGAGAACCAGATTTTATAAATAATTTAGTATATTTCCCAATCGAAAAGTATGTAAAAAAGTACAGCTGAATGGATATAAATATTCTTCTTAGAAAGCGTCAGCTTTTTGCTGTCTAATAAATGAGTTGTAAAAGTAAAAAATTTGTTGTTACGTCTTTAACTAAAAAAGGTAATTTTAAAGGTGGGTGTTTAAAATGCGGACAAACGGGATCGGGTTTTCTGAATAAAATCATTAGTAATTTACCTTTCGAAGTGCATTTACCAGGCCATTCTTTAACCGGCCCGGGGACACAGTTATTATGGGGGAAAACACGATTAAATCCAGATTTAACGTATAAAAATTCGTCTAAACCGGTTAACAGAGTAGATGAAATTGCATATAAACATGACAAATGTTATTTAGAAAATAAAGATACAAAAAGTAGAAAAGAAGTATGCGATAAGAATATGATTGATGAATTAGATAATATTCAAAATCCTACGATTAAAGAAAGATTTGAAAGAGGAATTGTAAAACCGATTATTAAAGCTAAAAAATCTTTTGGTATGGGATCTACAAACACAAAGAACTATTGTTTAAAATGTAAAAACCACACAGAAACTAAAGACATTAAAAATGCAATTTCTAAAAATAACAGGCCAATGATAAAAGGTATTTGTTTAGATTGTGGTTCTAAAAAGAGTGTTTTTTTAGGAAAACCTTAGGGATGAAAGATCCTAAAAGTATCTTAGAAAAAATATATTATCATCCTGAAAGTGGTTATTGTGGGATCAATGAATTAAAACGGAAAACAGGTTACAGTCAAAAGCAAATTACAGATTTTTTACACAGCCAAGATGTTTATACCAGACATAAGCCTTTAATTCGTAAATTTAAACGAAGAAGGGTTTATGTAAGTCATATCGATGACCAATGGCAAGCAGATTTGTTGTTTATCAAACCTTTTAGTAAATATAATAACGGAACTAATTACTTATTGAGAGTGATAGATATATTTAGTAAGTACGCGTATGCTATTCCGATAAAAAGAAAAACAGAGCAAGAAGTCACTGAAGCATTTAAAAAGATATTTAAAGAAAGAATTCCTGAAAAACTGCAGACTGACAAAGGAACCGAATTCGTAAATAAGTTAACTTTAAAATTATTTAAAGATAATAATATTCAGTGGTTTACAACAGAAAATGTTGAAATAAAATGTTCTGTTGTCGAACGATTTAACAAGACAATTAATAAAAAAATTAGAACCTATCTAGCCGCCAACAATACTAAAAGATATATAGATGTATTGGACCAATTAGTTAAAAATTATAATAATACCAGACATAGGTCTATCAAAATGAGGCCTAGCGAAGCGAGTAGAGAAGAAAACGAATCAGAAGTTTATAAAAATTTATACGAAGAAAAAATAATAAGAAAACCGAAATTCAAGGTTGGCGATAGAATAAGAATTTCGAAATACCAGACTGCTTTCACCCGCGGATACCAGCCCACTTTTACGGAAGAAATTTTCATCGTTTCAGAAATATTAAACACTGACCCTATTACTTATAGAATAAAGGATTTGAATGGCGACGAAATAAAAGGAACTTATTATGAACCGGAATTAGTTAAATATAATAAGAAAGATAAAATGTTTAAAATTGAAAAAATAATAAAAAAGAAAGGCAATAAATGTCTAGTTAAATGGTTAGGTTATTCCGACGAATTCAATTCTTGGGTTGACGAAAAAGATATCAAGTCAATTTAGAAATCCGTATTAAAATATAACCAAATATTAAATTATAAACATGCTAAATTATCAAATAATCAAGTATTAAAATATAAACATGCTAAAATATCAAAATTATCTACTTTTAAATAATCGTATCTATATAATTTAAGTTTTCTTTAATTATGTTAAACAAATTAGCTAATTTCCAGAGGCCTTTAAATTATTTTGTTACAGCATAATAATCTTCCTAGTTTGTTAATAAAATAAGTCCATACTTAAAATTATTCATGCAGAAATTACTTTTCTTTTATATTTTCAGAAATTATTCAATTTAAAAAAGTAAATGAATGGCTCTGCTTTAAGTGACTTTTAGCATTTTAATTTTAAAAATTTCTATGATTTTATAAATAAAAAATAATATCTAGTTTTATATGCTTTTTATTATATGATTATCATTATCAAGTTCGAACGGTCGAAAAATATGTTTTTAAATACTCCGTAAGCTATATTTATTTTTATCAGCAGAATGAAAGCGCTGACCTTTATATCGAGTTGAAATCGGAGCTAGCGTCATAAAGCGAACTCTCTTGACAAAAAATGTCCTTAGAAGGAAATGACGTATGCTATTACGTCTTCGGTAGAAAAAACGTTTCTCTGCATCCCTAGGAGGTTATGTTTAATGATCTGCTTTGAGTGACGTTATGAGAGGAAGTGAAACGCATTGCAAGAAAATAAATTTAAATAAATGAATTGCGACTTTTTTAAAGACGTTTTAATAGATGATTCAGATTCTAGCTTAATGGATTCCTTTGATTTAGAAAACAAATGTCAAATACCCGAAAAACATCTGAAAGTTTATGATCAAATGAAAAGATACGAAATTATATACGATTCGGATAATGATTGTTATTTTACATATAAAAATATAGATTTTTTTTATGCGAAAGACGCAAATCCAGAATAAGTCGTTTTAACGCATTGAAATGGAAATTTAAGTTAAATATTACATATGAAGCTGAAGAAATGTTTTATAAATTTTTAGATTTTGCGTACTATAAAAAGTCGATAAATTATTTGTATTTCATTAAAAAAATATTAGATTATTGTAAAATAGAAAATAATTTGAAAATAAAATTTAATATAAAAAACGAAGACACTTGGAATTCCTTTCTAAAATTTCTTTTCTAATAAATGGAGATGTCTGAAGTTTGCAAGCATTGTCAGATGACTAAACCATTAGACCAATTTTATACTCGATTTCGTTACGGAAAAACAGAACATTACGCTAATTGCAAAACTTGCCATTTAGCTATTAAAAATAAAAAAATTGATTGCGAATGTAGTAAAACTTACACTTTAGCTCATAAAAAACGACATTTAACAAGCAATTATCATATCAAACGAACGTCAAAATAAGTTTATGATATTTTATGTTGTGTTTTAAATTGAACGTATCTTTTAGTTGAAAATATTATATTGAAGGTTGTGTTTTAAATTGAACGTATTTTTTAGTTGAAAATATTATATTGGATGTTGAGTATTTATTTGAACATATTTTGAATGAAAGTATTATACTGAATGTTGAGTATTTATTTGAACATATTATATTAAATATTGCATTTTAGTTGAAAATATTATATTCAATGTTGTGTTTTAAATTGAAGGTATTATTTTAGTTGAAAGTATTATATTGAATGTTGAATTTTCAGAAATTATTCAATCGGAATTAAATTAACCTTGATAGTTTGAAAATTAGAATCGTGGGGTAAAAAGTGTTTATAAAATTTCTTCTCTATAAATGGAGGAAACTAAGATTGATACCTGTGTCTAAATTGAAACACACTGTAAAACTTTTAAATATAAAACAACCCAAAGGATGTAAAAAAGATGAATTAATTAGATTGATACTGAGATATATAAAAGAAACTGGGGAATATAAATATGTTTTAGTAGATTTATTAAAAATAGACGCAACAGATTATTTAAATAAAATGAAGGAAAAATTTATCAAAATCCTAAAAAAAGAAATAAATTAAAAAAAATATTAGATTCTTTCGATTTAAAATATAACAATAACACAGAAGAATTTAATCCAAAAAATAACGAAGAAAAAAAAGATAAAAACAGCGGTAAACCTTAAAAAATTATTTTCTGATTTAAATGAAAAATTGAAACAATTTATAAATGAAACGAAAAACCGTCCAAAACTTAAAAACTCTTTGATTATTACGGCTTGAAATATAAAGATGAAAAATTGATCAAAAAGACAGAAAAGAAAGTAAAATTACAAGCAAATTTAGAAAATCTGTTTAGACCAGATTACGAAATTGTTGAGAAAGATAAAAAATTTGTAAAAAAATTTAATACTTATAGATATGTTTATAAAATAAGACAAATAAACAAACTCACACCTGGCCAGTATTATAGTATCTTAAAAGATTTATTCAGGAGAGCAATTGGAAAAATTGAAGGAAAGGTAGATATAATTGTATTCAATCCCTACTTGACACAGCCCTTTCACCCTACAATGATGTCAACGAAAGAAGCCTATGACACCTATTTAGATGTTTTAACGCATAAAATTGAATACAAAGAGTTGGATATTAAAGACTGTGAATTTATTTTTACAGTTGTTGATTTGCCTAAAGGTGGTAAACATTTGAAATTACTGAACGATAACGATGTTGTCGATAAAAGAAGTATAATTCAAATTAAAAATGACGACAATATCTGTCTGGCTAGATCCATCGTTACAGCCCTAGCTATTCAAAATCGTAAAATTTTATACGAAAAATTGAATCTAGAAAAACTTACAGATAATGAAGTAACATATATAAAAAAGGGTAGAAAATTACAAAAAATTTTAGCGATAAAACTGCATGAAATGTGCGATATTCCGTTAGAAATATGTAATTTAGAGCATGTTAAACAATTCGAAATTTTTTTTAGATATTCAAATAACTATATTTTGCAGAGAAAATTTTAATCAAAGAATATACAGTGGTACCTATAAATCTAATTGTGTTTACATTTTAAAAAATAGAAATCATTTTGATGTCATTACAACGGTTACAGGATTTTTAAGAAAAAACAATTATTGTGATTATTGTAAAGTCAGTTATAAAAGAAGTGATCAACATAAATGTTCTTTAAAATGCAATAGGTGTTTTAGAGAAGAGAGTAATTGCGAAGGCGATGATATTCAGTGTTATGATTGTTTTAGATCGTTTAAAGGAAAAAACTGCTTCGAAAATCATAAAAATAAAGAGGGAAAAAAATACTCAGTATGTGAAAAACTGTGGAAATGTTTAAAATGCAAGAGAAATATCAATAGAAGTCAAAGGGGACCGGAAGATCATAAATGTGGAGAAAGACAATGTAAAAACTGCAGAGAATGGGTTTTGGAAAATCATAAATGTTATATACGTAGGAAAGAATCCAAGGGAGGAACTTGTAAAAATATCTGTCCCAAAAATATAGAAGACAGAGAGGAATGGTGTGAGAAATGTAAAAGGTCAGAATTTACAGAAAAATATATGTTTTTTGATGTTGAAACGAATCAAGAGACAGGAAATCACCAAGTCAATCTAGTCATAAATCATGATTTTAATGGAAAAGAAAAAATATTTAAGAATGAAAATGAATATTGTAAATGGTTATTCCTAAATAAACATTGCGGTTATACAGTATTGGCGCATTATGGAAAAGGATTCGATTTTCAATTTCTAGCTAAATACTGGTTTAAAAATAAAATTAAAGTGTTTACAATATATCAAGGAAATAAACTCATATATATGCAAGCAAACGAATATAATATAAGGTTTATCGATTCTATTAATTTTGCGCTGATTCCGTTAAGAAAATTTCCTAAAACGTTTGGATTAACGGAATTGTCAAAAGGCTATTTTCCTCATTTGTTTAACACTAAGGAAAATCAAAATTATGTAGGAAAATATCCTGAAAAATACTATTATGGTTATGATACTATGACTTTAGATCAAAGAAAAACTTTTGATAAATGGTATAAATCGGTAAAAAACGAAACATTTGATTTTCAAAAAGAAATTATAAAATATTGTAGGTTTGATGTTGATATTTTAAGAAAAGGATATTTAGAATTGCGAAGATTATTTCTGAACATTGCTGATATTGATCCTTTTAAATATGTCACTTTAGCTGGCGTTTGTATGGCTATATACAGAGATAAATTCATACCAAAGGATACAATAGCGATTGATGAGGAGTTTATTCAAAAGGATCAATTCAGTAAGAAATCTATAATTTGGTTAGACTATCTGTCTAAAAAACACAATATCAAAATACAGCATGCTTTAAACGGGGGTGAGAAAAAACTGAAATTAGGTGATAAAACTTATAAAGTAGACGGTTTTTATAATAATACCATTTATCAGTTTCAAGGCTGTCATTGGCACGGTTATCCTTGCTGTTTTACAGAATCCACTGTTAATCTTCAAAATCAGATATGTATGAAAGATTTGTATGAAAGAACTCAAAAAATAAATAAATAAATAAAAGATAAAGGATTTGAATTGATTGAAATATGGGAATGTGATTTTGATAGTGACAAAGAAATTAAAAAATATATGAAAAATGAATGGAAAAGAGATTTTGTAGAACCTTTAAATCCTAGAAACGCATTCAGCGGAGGTAGGTGTGAACCTACCAAATTAATATACGAAATGAAAGAAAACGAAAAGGGTAGATATATCGATGTTTGTTCACTTTATCCAACAGTGAATTACTTTGATTACTATCCTGTTGGTCATCCGGTAAAAATTTATAATCCGGAAAAATATAAGAATTGGTATGGTTTGATACAATACAAAGTAATGCCACCTAGAAAGCTCTATCATCCTGTTTTACCTTATAAAGGAGAAAAATTAATATTTAGTTTATGTAAATTATGTTCAAAACCTATAAAATGTGAAAAGAAACAATATAAAAATTGTTATGAAATGCGGAATAAAGAATGTAATCATACGGATGAGGAAAGAAGTTTTACTGGTACGTGGACAACTACCGAAATTGAACTGGCTATTGAAAAAGGTTATAAAATTTTAAATATCTATGAAGTTTGACATTTTGATAAAAAATCTAATACATTATTTAAGGATTATGTTAAAATGTTTTTGAAAATCAAATTATAAACAGATGATAAATGGTCTGAAAATTTCAAAACTGAAAAAGAATATAAAATGTGCGTAGAAAAGAAATTGGGTGTAAAGTTAGGAGAAATCAAAGAAAACCCAGGAATGAGATTTATATCCAAAATTTGTTTAAACTCTTTATGGGGAAAGTTCGGTCAGAGAAAAAATATGAAACATACAGAGAATGTTACAGAATTGGCAGACTTTTATAGAATTATACTGAACGACCGCATTAAAGATTTGAATATGATATTTTTAAATGATGATTGTGTGCAAATGGATTATGAGATGAAAGATGAATATGTCAAGAATAACTTTAATACGAATACTTATATAGCGGCTTTTACTACCAGTTCGGCTAGAATAAGATTATATGAAATTCTTGATAAATTAGGAGATAAAGTAATGTATTACGATACAGATAGTATTGTTTATATCGATGATGGCTCTAATAAAGTAAAAACGGGCTGTATGTTAGGCGAGTGGACAGATGAATTAGAAGATAAATATATGAAATCGTGGATATCTGGAGCTAGTAAAGATTATGGTTATATTCTTAACGATGGTTCTGTAAAAGGGAAAGTAAAAGGATTTAAAATGAGTTATGAGAGCGAAACTAAGCTCAATTTTGACGAGAGAATGAAAACAATAACTGGGGAAATTGACCATATAGATGTAGAAATAAATCAATTTCAGATACAAAAAGATAGAAATATTAAAGTGAATAAAATGAATAAAAGATATATGTTTGGTTATGATAAAAGAAGAATTTTAGATAACTTTGATACTGTACCTTTTGGATTTTAAGCCGATCTTTAATTTATAAAAAATGTTTTCTAATAAATGGAAGATGTCACTCTTATCGTAAATGTTCAAGGTTTTATACTTCCTTTTAAATCTATAGCGAGAGAAATAAGTTGGGTTCATTTAAAACAGGGAATAGGTGAAACTATTTCTGTGTTTACACCTAACTATGAATTAGGTGATCAAGACCATGGAATAGTTCGTAGATGTACTAACGATATCCATGGTTTAAGATTTAAAAGATATTCAGATAATACAGGCTTATGGATTAGTAGTGACAATGTAAAAGATTATTTCATACAATTGCATCAGATATACGGAGGCACATTTGCTTTTAAAGGGGGAATTATTCCGAAAAGTACCTTTGAAGAATGGGGGATTCCTATAAAAATATAGGAAGTACCGAGATGCGTTCGAATCCTAGGACAGGGTTGTTCTATGTGCAGATGTCTGTACTATAAAAATTTTCTTTCAAAAATTGTTTCTTAATAAATGGAAGAATTCAACAGTCTCAGATCGTTCCCTGCAACTCATAAGTTAAAAGATTTAGAGACAGGGAAATACAAACTGATTTCGTTGAAGAAAATTCAAACAAAATTTGGAAATGCGACTATTGCAAGATTGGAAGTTAATGATGTAGAAAAAGATTATTTTCTTAAAAAGAGTCATGGAAAAATTTCTGAAACAGCAATAACAAAACTGAATAAAGGGGGTTATATCTTTCATTTTAAAGGAAAAAATAATGACGGCTATTATGATTATGAAGTAGAAAAAGCTTAATCAGGCTGTTTGTTTTAAATCTTACAATAATCGGATGGACCATTTATCGAACTATGAAACTCACTAAATAATATTTACTGAAATTCAAAATATATCTGTTTTAAGTACAAATTTCTTTTCTGGCAAAGATGTGTTCATTTCGACACAAACTATTTTTTTTTAATTGATTGAACTATGATAATATTAAACTAACAGAATAGTATTTATAATTGTAAATAAAAAAGAGAGAATTGGTTATCTATTAAAAATTTAAAACATAGGATAAAAATCATTTAACTTTTATTTCATCTGTCTAAACTTTGTTCGAATGGGTTTTATTTAATCTATCGAAAATTTATTTCTAAATAAATGTTACAATATTTTGTCATAAGTACTTTACTGTTTAATTGTCTTTCGCCTACCTTTCATTATTTTAAATTTGACCCCGTTATTACAAATCATAGTATCGATAACTCTAATAATTATACTATATTTAATAGTTTCAATGATACAATAAAATTAACTTTGACCGCAAAAATATACAAAATGGATCAAGCCTCTAAATTTTCTCAACCTGGTGTTTATTTTTGGATAGAAAGTAAATGTGATGACAATTGGAATATAATACCAGAAACAAAAGAATGGTTAGATATTTATTTTCCTGGAGCTAATAACTTATACTATTCTATAGCTTTTAATGCAACTAAAGATTTTAGGATTGGATATAATGCCGATAACTTATTATACAACGCAGCTCTTTGCTTTTCTTATTCCTATCAATATTATCCTAGAGGAAGGCTGTTTATTAGCATTTGGTAGACTATTAAGAAAGTGCGTCAAACTATAATCAGTCAAAATTTTTCGTCACTATAATAATTAAATATTAGCATTTAAAAATGATGATTATTTAATCTAAATTGATTACGTTATTATTTATTATCATGTTTATTTGATTCTTTATTCTATAACCCTTTTTTAAAACTTCTTCTTTACATAATTTTGTAGAAAAAATAAAAATATCCACCCAATGCAATTTTTATCATCATTTTCTCGATAAATCGTACTAAAATCGTAACATCCTCAATATTTAGACAGGCAAACTTTTAGATGAAAATCTTACAAAAATCGTTAAATAATAGCGTTTAGTGGAATATAAAAATTGTCCCAAAGGACCCCCTATATACTACTGCTGACGTCTTAATGAACAATTTGGAAAACGCATAATGCATTTGAAACACGATTTCTGCCATTACCATGAAGAGTCATTAAAATATACGATTTTTTGCAGCCCTGTATAGGATATACAGATATGTATGCATACTACATAGTATGCAAACTACATAGTATGCAAAAGTTAGTTCAGTTAAACTCATAATACATTTTAAAATTTCCGCTCAGTAATTTCAACCAATAAACGAATGTTGTTGAGAACTGTTGTTCGACCTTGTATATGATCTGGAATTGATACACACCAAGTAATATTTAAAAAATATTTAAATTTAAAAACGTATACTACCAAAATAGAAAACGCTCTTCCTAGCAATTATCGTTCGTGGCTTCAAAAGTTCAATTATTGCTCATTTTCTTCTATATACAAATACTTTTGTGTGTTCCTGTAAATGAACGATAAGTTCTATGCACACCCTATTCTATAGTAAGAACCTTGTAGTACACCTCAGTGATTTATATCAATTTCAATATGCTTTAAATACTGTAATATCATTAAAATACGCAGCAAGCTATTTTTCCACATATACCGTAATGTAATGGAATTCTTTTGAGTGGCCCTGTAAATGAACCAAATATGCTACACACACTTCCTTTACAATACAGAACATGCCATACTAAACCCAAATAAGATATCACCATTTCTTGGCAGCCGGCCTAATATTTACAAGAGTTAAAGAAAGGACAGGCAGACGGGCAGACAATCTGAATTCATAAACACTTTTCACACACGCTGGAAAGTATAGAAAAATAGAAATTTGATCCCCGACATCATAGGAGCCATATCTATCAACGCATATTCAAAGCTAATTTCACAAGAACACAAAAATATTATTTATATACTTTTAATCAAATGCAATTCATCGAAACAAATTTCGTTCGTACAAGTATGTTTTTCAAATTAATTACAACTGTACTAAAATTAAATTTTTCCACAAATTATAGGAGGCTATTTTCTTTCCTTTTTTCAGAAATTAAAACAATGACAAAACAAAAATATTAAAAAAACTTTGCCTAAAAACAAAATTTATAGTGCCGGAATCCCTCTCGCCCCCAACCTATCCCCTAAAAAAAAAAAAAAAAAAAAAAACTCCATGAGTACGTAGTAAAAACCCTTTAAATATTCAAATAAACCGCCAACGCAAAACGCTCCATTCTTTCCGAAAACATGAAGAGTAAATAAAAACTTAGTCAAATGTCATTTCACTCCGTCAAAGTTACCCATTTAGATAAATTTATCCTCCAGCGTATTTTTTAATTTAAAAGACTGTTGTGCCAAATGTTTCGAAATAAGCAAATGTTACATTGACCGCAGAAAATTTTAACAGATAAATAATTGCAAATATGTTCTATTATCTCTCTTCATTCAAAAGCTTATTAAGCGATAAAAGAACATTTTATATGCTAAGAACTACATTTACTGATGGCGTGATTCAGAAGGAATTAAAGAATTATCTGTGGTTGGTTTCAGCTGCTTTCAGTTGAAATCAGTTGAAGTTTTAATGAACCCGTTTTAATGTGAAATTAAAAAATTGTAAATTCATGGATTTTATTTGAATGCTCCTAAACAATGTTTTGTTATTTTTGGAAATAAATTTTCTATTCAAAATCGAGAATTAAAATTTTAAGAGATAAAACTATAAATAAATGTATTTCACTTAAATATTGCAAAAAGGTACTTTTTATAAGTTTAATGAATCTGAACTCCTGTTTCACCGCATTTTTTAAAGGGGAGGGGATCAATGCTATTTTCATTTACATAACATAAATGAAATATATTTCAAAATTCAACAAAAATCACTCGTTGAAAATTAGAAGCAAGCCCCCCCCCCCCCCCCCAAAAAAAAAATAGCACGAAAATATATTTTTAGTTGAAAAGGTTGTTAAATTGCACAGATCAAAAATTAGAAAAAACTTTGATGGGTTTTATAAGTCAAAACTTGACTTTTTGTTATGGAAATGCTAAATGAAGAGAGTATATATGATTCATGAGTATAAAACATGTCAAGCATGAGCTTTTTTCTTAGAAATTTTCAGATGTTTTCCTGATTTACTATTTGTGCCAGTGTTTCGTTTATGCTCTAATTTGCGCCATCAGAATCGGTGAAAGTATGTGATGATGCTGATGACCCAGCACCAGGCACCAAGCCGAAAAAGCGTTTAATTAGTGCTGCAAGTCATATTTTGTATTTCACCAATCCCTATTCATGCATTAGGGATTGGTGAAATACAAAATTAATTTTTAGCACCACACACCTAACAGAGTTGCCCATAACTAGAGGGTAAAGATGGGCCAAATTAGGGGCGCACGTCTGAAAAGAAACGATCGAGGACGTTTTTTGTTAATATTGTTCTATTTTAAAGGCACAAAATTGAATTCTTGATTAATAGTCCAGGCAATAGAGACCGTATAGGGACTCTACCTAGCAAAATTAATGGTAGTACTGGAAATCGGCTTTCTAGATGTTTTTTGGGTCGTTGAATCCGAATTTGTAACTTCCCACCAAAATTTCCCCCGGCAACCGCCCCCCAAATTTATGTAAAAAGCCCCCCAAAAAAGGTTTTTATTAAAAAAATCAATTTTGTTATTATTTTAGAGGAAAAGTAGCTAGAAATTCCGAAAGTAGACAAAATTTGCAACAAATTAGATATATGACATTATGACTTAGGATGAAGGGGAAGGGGGGATCTGCCTCGGAACATGCGCCGCAGTGCTGCGTGGACTAAGTTGCGCAATTCCACTTAACCACTCACACGTTTACATTAGCCCTCCCATCTTCTCTCCGAACTTTCTCTATAAGGTTTACTTTAAGTTTTTTGGATCGCTGAATCCGAATTTTTAACTTACTCCCAAAATCCCCCCCCCGAAACCCCCCCCAAATAGTTGTTTTTAACTTAAATTTCTTATTGTTTTAGGGGAAAAGCATTACAAAATTCGCAACAAATAGGATATATGTCATTATGACGTAGGATAAACTGGGAGAGAGGGGGCTGCCTCGGAACATTCCCTGCGCACTTTTCTCAAAAACCAAATTTTTTCAAAAAATCAATTTTTTGGGGGGTTGCCGGGTGAAATTTTGGTGGAAAGTTACAAATTCGGATTCAGCGACCCAAAAAACATATAGAAAGCCGATTTCCAGTACTACCATTAATTTTTCCAGACAAAATCCCCTATTGCCTGGACTTCATCATTTAGTGTACGTAGCGCCGCAGTGCATGTTCCGAGGCAGCCCTCACCCTCCCCGTTCATCCAAATTCATAATGTCATATATCCTATTTGTTGCAAATTTTGTCTAATGTCTGAATTTCGTAATACTTTTCCCCTAAAACAATAAGAAATTTCAGTTAAAAACAACTATTTGGCGGGGGGGGGGGGATTTTTTGGGGAAAGTTAAAAATTCGGATTCAGCGACCCAAAAATCTTAAAGTAAACCTTATAGAGAAAGTTCGGAGGGGAGATGGGAGGGCGAATGTAAACGTGTGAGTGGTTAAGTGGAATTGCGCAACTTGGTTTACGCAGCACCGCGCGCATGTTCCGAGGCAGATCCCCCCTTCCCCTTCATCCTAAGTCATAATGTCATATATCTAATTTGTTGGAAATTTTGTCTACTTTCTGAATTTCTAGATACTTTTTTCCTAAAATAATAAAAAAATTGATTTTTTTAATAAAAATCTTTTTTGGGACTTTTTACCAAAATTTGGGGTGGTTGCCGGGAGAAATTTAGGTGGGAAGTTAAAAATTCGGATTCAACGATTAAAAAAACATACAGTAAGCCGATTTCCAGAACTACCATTAATTTTGCTAGGTAAAATTCCTTATTGCCTGCACTATAAGGCAAATGAATAAAGACGCTGCCATTTAAAACCATATGTTATTTAATTAACAGGGACTTTTCGGTAACATAATAATTCAATATTAGGTTCCTGCAGAGTAACAGGTTTTTTTTATCCTGCCCATAAATAATGCCCATCCCTAATTTCTGCAAATGCAAACAGGGAAAGTTACGAATATTTTAGCAAGTTGCTAACATTATTTTTTTTTTAACTCAAAAAGCGCATCTTCGATTTTAACGAAATTTTTTTTTCTTAAAAGTACATACTTTGAGGCTTATTCTGTAATTTTTTGGTTGGTGTAAATATAGAATTACTACATTAATAATTTTTTTTCAATATATATTTGTTTATTTTTCTATGTTAAATTTTTTGTAAAAATGTGAAAAAAATATATAATGTGAATTAATATATTCTTCAATAATTGGTGTTGGTTTCATTTTCTTTAACTTTTGTACTTTTTGAGAAAAACGTATTTGAAAAATAGTAGTGCCGGCGCATACTTCCCCGATTATCTCAAGGACAGTTCAAGGGCAGAGGCTAAAAACACTCTATATTGTATTCTCATGGTGAGCCTTATTACCACACACGTTTTTTCAAACATCGGCCGTGGGGGCCATGACGCCATGCTTATCCGGCTAGACTCTTTATTTCATAGCAGAATGCTCCATTTCATTGTCTTAAGATGAATATATAAAACTTCTATTTATTTCAGAAATATATACTTACTCTATATGGACAATAATTACCGGACTCTTTCTATTTTCCACACTTTGCCGAATATCTAATCTAAATATCTGAAACTTCGGGAATAAAAAGAACATATTTAACCTAATATTTATCTACGAAGATTTGATTATGAAGGAATTAGGAGACCAACAAAAAATTGAAGAAAAAAATATTTATGATTACCATGTAAAATAAAATGCACGAAATGATCTGTAGTTGGCGCACAAGACTATGTGGATATTGTAAAATATTTGTGTTCATTTTTGCAAGAATAACACTTATACAGGGTGTCCGGTCTCAACGGTGTCCAATGGCTAATTCCTAAACCATTAGCCATAGACATATAGTTCCAATTACAAAAATGTTTTAAATCAGTTAAAAAAAAATTTTAAAAGCGATTTGGGTCAATAAAAACATTTTCTTAAAAAATTACGAAATTTAAATTTTTATACGGTCCCCGGTCCTATAAGTTATATTTAGTAAAATTTTCCTTTTACACTGACAAGTAATACAACAAACGTCCCGTTATTCTACGATTAAAATTGACCGAGTAATATCTGTTTAAATTTGGAGCATATTTTTTGCTGCAAATTGGGGGTCATTCACAAATTTAGTCGAAATATAATTTCGTAGGATATATTAAAAAATGGTTGAGAGTAAAATTAACATTGCAATATAAATTTGAAATCTTTAATCATTCTGACATATTAATGCAAAATATACAATTTGTAATAAACATTTAAGAAGAAAGAAAAAACAGAATTTCTGTTAAATAAAATGATGCTAAATTAACAGCCTCAATTCTTTACAAAATGATACGTATTTTAAAATATTAATAGATTGCACTAGCCTGAAAAAGTTGGGTTATCTCATGATTTTTAGCTTTTGATAATTGATTCTTATATATTTTGTACCGCTGAATCCGAATTTGACCTTCATTTTTAACTATCACATCAGGATTTTTCGCAAATTGCAAATTTCAAAGTTAAAAAAGTTCAAAGTTAATATTGAATCTCCTCCCCTATCTCATCGGACCACTCAGCTGTTTAGCTATAAGAATCCCAGGATAAGCAAAAATATCGAATAAATTATTGAATAAAATAAAATAAAAAATGTTTTACATATGTTTTATAGTATGAGATTTTTGCTATATTTTAACTTACACATTTACGATTTGCCAAAAAATTCTAAAGTGATGGTTAAAAATGAAGGTCATTTTCAGATTCAGTGCTAAAAATGCGTAAAAATCAATTATCAAAAGTTAAAAAACACAACCATCTCCTCGACTTTATAGTATCCGATTTTTGTTATTCTTTAAATTTGACAATTTATGATTTACGAAATATCCTGACATGATGGTTAAGAATTAAAGTAATTTTCGGATTCAGTGCTAAAAAATACATAAAAGTTCAAAACCCCAAAAAATCGCAGTCTTGTATTATCTAATCTAAAACTTTTCCTTAAACTTTTTGGCGATAATCTATCCGAAATTTTTTGTGTTATCCTGTAAAATAAGTATAAATGGTAACCACCGAAAATCATAATAATATTAGATTGCTATCGGATTTGCGCCAGTATCTAAAATGTAATCTCGATCGGATATTTAAAATTAGGTTAAAGTTCGAGTACAAATTTTGAACTGGAAAAACATACATACGATTGTTGAAGTAACATAAAAACTTATAAAAATAACATAATTTTTGTTAAAAGAAATCATAAAAGAAACAGTCTTAAATCCTGACAAAATAAAACATATGTTATTTTAGCCAATTTGAAGCTTAATCGTAATACTTGTACGATTTTTTCAAAGCGCAGATACATATGCAATAAGATCTTCGGATACTTTAAGAACGGGGTATATGATCCTTCAAAGCCAAGCCGAACTCATTTGTTTTCAGAGCAGAAAAGTGGCATAAGTCATGCATATTTAAAGATTCATAACTCGGTCAATTTTAGTGTTATGTGAATGGGACTTTTTTTGTCTTACTTGTCAGTGTAATAGGAAAAATTTACTAGATATAACTTATAGGACCGGGGGACCGTATAAAAATTTAAATTTTTTAATTTTTTAAGAAATGTTTTTATTGATCCAAATCGCTTTTACAATATTTCTTTACCTGATTTAAAATATTTTTGTAATTGGAACTATATGTCTATGACTAACGGTTTAGGAATTAGCCATTGGACACCGTTGAGAACGGACACCCTATATACATAGAAATACAATGATTTATTTGAAAAAAGAAATCAAGAAATTGTTGCATTTTTTTATTGTATGAAGGGTGTACAACCAAATTTAACACCCGTTTCAGGGAATTTGACAAAATATAGTAGAAACAACATAGTATAATTGGAATATAAATACAGGGTGTACATAAATGAATATCCTAATAATAATAACAATAATAATCGCTTAAGTTATTGTGTGAAATTTTCATGATTGTTTAATAAGTAATGGAAGTAGTTTTTTGGTTTGTTTTTTTTAACGAGAAGGCTATTTTTTAAGTAAATAAACTACTTTCAATGTACTAAATATTTCTATCTTCATCACGAATTTCATTTGCCAAAATCATATATTAGTGCAGTACAATTATGCTTAAAAAAGTAATTTATAGAGATATATTTAATTTAAACCATTGAAAAAAATGTTCTGTTCAAAATATTTTGAGATGTAAAACAGCATTGCATGATGACATGCAACTGGCGTGCATTTCTTACAGATGGCATGTAATTGCACGTAAATAACTAATTTCTGACTACAATTAAAATTTAAACCTTAATTAAAAAGACTATCTTTGTGTAACTATCTTTTAGCGCGTTTTTAGTTCAGATCGAGTATTAAGGCAGCAGAACTGCTCTACGAAAGTAAGCAAACTTTTGCGTTCACTCAACCAATGAGGAGGCAGTATTGCCGCTGGTTGATTTGCGGATGTGCATATTTGAAATACGCACTCTAGACATGCTGAAAAAAGTATGGGATGAGTTATCATACAGCCTCGATATCGTTCGTGTTTCTGGAGGGATTCGCATTGAACACTTATAACTATGTTCTTTCAACTATTATTTTTTATTCTCGATGGACAACAAGGTTGTACTTTTTTTTTATTTTCTTTTAATAGCCCTGTAAACTTGGGATATTCATTTATGTACACCCTGTATATTAAATATTTAATACAATATGAGCAGTTGTATGAAATATTGTTTAACTCCGCATGCGCGTACTCTACCAAAGATTTTTTTTCATGACTTGGAATTAACACTATTGAACAACTAGTATAAAAAGATGATCGAATATCTTGAAAAATCATAAAGTATTCAGTAACATAGTGAGTCGAATTTAGTTTGACTTCAGTAGCCGGATGATAAGGGATTTCAAAAAAAATGTCATTTTTTATTAGCAGACTTCCAATAAAGTATATTTAGTGAATGCCAGTGAGTTGTTTTGGAACGGATATTTCGATTTTAATAATTTTTTTGTTGGTGGTTTTCCAGTGAGAACTAAAGTATCAATAAAAAATGAAAATTAAAATCGGCAATTTGTAGAAAATCCTTTATCATCCAACTCCTTTCAGAGAGCAACTAAAATTCATCTCATTCTATCGCTGATATCTTTCTGAATTTTCACGATATTCGACTGGTCTTTTTTACATGAGTTGCTGTATAGAGTTGGCTACCAAATCATGAAAAAAAAAAAAAAATCTTCGCTATCTTTCGGTTACGCGCAGTTAAAAATTATTTCATACAAATGCTCATATTTCATCAACTATTTTTGTATACGTTCTAATTTCACTATGTTTTTTCTGTTGTACTTTATAAAATTTTCTGAAAAGGACGTTAAATTTGGTTGAATATCCTGCATGCTATAAACAACAACAACAAAGAAAACTTGTGAAAATTTCTTAAATTTTTTTAAAGAAACTTCTAATATCTCCATGAATATACGAGCTATTTTTACACAAATGAGCACAAATATTTTACAATATCCACATAGTCATGTGTGCAACGACAGATCATCTCATGCATTTAATTTTACAGGGTGATCCCAAATATTATTTTTTTCTTCAACTTTTTGATGGCTAATTTATTAGATATGTTAAACTTGGCGAATTAGCTACAAGCTATCAAGAAACTATTTACAAACTCCAATATAATAAGCATTTTGATCACAGAGGGCATTTGATGATCTGCCGAGATTTTCCAGACACTTAAATTGGCGTCAAAGCTGCATTCTGTTTTATTGGTGGTCGCAACAAAAGTATAGCAACCAGTGCGGACCGATTCCCCAGCCAACCGGCTAATGAGAAAACTGCCAATTGAAAAAAGTGTAATTTGGTACGGAAAACGGCGCGAAATATTTTGGAACGCGTCCCAGGGAAATAAAAACTATGATGCTTATGACAGAAAAAAAAAAAATTCGAAATTGATTTTTTTACGGAAAAGTTACTATAGCAGGCGTAGAGTAGTGGAATTTTGAGCTGAGAAAAGTATAGAATAATGAATTCTTATGTGAAAATAAGTAATTTAAGCGGGGAAACACACACACACATATATATACACTGGTCATCAAAATTAAAGGATAATGAGAAAAAATATGCTCACTAAGTTAATGTTGCAAACGCTGCAATTATTTATGTTAATTAAATACTATTGAACTCAAAATTGCTTTTCCGCGCATACGTTAGCATCGGAAATATGCAAATTAGATAACTGACAATGTTGTGCGCAATGGACGTATGTTGGAATTCTGGTCTGTAGTGTTGTTTAAAGTGAATGTGGTGTCTGAGTGTGATCAGTATTCATTAGTTATGCATCAAAGGCATCATTTAAGTTAAGACCAAAAGTGGCGAGTAATTGGTAGAATCGAGGAAGGTCAAAAACAAATGGAGGTCGCCCAAGATTTGAATATCCTTCAAAGTGTCATATCAAGAGTTTCGAGCCGCTTTTTAAGCACTGGATCCGTTGATAGACAGCCTGGCCAAGGGAGACCATGGGCAACAACTGCATCTGAAGACCTTTTTTTGTCATTGTGGCTTGAAGAAACTGCGAAGCGACTACAAGAGATTTAGTTTCAGACGTTCAGGCTACCACAAGAACTCGAATTAGCCGTTCTACTGCTGCACGAAGGCTTTATAAGGATAGACTGCATGCGAGAAAAACAAAAGTTTGTGTTCCACTCACTCCAGCTTCCCAAGGGGTCCGTTTAAACTGTTGGTATCGTCATGTTCAATGGAGCCAAGAAGACTGGGCTCAAACGGGATATTTCACGGACAAGGGAAGGGCAAGTTGCGTCTTCCTTCATCTCTTCAGATCAAAACACGTCTAGAATCAGTGTTCAGATTATATCTGGACTCGTCAGTAAACAATACTTGAGCCCAGTCTTCTGGTCTTCATTGAACTTGACGAGGGCAACAGTTTAAACGGGCCCCTTTGGAAGCTGGAGTGAGAGGGAAACAACATATTAGTCTTCTTGCATACAGTCCACCCTTGTTAAGCCTTCGTGCAGCAGTAGACCGGCTAATTCGAATTCCTGTGGCAGCCTGAATGTCTCAAACACAATCTCTTGTAGTCGCTTCGCGGTTTCTTCGTGCCACAATGACAAAAAACGGTCTCCGGATGCAATTATTGTTCTTGTTCTTCCTTGGCCACCCCCTGTCTATCAACGGATCCAATGTTAAAAGCGGATAGAAACTCTTGATATGACACTTTGAGGGATATTCAAATCTTGGGCGACCTCCATTTGTTTTTGACCTTCCTCGATTCTACCAATTATTCGCCACTTTTGATCTTAAATGATACCTTTGAGCTATAACTAATGAATACTGATCACATTCAGACACTGCATTCACTTTAAACAACACTACAGACCAGCATTCCAACATACGTCCATTGCGGACCACATTGTCAATCATCTAATTTGCATATTTCCGACGCTAACGTATGTACGGAAGTGCAATTTTGAGTTCAATAGTACTTAATTAACATAAATGATCGCAGCATTGGGCATTGGTTGCAACATTAACTTCGTGAGCATGTTATTTCTCATTATCCTTTAATTTTGATGAACAGTGTATATTTCTGGGTATTCCGAATGGCTATTTGCTTTTTGTGTTGTCTCTACCTAGCAAGAAGCTAATCTCGTCACTTTCTCATGCAGAATTTCAAGATGGATCGGGTGACGCTAATAGAAACTGGTAATTCAGCATTTAAGAGTGATTGTGGGCAGAGTTTGCAAGATAATGAGAATAGAGTAGGACCTAATGACGCGGGACTCTCATAACTGCTAAACTCTATTATCTTTTGTTACCACTAAAATTAATATAATTTTTGACTTAATAAATAGGAAAAATT
This sequence comes from Maratus speciosus, assembly GCA_963932465.1. Classification (NCBI taxonomy): domain Eukaryota; kingdom Metazoa; phylum Arthropoda; class Arachnida; order Araneae; family Salticidae; genus Maratus; species Maratus speciosus. Next base: position 155,158,820 of record OZ010787.1, on the reverse strand, counting down.
TACTTTTAAATTTTAGTGGTAAAAAAAAATCGTGAAAGTTGACAACTATGGGTCTCTGCATCGATAAACATACTTTTATCTTGTATATAATTATATTTATCTGTTTAAAATAGTTTGTTTAAGTGTTCTTAATTGTATAATGTCCAAGGTCTCATTAAATATTTATTTTTATAAAACTACTAATTTGATGAGAGGTGGGGGGGGTGGGGGGGAGCATCGGCCTGCTTGATACATTTTCTCCCCCCCCCCCTCCTGACACCATCATATGCCTTTTCTGAAGCGATACGCTTCAAGTATTTAAAAGATAACAATCTGACGTATAGATATCTTCGTACTTATATCAACGCTCTGTGTTGGGCTCAAATTCGTTAGTTCTTTATTGTTTATTTCATTTCTGTGTTCATCTCTCTTCAAGTTGTGGTTCCTCCAAGTTACTTTTCGAGTAACAGTTTTTTTTAACTCAAGTGCTAAATAATTGTCAAGATCTCTAACAGGGTCACGAGTGTCAACGATATTTCTTCAGTGCCTTTTTGTGAAATAGAGATGAGCACTTTTCATCGGCTATTTATTTAATTATTCCGTATTCACTTTTCAAGTGGTGCTCCAACGTTACACGAGTGTGCTGTGCGCTTGTATTTCATCGTCTCGTGTTTGTGTACATTCCCCGGTGGATGAAGAAATTTTTTTCAGACAATATTATATAATTCATATATATATATATATATTTTAATTGTATCACCACTGAATTACTTTATTGGATATTCCGTTTTTTATAGAGTAAATTCGTAGCCTATTCACATTCTATTACGCCGAGGCTTTAAAAACCCAATTGAAAGCGGCAAAAGCCGATAAAATTAGGCCCCATTCACTCATTTTTAAGGGTATGTTACCGTTCATATATATAAAAAAAGGATTTTCTTTTTATATTTTTCAACTGCGTACAGTGTGTCAAACTAGCTCTTAGAACGGTTAGGTAAAATTCAACATATTTAAGGGCAGTTGGAAGTCAAATTCGTGAAAAAAGTCGATTTTCTTTTTTTAATATTTGGGGCATTCCACATCAAATCAGGCAAAAAAAAATATCAATATGTAACCAACCATCACAGATTTTAATGAAACTGCGTGTGTTTGTTCTTACTATTAAGATATGATCACCAGTAATTTTTTTTGCTCGTTGGTGAAATAGTTTCTGAGAAAAAAATTATCAAAATTTTGAAAAACTGCCGTCAGTTGGCATTCTTGACTGCTCGGTTTTCAAATGTAGCATCTCATAAATATAATCATATTCCAATATCTACTCTACAAAACATCTTCACATAATTTATGCATAATATATAGGGCACGTAGTTTATGAAAAAAAATACTGTCACGTTTATAACATTTTAAGTGTGGCTAAAAAAGTGTTTAATCTTTGAAGTCGTGAATTTTTTAGGAAAAATAATGCATTAAACAAAAAAAGCATTATCAACAAAAGGCGGTATTTTTATTAAAATTATTTTTTGTGGGAATATACTTAAAGATGTCTTTTACCTGATTCTGAAATTAAAATAGTGGGATTTTGGGTGTTTTTAGTAGTATTTCCTATTTAAAAATATTTTGAGGCGCATTTCAAATCAAATCAAGCAGAGTCATTCCATGTCAGTTCCCCTACGCCATTTAATTCACTGTCACAAATTTCAATGAAACTGGGTATGTTTATAGCTCATTTTAAGACGTAATCATCTTTAATTTTCTTGATCCTAAGTAAAATATTTTTTAAGATAAAAAAATATCAAAATTTGAAAAATTGTTTAAAATTTTTTTAATGGCAGTTCTATATTCAAAGACTACATTAAAAAAAAAAAAAAAGTCATTTCAATATAAAATCCCTAAATAAGTTTCAAATAATGTAGGCAGATTATTATTTTTTGTCATGCTTAAGCACTAAGAGTGTGTTTAATCTTGTGAATTTTTAAAATCAAGAATTTTGTGAAAAATAATGTGTTAATCAAAAATTTATTATTAACCGAATGTAGGGTGTTGTTACTTTTTTTATTGTACGTAAAGATATCTTTTAAATGGTTATACAATAAAAGTAGTGAAAATATGAGAAAAAATTATCAAAGTTTTGGAAAATTGCCACGAGTTGCCATTAATGATTGTTCAAATTTCAAAGGCATCATTTTATATATAAAATCATATTTCAATAATAAAGAAATCTTCAAATAATTTAGGCAAGGTAAATAAAGTATGTAGATTATGAGCAAAATACTGCTGTAATGTTAAAAAATATCTAAATACGTCTAAAAAATTGTATAATCTTTAAATCAAAAATATTTTACAAAAAATAATGAAATTAAAAAAGCTGGAGTTTCTATGGCTGATTTTTTTAATTTTAAGTTGTACATAATACTACATTATAACTGCATCTGAAATAAAAATGCTGGGATTTTGGTTGGTTTTAGTAGTATTTAAATCATATCTAAAATTATCAATATTTTCAGATGTAAAATTTATCCAATGTATCATCCCTGGAAATATTTTTATTTATACACTTATTTTATTTTTCAAATTATCTTTTATGTTCGTTTGTTAAGGAAAAAAATAAACAATATTGTTTTTTAGTAAAACCTCTAGGGTGAAGAGCAATTATACCCTTTCCAAAAAAAGAAAAGAAAAAGAAAAATCCCTTGTTCCTCACCGCCCAATAGAAATTTTCAAAATGGCATTCCTTATCTTTAAACTCATATTTGGATTACATTGAGCTGCTAATATTGAAAAAATACCAAATTTCACTCTTTTGAAGAAAATTTTGACATATTGCGCTTTAAAAATATGCAAAAATGCATAATCCATTATATTTATATCCTTCAAATAACTATATCTAAAAAACTATTTAAAACTATATGAGATGCATTTTTGTAATTTTATTCAGTTTCTAATGATATTTAATTTGATTTATTTCATCACATTTTGTTGAAAGATTGATTTTCAACAATATATATATACAGGGTATGTATTTTAAGTAATGAGAAAAAGTACATAAAAAATAATTTATTAGAGATATCGCTACAAAACTTTAGTAGTCTTCAATATATGCTCCTTGAGCATCAACACACTTCTGCAGGCGAGATTTCCCGCTTCGTACGCTACCTGGAAGTCACCAACCGAAACATCCATCAGAGCATGCGTGCAAGCCCTTTTGACAGCATCCAGGATCCCGTGGTGGCGCCCTTTGAGTGCGGTTTTCACTTTGGGGAAATGGAAAAAGTCTGCTGGGGCAAGGTCGGGGCTGTAGGGAGGCTGTGGAATTGTTACGATGCCTTTTTTTGTCAAGTGCTCGGTAACCACGAAGCAGGTGTGAGATGGCGCATTGTCGTGGTGGAGCTTCCAATTGGCGGCAATTTCTGGTCGCACTCAGTTGACCCGACGCTTCAATCTTTTTAACACTTCCACGTAGAAGGCACCATTGACTGGCTGTCCTTCGGGCGCAAATTCCGAGTGGACAACACCGTTCTTGTTAAAGAAGACAATCAACATTGCTTTCATTCTCGACTTGAACATGCGAGCTTTCTTCTGTCGAAGCGATTGCGGGGTGTGCCATTCGTTGCTCTGACGTTTTGTCTCGGGGTCGTACTGAAAGAACCAACTTTCATCCCCGGTAATGACGTTGTCAAAAAAATGAGAGTCTTCTTCAATGCGTCCCAAAAGATCTTTTGAAACGGCCTCACTGTTTTGCTTTTGAACGTCCGTTAAAACTTTCGGCACGAGTTTGGCGCAAATCTTCCTCATCCCAAGATCCTCAGTGATGATTTTGTGCACAACCATTTTATCCATTCCTAGCTTTTCTGCGCTCATGCGAACACTTAAACGCCGGTCCGTGTTCAGCAAATGTCGCACACGCTGTTCGTTTTCTGCGGTTCTTGATGTTGACGGGCGACCTGCACGGGGCTCATCCTCCACATTCTCCCGGCCTTCTTTAAATAATTTGTGCCATCTAAAAACTTGAGCTCGCTATAATCTTTCCCTGCCGTTCGCTTGCTGAATCATTTCCAGCGTTGATGCACCCGATTTTCCAAGGCGAACGCAAAATTTGATTGCGTAACGCTGTTCAATGCTTTGTTGCATTTTGAACTTGCACAAACTTTTTTGAAGACGTCTACGCCACGCTTGATCCTGCCTCAACCACAGCCAGCTGGCGCCTGGCGAGTTGAGCGTTATCAAGGTCGAAGGACCCACTACCAACTCCAACCGGCCGGAGCGCCCTCTGGCGTACAGCCGCGTCAGGACAAAAATATTCTCATTACTTAAAATACAAACCCTGTATGTGTATATATATATCCCTGTTTCCAAACAAATTATTTAAAAATTATTCATTTATGTTTAATAAAGCATATATATTGTTCATACACTTATAGAGAATACATATGGTAAACTTTATGATATTATGTTAATAAGATCCAATAGTAAAGAACTTATCTAACAGTATGTAAGGAAAATTTAACATCTGGTGTAATGACAACAAAATTTTATAATAGTTTTACTTAATTTGGATGAATGAAAAAAGCGTACATGTTTATATTTTATTGAAGTACAGATGGAAATTTTACAAAGACATTCCTATCTCAGCAACATCTGAGTATGTCACATTCACACTACAGCCGATTTTTTCTTTTTGATCTTTCGGGTTTGATGGCAGATAGTAATGAATTAATTAGTTTTGTTGGAAGTGTCATTGAAATCAGCATATTAGGTTCACTTATTTTTTTTATAATTTGTTTTGATTGACTCGATGAACAGCAACATTTAAAACGCCCATTTCATGTATTTTCAATTAAAACCTGATTTATAAATTCATTATGTTGTTTAATTATTATTATTGTCTTAAGATAATAAGTTGGTATTAAGATTTTTAAATGTAGTTTATTTATTATTTGAACAACTGAAACTATTTTTCAATAAGAGTGGACTGTTGATTTTAAGTCGGCTATTGAGCAGTGTAGTGTTGGTAAAGGGACTGGGACTATGTGTTATAAAACTAGCTGTACACGAGAGGTGAAAATAAGTGCAAAAGAATCCATTGCAATTACTGAAAAACAGACTTTGCCTCTAAGGGGTGGTGTTTTTAAACTTTAGGGGTTAAAATTGGTATTTTATTGGTACTTATGAAAGGAAAGCTATGTCCTATGCCATATGTTCGTGCGACAATCACTATTGAGAGGCTGGCAATTTCAAAAGATGAAGATGAGTAAAAATAAGAAAACTTTGTGGATCCATAAGATCCTGCGAGAATATTTGCTGATCCCCAGAAAAGAAAGGAGATGCATTGCATATATCTTTATCTCAATTGATTTCTTGTGTTAGCCATTCCTACATGTAGATAAAAAAGGAAAAGTGTATTAGTTTAAAGGAAAGAAAATACTTTCTGCCCATAAACAATTTAATTTGACATGTTTAGAAAGTGAATTTTCATACATTTATTATTTTTACTGTAACAAAAAATAAGCCTTTTGACTATTATGTAATTTTTATTGCTGCAAATAATAATTGTTATTTTATTATTTATTTAAGCAAGAGTAGAATTACACTATATCTTAGTCATTATAGTACATCATAGCATGAAAAGCTTAAATATTTATGATTAAAAATTCACATTTTATGAAAATATTGTTAAAATTGCTTATCTTTTCACTATTTTTATTTTATAACCATTTAAAAAGATATTTTTACGTACAATTAAAAAAAGCAATAACACCCTGCCTTCGGTTAATAATAAAATTTTGATTAACATATTACTTTTCACAAAATTCTTGATTTTAAAAATTCACAAGATTAAAGATACTCTTGGTGTTTAAACATGACAAAAAAAAAAATAATAATAATAATAATCTGCCTACTTTATTTGTCACATATACATTATTTGAAACTTATTTAGTGATTTTATATTGAAGTGACTTTTTTTAATGCAGTCTTTGAATATAGAATTGTCACTAAAAAATTTTTAAATAATTTTTCAAAATTTTGATATTTTTTTTATCTTAAAAAATATTTTATTTAGGATCAAGAAAATTAAATGTGATTACGTCTTAAAATGAGCTATAAACATACCCAGTTTCACTGAAATTTGTGACAGTGAATTAAATGGTTTAGGGTACTGACATGGAATGACTCTGGTTGATTTAATTTGAAATGCGCCTCAAAATATTTTTAAATAGGAAATACTACTACTAAAAACACCCAAAATCCTACTATTTTTATTTCGGAATCAGGTAAAGGACTCCTTTAAGTATATTCCCCACAAAAAATAAATTTAATAAAAATACTGCCTTTTGTTGATAATGCTTTTTTGTTAATGCATTATTTTTCATAAAAAATTCACGACTTCAAAGTTTAAACATTTTTTAGACACACTTAAAATGTTATAAACGTAACAGTATTTTTTTTTCATACTAGGGGGCTCGGCCCCCTACGAGCTACGCTCGCCAACCCCCGTTCAAACACCGCAGTTTCTAAAAGCACGCTAATTTGATCGGCTTTAAAAAGATTTTGAAAGATTGAATTATAATTTAAAAAACAGTAGCGATCTCCCTATAAACGGGTTCCTATTCATTTCTCTTTGATTGAGGAATTTTAAGAAAAAAATCAGCTGCTGTTAAAAGATACTATGTCTGTTTTCCTCTTTGATTAAATAAAACCAGTTAAACATTTCAAAATAAGATAATATAAAATGAATTAAGTAAACAGAGTCTTTGTCTCCCGGTATTTTTTAACAAAGCGAAAAGAAAGTTCTTTTAAATAAGACATTTTAAGCGAGCTCTTATGTCAAGCACACAAGTCGTATGTTTGTTGTTCAATAAATAAATAAATAAATGAAAGACATTTTAAATGTATCGTTTTTAATCTCACGCAATTTTCACAAAACTTTTATTTCTCTTTTTAATATTCACGTGAAAATACTTTTGTTGGAAATGAAATATTATTTGCGCTGTCCCAACAAAAATAGTTGAAAAGTTCATCTCGAAATATCAAATAAGTGTCTCGCGCAATTTTTAAATTGAAACTGTTTTGCAATATTATTTTTTGTTCATTTTACGTAATAAGTGTAATGTGACGTAAATGTGACGTAATTTCTCCTATTTAAGACTTCTAACGCATGTTAATGAATTTATTATTTTACAGTATCCTTTCTCTTAAAATTCACGTGTAAATATAGTTTTTATGAAGTAATTTTCAATAAGTTCCTGCTTTTTATACGTAATTATTTAATTCTAATTTGAAAGTTTTTTTTCTGTTTATAATAGTCACGTGTAAATAAATTTTTAATTTGAAGCAAACGTTATTGTTTGTGCTGTTTATACAGTTGGCAACAGGTTAAATTAGTACAATTTTCTAAAATAAGTAAAAAATCTCTCTCGAAATGCTGAAAAATTCAAAATAGAAATAAAAGCTCAAAAAATGAGTCAAATTAAAAAAATAAATGCATTCTGCACACCGGGAAATTATAACGCATAAAATGATCTAAAAATGATTAAATTCCGATGTATAATTTTTGCTCCTATAAAACTTTTTTAATGGAACGACTTTGTCCAACTTTAGCATTAAATCTCTCTAAAAATAATTCTTCGATTTGAAAACTGTCTGCATCAGCGTGTTTACCAAACATTTCTCTATAATACCGCCGATTTTCATATTTTTTGTATGCAATATTTTTCTTAATATTAACGGAGCAATACCTCCGTTTCCGGTCACAAAAAATTCAAAACCGGCGGCGGTGGCGGTGACAGCGTAAGTTACTTTTTTTTAGAATAGAGAGAAACTGCGTACCCTATATATTATGCATAAATTATTTGAATATGATTTGTAGAGTAGATATTGAAATATGATTAAATGTATGACATGCTACATTTGAAAACCGAGCAGTCAAGAATGCCAACAGACGACAGTTTTTCAAAATTTTGACAATTTTTTTCTCAGAAACTATTTCACCAAGGAGTAAAAAAATATACTGGTAATCATATCTTAATAGTAAGAACAAACACACGCAGTTTCATCAAAATCTTTGATGGTGGGTTACGTGCCTGCCTGAACTGACATGGAATGACAACATTACGTACGTAAACTTTAAACTCAATTTTCTCAAAATGTTGCTTTTTGAACTTCGATGTACCTTTTTATAGAAACTACTACATATTATTATTTGCAATCTTGCCAGAATATTTCACACATATCCCTGATCAATCTGAAGTGAACTGTTCTTACAAACATTTGTTCAAAATTTTAATAAAAAAAAATTTATTTAGAAAAATGCAAATTTTTTGTTCTTTAAAAGTGGTTTTTATTCCGGATTATTATTTTTAAATAACTAAAGAATATCTGTTTATAAAATTGACTTCACTTTATTAAGAATTATTCATATTATGTATATAAAAATTTTCAAGTGAATATCTTTGGTAGTCTCTAAGAAAAGGTACATTAATTTAACATGGTAGGTATAGAAACTTCCAACTGCCAAGTTATAGTCAATTGAAAACGAGTGCAGACCGGCTTAAAACAGGTATACCGTATCCGGTGGGACACAGCTGCACGCGTGCCGAATTCTTTGCCTGGTAGTTATAAATCCAGGATTTGAAGGCTAACAAGGAGAGGGTCCGAGGTTGGTCTCACCGAATGAGATGAAAATTAGAGTATCGATAGAGTATTGTTAGTATATAAATATATAAGTGCCATAAAGCGCAACCCCCAGGGGGTCTTGAGAAAATATATCGCAAAGTGTTAGCTACAGATCATAATCGGATAAATTTCCTTTTTTGGCAAGCAGTTCAGTAGCGCGATCGGCAGCATGCTGGATTTGAATTTTTTCGGCCCGGGTTCAAATCCGGCTCGGAAAATTTTTATCAATCGTTTTCGAACCGCAAGTGAAAAAATATGTGTAATAATTTAAATTTACGAAAAATATGAATTAAATTTATATTTTGTAGCATATAAGTTCTTTTTTAACTACGAAATTTTGCACGTGTAAATATATAATAAAAAGTTAAAAAAAAAACAAAACAAAAAAAACCGCATATTTATATGTTTGTAGACCAGAAATTTTTTGTTGTTGTTTAAAATTATTTACAATTATTTCAATGAATATCAACAATTTTTAACAGAGAAATAAATAAAAATAAGTGAACAAATATATTATTTTTATTTTGTTTCCTCATTCAAATACTTCAAATATTTGAAGGTTTATTAAAAATATGCTTTTATATTTTTAATATGATTTTTAAAGTCTGGGATTCTTGATTTTTAATTAGAATAAGTGTCTACGTAGTAATTTCTTTCGGAAATCATTTTTTTTTTCTTATTTAATATTTTTATATAATGCAGTTTAATTATATAAATGCAATTTTAAGTGCGAATCTTTGCATGTTTATACATTTAATGAAAAGTAAAGCCAAAATAAATAAATAATAATAATAATAACAAACTAAAAAAAGTCAATTGGAACTTTTATAGACCATAAAATTAAGCAAATTTTAAAATTTATTTACTGTTATTTACATAAATAAGTTAAAATTTTTCACAGTGAAATAAATGTATCGTTTTTAACAACTAGCTTTTTAACTTTTGAATTTTTTAAATCTTGGATTCTTATGATTATAGTTAGAATAACTGTCTTTGTGCTTAAAAATAAGTTCTAAAAAGATATTGAATTGCTGACAATAGTTATTATGTAGGTAATAATTACAAAACCAAAAATCCGAAATAAAAAAAAAGTCTTAAGAATTTTAAAATGTGTATTAAAAAAATCATCAAATATTCGAAATACTTTCACACAGAAACAAAATTAAAATAATAAAATTATTCACGCATTTATATCACGTGTTTTACTCTGTGAAAAATAGATTATTCATTGAAATGACTGTAAATAATTTTAAATAGCAACAATAAGTTTCTGGTCTATTGACATATAAAATGCTGTTTTTTTTTTTTTGTACTTTTCATTATATATTTAAACATGCAAAATTTCGTAGTTAAAAAAGCAATTATATGCTACATAACATACATTTAATTCATATTTTCGTAAATTTCAATTATTATACATATTTTTTCAACTGCGGTTCGAAAATGATTGATAAAAACAAGTCCGAGCCAGATTTGAGCCCGGGCCGAAAAAACTGAAATCCAGCGTGTTGCCGATCGCGGTACTGAACCGCTTGCCTAAGAAGGAAATTTATCCGATTATAACCTGTAGCTTAAACTTTGCGACTTATTTTCTCAAGACCCCCTGGGGGTTGCGCTTTATGGCGCACATACATGTATATACTAACTATACTCTATCGATACACAAATGTTCATCGCATTCGGTGAGACCAACCTTTCCTTGTACTTACAATAAATAGAACAGTATGTATACAGTATAAATAGTATGTCAAAAAATAGAACGATTAATTAAAAATTTGTATACCCTTTTTCTTTAGTAAAGCCTTAATCGTGTTTCTCTTGAAATAACCTTTTTCAGTGTGCCATGTAGAGTAGAGTTTAAATGGATCAACCAATCAACATTTTTTCTTTTTAGAAGTTAAAGATTATTTATTTTGTGGTGTCATGAACCTTTCATGTGTATAAAAAAATAACAATGTTGAAATTAGAAAAATAGGGCAACAAAAATGACACATTTCACAAATGACTACCATTTTACCAAATTTCGTTCAATTCCATTAAAAATAGGTTTATGGCCCTTCAAATTCAGTATGTTTTCTGAAAAAATTGATTTTGTTTGTTTCAGACGACTTTGACAAGTTGTGCACTACACGGCATAGGGTGATGCGCGGGCAGCATACCCATATGTAACTGACAATATCTTCATCAGTTTTAATAATTATTGTATAATAAAAATATTTTTTTATAATAAAATCAATGAATGATAAGTGGGTAAATTCAGTTTTTGTGTTACTTTTCTCTTTCTATGAAACAAACAACCAAACCTCGCAGTTGAGCTACTACACTATATGGCCAAAGGTGACTGGTCACTTGCGATTTTAGACGTTTTCTTAAATATCTAGAAAAATACACAAGGAATTAACCTGAAACTGCAGCTGTGTAAATAGAATAATACAGGTCATATATTTCCGTGAAGATTTTTTCCCGAAACCCCATAGGGGATCGTCAACAAATTTAAAAATAACGAATACCTTATGGATAACCCTGTAAAAACTAATGTAGCAAAAGCGTTCAACATAGTAGATTATGATTAAGTGTCTTATTGCAATAAACTGTTTATTTTTATGAGAATAGCATGTATATTCGTTGAGAAATTAAGGTTTTTATAAAAAGAGTCCCAAATTTTGCAAGTTTTTTGCTTATAATTTGTAGAGTTCTTAATATAAAAAAAAGTTTTTTTCAGAAAGTAGGACAAACAACATTGTATTCAATACCCTTCAATCACAATTAAAAAATAATAATTGGATGAAAAATGAGCAGGTATATTAAAAAACGTTTCACTACGCATGCGCAAAAGCAATCAAAATATAATGTGCATAATGTATTAGCTAAGTGTATAGAGCAACTTTTGTGAAAGTCTCAAAAACATAGCTTGAAAATTCTGAAAATATTCGTTGATAGAATAAGCTCGAAATCCGTTGTTCCCAAAATGAAGCAAAAAGATGGAGGGGTTGTATCCATGTATCCATTAATTAGTGCCAATATAGCTTACACAATATTGCACGTACTACTGTATTTGGATACAGTCCCTCATATTTTCGCTTCATTTTGGGGACAACGGATTTTGAGCTTATTCTATCAACGAATATTTTCAGAATTTTCAAGCTATGTTTTTGGGACTTTTGCAAAAGTTGCTCTATACATTTACCTAATACATTATGCACATTATATTTTGATTGCACTCGCGCATGCGCAGTGAAGCAGTTTTTAGTAAACCTGTTCATTTTTCCTCCAATTTTTATTATTTTTAAATTCTGATTATAGGGTATTGTGTAGAGTATTGTTTGTCATATTTTGTGAAAAGAACTTTTTTTTTTTATTAAGAACTCTATAAATTATAAGCAAAAAATTTGGTAAAATTTGGGACTCTTTTAAAAAAAAAACTTTAATTTCTCTACGAATATACATGTTATTCTGATAAAAATGAACACTGTTTATTGCAATAAGGCACTTAATCATAATCTAATGGGTTGAACACTTTTTCTACGTTAGTTTTTACAGGGTTATCCAAAAGATATTCGTTTTTTTCAATTTGTTGCCGGTCCCCTATGGGATTTCGGAAAAAAAAATCTCCACGAATATGTATGACCTGTGCTATTCTGTTTACACATCAGGAGTTTCAAGATAATTCCTCATGCATTTTTCTATATATTTAAGAAAACGTCTAAAATCGCAAGTGACAGGTCACCTTTGGCCATATAGTGTATTCGGGCCAATGAACTGTAACCCTGCCCTCCATCCCCCCCCCCCCCCGTTAATGAGGACAAAGCAGGAAAAATCGGAAAAACTTAGGGAATTTACATAGTTTATCTTTTACAGTTGGATACACTGAATATGAAAATAACTTTAATGATATTACCGATTTTTTTATCAGTTTAATTAATTACTCTTGCTAATTTCCTTTCCATCGATGTACATGGGTCTAAAGAAGAAATTGTTCATTTCATTTTGTCTTCGTTTATCAGATATATATTATTTTAAAGATATTTTCCCCATCAGCTCTGACTCAGACACAGAAATCGACGAAAGTAATAAACCAAAAAACAATGCAACTCTTGAAAGATAAAACTCACTCCCTTAGATCAAAACAAGCAGTACAGAATTCCCAACATTAAACAAACCCAAACATTAAACACTAGTGTTAATGTTATAATACCGTCGTGAATGGAATCGATTTTGCAGTACCATTGAATTTTTCGGTACTCCGTACCGCGCAACAAAAGTTTATTTTTGTGCAACGTGTCCTGACGGCCTCTCTAAGCTTCACATCCAATGTGAGCTTTACATTAGAGGTCTGCACGGGCCGGAATTTCCGGGCCCGGCTCGATTAAAAATTAAAAGTTCGGCCCGAGCCTGTACAAAAGTCAATGAAAACAGGCTCGGCTCGGTCTGTGGAAAATCAATTAAATGAGGCCTGACTCACTTTCCACAAAAAATTTAGGTTTTTCTAAACATACAATTAAGAGTCTTTTAAAGAATAATACTGCATGCATACTTACGAGATAATTTTACAGTATATTTTAAAATTACTATGTGTTCACAAGACAATACACAATAGCAACATTAATGATTCCTTAGAGTCTTAGACGTTTCAACATTCAAATAAAGGATTCATTAAAAAATTAATGTAGTTTAGAATAAAAGAAAAAAAGTAGGGTTAAAAAACATGGTAACTTTTGAAGCTGTATAATAAAAAAGCAGATTTTTAAAAGTATTTCTCTGCCATTTAATAATGCTTTTCTCAAATCCAAAGGAGCTACTTTCTGATACATTTTTGAATTCATTTTTTTTTTTCGGAAACTCATAAGATTGCAGGTGTTCTTATTCAGAAACTATGTAATCGAATAACGTTATGCATTTTTTGATAAAGGCAATATATCTTTGAGAAAATACTGTCAAAGTTAAAGTTTTGAATCGAATTTCCAGAAGCGATAGCACGGGAAAGAAGAAGAACCTGCAGTCATGTGACAAGAATCTCCTATATCTCGATACGTAATTTATTTATAAAAAATGGATAATGCTGTTCGATTGCAAATCCCTTCAATAGTCAGGCCTGTCAATTTTATGCCTTTATAGTTAAAAATCATTCTGAAAATTTCTCATTGTTGAGCAATGAATTTGAGAACCACCTTAAGGCATATTTCCAAAGATTCCGTTAACAGAAATTCATTATCGTATTAATATTTTGACAAAACATATTGCATTCCTTACAAATCCTGAGAACAATAAAGTCCAGTTCTGGCCTTGCTCGACTATGTAGAAAAAAATGCAAGCCTGATCTCGGCCCGGCATGAGTCTGCTGAATAAATTAAGTCCGGACTCAGACAGCATTTAACTGTCCGATGCTGATCTCTACGCTGGGCATTGTATTGATGTATTCAAACTAGCATCGGCTCGTGACGCACGTTTATACTTATTCTCACGAAAGTCACCTTCATTGAAAATGGTTTATATTTTATCGGCTTCGATCAAGCTTATATAGCGGGCCGGCAGGCCCGCTTAATTTTTTTATCGGCCCGGTAGGCCCGTTTAAAAATTGTTCTAATTCTGCCGGACCGTTTGAAAATTCGCCTCTATTTCGCCGGTCTGGGTACGGGCCTCGGGCCAAGCCCGGGCCCGTGCTGACCTCTACTTTGCATTAACACTTATTCGATCCTTAAAAAATCATTGTTAAGTGAATTCGCACCGAAAATTAGTTTTGCCCATATTAACGATGTATTACAATCTCGCCGAAGGCGCAATTCAGAATTTGTGTTTCATTGTTTTCCAGCAGTGAGGTAAATTGCTAGTAGCATTTCACTCGTTGTGTCTTCTCTTATTTACTATATTATTGCTGGAATCAACTATAATGAGGATGGAGCGGGACTTAACACGTGGGTCTCTGCATCCGTAAACGACGAATTACTTTTATCTCATATATAATCGCAATTATCTGTTTTAAATCATTTATTTAAATGTTCTTAATTGTACAATTTACTTAAATTTTCTTAATTATATAATTGTTAATTTTATTCAAGATCTCAAACATTTATTGTTATAAGGATTGCTGGGTTGAAATACTACATGTGATGATTTGAAGACACGTTATTAAAAATTAGCAGAGAACTCGTAGCAATTATGGTTACATTATAAGTCTGAACTAATCCACAAAATAAAAAGATTCACTCTTACAGTCCAGTTTATTTGTCGGAAATAGTTCGTAAACCCAGATGACACTTGGCGTAAAAAAGACGCGAAAACCCGTGCCACCATAAACCTATTCATTGACGACTCTCAGATTGTCCATATTAAACATTTAAAATCAGCGAAGGAAATCTGGGACACTCTCAAGCAAGTCCACCAAAGGTCTACCTTATCCTCTAAATTACACTTATTGCGAAGATTGTACTCGCAGAAATTATGCGATGGTGACGATGTGAACAAACACATCAACAATATATTAACATTGAGGGACAAATTATATGCCATTGGGGAAGAAATCCCCTAGACTCACATAGTGGCACTTTTATTGTGCAGCCTACCTAAGTCCTATGACCCCTTAATTATAGGTCTTGAAGCCCGAAATGAAAGTGATTTAACTCTAGAGTTTGTAAAAAATAAATTGTCCGATGAATACAGACACAGGAGTGAGAATCAGGGAACAAATCATCACGCGCGTGAGACCGCATATAAAGTAACAAACAAAAACAAAATTAAAAAATATTGTGGTTATTGCAAAAAGCAGGGGCACATAATAAACGAATGTTACCATCTGAAAAATAAAAACCAGCAAAATAACTACGCAAGGAATGAGTGGAACAGGAGCAAAGCGTTCAACAATTCAAATAACCACAGAAATAACACTAATAGTCACAAAAATGCCCAAAATAATCCCAAGGAAACTTCAAATTTTTGCTTTGGGAGTAAAGCTGTAGATAGTGATCATGAAAAAAATTTGATCCCCCCCCCCGTGATAACAAATCCTCAGAAGAAAAAATTCCTGAAAACGAACCAGTGACCGCGAATAGAGTACAAACATCGGTGGCAGATAAATACATAGTCGATTGAGGATGCACAAGGCATGTTGTAGCTAGGAAGCACAACCTACAAAACTTTATGCCAGGAAACTTTGGCGAAATAACCATAGCGAACGGAAAGCGGCTATGTTCACAGTGTCTGGGAGACGTGAATATAAATACAGACTCACAAAATTCCATAACTCTCAAAAATGTATTATATTGTCCCGAATAGCAAAGTAACCTTTTATCTGTCAAAAGAGCCACAGAGAATGATATTAAGGTAATATTTGAAAAACAGAAATGCTCATTTGTAAAGGATAGCCAAACAATTTTAACGGCAAAATTAAATGATAATTTATATGAGTTAGAACCCAAAAATGACTACGGATATAACGCGCAGACACAAACATCTTGTGACAATAAAAATTGCATATCCATTTGGCACAAAAGGCTAGGACATAAAAATTTCGAAGCGATAAAATATCTCACGAAATATAAACTAGCCGAGGGTATAGAAATACACAATTGTAAACATGAAACTGTTTGTAAAGAATGTATTGAGGGCAAACTATCAATCGCACCGTACCCCAAATCCGCCACTAACAGATCAAAGGAAACATTAAATTTAATTCATTCAGATTTATGCGGGCCGATGCGATCGCCAACATTCAGTGGGAAAAGATATTTCATAACCTTTACCGACGACTATAGCCGATTTACAATGATATATTTGATTTCGCATAAGTCAGAAGCGATAACAAAACTTAAAGAATTTGTAGCCCTGACGAAGAACAAATTCGGAAAAACTATAAAAGCGATCAGATCCGATAACGCGAAGGAGTATCTGGGAGATAGTTTTGAAAGTTACCTGACAGAAAACGGCATAGAACATCAGTTAAGCGTAACATATTGTAGCGAGCAGAACGGCGTTTCCGAACGTAAAAACAAAACTATAGTCGAAATGGCGCGCACCATGTTATCTGACGCGAATTTACCAAACCACTTTTGGGGCGAGGCCGTACTTACGGCGACATACCTGATAAATCGGTTGCCCACCAAGGCAAACGAAAACAATAGAACGCCTTACGAGCTGTGGAATAACAGAAAACCTAATTTATCGAACATACGGACTTTCGGATGTAAGGCATATGCCTATGTCGAGGAATCGAAGAGATCCAAGTTTGACAAAAAGGCCGTTCAAGGTATTCTATTTGGATACGATAACCGAAGCAAAGGGTACAGAATACACACAGGGGGAAACAACGTAATAATATCGCAAACGGTAAAATTCTTTGAGAACGGAGTAAATGAAGATGACGAAAACGAAAATCACGCAAAGGCACCTACTGAAACAGTAGAGATTGAGCTAAATAATGATGAACAGAATCAAAACAATACTCCGCAGCAAAGCACCACTGAACCGCGGAGATCACTGAGAAATAACAGAGGTGTCCCCCCTAACCGCTACGAGATAAGTGCGAATGTTTGTAAAGTGCAAGATCCGAAAAACTGGGAAGACGTAAACAACATCAGAGACGCTAAAATTAAAAACAAATGGATTGAGGCCGCGAATGAGGAAATAAGGTCACTAAAGAAAAATAATACTTGGGAACTGGTGAACCCCACACCAGGAAAACGCACCATAGGGTGCAAATGGACGTTTAAGACAAAATATAATGCCCGCGGAGAAGTAGAGAGGTACAAGGCGCGACTCGTCGCGAAGGGTTACTCTCAAAAGTACGGAAGCGACTATGATGAAACATATGCACCAGTGGTAGCGCACACCACAATCAGAAGCTTCCTAAATGCCGCCGTGTATAAAAAAATTTAAAAGTTACTCACCTGGATGTAAAGACAGCATTCTTACACGGAGATTTGGACGAGGAAGTCCTAATGACACAACCCGAGGGATATATAGCAGAGGGGGAGGAAGAAAAGGTATGCAAACTAAGAAAAGCAATATATGGCCTCAAACAAGCCGCGAGGGCTTGGTACATAAAAATCAACAAATCGTTAAGAAATTTAAATTTTAGAGAGTGTGATTCAGATCAGTGCTTGTATAAGAGGAATGAAAATGGGGACATTTCCTATATAATCGTATATGTAGACGACATTTTAGTCGCCGCAAGCGAAGAAAACACACGCAATATACACGCAGAGTTATCTAAGGAATACGAAATAAAGAATCTTGGAAAGGTATCACAATTTCTTGGGATAAATATTAAAAGGCTACACAATGGAAACCTTGAGCTAGACCAAGAAAATAAAATCGATGAAATAGCGAAAAAATTTAAATTGTCAAACTCTAAACCAACATACACACCCAAGAGCACGGATTATTTCAATACAGACCCACACAGTGAACCGCTAAATGATAACAAACAATATAGGCAGGCAGTGGGAGCACTCCTGTACGTAGCCACGTTGACCAGACCAGACATTGCTGCTACGGTTAACATCCTGGGAAGGAAAAACGAAACTCCCAGAAAGGCTGACTGGGACGCTGTGGAAAAAGTAATAAGATATCTGCGAACCACAAAGTACTTACGACTGGTAATAGACAAAGAAAAGCCACCCATACTAACAGTCTACTGTGACTCTGACTGGGCAGGAGATCGAGAAGACAGGAAGTCCACAACCGGGAACGTATTAAAATTAGGAAACAATCTCCTGTCCTGGATATCACGAAAACAAAACTGCGTGGCCTTGTCCACCGCAGAGGCAGAGTATATATCCGTTTCAAACGCGACTCAAGAAATCCAATGGATAATTAATCTGCTAAAAGATTTGGAACTACACCAGACTTTACCGATTACCATCTACGAGGACAATACCGCCTGTATAAAGCTGAGCGATAATGAAAAACACCAATCAAGGGTGAAACATGTGGCTATCAAATACCACAATGTGAGACACTTGAAAGAAAACGGTGTCATTACACTAGTGTACTGTCCTTCAAAGAGAATGATCGCCGATGCCCTCACCAAACCAATCCTCAAACCTCACTTCGAACACCTAAGGAATCAACTCCAACTTCTCCCACCACAAGACTCAGTCGAAAAGGGGGAATGTCGGAAATAGTTCAAAATGTATTTCGATCACAATTTCTTGGGATAAATATTAAAAGGCTACACAATGGAAACCTTGAGCTAGACCAAGAAAATAAAATCGATGAAATAGCGAAAAAATTTAAATTGTCAAACTCTAAACCAACATACACACCCAAGAGCACGGATTATTTCAATACAGACCCACACAGTGAACCGCTAAATGATAACAAACAATATAGGCAGGCAGTGGGAGCACTCCTGTACGTAGCCACGTTGACCAGACCAGACATTGCTGCTACGGTTAACATCCTGGGAAGGAAAAACGAAACTCCCAGAAAGGCTGACTGGGACGCTGTGGAAAAAGTAATAAGATATCTGCGAACCACAAAGTACTTACGACTGGTAATAGACAAAGAAAAGCCACCCATACTAACAGTCTACTGTGACTCTGACTGGGCAGGAGATCGAGAAGACAGGAAGTCCACAACCGGGAACGTATTAAAATTAGGAAACAATCTCCTGTCCTGGATATCACGAAAACAAAACTGCGTGGCCTTGTCCACCGCAGAGGCAGAGTATATATCCGTTTCAAACGCGACTCAAGAAATCCAATGGATAATTAATCTGCTAAAAGATTTGGAACTACACCAGACTTTACCGATTACCATCTACGAGGACAATACCGCCTGTATAAAGCTGAGCGATAATGAAAAACACCAATCAAGGGTGAAACATGTGGCTATCAAATACCACAATGTGAGACACTTGAAAGAAAACGGTGTCATTACACTAGTGTACTGTCCTTCAAAGAGAATGATCGCCGATGCCCTCACCAAACCAATCCTCAAACCTCACTTCGAACACCTAAGGAATCAACTCCAACTTCTCCCACCACAAGACTCAGTCGAAAAGGGGGAATGTCGGAAATAGTTCAAAATGTATTTCGACCTTTCGTTTCGTGAAATATGCGGCAGGTGGCGACACTTTACGGGCAAACATCAAACAATTCTAATAGACTGGACAATTACCCGTAATAAACTTGTCTTCATTTGCGTTCGCTGCCTGTGACATATGCAACTACTTAATATTCCTACAGATGGCAGCACCACAAGAAAAACTTTGAAAGACTGTAAAGTCAGAACTTTTTGACTGGACTTTGATAGACTCCATTCCAGCTGTGATCAGCAGTTTTCCTTTGTAAAATGAGTGTTCGACCAAGAGCCCTTGCTTCTACTAAAGAAACCCTTTCGTATTAGTCTAGGGAGTATCTCTTGAGTGATAAGAACATATGGTTTTTGTCTGTCACTTCCTGCATTCGTTTTTCGGGAAGCTATCTTTGGCTCTCAAGAATGCAATACATATTTAATCAAGTTAAACATAAATTGTATATATATATATATTACTATTAACCTAGAATATGAATAGTGCACCAATAATTGTATTTAATTAAATATAATAATTTCGTTTAAAGTTGAAAGCCTGGATCACTGTGATTAATTCTACACACTAATTAACACTTCAATAAAATACCTTTTTCAGAGTTCAAATAGGTAAGGTGGATACAGAAACTTCTGTGATACTCCGAAGAACCAGCGCTTTCGCATATACAGGTAAGAAGAATTATTTTCTCTTACAAATATTATGCATTTCAAATTAAATTTCAATTAAAATAATTTAGAAAAATATCAAATGAAAGAACAGCCTTTATCTTATTGAGAATTCACGACCTACAAAACCTTCATTATTCTACCTAGATTCAACTACAACTAGGATTATCAGATTTTCTGCCCGGATTGATATCCTTTTTCCCACCGGATATTATTTAGGTTAAAAAAACCTAGGGATTTTCGGAGAAATGGGTATTTTGTCTAATTAAAAAGATTTTATTTAAGTATGTACTTTTTGAAAGAAAAAATGCAACAGCAAAATATTTCTGAAATACAATTATAATGTATTCATTCTGAATGCATTAAAAAAAAAGATTTTTTTTAATACTAGGCACCACATACTCTTGATGAAAATAAATTCTCCATTAAGCTTTACTTTTTAAAAATAAAATAATCTTCGAAGCAAAATTTCAAGATTGCTAAAACCCCTATAGCATATTCTTTTATGTCCTTATTGGAATGATACCCTTCATTAAAATGCTGTTAACTAAACATCATTTATTATAATAATCAGAAAAGGCGTGTGGAGGGGGGGATAGGAATTCTTTGGACTAAAAAAAAAGTAAAAGTGAATACAAGAAATTCCGATTTTTTTTAAATACTAGGCACCACATATTCTTGATGAAAATAAATTCTCCATTAAGTTTTATTTTTAAAAAATAAAATAATCTTCGAAGCAAAACTTCAAGATTGCTAAAACCCCTATATCACATTCTTTCATGTCCTTATTGGAATGATACCCTTCTCTGCTATTACTTTCCTTCATTAAAATGCTGTTAACTAGATATCATTTATTGTAATAATCAGAGAAGGCGTGGGGGGAGGGGGTGGCATATGAATTGTTTGGACTTTTAAAAAAAGTGAATTCGTGTTAAGAACAATAAACGAAAAAGGAAGTAATTGAATTTTTGTCGGATAATAACTTTTCCTCTATTTTTTATTTAATAATATTATAGTTATAGATATATATATATAGCTTACCTAAGATGCTCTAAGTTTAAAGTAGGCCGAATTAAAAAGTGTTTCAATTTCAAAATGTCAAAACTTAAAAAATTATGACCTTTTAAGTTTTATTGTTTTTAAAATTCTGAAATTTATCATTTTTTAAAAACTGAATACATTTCTTACTAAAAAAGCTGAGACTGGTCCTCTAAACACGCGTTCACAAAACTTGGACATATTTGGTCAGCTTATCTTAAATAAGAAAGGAACCAATTTAGTAGAATACTGGAAAGAGGTACAGAACGGTACATTTTATACGTCGCTAAAGAGAACGATAGACAAAGTCGTATAAAAATATAGTAAAATTGATGCCATTGATAATATATATTTTTTTGTAGTATCTAAATGATGGAATGTTTTAACTTCGTATTTTGAGAGGTTGATTTATGGCAGATCCCATTATCTACTTCTGCAGACAAAATTAAATTATATAGATGAGTGGTTCAAAATCCTTTTGACTTCTGGAGGCCGTATTTAGATTCATCTTATGGGGAGTCCCTTAGGCCTATCGTACACTATGCCTTACAAGATAATGATGTTTCAAAATATTGATAAAGTGTGGAAGAAGAGAGAGATTGATTTTGAAAAATGTACAATAAAAATTGCAAAAAGGCCTCGTGTAATAGTATGCATCACAGGCCGGGCATTAATCACTCTTATATTTTGTCCTTGCACTACAACAATTTTTCAGCTAGTGGCAGCTGATTGTCATCTGATAGAAGATGTGTGACATTTAAGATGGTAAATTTCCGTTAAATATATTTGTAGTTTACTCATTTTATTCTATTTCTTATTTCTCAATCCTTTAGTTTCACCCTTTCTCTCTTCTGGAGTGGCCGTAGTACCTCTGTGAAGTACAGGATGAGCATTTAGAACTCTTGGAACATAAGTTGGAAATCGCTAATATAGAGAAGTCAGTTTTGGCGTAAGTAAATTTCCATCAAAATTCCACATATTCATCACAAGTAAAGTTGCAAACAAATCGCCCTGTACAGTAACATTAAATGTTTCATTTTCTAACTGAGCAGTTATATTGCTTGAGTTTAAAAGATAAGTTTAGGAAAAATTCTACTTTACTTCTTTTGGTGGAGTTTACCAGAAATATTTTAGTTGTTATTGCTTGACACTATACAATGCAGCTGGAGTTTGATTCTAGTACCTACAAAACATAAGCTTTTATAGTTTTAATTGCACCATGTTTGTTATTTAAAAAAATCCCTGACGGCTCGGCGTACAGGCGGAGGTAGATTTCGAAGTTAAGTATACTAATTTCACCAACAAAAATTAAATCATGATTAGAGATAAACCCACTTTAACAATTTTATCTGTTCGCTTCTGACGAGTTTTTATTTCATTTTTATATAATAGCTGGTTTTATCAGAATCATGTTAAGGCGGAATTTAAAAAAAAAATACTTTTCTATGCTCAACAACTCTAAATTTTCTGGCATATTTTCAGATTCATTAAAAAATATCTATATATAAACTTGCTGACGTGATTTTTGAAGAGATT
Organism: Maratus speciosus; assembly: GCA_963932465.1. Lineage (NCBI taxonomy): Eukaryota > Metazoa > Arthropoda > Arachnida > Araneae > Salticidae > Maratus > Maratus speciosus. The sequence continues at coordinate 155,135,903 of OZ010787.1, read as the reverse complement.
TATAAGCGACCTGTGTTTTTATTTTTCGTTCAATTAATTAAAACTTGATTTATAAACAATTAGTTTCTCAGCAGGACAATATTTTTCGTTTCTAACTCAATCGCTTCGGGAAATTCTGTTCAAAATGCCCAATTTGACATCATTTTTTGAAATATGTTCTGCCTCTATCAAAAAATCGATCATTATGATACATTATACCGGGTGTCCGGTCTCAACGGTGTCCAATGGCTAATTCCTAAACCGTTAGTCATAGACATATAGTTCCAATTACAAAAATGTTTAAAATCAGGTAAAGAAATATTTTAAAAGCGATTTGGGTCTATAAAAACTTTCTTAAAAAATTACGAAATTTAAATTTTTATACGGTCCCCGGTCCTATAAGTTATATTTAGTAAAATTTTCCTTTTACACTGACAAGTAATACACAAAAACTCCCGTTATTCTACGATTAAAAGTGATCGAGTAATAACTGTTTAAAGTTGGAGCATATTTTTTGCTGCAAATTGGGGGTCATTCACAAATTTAGTCGAAATATAATTTCGTCAGATATATTAAAAAATGGTTGACAGTAAAATTACCATTGCAATATAAATTTGAAATCTTTACTCATTCTGACATATTAATGCAAAATATACAATTTGTAATAAACATTTAAGAAGAAAGAAAAAACAGAATTTTTGTTAAAATGATGCTAAATTAACAGCCTCATTTCTTTACAAAATGATACGTATTTTAAAATATTATTACATAACACTAGCCTGCGAAAGTTGGGTTATGTCATGTTTTTTAGCTTTTGATAATTGATTCTTATGTATTCTGTACAGCTGAATCTGAAATTGACCTTCATTTTTAACCATCACATCAGGATTTTTCGCAAATTTCAAAGTTAAAAAGTTCAAAGTTAAAATTGAATCTCCTTTCTCATCTCATCGGACCACTCAGCTATTTAACTGTAAGAATCCCAGGATAAGCAAAAATATCGAATAAATTATTGAATAAAATAAAATAAAATAAAACAAATAAGGTGTTGCATATGTTTTATAGTATGAGATTTTCGCTATATTTTATCTAACACTTTTACGATTTGCAAAAAAAATTCTAAAGTGATGGTTAAAAATGAAGGTCATTTTCAGATTCAGTGTTAAAAAGCACGTAAAAATCAATTATCAAAAGTTAAAAAACACAACCATCTCCTGTACTTTATAGTATCTGATTTTTGTTATTCTTTAAATTTGACAATTTATGATTTGCGAAATAACCTGACATGATGGTTAAAAATTAATGTAATTTTCGCATTCAGTGCTAAAAAATACATAAAAGTTCAAAACCCCAAAAAATCGCAGTCTTGTATTATCTAATCTAAAACTTTTCCTTAAACTTTTTGGCGATAATCTATCCGAAATTTTTTGTGTTATCCTGTAAAATAAGTATAAATGGTAACCACCGAAAATCATAATAATATTAGATTGTTATCGGATTTGCGCCAGTATCTAAAATGTAATCTCGATCGGATATTTAAAATTAGGTTAAAGTTCGAGTACAAATTTTGAACTGGAAAAACATACATACGATTGTTGAAGTAACATAAAAACTTAAAATAACATAATTTTTGTTAAAAGAAATCATAAAAGAAACAGTCTTAAATCCTGACAAAATAAAACATATGTTATTTTAGCCAATTTGAAGCTTAATCGTAATACTTGTACGATTTTTTCAAAGCGCAGATACATATGCAATAAGATCTTCGGATACTTTAAGCACTGGGTATATGATCCTTCAAAGCCAAGCCGAACTCATTTGTTTTCAGAGCAGAAAAGTGGCATAAGTCATGCATATTTAAAGATTCATAACTCGGTCAATTTTAGTGTTATGTGAATGGGACTTTTTTTGTCTTACTTGTCAGTGTAATAGGAAAAATTTACTAGATATAACTTATAGGACCGGGGGACCGTATAAAAATTTAAATTTTTTAATTTTTTAAGAAATGTTTTTATTGACCCAAATCGCTTTTAAAATATTTCTTTACCTGATTTAAAACATTTTTGTAATTGGAACTATATGTCTATGACTAACGGTTTAGGAATTAGCCATTGGACACCCTGTATAAATTAATCAATGTACACTGTTCAAAATTTCAATAAAAATACAGAAAAGATACAGAGATCCTCAGTAAATTTACACTAGTTGAAGATTAAAAGCATTCTAGACAAGGTTCTTGTTCTTTAATTCACGCTTTTTTTTATAGATTAGTGGAAGAAATTAGCGACATTAGCAATGAAATTAGCGACATCGAATATTTTTTATTGAGAAAGACAGAAGTTGTAATCCATTTCATTCCAATTTACAGCTGTAGTATAGCAATTTTTGATTTATTGATAGATTTTATAACACTAAATTTCTCAGATATTTTTCGAAAATTGCTGAATTCTGCCATAACGCGACATGTCGAAACGTCCGCTTACACCATGTTATAATATTCTTATGTACAAAATTACAAGCGTCTTCTGTTTTCGTGCATGTGAGTTTACAGAGCCTTTGATATTTGAATTAAGGGAAATATGCAGAATCTATAGTAAATTTAGAGAATAATTTTTCTGTATTACTTTTCTTTCGCGAAAAGCGTTCTATAAGCGTTCTAAATTACGATTTTTATGCAATCGTATGAAATACGAAACCGATTTCAAACATAATGGTTGCAAATTGATGGCGATAGAACCTGCTCAAACATAAGCTATATTTTATGTCGAGGGTTGCAGGAGCAAAAAACTTTCTAAATTGCGATTTCTGAAGAGGCTAGAAACTTTAAATATAGCACGGTAGTTACTTATAAAATATAAATGTCCTCTAAGAACAGTCGAAAATAAATTCGAAATTAAAAAGGGGTGAAGCGAAGGGAAGGAGCGAAAAGCATTCTAAAAGCGTCCTAAATTACGATTTCTATGGAATCTCGTTGAATAATAAACCGATTACAGAAGTTATTGGTTGCAAATTAAGAGTGATAGTCCCTAATACTACATGGGCTATGCCGATGTCACTACCATCTGGTTAGCAGGAACAACGAGAAATCCTTTAAAAACATCTAAATTCCGTTTTCTATGGAATATTAGGAAATACCACCCGATTTCAAGGTTATTGTTGGCAAATTAATGGTGACAATCTCTGTTTCAACATTTTCCTAGACATTCGCTTTCAACTCTGTTTCGGCATTTTATGTTGGTGCCACTAACACCAGAGAAGTGATAGACCGACAAGAAGCTTGGAATTTGACATGGTTAATTTTAAGATGTAAATGTTTTAAGATGGTTTCTAAAAAATTCAAAACTTTAAAAGAATACTGAAATGAGCGTATGAAATGAGCATAAAAGTCTCAGATTACTTTCTAAATTATCATTTAATTGGAATTAGTTTTAGTTCTTCTTATTAATTAAAACCTCATTTCTATCTATTGCACTTTTATAATGGAGTTTAGTCAAACTGTGGATAAATTTATAATATTGGAATTATTTCAAAAAGTGTTCTTCTAATAAAAAATAGTCATGCAAATACCACTTGGCATATTTCAACTATTACGCGAGCAAAGCCTCGGGGTTTGGTAGTATAGGGGAGACTAAGGAGGGTTGACCATACGGGAGGCTTGACCCACCCCTCGGTTTTCATTTTTAAAAGAATTTCAGAGTTTTATCGATAGGTGTCAACCAAAGCTACTGGAATGCTCAAACAAAAGTCTTTGTTTCATACAGATAATCGAAATAGGTGTGGAAAAAATCAATTGGGAGCCGTTTTCAACCTAAAAGTTGTGTTTTTTAGAAATATTTTGTAAGCTTTTTTCAGATAAAATATATCATAGAAAATTAAGAAAGTAGGTTTTGAGTAATGCAGAAATACCGCGCTTTCATCCCAGGCATAAAGATTGTACAGTAAGTTAGGCTTAATATAACAATGTGCCATTTTTTAGAAAAGGGATATGCGGGGAGGATTGACCCAGTCAATGTGAGGGAGGGTTGACCAGATGTTTAAGGCTCCCTTAATTAAGTGGTTTTGGAAATCTTTTTCTTACACACTGTGCATAATGAAAAGTTATTGACAATATATAAAAAATAATGTAACTTTATTCTGTAAAGCTACATTAAAATGGGGTTATGGAAAAGAAAATGTTTTAAACCGATTAAAGAAAGATGTGAAAAATTGCTATGGTATCCACCTCAAGAAAACATTTAATGAAATATAAATGGGAAAGTTGATAGGAACATTTTTCCATGTAAATATTACTTACAATAGGTAAATAGAAACAGTGGAAAATACTAGAATGGACTAGAAAGTATCAAAGCAGCAGATGATAACCTTTAGATTAGATTAGATAACCCTTAGAAGTAACAGGTAGCACTGGGGGCTATTTATGTATTCACTCGCACCACAATTTATAAAAGAATTTCCTTTTGGTAAAAATCTCTTGAAAAAGTATTCTAGTGTAGGGTTATGGCAGAGCATGTTTTTCAAAAAGTGGTGCGAATAGAATAAATAAATACTTGTTGAGACGACATACGTCCCAAACCTATAATGAAATGGTTAATGGTAAGTTAAGTGCTCATGCGGCTGTTAAAGAACATAGTATTGATAAAAAAACTTTAGGAAAGTATGTAGACAAATTTCACCAGGATGAATGCAGTGAGATGAAGCCAAAGTATGTGAAAACTAGAGTTGTCAGATCGAGTGTCACAAAAAGGAGGACAAGGAGACAAAAAAAAAAAAAGCGGGACAGTGGCTCCTAAATTCTGACATAATAATGAAACCTTATGAAAACGTAATCTGTCTCTAACGGAATACTGTCTTAAATGTTAACATTTCATTTTCCCTACAGTACAATTATATCTTCTCAGACAAAATCCTATTTAAAACAAAATTTTCCTCCTCTGACTTTCGATTGCGTCTAAACAGGTTTGTTTTAGCATCATATTTTCAAAAAAAAAAAATTTATAATAAATAAAGCATGCAACATAAAGTTATTATGCTTTTTTCATACTGATTTTATTTTTCTTCACAAATATTTCAGTATAAAACAAAGTGGGTCAAGCCTCCCATATATTGGGTCAACCCTCCCATACGTGGGGAGCCTTGACTCATTATTTTCGCATGATTAAAATCAACCATTTTTCAAATTTGTTATATATTACACATATGTAGCAATATTCTTTTGATAACTGATTGTATAACGAATAAAATTATATATAAAACTTTATTCTACGCTCAATATTTAAAATATAAAAAAAACATTTTGTAAAAAGTGGGTCAACCCTCCCTAGTCTCCCCTATATATAATTATATAATGGTTTATATATATATATATATATATATATATATATATATATATATATATATATACACTGGCGGAAAAAAAATCCCAACACCAAGAAAGACTTGTGTTAGATAAACGAAATTTGGTAGGCATGTTTATACATCTGAAAGATGACATCGATTGAAATTTCGCGCTTCGCGCATAAGCGTGGCGCTAGTGGCGCCACTCAGAACTTGCAGATCAGGTTTACTTTAAATGCGTGCTGTAAAGTTCGTGGGCGTTATTTAGCTACGAAACGTGACGTATTGAGTTGATGTTATCCAGGAATGTCTTTAACAAGACGAAGAAACCACTGTCAACAGCTCCCCGAGTTGGAACGAGGTTGCATATTCGGGCTACGAGAAGGTGGATTTTCTTTCCGCGATATTGCAGAAACACTTGGCTGGAATGTATCCACTGTGCATGATTGTTGGAAACAGTGGTCAAGGGATGGTGCTGCCTCAAGAAGACCGGGTTCCAGGCGGCCACGTGCACTCCTGAGAGGGAAGATCACAATATTTGGCATACGACTGTGGCGCATCGTACTGCGTCTGCGGCAGAAATTCGAGCTGTAGTTGGTACCACAGTGACAGAACGAACTGTTAGAAATCGGTTACTTCAAGGACAGCTCCGAACCAGGAGCCCTGTAGCGTGCATTCTACTAACTCCATACCATTGCCGTTTGCGACGTCATTGGTGTCAATCCAGAGCTCATTGGAGGACGGAGTGGAGATCTGTTGTGTTTTCTGATGAAAAAGAAACACAACAGATATCCACTCCACCCACCAATGAGCTCTGGCTTGACACGAATGGAGTCGCAAACGGCAATGGCTTGGAGTCAGTAGAATGCACGCAACAGGGCGCCTGGTTCGGAGCTGTTCTTGAAGTAACCGATTTCTAACAGTTCGTTGTGTAACTGTGGTACCAACTACAGCTCGAATTTTTGCCGCAGACGCAGTACGATGCGCCACAGTCGTACGCCGAATACGGCGATCTTCCCTCTCAGGAGTGCACGTGGCCGCCTGGAACCCGGTCTTCTTGATGCAGCACCATCCATTGACCACTGTTTCCAACAATCATGCACAGTGGATACATTCCAGCCAAGTGTTTCTGCAATATCGCGGAAAGAAAATCCACCTTCTCGTAGCCCGATTATGCGACCTCGTTCCAACTCGGGGAGCTGTTGACAGTGGCTTCTTCGTCTTGTTAAAGGTATTCCTAGCTAACATCAACTCAATACGCCACGTTTCATAGCTAAATAACGCCCACGAACTTTACAGCACGCATTTAAAGTAAACCTGATCTGCAAGTTCTGAGTGGCGCCACGCTTATGCGCGAAGCGCGAAATTTCAATCGATGTCATCTTTCAGATGTATAAACATGCCTACCAAATTTCGTTTATCTAACACAAGTCTTTCTTGGTGTTGGGATTTTTTTTTCCGTCAGTGTATATAAAAGTTTTTTACTGAGGGTGATTTTGGGTTCTAGGGGTCATGATCGGTGTAGATCTGCAAAAATTTTTCAGAAATTCCAACATCGGGGAGAATGTAATAGGTAGTATTTCATACGAAATCTACCTAAAAGTATTAATAAATCACAATTTGTATTAGTGAAATGAGCGCAGACTTTTTTCAGTCACTCTAGGCATTTTCTTAGCAATGTATAAAGTAATTAAAAATCAGATGTACTAAAGAAACATTTCTTCATTATTATATATAGTCGACCAGAAAAGATCTACGCATAATTTATAACAAAGCATCTAAGGAAAATGTATTAAAGATGTTAGATTATGTTAGTTTCATCCTTTTTTGTAACTAAATGAATGAATAATAGAAATAGTTGGGATAAGATGTTGGGAAATTTTGTTGAAAGAAAGAAATGCTGATAAAAAGTAGAAGCTTATGTAACATATGCTAACATAAATAGCATTAATCTGTTTTCAACACATTGATAATTTTTGTTAATGTGTTTTTATTGAAGAAGTGAAATTACTAATATCTCTTAAATTGCCCTGCTTTCTATTTTATAAAGTGAAAATTCGATAAAATTCTTTTTTGTGGATGCGTTTAAACTGCAAACATTTAAAAAACACTTTATACCATACTGTATAATCAATTTCATTAATCAGATATGCTTTCGGTTTCTCCTAAACTATCTATATTGAGGCATAATAAAAATTTGAAAACATAAATGCATGCGTTATATGAATTAATTTTTAGAAAATAAATTTTTCCTCATTTTTCACCTCAAAATCCCGTTTTTCTGCCGATTGAACTCAAATTGTTAAGAATACTCACCCAGGCTGTTTTTTAAATAAAAACCCTGTTGGAGTTTGTTTGTTAATAGTAATAATTCGATTGATCGAAGTGATTTTGAATAAAAGCTTGGCGAGCTTGCAATCATCTTCGAAATGATGTGCTTTCTATTAGCGACAAACTAAGAATTGTTGACTTCTCTCACTCGTTTAATCCCTTCAGGACAGGTGTTATTTAACATTATAATTTTAATACCAGTAATTCCGTATACTATTTTTTAAAATGAAATTTACGATTAGGCAAGGCAAACATAATTAAATATTCTGGTACTAAAAAATAAACGCATCCTATATGGAACGTATGCATGACACCCGTTCCCAAAGGAGATTGTATAGTGATATTCGCCTTATTCAAACTTGTAAAGTCAACTAAAATTCTTCAAATAAACAAGGTCGAATAATACTTTACAAAATCGCTGGTATGTCTACGAATAGTGGTTGGGCTGTTGGAAACCCTTCATTTAGCGTCTGTCATAATAGTATTCTTAAATATTTAAACCTTAAAACTATAAGATATTATAAACTATAAAAAACTAATTCAATTTATAATTATTTGAACATTTTTCGATTACAAAATCGACCTAGACTCTGTAAAAGATCTGAGTCGGCACTCTTAGGCTTAACCCGGGAGAACTCGCTAGTGAGAATGCCCAATTGCTTTTCTTTTATTTTACATTCATATAATATCAACTTTTTTTTGGTTGGCTTAGCACTTTTATTCACAAAATAGGTAAAATAATTGAAAAACATTTTGAAATTTTAATTAAAATGAAAAATGATTTAAATAAGAGTCTTAAAAAAGTACGACTGTCAGAGAAAATCTCATGCAGCGAGTTCTCCCGGGTTAAGGTGCCAGTGAGCATCGCACACGCAATCTCCGAGCCAGTTAACATGAATATTCACTCGAAGCCATATGAATGAAAATATCTACAAACTACTGCCCCACACTTGTCCTCATCCGAAAGAAGCAAGATTTCTAAACACACGCCTGATTTGATCCAACTTATTGAATAAACAAAATAACAATTGACAATTATACGAAACCAACATTTTATTACGTGCTACATTGATATGAAAATTTTTATTGTTATACACTCCTATCCTAGTATCAACCAGTATATAAAAGCCTTATCTCAGTTAGTTAAATTCAATTATTCAGAAAACCAATAATATTTCCATTGTATACCGCAATAAAGATTCCAGTAAATTATCTGGTATTTTCAGTTTTCTGTTAGTCGTAAAATACAGCTCTGCACACTGTGATTGGGAACAAATACAAAAAAAGAAAGAATGAAAGAAAGAAAGAAAAGGAAGAAAAAATGCGATTGAAAGCCCCTTTTATATATTTCACAAGATATCTTGATTTCATGAAAAGCTTGCGGATTTATGCATTCGAAAAAATCAGTATGTGCCTCAATTTTTCTAATATCTGTTTATTTATATACGCATATTAAGGGCTCAGGTGTAAAACAAGGTAACTAACAAAAGAAATATTGAGATATTCAAGTTTTCTATAGAAAACTACAAATCAAACTATATTGTGATTGTTTCCTTTTAAATAGCTGATTTGTTAAGACCGGACCTTCAATTAACTTATGTTTAACATTTTTTCTTATAGATTTTATTTTGCTGGACTTATTGTGTAAAGAGCCTTCATTATTAAAATTCATATCTAAAATTTATCTTTGATTATAATGGCCTTTATTGAATAAAATATAAGCATAGTACTTTTGAAAGATTGCCAAAATGCAGTTAAACATTTTTCCATAAAATTGGAAAATGATAGTTACCATGTATTATAATACATGGTAACTATCCCCTTGTGGTTATAGCCTTGTTCTTCATACTGTAAAAAACCTAATGATGATCGAAAAGATACAGCTAAAAAAGCATGTGAAAATTCAGAATTTTAATTGGCATTTTGATGGCATGGAGAGGGGTGGGGGGGGGGTAGTATTTAATCTTGCTTTGCCTATGATTTAATTTAAACTTTGTAAAAGTATCGATGTCCATTTTTCAGTGAAGAAAACCTAAACAATTTTCAACATGTGGGAAAGTTTATAAAAGAAATCCAAGTTTCCGTATTGGGTCATTCCATGGTTACGGACATAACAAACAGAGACTTTAAAGCTTCATAAATAATGTAAAAAAAATACTTATTACATGGATTATTTTATATTTAAGGTCGGTTCAAGGATTGTAAATAGAATATTAAATTTTGAAATCTGAAAAATGTTCCCATAATTTTTGAAAACATAAAATCTAGGTGTTACGAACGTAATTCACAAAACAGTCAAAATTGCATATAGTTGCAGTTATTGTCATAATCATGGGAATTTTAAGGAAGAACATTTAACTTTTTCTTCAATAATTCATTATTAGGGTATTAGCTGTTTGAAACTGCAATTTTGAAAACATTAAAATAATTATTAATTAATACATGGGATAATTAAATTGTTACAGACGTAACATTTGCCTGTTACGGACGTAACAATTCAATGCATCAAAATTTATTTATGAATTCTAATTCATTTATAATATATTCCCTAATTTCTTTTATAAATTTTAAAAATAGAATATTCAAATACAAAAACTAGCCTAATTGCAACTTTTACAAACAATTTTTGAAATGACAATGACTTGTTAAACTTTACCATAATTTAAGTGAAATCTTCTCAATCTCATCACTCTCACCTTTTTAGTGCTAATACTTTTATTTAATTTACTTTTTATACTTAAACTGCATGTTTTCAGAAAACTCACACTCTAAGCTATAAAAAAAAATGTATTACATGACTTTGTAAATTAAATATTATTAGTTTTATAAATAAAATAAAAAATATTACTTTGGTTTCACTTTTCATGGAATGACCCTATTCAGTTATTTCAGAGGGGAATGTAATAAACAATTGCTTCCCAACCAAAAGCTCTTGCCACTGTTATAAGTACATTTTTAGCGTTAAATGTATAAAAAATATAACTAAAATTTTAAAAAAATGTAATTTATTTTAAAATATAATCTAAGTAAGGAATATTTTTAAAAGTATTTTTTTCGCGTCTAAAATCTTTGTTCTTTTAAATACCTTGGCAATTGTGTGCGCTGCACACACCGGACACTAGGTCGGCGCACCCCTACATATAAAAAAATTATAAATCAATGTAAAAACTGTTGAACACCATATGGTGAATAAAGAATTCGGAAGCCGCATGCAAAGTATTTGAAATACTATTTTTTCCCCCGAGAATAATGACTTCTGGACTTAAAAATCATGATTCAGGAAGCGAAATGTGTTCATAAAAGTTGATTTCCTTTTAAGCTGATTCAATTGATTCCCCCAATCTTCCCCTATTTTAGGGAAGAAACCCCTACGAAATAAATGGAAAGCGAAAACTAAGAAAATATAACATTTAATTACCAAGAGAAATTGGTGTTCCGGTTGCGCTAGCTGGAACTCCCTTTTCCTCTAGAGGATGTTAAACGTCCTCTTTCTAGGTCACTATCACTGCTGCGAGAGTGATGCCACCACAGGGCAAATAAAAGTAAAAAAAAAAAAAAAAAAAAAAAAAAAAAAAAAAAAGACGAGGTTAGTTAAAAACGAGTTTCCTTTTCATGCTTGAGGCAGGCATAAATGCTTGTTTACTTTCAAGAGCGGTTTGTTGATGTATTTCCACGTTGTACATTTGTTTGTTTCATGCTTACGGGGAAGAAATTGGCTTCTCGAAAGGAAAGTTGGCCTATATAATAGCATTAATGGTTTCCGGAAAGTAATTTTCTTTCATGTTCATCTTTTACTTTCATATACGAATATTTTCCATTTGTTCAAATTTCTAAATGAAGAATTTATGTTTCTGTTGATTCGGTAAGCATTATTCAGTGGGATATCTACTGGAAAGGGGTGGTGGTGTGGGGGGGGGGGGGATAATGCATATGTTTCGGACTAAACACCTTTAATTTTAGGTATGTGTGAATTCAAATTCATTTTTGAATATAGATTTATAATAGCATTGCTATTTAAAATTTTGATAAAAACTTTTTGATAAAAAAATGTCTATAATGCTCTTTCGAGATGCATTTTTTAACACTAACGGCGTCATCCATTAATTGCCTCACTGGAAGCGGTCAGCGGAATCTACAAAATGTGACACAGTGTGAAAGGGAGAGGGGCTAGGTTAACAGATTGTGATGATGCATCTAAAATAGGGAAACATTTAGGTTGGCATTACTTGCAAGGAGGAAAATAAAACTAATTATAAAAATGTGTATTTTTATTCTGTTAATAGGTATATTTACCCCTTTCCTTTAAATTGCACCAACTTTAATAAAAGCACATAATATCCTGATGATTTTCTTGTATTTCTATTAGTAGGTAATAGATCGTATTTACTTGTTTTGCATAAAGAGCTACAAAGAATGTGACCTCCCAACAGGGGGGAGGGTATCATTTCGAGTATGACAACCCGTGACGCAGGGGAAAGGAGGGGTAAAGAACCTGCGAAATTTACATGACGTAATTAATGTTTGACCCCTAAGTGTAATCCCTGGAATTTTATTGTTGCAGCAAAACTTTGCATCTCTCATACACGTAGGAAGAAAACGTCCGTAAACTGATTCCTTAATTTTTATTTTCCTTGGCTGAGATATTAAACAACACTATTTTATAGCAAATTACGTTTTGTAGTGGACAGATCTATAGAACAAAGACTGAAAAATTACGTGTTGCTCACATAATGTATTATTAGCCTTCTTAAATAAGTATACAATAAATATAATTTTTAAATAAGTATACTTCTTAAATAAATTTTACAGAAAAACATAAACCTCTGCACATTTCAACCACTTATAATTTTTTAATGATCAAGATAAAGTATTTCCTTTACTAATCTGATACTTTGTGCGTTATGTTCATTTACTGCTAAAACGTGCACCTATTCATTAAGCTAACATAACGAACATATTTTCATTTTTTCAATCTTTTCAAGAGTTCGTTTTTCCGCATGTCGTCGTATATCGTGTGAGATAGAGGTTAAGGGTTCAAGTTATGCAACAGCCTGCAATTTTGTGATCAGCTGTGTCCCTACAAGCTAACTATATAAAGAAAATGTTTTAACTTTAACACTTTGCCATTAGATGGCATTAGCTCCCGGATAAAATCCCAAGTTCAACATACAACATACATATACGTGTTTCTGCGCCTCATGCGAGAAAGCATTGAAACGTATATGGGGATATAATCCATTGGTCATTTGAAAAACAAAATATATATGTAAGGTTGTATTACTTAAAAGATTAGTTGAATTAATTTATTTGTGCCTAACCATTAACCAAAAGTTTTTTAAAACTCGCAAAAACGTGACGCTAGAAAGATTATTACAGAAGTTTATACATGGATTTATGGTTTACAAAAAAAATATGATGGAATTAAATTCCACTTTTCTTTTCTTTAAATTTTGATGAAAAGAAACTGATTTCATCCAACCTTGTTTGAACAGCTGCGGATTCAAATAATTTTCTGATTTCATAAAATACGATTGTTAATGAAGCAATAATTTAATCAAATGTATCTTTTAAATTTCAATTTTGAACGTTTCAGCACTTGCTTGGAAAAAGATTATGAAATTAAAAAGAAAGCGTAATATGAAAGAAAAATTATAATAATTATAATATTATAAATAATATAAAAGAAATAAATATAATGTATTGTCTTACAATCAAATTTTTTGTATTTGTGTCCAGTAAAGCTAAACATTTCTCAAGATTTTAATGTCATTAATAGAAAAAGTCCTTGCGGCCAGTGCTGGGAGGAAGAGGTAGCTTTCATATTCCTTATTTTTTAAAAGCAAGCTTATATTATTCAAACACACGAAGCTCAATTTAGTGGAAACCGATTATAGGAGATTCAATACTAATTTATATCAATACTAAATAATTATGAATGAGAATTTCGCGAAATTAGTCAGCTTTAGCCAAGCTTCTTTTATTTTAAGTAACTTATATTTGGTTGCCAAATTCGGCGATATCTTGAAGTTCCTTCCATTTTAAGACAACATGGTGGATGAGGCTAACCAGTGAACTTGGTCGAGACCTTAGTAATTCCTGTGCACATGCTCACTCACATCGGAATCGGTTGATATATAAAAGTGCTGTCGCAGGCAAAAAATCAGATTTTTCAAAATGTCATTCACATTAGAAATTGAAACTGCTATACCTGAGCCATTTTTTAAGATAAAGACAAAACAAAAAATGCTCCGGAATCCTTATATCATGGTCAAATATTTAAGTAAGAAACCTTTTTCTATTTCTAATTTTTTTGCACCTCACTTTAAATATAATTTCTTATTTAATTTAATGGCCTCCATTTTGAAACTAGATGGCTGATGAAGCTGGCCAGCGAACTTGGTCGAGACATTACAATATATTATCCACATGCCTTCTTACGTCGAAATAGGTTAATAATTACGCGTGTTATCACGTGACAAATATCAGATCGTTTCAAAACGTCAGCCATGCTAGAAATTCAAAGTGCTATAATTCAACCATTTTTTTAGATATAGACGAAACAAAAACTGTTCCGGAATCTTTGTATTAAGGTCAAACACATACAAAAAAATCTTTTTCATTTTCCAATTTTTTGGTATCCCATTTCAAATTTTAATTGTTTTAAAAAATTTAAATAGCCGCCATTTTGAAACAAGATGGCGGATGAAGCTGGCCAACGAACTCGGTCGAGGCATTGGTATGCACTATGTGTACACGAAGTTACATCCAAAACGGTTCATAAATACGAGAGTTACAGTGTGACAAAGATCATATATATATATATATGTATAGCCATAATATAATTACAAATCATCATCTATTCCAATTCCAATAATATATATCAACTTTTGAACGGAGGGTGGTTTCGGAGTTTAGGGATCATGATCGATGAAAATATATCAAAATTTTTTGAAATCGCTTTTCTCCGAACGGCTGCAATAGGTAGCTTTTGTAATGAAAACTACCTACTAAAAGAAGGAAACCGAATTATAGCTCTAATATTTGTACATGTGACTAATTTTTATTCGTTTATTTGAGATTAAAAAATCTTTAAAACTATAAGAATAAAACTTTTAAAATGTATAAATTTTATGCAAAATATGTTACATTCTATGGTCAATTTCTTGAATTAGAAAAATGAAGTGTAAATGATTCGAGATATTTTCTTTAAATAGTATGATGTAATTATAAGAAAATTATTGGAAATTCCTCGCACTGGTTATATTTATTCCGAATGAGACATGCGATTCATAATGTATCTATTAACTTAATATACTCTGTATAGGGGAGACCGGGGAAACGCAGCCACCACGCCTAGTTTAAAAACTAACAGCAGTTTGAGATAGTGAATGCGCTTGCACTATAGCGACCAACAATAGAAACAGTTCCTGGAATGAGAGTGATTTTTTTTGTACGTCGTTTGTTTGTTCTAGTAAAAAATTTAGTTTTTATATATTTACTTCTTATTTTGGAGCTTCAAATGAGTTAAGTTAAACACCTTTTATTGTAACATTAGGTACTTAAGATAATATTACCCGTAATCTACATGCATTCGCCGGCATTTTGATGCAATTTGTTGAATAAGTTTGGTTTTTCTTTCGGCTTTGCTGGGATGCCGCCACCATGGCAAAGGGTGACTTTTCCTATTTGAGTTAAATTGTAAGCTTAGCATATTAATAAATCTAGCTTAAGGAACATTGTAATTATTCATTATTCTGTTAAATTATTGCTTTCTAAATATTTTTAGTAGGTTATGTGTTTCCCAGTATCCGTTTTATGTATTTACTAGATCATTAAAGAGTGGCGTCATTACTCCGATACAGTGGCAGAATTACCCCAGTATCCTAGGAAATCTCGTTACTGTACAGAGATTGAAAGATTTTTTTTTTATGTGTGCTTACGCAGTTGTGTTCAGTTATGGTTACGGTTAAATTTATACAGATACTAAAGATCATGATTCAGCTTTAGAATTTTTACTATTAAAAAATAAACATTTTCTTGAGGTGAAAAAAATTAAATT
This sequence comes from Maratus speciosus, assembly GCA_963932465.1. NCBI lineage: Eukaryota > Metazoa > Arthropoda > Arachnida > Araneae > Salticidae > Maratus > Maratus speciosus. Next base: position 155,120,200 of record OZ010787.1, on the reverse strand, counting down.
CCCTTAAGGTGTCGCCATTCCCCCGGTCTCCCCTATAAGAAGTACAATTCTGTGTTTCAGGATCCCGGTTGATTTCTATTCTGAAAATGTAGAAATAAATAAACCAGCTTTACTAAATGTCAAATAAAAAGTTCTAAAGCCTTTTGTCAGCTGTTCAACGTAATTATCTTGACAAAACATGGTTTGGGGCTTGTTTACAACCGCAGTTTGATATATTTAACAAAATAAAAATCATATTTTCAACAATTTGTATATCATTCTACCCAAATCGTGTCAAGGTTTGGAATTAGTAGTTCATTCTTTAATTACCTGAAAATAATGAAAATTTATTTGTACAAGTAGAATAAATTTAAAAAACATACGTTTAGGTTTAAAATTTCTTTTATTTTAACCCATATCTTATCCGAACTTGAACTTGGAATCCTCAATATTATTGATATGGGTTTAACCCCTTGAGGGGCAAGCAATTACGTTTGCAAAATGCTGAATTCTCACCGGAATCTTTGAAAAATTCTATTGCAAAATAATAAAAGCAATTTTACGGCTTTTTTCCACCAAAGTTAGAAAAGTAAAATTTAATAAAATTTTTCTATTGTAAAACTTCATTAATCGTAGGTGGTATATAATATATACCGGTGCCCCTCAAGGGGTTAATTATTATGGCAATGTGATAGGCGGATTGTAATGTATAATACAGTAGAATCTCTAAATGTCAAACATCTCGAGACCACGGATTTTGTTCGCTGTTCAGAAGTGGCCGCTTTTTAGAGGTAAAAACATTCAAATAAATTATGTGTTATGGATTTAAAAAGTTTTCGCAAAATAGAGGTGTCCGCTATTCAGGAGTAACCTTTATGGAAATTTTAATGTACTATATTGCACACAATTTGAACAATAATCGCATTGGGTTTATTCAAACTTATGTAACCACGGAAATAACTCAATTTTAAAGGATAACCATTAAAGAAAAAAAATCTGCCGTATTTTAACAACATATTCAAATGTTTAACTACTTCAACATTTTTATTAGTTAATACAGACGAAGTTCTATTAACATTTTTCAAGTGACCCTATAACTAAGTGCGATATTATGTTTCCAAGATTTCAGAATACTGATGCCTACGAGGGTGTATCAATAAGTTTTTGCCCTCATATAGAAATAATTGAGTGAAATTTATGAAATTGCTACATTGTATTAGTCCTTTTCTATATAGTCACCGTGCACAGTACCCATTTCTGCAAACGGTATTTCAAAGAGAGGGGGGAGGGTGTATTCCGGGAGGCGCGATAGTAGACACAAAGGGGGTCATTTTTCTAACTTTTGCCGACCCCAACATGTGACATATTGTTGGAAAGGCCTGTGACCACTTATTCTTGCTGTGCACCTCCCGAGCCCCTCCCCCCAAATTTGTTCCCGGAGGGCATGAATGATGTCCCCATAATTTAGAAAAGTGGCCCGGAGGGTAAATTTGGAGGGAGGGGCTCGGGAGGTCCATAGCATGAATAAGCTGTCACAGGCCCTTCCAACAATATGTCACATGTGGAGATCGGCCAAAAGTTAGAAAAATACCTCCTTTGGGTTTACTATCGCGCCTCCTGGAATACATACCTCTCTTTGAAATACCGGCTCCACAAATGTGCTACTGTGCACACTGACCATATAGAAAAGGACTCATAAAATGAAGCAATTCCATAAATTTCACTCAATTAATTTTTATGTGAGGGCAAAAACTTATTGTATACCCTGCTACTTTCACAATATATTTGAATTTCTTAGTAATCGAAATATTCTTTTATAGTGTAGAAAACACCAGGGAACAGGCAAGCAGACAGTCTTTTTAACCTCTTTTGAGCTTGAATAAAATTTAGGGAAGAAGAATGGGAAAACAACTTTTAAAAAAAGTTATGGAATTCAATGCCTCGGTTGAAACGTTATGGATAAGCCTATAGATATGTATGACACTTTCAACTTTAAAATTATTCCCAGTGAAATCAGCTATCGAAAAGTCATTCTTTACTTCGATAATCACAAGAAAATTTATTAATAAACAGTTTAATATAACCACAATAGGATATTGATATAGTGTAAAAATCGGCTTAGCAAAAAAAAGTGCTAAAAAATTGTATCCGATAAATGTTGAACGATGCTGAACGACAAATATCGATCACAGTGACATCTAGTAATTCTAACGTAAATATTATTCCATAAGATTTCAATTGAGAAAGCGTTTCGCCCATTTTAAGAGCTAGGAGATGTCGCTGCGATCGACATTTGTCATTCAGCATTGTTCAATATTTATGGGATTAAATTTTTTAGCACTTTTTAAAGCATTACTGGCATAGCAGGTTTCCACACTATATCTTCTAGACTCTACAATATTGAATTACCTTTTTACTTTTAAGTTGATTAAAACGGACACTTCACTGTTAAAAATATCGTGAAAAATTACCTCCGTTTTTAAAGACTCTCTATTTTCTGACCAATGAGAACGCTACATAAACACCTATGAAGCGTTCTCATTGGTCAAAAAATAGATAGCCTTTAAAGACAGAGGTAATTTTTCACGATATTTTTAACAGTGTAGCTCAGAAGGATCCTGTCATAGTAGATGACGCATAAATGTATCAATAGTTTTAAATTACCGTAATTCCCCGCGTATGCGCAGGGACTGATTTGCAAATTTAGAGGCCCTGGACACAGATGCTTACGGGGGCCTACTTGCACCGATTACTTACAGGGCTATTGAGTAAAATAAATGTTTGAAAAAAGTCACTTACTAAAATAACCATTATTGACTTTAATAATTACTTTGAAATATCCATTAAAAATTTTAAAATGAGAATCATTAGTTTACTTTTAAATAATTATTTTGCAGTTATGAAATTTAAAGGAGTAGACGTTTTATAATAAATTGTGTGGTGTTGATTATCTTTTCCTGTATAAGTCTATATATCTGGAATGATAAAGTATGCAACAACTAATAATAAATTTTCGACAACACCAAGCTACAATTAATTTAAAATATTAGGGGGCTCTACAGCCTGCAAGCTACGCTCACCAACCCCGAAATAATCGGACGAGAACAGGGACAGGATTAAATAAGAATTTAAAATACAACGAATTTTTAAAATGATAAAAGAGAATATTCACTATAATAAAGTAATTATAAATGAATGTTACAGACAAAATATACAACATTCTAAAAATACAATATGAACACAATAGAATGTAGAATGAAATGTAAAATTCCATTAGATATTAAAACTATATCAGATTTTGGACAATAATTGAAAACCTTCAGCAGCATTTGGGTGGCCCCTGAAAATCAGGAGCCCGTGCCCTGAATGCCCTGCCGTAAATCAGGCACTGTATATGCACCACGACTTAATTAAGTCTTTTTCAAACCTGAAATTTTATTGAAAAAAAGGAAGTCAAATAAGTGCTAAGCACATTTTAAATAAGTCACATTTTATTTAAAATAAATTCTGGTAGGAAATTGAGTTATCTGAGGTGAAGCGGATACGCGCGAAAATACGGTATTTCAAAATACCTAACAATATAACAAAAACTGCTATCTGCTAGAATTTTTTTTAAATTCTCTGTAAATTACTCATAAAATGCAACAAAAATAACTAAACGGGTAATACTTAGGAAGTAGCACACTGTAGAAAAATGCATAATAAGAGACAGCTAATCACCAAATGAACAACATTGTGGGTCTATGAAATTCTTTTAAAATTTCTTTAGCAATTTTCTCCCATAATTTATGAAATCGAAAAAGTCATTCCAGGAGCTTATTTTAATGAGAAAGAAATGTGAAATTTTCTAAGAGGCAACCCTCGGATGTTTTTATGTTTTATCATTGCATTTTTAAAAACTAATAGTATTCCATTTTAAACTGTTGTAACTTATATACTTTTCGTAATTCAGAGTTTTTTTTTTTTTTTTTTTTTTTTTTTTGGTTGTTTTATGAAATATTTTAAAAGTAAAAATATCTTTATTCGAAAATTAAATTACTATACAAATATTATTATATTAATTAATAGTTATTATTTTTTATAAGGTTACAGCATTTAGTTATTGGAGAAAAAAAATGAAATTTCAGGGAAATTCTCGTACCCTGTATACCATGACTGATCCCTGATTAAGTAGAAGTGATCCGAAATCCGGGGATTACAAGTTAGCCTCCGGATTATGTTCCCTACCTATATATCAAAGAAAAACTTGTTCAAATGAATAAACTCTGTCTCTTATTTACATTACTACAAAAAAGACCCCAAATTCTATGGAACTAAGCCGACTAATCCAGCATCCGATTGAAAACATATATTGGAGTTTTGTACGTTAATAGAATTTGGCCACGTGAAAGATAGCGAACTCAGTTTTTCATCTTTTGTAACAACTAGGAGATCGTACCCGGGCTTCCCGGGTTAAAGAAAATAAATGAAAACATTTTTTTTTTAAATTGAAATCTAATAATTTTTTTTATATGCAATAAATTTTTTAGATTGTTCACTTACATTAAAAAAGAATTTTCATATGGGAAATAAGAATTATACAATCAAATAAACTTTTGAAATTTATCAAAAGCGATATTTTCTTATTAGCCGCATGCTAAGAGATATTTGACCAAGATTTTGCTACTTATGGCATCCTTTTATATTCTGATAATTTCAGAGCTTATACATGTCTATTAAATTTGTGTTTTATTTATATTATTTTATTTATTTATTCATAGGGGAGTTTTTTTAATGGATATTAGCCGTAAGAAAATGATGAACTCTTTATTTTGTTTTAAGGGCAAACGGATTAACTTTTCCTATTCGAGCTCCGTGTGATATAGATAAATTAAAAAATATTTCATGCTTTAAAATTGTTAGACAATCATAGACAATCAGTAAACTGAGGTGAACTTTGCAAACAAATTTCATTAGAAAAAAAATCCTATTTGGTGATCTAAAAATTTAAATTGTACGATTATAAATATGTTAGATTTGTGTTTTTTCAATATTATTCTTTTATTTGTTGATAAAAGAAGCATTAATTTCGTTAATTTGTCTTTCACAAATATGTTAGATTGGTGGTTTTTTTTAATGTTATTCTTTTATTTGTTTATAAAGGAAGTATTAATTTCGTTATGCAAAAATAGCCAGAAACAAAGGCTGAAAAGTGTTTGTTGCTTTATGTGTAAAATGTTTATTATTCTTATGTATTGAAACGGGCATGTGATAAGATAAAATAAAAAAAAATCCTGCTGAAAAATTATTTTAGAAAATATAATGCACCAGTCAATTAAGGTAAAGTTTTTCAACAAATTGCATTCGAAAGTAAACTTTTTTCCGTATGCGACGAAAATTGAAAATGCACGATGGTCAGAAGATTAAAAAATTGCAGTAGCGAAAATTTCAAAACCGAAATTTGATCGTGAAAGGTTGCCATTCGCAAAATGACGTCAGCATTACGCACAGATACGTTTGTTCTTTATAATATAGATATTTAATCAGTAAAATATAACAAAGATCAGTTATTAGGATGTGGTTATCAATTGAGGCTCTTTTGCTCGGTATTCCGAATGATAAACAGCAATTTTAACCTTCTCAAAATTTCCATATGTACTTCTCAGATTCGTATTCATCATTTTTAAAAAATTGTATTTTGTTTGATCATTTAAAAATCATTTTAACACAAAACTTGAAGTCACGATTGTCAGCAACATCTTTTATGTGAACAGACGCACTCTTTACTTGAGATTCTAATCTCAATTCCGGGGAGTAAAAAATTCTGTAATTTATGTTTTTTAGACGCATTTGTGTCGCATGTTTAGTTTTATCTAAGAAAATTGTTGTTTTCTTTTAAATATGACTTCATTTTCACTTAAATAAGCATTTCGCCTAGTGTCTGAAACTTAGTATCAGTATACATGCAGAAGGAAAAACAATATAGAAAATTTATGAGGAAAAATGTGTGTTTTCAAAAGCAGTATGTCATTTTCCGTTATTATGCCCCTAATATAATATTCTGCTCCTAATGGGATTTTACGACACTAAACCCTATACAGCAATTTTTATCAACAATTTTGAATTTTTTATCAGAAAATAGCATGAATAAAGATAAAAATACCTCATTATTTCTCTCTGTCTGCAATAATGAAATCTATCTAATTTTCACCATTTTGAAGAAATTTCATAAAATGCTTTTAAAATTAAAACATAAAAAAGCTTTCAGTTAAAAAAAAAAAAAAAAATAGTAAAATTGGTTCCGTGAAAGATCAGGGCAGATGACTAAAAAACATACTTCTGTTTTAAATGTATAGATTATATAAAATTAGGAAAAATTAAATTAAGCAAATTATGTTATTTTGATAAAATTATAGTAGAATGTCCTAAAGAATAGCATTTAAATTTTATTATTCGAGAGAATTTTGGACATAAACTTCAGGAACATGATATTATTTTAAACCACGAATTTATTTGTTTGCTTGTCTAACTCGGTGAAGCAAATCCATCCAGGCGAGAATTATCGATTTCTGTAATATAAATTACTATTATTTGCATGTCGCCTCTCTTTTATAAAGACACTCTAAATTTTTGTAAAACATTGTGTTTTATCAGTGTGTTATTTCGATTATATTATTTTCAAAAGTGAAGCATTTTCACCTGTGAAGAATTTCAAAGCAGCTGGGCCGTGAAAATGACGCACTTCTAGAAAACATAATTCAGGTTTAAGAATTAAAATACACGCTTTTTTATAAAGTGATGTCATTTGCATCCATTAAAGCAATCCACTTTTGCAATCCAGTCTTAAACTTCGTCTATAGAAAAGTATGCATATGACGTCATTGTCACGGAATAACAGACAATATTCTTGACATAGCCTATATTTTAATTTTTTACTTTTTTTTCAAGTTTTATGAGTAAATGGCAACAAGAAGATACACTATCTCCTATTTTCGATTATTTTCCATTTACTTTCAATGACTTTCAATAGAAATGGTGTACTTTTGTTCCACGATAAGAAAAATGGTATTAAAAACTACAAAAAAAATTAATATTTCAAAAATAAATTGAGATACAGATGCTTTCAAACAAATTGCATGTAAAAGAGCATTTTTTTCCTTATACGACGGTGTAAAAATTTAAAATGTGCGATGTTTAGAAGTTTAAAAATTTGCAGTAGAGGAAATTGAAAAACCAAAATTTTATCTCAAATTTCAAAGTTTTGCCATTTGCAAAATGACGTATGCGTTACGCACAGATATGTTTGTCCTTTATAATATAGATATGGGGAAAAGTGCTCATCAGCATGCAATTCTTCAAGAATTTTAAGAAAAATACAGAAAATTATGACCGAACTTTTATATCCTTAAAGAAGTAACTCCAATGAAGTAAATGCCACATACTTGGAGATCGTAGAGGATTGAATGGTGGAAATAAAATGTTTTAAAATTATAATTAATGAGGTATAACAAATAAACTTGTATTCATTTGGAAAAAAAACTTCTAAGAGATAACGTCAGAATTAGCATTTTTTTACTGCCCTATAAAATGAATGCTCAGAAAATCAACACAACAAACTGCTTTATAAATTTATGGCCTATATATGCTTCCATGAAAAGAAATATTATTTTTTTAGATTAAGATTATACTGCTATATTTTTCCAAAATTTGTTTTTGAGAAGAGGCTGCCCTATAAGAGATCGTAGAGAGTTGAATAGTTAGGGTTTTTTTTTTTTTTTTTTTTTTTTTTTTTTTTTTTTTTTTTCGTTTGCCTGACATCGTTTATGTCAATAATTTCTATATAATATTTCTATGTATAAAATTTCTATCAATAATTCTTTTTTGGAAAAAAAAAGATTGTGACAGCACATTTTATAGATTACAGATTAATATCTGTAAATTTCAAAAATAAATGTAATAGATCGGAAACATACACGGGTTAAATTTTTTTGTTAATTCTAATATATATTTTTCCTGTGGATGTTGCATTTGTTTGTCATAAATACAGATGTTTGGAAAAACCAGATGCTATCTTAGCAGCGTGAAAGCCCTAAGGATATAACCGACTATTAAGCACAGTTTAATGATCCGGTGTCTGGTCCTTTGGGAAAATTACCCCTTTCGTTGATTGATGTTACAATTTCGTAATCAAAAAAATAAATAAATAAATAAAATAAAAAATAAATAAATAACAAAATACAAATAGATCTGCTCAGGTATACTGACAGGTAGTAGTTGTGATTCTTAAAAGATTAATCGGGGATAAGTTCGTGCAAAGCAAATAAAAAATATTTATAATTCAGCATTTAAAATTGATTCTTGAGAAATTTCTGAAATTAATTATTTCTTACCAGTTGTTGGAAAAGCATATTTATTAGCAGCAAATTGCAAGACATAGAGTTGTCCCTTTTAAATAACAAATGTAGGTCGCAATCTTTTCTTCTCATCAGTGACACTGCGATTAGGTATTGAAATATTGAAGTTTTGCATAAAAATAGATTATCAGTTGATGTGGAGTTCGAATGGATTTCATTGAAACTAATGGAATGAACACCTTGTATTAGAAAGTAATATACTCGTAATATGGTGAATACTTTTTTGAGGCGTTCAAGAGTTTCGTGAGCACGAGACTTCGAGGCATATTTGTCATATTCATATTCCCCCCCCCCTTTTTTTTAAATATTCCCTTTTTATTATATTCATTATACCTACCGTGTTTCTCCGAAAATAGGACTGGGCCTTATATTATTTTTTCTCTAAAAGACGCATTGTCTTATTTTCAGGGAATCTGAAATCATCAACGGTTAAAACGTTTTCATTTGTGAAAATGACGTCATTTTTTTTTTTTTTTTTTTTTTTTTTTTTTTTTTTTTTTTGTCCATGCGAAGGAAAATACCAATTCTCATTCATAAGAATGCAACTGCTTCATAGATTGCACAGAAGTTACGTAATTTTTGCTGATTTTTCATAACTTCAGCACCTTTATTAAGGATATTATAAATATTTCATTTTTTTCAGCACTACAACCATGTGATCCAAATCAAGAAAGGTGAAACACTTCTGCTAGTGAAAAACATTTTCAATAATTAAACTTTCATTGTTTAATTCGATTGTGACAAAATGGCGTAAATTTTAATGTATTTTAATCCGCTGGTAGTCAGATTAGGACCTTAAATTCAAATGGGGAACAATACTGGCACCCGTGAAAAATATATCATGTTTAAATAAAGTATGCATTTATAAAACTGAAATGAAAATAAAGGAAAAAATGAAAATAAATTATTTTCCGCATTTTATTCATGCTATAATTTGTAAATAACTGAAAATGGATTTTTAAATCATTGCTTTAAATGAGATACAAATTGTTTAAATACCTTTATGGTTGAATAGAAGAATTATCGTGATGATATAATAGAAATTGTCTATTTTAAGAAAAATAACTTTCTTTTTTAGAGTATAGCCTATTTATTGGGTAGAGCTTATATTAACCTGTAAGTCACGTCATCAAATTTTTATCCAGTGTGAAGTACAGTAGTGGAAAAAAAAAAAAGTAAACACCCCCTACTAACTCCTCAACAAATTATCGTAGAAGAAAGTTACTGCTTCCGAAAGATTGGAAATAAAGCCTACTTTTAAATGATGTATATAAAATTTGCTTAGAGGGGCATCTACATATTAAAACGAACCATAACTTTGTTTTTTTTTTCAATAGCAGTACACAATTCTGACAGCATAAATGAACTCTACGCCCTTCAATTAGTCTAAAAACAAATTTTTATGCAATTCGTACCACAAGTTTCCGAGAAATTATTTTAAAGCGAGCGTAATTTAAGGGCTGTATCCAAATTGAAGTTCAGTACTCGATTGTTAACCGAGAGAGCTCCCTTCTTGATCAAGGCACTTTAAGCAGTCAATTAAGCCTGTTAGATTACAGGATAGCATAAGAAATTTCAAAATGTTTAGTCACTTCTATCATATACCGCTCCTTAAACCATCCTTTCGCCGTTTTTTAAGCATAATTTGAAAACTACTTGAAAGAAAAATGTGAAATTTTGGATTTCTATAAAGCAGACCTTAATAAATTTGAATCCATCAAAAGAATTGTAGGTTGCCATTCATAATATTTTGGGATATTAATTTCATAATTCATATCAGAGAATTATAAAAATTGCAAATTCAACGTATTTATGTTTGGGTATATTAGTATTATTTCTACACAAAAATTAAAACATTAGGATCATAATTTCAGAAGTTATAAATAAAAATATGAAAATGTAATTTAATATTAGAAGCACTAAATTTTGAATGTTTATAATTCAAAAAGTCCAATGCCGGGAGAAAGAGGTAGCTTTCATATTCCTTATTTTTTAAAAGCCAGCTTATATTATTCAAACACACGGAGCTCAAATTAGTGGAACCCGATTATAGAAGATTAAATACTAATTTTTGTCAATATTGAATATGAATGAGAATTTCACCAAATTAGTCAGCGTTATCAAAGCTGGTTTTATTAAAGAGATTTATATTTTTTCGCCAAATTCGGTGATATCCCGAATTATATTAATAATTATATTAACCCGAATTATCGGTGACAGCCCGCCATTTTAAAACAACATAATGGGTGCAACAAAGCTCACCAATGACCTTGATCGAGACCTTAGTAATTCCTGTGCACATGCTTGCTCATATCTAAATCGGTTGATATATACGAGTGCTGTTGCAGGCAAAAAAACAGATTTTTCAAAATGTCGCACACATTCGTAAATCAAACTGCTATATCTCGGCCTTTTTTTTAAAATAAAGGCAAAACAAAAAATGATCAGGAATCTTTGTAACAAGCTGAAACACATAAGAAAAAAATCTTTTTCAATTTCTAATTTTTTTGTACCTCATTTTAAATTAAATTTTTTTAGAATTTTTAAATGGTCGCCATTTTTAAACAAGATGGCGGATGAAGTTAGCAAACGAATTTGGCCGTGAGATTGCTATGTACTATGCACATGCCTTTTCACATCCTAATCGGTTCATAAATACGCGTGTTATCGCGTGACAAAAATCAGATCGTTTCAAAATGTCAACCATGCTAGAAATTCAAAGTGCTATAACTCAGCCATTTTTTAAGATATAGACGAAACGAAAAATGCTTCAGAATCTTTGTATCAAGGTCAAATACTTAGAAAAAAATCTTTTTCAATTTCTAATTTTTTGTTCCTCATTTTAAATTAAAATAGAAACAAAATAATGGCCGCCATTTTGAAACAAGATGGCGGAAATTGTTGGCCAACATACTCGGTCGAGACATTGGTATGTACTATGTACGCACCAAGTTATATCCAAATCCGTTCATAAATACGCTTGTTATCGCGTGACAAAAATTACATCGTTTTAAAATGTCAGCCACACTAGAATTTCAAAGTGCTATAACTAAACCGTTTTTTAAGATATAGACGAAACAAAAAATGCTCCGGAATATTCGTATCAAGCTCAAACACATAAGAAAAAAATATTTTCGATTTTTAATTTATTTGTACTTCATTTTAAATTTAATTTTTTTTTTTAAATTTTAAATGGCCGCCATATTTAAACAAGATGGCGTATGAAGCTGGCCAACGAACTCGGTCGAGACATTGCTATGTACTATGCACATGCCTTGTTACATCCAAATCGTTTCATAAAAACGCATATTATCGCGGGACAAAATCCGATCTTTTCAAAATGTCAGCCATGCTAGAAATTCAAAGTGCTATAACTCAGCCCTTTTTTAAGACATAGACGAAACAAAATATGCTCCGGAATTTTTGTATCAAACTCAAACACATAAGGAAAAAATCTTTTTCAGTTTCTGATTATTTTGTACCTCACTTTTAAATTTTATTTTTTTTAAATGTCCGCCATTTTGAAACAAGATGGCGGATGAGGCTGGCCAACGAACTCGGTCGAGACATTGCTATGTACTATGCACATTCTTTGTCACGTCCAAATCGGTTCATAAATACGTGTATTATCGCGTGACAAAAATCAGATCGTTTCAAACTGTCAGCCATGCTAGAAATTCAAAGTGCTATAAGTAAGCCATTTTTTAAGATATAAACGAAACAAAAAATGCTCCAGAATCTTTGTATCAATCCCAAACACATAAGAAAAAAATGTTTTTCAATGTCTAATTTTTTTGTGCCTCATTCTAAATTAAAGTTTTCTTTCAATTTTTAAATGGCCGCCATTTTGAAACAAAATGGCGGATGAGGCTGGCCAACGAACTCGGTCGAGACATTGCTATGTACTATGCACATTCCTTCTCACATCCAAGTCGGTTCATAAATACGTGTATTATAGCGTGACAAAAATCAGATCGTTTCAAAATGTCAGCCGTGCCAGAAATTCAAAGTGCTATAATTCAGCCATTTTTTAAGATATAGACGAAATGAGAAATGCTCCAGAATCTTTGTATCAAGCCGAAACACATAAGAAAAAAATCTTTTTCAATGTCTAATTTTTTTGTGCCTCATTTTAAATTTTAATTTTTTAAAATTTTTTTAAATGGCCCCCATTTTGAAACAAGATGGCGGATGAAGCTGGCCAACGAACTCGGTCGAGACTTTGGTATATACTATGTACACACGAAATTTTATTCAAATCGGTTCATAAATACGAGAGTTACAGTATGACAAAGATCAGATATATATATATATCAATTTTGAACGGAGGGTGGTTTCGGGTTCTAGGGGTCATGATCGGTGAAAATATACCAAACTTTTTCGGAATCGTTTTCCTCCTAACGGCTGCAATAGGTAGCTTTTTGTAATGAAAGCTACCTGAAGCTTATCATTCAAATGACTTGAAATTTCGTGTCTAGGCATATTTCGAACCAAAGATTTGAAATATCTGGTTAAAATTGGGTATTGCCATTGAAAAGAAAATGACGTTTGGATTCGTTTTAATATATAGATGGTTCCCTAAGCAAAATTTATGTACGTCATTTAAAAGTAGACGTTATTTCAATATATATTTATATATATATATATATATGATCTTTTTCACACTGTAACTCTCGTATTTATGAACCGATTTGGATTTAATTTCGTGTATACATAGTACATACCAATGTCTCGACCGAGTTCGTTGGCCAGCTTCATCCGCCATCTTGTTTAAAAATGGCGGCCATTTAAATTAAAAAAAAAAATAAAATTTGAAATGTGGTACCAAAAAATTGAAAATTAAAAAATATTTTTTTCTTATGTGTTTGACCTTGATACAAAGATTGCGGAGCAGTTCTTGTTTCGTTTATATCCTAAAAAATGGCTTAATTATAGCACTTTGAATTTCTAGCGTGACTGACATTTTGAAACGACTTGATTTTTGTTACGCGGTAACAGGCATATTTATGAACCGATTTGGATGTACCTTGGTGTATACATAGTACATGAAATGTCTCGACCGAGTTCGTTGGGCAGCTTCATCCGCCATCTTGTTTAAAAATGACGGCCATTTAATTTTTTTAAAGAAATTTAAAATTTGAAATGTGGTACCAAAAAATTGAAAATTATAAAATATTATTTTCTTATGTGTTTGACCTTGATACAAAGATTCCGGAGCAGGTTTTGTTTCGTCTATACAGGGTGTCCGGTCTCAACGGTGTCCAATGGCTAATTCCTAAACCGTTAGTCATAGACATATAGTTCCAATTGCAAATATGTTTTAAATGAGGTAAAGAAGTATTTTTAAAGCGATTTCGGTCAAGAAAAACATTTATTAAAAAATTACGAAATTTAAATTTTTATACGGTCCCCAGGTCCTATAAGTGATATTTAGTAAAAGTATCCTATTGCACTGACAAGTTAGACAAAAAAAGTCCCATTCCTCTGCGATTAAAACTGACCGAGTAATAGATATTTAAAGTTGGTGTTTTTGCTGCAAAATAGGGGTCAGTCACAAATTTACTAGAAATAAAAATAATCGTCCGAATAAATTTAACATTAAACATTGAGAGTAAATTAACATTACAAATATATTTTGAGATTTTTGTTCATTCTGACACATGAAAACAAAATATACAACTTGTACTAAAAATATAAGTAAAAAAAAATAACAGAAATTTTGTTAAATGATTATAAAAGCAACAGTCACAACTCTTTAGAAAATGATACATAGTTAGATTACCTAATCTAAAACTTAATAAAAATTAAGGTTATCTTAAAACGTGCTCGGAGTGACGTTCCTTCGGCTAAAATGCAGAAATGTACATGTGAAATAAATTCTTCTACTTTTTTCAACATTGTAGTTGTTACAGATCTGCACGCCATAGCAATACGATTCCACAAATCTGCTCGACTAGTGGATTCTCTTTCATATACCCCATTTTTCAGAAAACACCAAAGAAAAAAATCTAAAAGATTCAAATCTGGCAACCTGGGAGGCCACTTAATACGACCTCCATATCCTATAATATTATTTTCAAAAGTACTGGTTAGATTTTGGTCTCTAAAATATTTTTTTCAAACAAGTTTTTACAACGAACTAAAAAGTTGAATTTGAAAAAAGCATAATATTATCAAAATGTATAATAAACAATCCCTGCTCATACATCGTAATGTATCTGACTTCTTTTGTGCGGAACTGTATAAAAAATATAAACGCAACGCACTTTCATTTGGAAAAAATACATTGTGAATCTCTATGCCTTACATAAATGTTACTACTTTTGATTTTAAAATTTTTGTTTGTAGGCAATAATGTATACAAAATTTTTGGAGTGATCCTGTAAAATAAATATAAATGGTACGTACCTAAAATAGTATTAATATTACATTGTCATTGGATTTACATAATTATGCAAAATTTAATCTTGATCGGATATTTGGAAGTGAGTTAAAATCGGAATACAAATTTTGAATTAGGAAGATATATATACGAACGTCGTAAGTTGAAAGCTTATAAAAGTAACACAACCTTTTTAAATAAAATCATCAAAAGAAACACACTCGTTTCTTTACCAAAAAAGAAAAAAATGTCAAATTTCAATTGAGGACAATAGTTTCGAAACTCGCCTTATCCGAAATTTAAAAAATCGTGTTTCTCTATCAATCTATTCTATTGGTATAACTGTACCAATCAAACACTACAATCTCCAAATGTTCAATGAATACCAATGGGCGCATTTAAAGGTTTTATGCGATTTCCCAAAATTTAATTTTCTCGATAAGGCGAGTTTTGAAACTCACTTCTTCAATTATTTTAATCACTCTGAAAGTTAATTATTAAAAATTAACACTACCGTAATATTTATAGGGGGGCAGCACTTTCAGTTAAATCGCTTTAAAAATACTTTACATTATTTAAAACCTTTTTGTAATTGGAACTATATGTCTTTGACTAACGGTTTAGGAATTAGCCATTGAACATCGTTTGGAGTGGACGCCCTTTATAATACATTAAGCACTTCGTGTACGACACCTGAAAGCTTGGTCCAACTCATCTGTTTTCGGTTACAGAAAAGTGGTTTAAGTCATAAAATTGAAAATGTCATAACTCGGTCAATTTTAGTGTTAGTGAATGGGACTTTTTTTGCCGTACTTGTTAGAGAAATAGGAAAAGTTTACTAAATATCACTTATAGGACCGTATAAAAATTTTAAATTCGTAATTTTTAAATAAATGTTTTTCTTGACCTAAATCGCTTTAAAAATACTTCTTTACCTCATTTAAAACATTTTTCTAATTGGAACTATATGTCTATGATTAACGGTTTAGGAATTACCCATTGGACACCGTTGAGACCGGACACCCTGTATATTAAAAAATGACTGAGTTATAGTACTCTGAATTTCTAGCGTGGCTGACAGTTTGAAACGACCTGATTTTTGTCACGCGATAACAGGCGTATTTATGAACCGATTTGGATGGACCTTGGTGTATACATAGTACATACCAATGTCTCGACCGAGTTAGTTCGCTATCTTCGTCCGCCATCTTGTTTCAAAATGGCGGCCATTTAAATAATTTTTAAAATTTGAAATTTAAAATGAGGTACCAAGAAATTGGAAAATGAAAAAGATTTTTTTTCGTATGCGTTTGACCTTAATGCAAAGATTCCGGAACAGTTTTTGTTTCGTCTATATCAAAAAAAAAAAAAAAAAAAAAAAATAATGGCTGAGTTATAGCATTTTGAATTTCTATTGTGGCTGACATTTTGAAACGACCTGATTTTTGTCACGCGATAACAGGCGTATTTATGGACCAATTTGGATGTAACTAGGTGTGTACATAGTACATACCAATG
This sequence comes from Maratus speciosus, assembly GCA_963932465.1. NCBI lineage: Eukaryota > Metazoa > Arthropoda > Arachnida > Araneae > Salticidae > Maratus > Maratus speciosus. Next base: position 155,103,928 of record OZ010787.1, on the reverse strand, counting down.
TCTCGACCGAGTTCGTTGGCCAGCTTCATTCGCCATCTTGTTTCAAAAGGGCTTCCATTTAAAGAAAAATTAAATTTTAAAATTTAAAATGAGGTATCAAAAAATTGGAAGATGAAAAAGATTTTTTTTTATGTGTTTGACCTTGATACAAAGATTCCAGAGCAGTTTTTGTTTCGTCTATATCTTAAAAAATGGTTGAATTATATTACTTTGAATTTCTAGCATGGCTGACATTTTGAAACGATCTGATATTTGTCGCACGATAACACGCGTATTTATTAACCTTTTTCGATGTAAGAAGGCATGTGGATAGTATATAGCAATGTCTTGGCCAAGTTCGCTGGCCAGCTTTATGAGCCATCTTGTTTCAAAATGGCGGCCAATAAATAAAAATTTATATTTAAAGTAAGGTGCAAAGAAATAGAAATTGAAAAAGGTTTCTTTTTTAAGTATTTGACCTTGATATAAGGATTCCGGAACATTTTTTGTTTTGCCTTTATCTTAAAAAATGGCTCAGATATAGCAGTTTGAATTTCTAGTGTTGGTGACATTTTGAAAAATCTAATTTTTTTGCCTGCAACAGCACTCGTATATATCAACGGATTCCGATGTGAATGAGCATGTGCACAGGAATTACTAAGGTCTCGACCAAGTTCATTGGTTAGCCTCATCCACCATGTTGTCTTAAAATGGCAGGCACTTCAAGATATCGCCGACTTTGGCAACCAAACATAAGTTACTTTAAATAAAAGCAGCTTGGATAAAGCTGACTAATTTCGCGAAATTCTCATTCATAATGATTTAGTATTAATAAAAATTAGTATTGAATCTCCTATAATCGGTTTCCACTAAATTGAGCTTTGTGTGTTTGAATAATATAAGCTGGCTTTTTAAAAATAAGTTATATGAAAGCTACCTCTTCCTCCCGGCACTGGCCGGAAGGACTTTTTTTTTTAACTCCTTTTTTCTGTGTTCTTTTCTTAAAGGAAGTTTATTTTTTTCTTGGTACTCAAAATATTTCTAAAATTTATGCTTAATTTAATATTTTATGTGTTAAAACCTAACGAATTGTGAGTAAGATTTTAACTTATTCATATAAAATTATGTATATATTTTAGAAGCATTTTGATAACTAAGAAAAAAAGAGACATCTTTTAATAAGAGTACACATAAAAAATGAGTTAAAGATATTAATTTTTGGATGAGATATTTTAAATGTACGAATGCATCAAACGCCCACAGACTTAACATTAGTGAAGGGAATTCGGAAGCTGAATGACTAGCAGCCTTAAGAGCATCCACAAAAATTGTGCTGGTGCTTGTTTATCCGATAGGTTTTATTTTCGGGGAAACATGGTAGCTATCCCCTTCCGATTTTTTTGGTTTCAATCTGTTTTATTTCCATAGCTAGATTTCATAGCTTTTCTTATTAAGTTCGCTGTCATCCAAGATCAAGAACCAAGCTTCTGAAGAGAGGAAATAATTTGTAAACCTCTTAAATATATAAAAATTATTTTTTAAACATAATTCTAAAAATTATTTTTTAAACATAAAATTATTTAGTAATTTTAAACATACAAGAGAAGAATAATATGGAAGTACATTTTTTTTTGCCTTAGGAGATCCTCTTCTATACATACTTTTTATTTTGCTAACTGGCTTTGCCTAACTTTTTATTTTGCTTACTTTGCTAACTTTATTTTGCTATTTGGCTAACATATTGCCTTTGTTTTGTTGTATTTTTTGTCATTAATCTTTTTTGTTTATTAATTATTAAAAGGAAACATTGAGAAAATGGAAAATTTATGGGAAATTAATGAGAAATGGCTATCATGAAGATCCTAAAATCTTCTTATCTAGAGGGTGACAAATGACGCTTTGACAACTGACAAATGGGTCTTTCTAGCAGAATTAAAATGCATTCATACTAACAGCAAAACAAAAGAGTTTGTGTTAAGAATATTAAACATAAACGATGTTCTTACTTAAAACAAGTAAAATTAAAATTAATGCCTGTTCTGTAAATAAAAAAATATATCGTTTTTTAAACAAAATATTATTTACAGCTTTTCTTTTCTTTCTTTATTATATTGGAAGTTAGAACATAATTATGAAACTTGCTATTGGTTATTAATTCAAAGAAAATTCTGCACAAAATTAAGACTATTATACAGTTATTTCTAGAAAGTGGTTAAAAGAAAAAGAAAATCACCCCCACAAAACTTAGTTTAGCGAAAAAGTCCCTTTATAATTAACGAATGATTTATAAAAAATTCCATAAAAGGCGTCATTAAGTTGGCTTATTTTACACTACGAATTTTTTTATTGTTTAAGGGGTCACCTGCATATTAATAATTACTAGGAATTACTTTTACGTAAAAATATCTGCATCATCAAAAACATGATTATGCAATTTTAGAATTCATTGTTTCCAACATTTTTGAAGGTATCATGATATTTAACTTTTTCCTCGGCTTAAGTATGGACCGTCTCCTGCTATCATTTGCATCTACAGAGAAGGGAACATTTTAGGAATGAGATAAGACAAAGAATCTTACGTTATGCTATAAACTGCATTTCAGTCCTTTATGTTCGTTTGTTCTTGAAGACGTGTGTTCAGTAATGTACCTCAAAACATTTGAAGTATTTATTTTTTTTTCCCAGACTTATTCAATTATTACTTTTTTATTTAAAACGGATATCGAGATCGTTGATTTTCCGAAAATATAGATTGGAATTAACCTTCTTAGACTATAAGGAGGCAAAAGGCAATTGTATAGTGTTTAAAAGAAGATAAAACAAAGTAATTTTCTCCTATGCGATCTTTACTTTTGTAAATTTATGGATAGCCTAGAGGTCTGCTAGGGCCGGAATTTTCAAGCCCGGGCCCGGCCCGAACGAAAGCTATCTTGGCCCAGCTCGGCCCGATGTAAAAATTAAAAGTTCGGCCCGAGCCCGGCCCGGCCCGTACAAAAATCAGTAAAAACATGCCCGTTCAAAAATCTATTAAATCAGACCCGATACAAAGATTGTTCTTAGCATGCAATTAAGATTTTTTTTAACCCCTTGGGGACGAGCGGCACGCATACGTGCCGCATGAAGCGCTCAGAATCCTTGTTTTTCCTCACCAGTAAAATTTTACTGTAAAATTTGCCTTGTTTAATCAGCGCATTTTCTCGATTCAAGAAGACACAAATTTCTGTTTTTGAAAAACGGTGACAAAAGATTAAAAATTTCGTAAAAGGCTCCCGTCGCGAAGGGGTTAAAGAATACTGCATACATATTTGTGGAATAATTTTACAATATATTTTAAAATTATTATGTGTTTGCAAGACAGAAAATACACAATAGCAACATTAATGATTCCTTAGATTCTTAGACGTTTCAACATTCAAATACGGATCATTAAAAAATTAATGTAGTTTAAAATAAAAGAAAAAACAGGAGGGTTAAAAACACCATAACTAAGCTGTATAATAAAAAGTAGAACTCTGAAAATATTTCTCTGTCATTTATTAAGACTTTCCTCAAATCTAAAGGAGCTACTTTCTGACGCATTTCTGAATTCATTTCTTTTCTGAAATGCATAAGCTTGGCAGGTGTTCTTATTCTGAAACTATGTAATCGAAGGGCTTCATCCATTGTTTGATAAAGGCAATATATCTTTGAGAAAATAGTACTGGCAAAGTTCGTGCTTTGAATGAAATTTCCGGAAGCGACAGCACGAGAAAGGAGAAAATATGGAGTCACGTAACAAGAATCTCTTATATCTAAATAAGTAATTTATTTATCAAAAATTGAAAACGCCATTCGATTCCAAATCCCTTCAATAATCTGGCCAGTCAATTTTATGCCTTTACAGTTAAAAATGAGTCAGAAAATGTATCAGAAAGTTTCACGTTGTTGAGCAAAGAATTTAAGAGCAACCTTAAGGTATAGAGTAGGTGGGGGTAAAGATACGCACTTTCCATTCATTTTGATTTTTACTGTACACATTTGTCTAAACTTATGTAATGAGTGATTAAAAAGTTAGATTAGAACCTTAGTCAAGTGTCACCATCAACCAATATTCTGTCACATTACAATTCTACGAGAAATTGCAATTTTTAAAAAACATTGCTCTGCGTATCTTTGCCCCATCGGTTGGGGTAAAAGTACGCAGTCGTGGGGCAAAGATACGCAGTGCGCATTTTTGCCCAATTACTGTGGGGTTTTGCCCCATTTCCAATAATACGAATGAATTATGCAAAAGCATTAGTAAATTTCACTAGTATTTATAGTTAAACTGAAAATTGTAAGTTAAACCATTAAAAAATAAATAAATAAATAAATAGCTGTCGGTGTCTGTGAGATCGCAAATAGCAATTAACCTCTAACTACTGTGACAAAAATTGTTGCATAAATACTGTGAGAGGTCCCAAAGTCCCCTTGATCGTAGAATGAATAAAAGGGTTGACTGACTCATAAGATACTGTTTTTGCGCTAAACTTTATGTAAAGGCCTATTATAATAAAAATTATCCTCATTTAGAAGTCTTTAACGATACTACTAAGTTTCCAAACGAATCAAAATTAAACTAACATCAATAGTTAAATTGAAAATTACAAGTTAAGCTATGAAAACTGAATATAGCAGCGGTCTGTGAGACAGATAACAGGAGTTAAGGGCTAAGACTTTAAATCGTTTTATGAAATAAGGATATTGATTTTTAAAAGTAGGCAGGTAGATACCTACGTTCTAACTTGAAAAAAACTTAACTAGAAAAGGAAAAGGTAGTTAACTAGCTTACATTAGTTAAGTAGCTATCATATTTTATACTATATAAAAAATAAAACTTTCCACAACGTAATTGTGGAAAGCTTTACATCTAGCTAAAACGATAGGACAAAGCCTCGAATCTTAAACTTGAGCGTATCTTTGCCCCAAGACGGATGCGTACTTTTACCCCTTTCTGCAGTATTTTACTTAACCGGCTACTGACAAGTTTAAACAAATGCGATCGAGGTAAACTATATGGCATTTAGAAGCTATAGAGCTTCCGTTCTCCACTGAATTTTTGGATTTGTAAAAATTCGAAGTATTGTCAACTAAACAATAAGGTGAAAATTCAATAATATTAGATCAAAATGAGAAAATTTAAACTTACCTCATTTTCTTGGTACGGAATGCTACTTTTTTCACAAGGTTTGAACACACAACTACTACATTTGAGACCAAAGTATCACCTATCGGTCATGGTTGTAGAAATGTTTCTTCGTATTAAATCAGCCAGTGCGTATCTTTGCCCCGTGCGTATCTTTACCCCCACCTACTCTATTTCCAACGATTCAGATAACAGAAGTTCATTGTCGCAATTAATTTTTCTGCAAAACATAGTGCCCGCCCTACACATCTTGAGAACAATTAAGTCCAGTTCTGGTCCGGCTCGACTATAAAGGAAAAAAAATGAAAATCTGATATCTGCTCGGCACGAATCTGCTGAAAAAGTCAAGTCCGAGCTTAACACCATGTAATTGTCCGATGCCAATCTCTACGCTGGACATGTCACATTTCTGTATTGATGTTGTAAAACTAGCATCGGCTCGTTAAGTACATTTATACTTATTTTCGCGAAAGTCATATTCATTGAAAATGGTTCCTATTTTATCGACTTCGTTTAAATCTTTATATCTCGGCTGGTAGGCCCGTTCAATTTTTTTGTTGGCCCGGCCTTGCCCGTTGAAAAAATTGCCCTAATTCTGCCGGCCCGTTTGAAAATTTGCATTTGTTTGGCCGGCCCGGCCCGGTACGGGACCGTGCAGATCTCTAGGATAGCCCCATAACGCGTTTTATTTTATACAGGGTGTTCTGAAAAGATTTAAATGTGTTTAATTTTTTCCCTTTTAGAGATAAGCAGGAAATGTAAATTGCACAAACGGTTTTTTACAGTTCTGGGGGGGGGGGGGGGATTTAATTATTTTCCATTAAAAAGATTAAAATTTCAAACCTTCCGGTGGGGAGGGGGCATTTCAAGGCTCCAAGCCGGGGGGGGGGGCGATCTCCTGAATTCAACATTGTTTGAATACATAATGTGTTTTGCGTTTGATTAATCGTAGCGTATTTTTTTTCAATATAGCATGTTTTTTTAAACACTTTTTTAATATAATTGAAAAGCGTTGATGAATTTGGTTTGTCTCGCCGCTTTGTCTGGCCGTGCGTAAATATATTCAGATTACCATGTAATTGATATATATTACATATATTGACCATTACATGATTGGTATTGGAAATGAATAGTTACACGTGCACTCAAAAATATTCATTGTTGTTGTTTTGTTTGACTGTTTCATTAATCGCAAACTTTGGTTTTAATGAAATTAGTTATATTCCCTACTCATTAAAATAGCCTAATATTTTTTGGTTCAATTTAGGAGTAGGGGGGGGGGGTCCAACTTAGGCGACCAGTCGCTGAATTTGGACCACTTTTGACAATTTTTTCAAATTAAAATAAAACTTAAGATTTTGAAAAAGAAATTGTTCTAAAGATTTATCTAGTTGGTAGATGTGAATAGATTCACCACGCGTAGTTACAGTGCGTGTAAAAACTTTAAGGACAGCAAATAATTGTAAAAATTTTGATAAATTGAAAATGCGACAAGTGAAATGGTAATTTAATGTTGATCATAAAGTGGAAATACTAATATAAAAGTCAACAGAATGTATCTATGTCCTTTTTATTGCGAAAAAATTATACAAAAAACACTATTTTTGACTGTGTAAAAACTATAAGGACAATAGTATTTTTTTTTATAGAAATGTTATATAGAATTATTATTAAGGATCGACCGAAACATGTTTTTAAGGCCGAAACCGAAACAGAATTTCGGCGATCTTCCTATTTTCGGCCGAAACCGAAAACGAATATATCCAAAAAAAAATTTTAAAGTAATTAAATTGTATGTATTTAATTAATACAGACATAAATATATTATTAATTAATTATATGTATTTATTAAATATGTATGAAAATTAATTAATTATGCGTTACCAACGAAGTTCACAGCAATAAATGGTCTCAAAATCGATGATATGTGTTGAAAATTTCCGAAGGAAGGAACGAGATTTTTGGAATACTGATAGTTTCGGTCCAAAATCTGAGTTTCGTCGAAAATTCGTTTTCGGCGAAAACTATCATTATTCCCAAAATCTCGTTTCTTCCTTCGGAAATTTATTGCTATCAACTCCGTTGTTTGTAATTATCAGTCATGACTGACTCAAGACTTGAATGCAGATTATAAAGAAAGCAATGCATATATAACTAAACTTTTTCACGTGCTCATTAAAAACTGCAGTCATAACAGTTATAGAAAATTTTCAGTTTGAAACCTCAAATGTGTTTCGAATACTCTTTGAGAAAGTTCTAGCATAACAGATGATCATTTACAGAAATCATTATAAAAGATAAATCGAGGTGTGTATAAATAAAACTAAAATATTTTTTAATTAAATGAAATTCGTATAATTAGGAAACCTTTCTGTGTCGTTGATGAATTAATTACGTTTTATTTTTTAAAAAAAGTTTTGGATCTAAGGCACAGAGAGACAATTTAGGCCACACGTATAATTAATTAATAATTATGTATATTTAATAAATACGCATAATTAATTAATTTTTATACATATTTAATAAATACGTATAATTAATTAATAATTTATTTATGTATGTATTAATTACTTTAATACATACAATTTAATTACTTAAATTTTTTTTTGGACATATTCGTTTTCGTTTTTGGCCGAAAATAAGAAGATGCCGAAATTCGATTTCGGCCTTAAAAACATGTTTCGGTCGATCCTTTATAATAATTCTATATAACATTTCTGCAAAAAAATACTGGTGTCCTTATAGTTTTTACACAGTCAAAAATAGTATTTTTTTTT